>CM035772.1:38952725-39552725 GCA_020466155.1 Pachypeltis micranthus
TGTTGAAGAAATGGGTTTGAAGATGGGGGGTTGAAGGACAGAAACGGGGATAGGTGGTAAGTCCTCTACTGGCTGGTCTTCAATCTGCAACAACAATAATTGAAGGAATAATTTGAACGAGCAGAGCAATTGATTATATTTTAATTGGTTCAATAGGTTATGTTGGCCAATGATTCCCCTTTCCGCCACCCCAACTGGTAATTTTTGTTTGTGCCCCAATTAGGTCTGTTTCCTTATCAATATGACTGTTCCTGAACCCCCTGACGTTCTTAATCTGGTTTCCCACCTGATCAACTATTTAAATGACTAATCAATTGGGTGGCACGTTTCAAAGGAAAAGGTCAACTGTGAACACCTTTTTCTTGCCATGATCTTCTTCGTGAAATGGTTGAAATTTTGCTTAGTAACAGTCAAAGCTGGAAAGTTTGGTTGCTCATTCAACAACTATCTCTAAATTGCAAGAACTATAGTGAAGCGGCACGCGTTTTATTTTTTCCTCCACACTAGAGGCACAAGAGGTGCAGTATGGGGAGTTGTTGAGAGTAAAGAAGTAGACCTACTCATTGAAGTCACCATGTCCTGTAAGAAACTGGCTCGACCCACTTTCTCTCAAGACATTCACTGATATTGGAAAAAACTCGTACATGTCAAGTCCCACCTTGATTGCCATTTATCTAATGCCAACTCATCTAGTGTGGCAAGTTTCCATTCAACAGGAGGTCTATGCTGAGTTCAGCCCAGCGTGGGGAAAGATCCTTTTTCACTCCCTACTTGCACTCAACGGCCAAGTCAACTGGTAACTGGCCCGTGATCACTTGCGGTGCTTCAGTGGATACTGTCTTGTAGGCCTTGGTGAGCTGAGTGGACAATTTCCAGTGGCCTCGTTCATGTATTTAATGATAATTTATTCAAGTCTGACAGTTCCCTGCTCAGTGGAAGTCTTTGCCTCGATGTTTTGTGCCCAATCAGCCAGCAATACTTCCTCATCTCTCTCCCTTTAACACATTCTCTTTCGACCACAACCACAACCCCTATTTGCTAAACTCACCAAAATTAATAACCACCTGAGTCAAGGTATCCAGTGTTATAACATACCAACTTTGCTTAATCCTCATCCGAATTATCTCGTACACGTATTACATTAACTCTACTTTAGTGCTGGTAGTGATGATTCTGGAGATAGTTACAATTCTGCATTTGGGGATTTCTGGGGGAGTGCTGACTGGGTAGCATCCACAGTTTAACAACGAAATTTGGGATGGGAGAACCACCATTTTCAGGCCTTGCCCTGGGTAGGAAGGAGTTGGATTGCTCCATTCTCCCTACCTTACTCTGCGGAGGCAGCCACCTGTGGTGGCCCAAACCCATAATGCACCAGCGCAAGGCTGCAGGCTGTGCGTTCCCGTGGTACCATGTTTGGGTTCAACAACCCTTGAGGACAGAATGGTCGCTGGCCCACCCTATCTTTCGATGGCACTTATGGCTTTTCCTCCTCCAAGGACAAGTCAGTTTGACTTTCTGTCCTCCTTTTGAGGTTCGGAAGGAGTAAGCCGCGACAGCATCATTGTCATGGAGATGAAACAATCGAATTTCATTGCCCTAGGCATAGCCGCTGTGTCATGGCCAGGAATACTGTGAGCCACCAGCCATGGCCAATTGAGTTTAATCATTCAGAGAGTGAGAAGTAGAAAGCGTGGAATGTGGCTGGGGAATAATCTGTCTACATTCCTGAGTAATCTTGTGCATGATGCAGCATAAGCTACTGTATGAAGAATGGTTTTTATGTAGCACATCAACCTTTGTGAATGCTGTTTGGATGTAAAACTATTAGAGTCAAATCATTCAACAATACAAAAATTGTCAAGAGTATGGTTGTACCAAAACGTACAGTACAACGCCTGCTAAATGCCTAACAAAACAAAGTATATTGTACCAAACCACCCGAAACTCATCCAAGCTGTGCTAAATGCTTCTCGAATGAGCATACAGCTAATTACTGAGGAGGCCCAGACCACATGACGTTGTCTTCAAGAGTGAGAGTGTGTCCTCTAAATAATCAATTAAAAATATTCAGTCATATTAGTTACCTTATCCTCACGTAAATTCCTGTATTGAAAGGGATTAAGTCTACTCATACACAAGCCTGCCCAGACGTCCAATAGACTGCTTTCCTTGTGGTGATAGTTCAGAGAAAAGTGAGAAACGTGCACGCAATGGGATATTTCAGAGAGAGAGAGAGAGAGCTTCCAATAACTAAGAAAAGGGTCGGGCAGACTGGCAAGCAGGTGTGATGAAAGGATTGCCTATTGTGCAGGCCACCAAGCACGAGACTGATCAGTCCTAGACCAAATTTCGGTAAAAATTGTAGTTTTTGGACGAAAAACTATCTTCTCGCTAACCCGTGCAGCTGCTGGAAGAGTTCCCTCATTCGCATTCTCCGAAGGAACTAAAAGGACCTCCCTTTTGAATATACCCATCCTCACCAAAGATTCGTGATCGAGAGGACATGATCTTTCTACAAGGGGCATGATATCAAGATCCAGCAGAACTTCTTTTGAGCGTAAACGGAACAGAATGATACCAGCTCATCAAACGTCGATGCAAAAGTTAAAGACAAAATATGAAGCTGAGGAGGTAAATATAGTTGATATTTAATAGAAATGTCAAATACGGGAGATCGATGTTTTTTAGGATTATATTTTGTTCACAATTATAACGCGTCTTAGTACTGATGTTAATAAAGTATGGTACAATACTACGCGATTATCACAGAAGTATGTACAATAGTTAGGCATGGCAGTCCTACCTACTCCAGCAGTGTTCTGGGAGGAAAAGGTAAAACACGATTTAAAATGATAGTGAATATTCTTTCGCCACACTTACAACAATTGGTTCAGAGAGAGGTGGTTCTGGGAGAGGCGGAGGAGGCGGCTCAGGCTCAACTGAGGGATTTTCCAAAGGAGGTTGTTGAACAGGCGAAGTCGTCTCTGGACCAACAGGTGGCAAATTCGACAAGCGGCTGACATTTTCTCCTGAGCATGCAAAATAAAATAAAATTAAATATGAGAAGATAAGACAAAAATAAGATACAGTCTCAACAAATCGAGCTTGAAACTGCGGTCGAATAAGTTTGAATTTACTGCCATCAAGTTACTAAAGTAGGTGCAGCGTGCATAGACACATATTAATCAAATATAAAAATCCGTTCTATTTGCTTGTTTTTGCCACTTTTGTGATCAACTCCAAGATTTTGACCAGGATACCATTCACTACGTAAAAAAACTGAGGAATCATGCCAACAGCTTAGAATGTTGTCTAATTTGACAATGGCTCAATGGTTTATCACCATCATAATCAGATTCCAGAGTGGCATTTGGCTTCTCTGTTGATGTTTTCATCTGTCATCACTTTATCGAAACATCAACCCATTACCCACTGGAGAGAGAATCAAACATAGTAGGAGGGCTGGAGATGACCAAGGTGTTCCTAACCAAACACCATAAATAGATCTTCTGCAATCACCAGTACTGCTGGATCAGGTTGGTTCGAATCCCTTCAATTTTTATACGACCTACTAACGACACCTTGAAGTGACCACAGATAATGCCGACTGCATCAGGTCAAATTCATGAGGATGGTCAGTAGCTGACGAATGAGGGAGGTTAGTTTTGAAGTTTCACGACAGATGCCACGGTGTTGCAACAGTAGACCAGTCCAGGCCCTGAAGCCAGTACAGTACATGTGGCTGAGGATCTGGCCCTGAGTGTGACTCAAGACCAATCAGACTACTAAAGAGCTTAGTCAATGTGATAAGATCAGAATGCCACCTCCCCATTTAGGTATAAAACCTGTTAACTAACACATGGCGCTAACAGAGAAGACTGTGACTCAGAGGGTGTGTTTCTCCATCATAATTCATCTACTTCGAGTCTGTGGTGGGCCGGTTAGGTGTTCTAACAAGAACATTCTAACTCAAATTCAGGATCAGTACATAAGCCCTTCGAAATGAACGTGTAATATATTTATCCAAAAACTAAAGCTCACCGTCAGGTTTGTAGTCTCGCTGGAACCGAGCTGGGATGGTTGAGAGGGGGAGAGATGGAAGAGGCGGCGGGTCGAGAGCAGGAATTGGCTTGTTCTTGTTTCGAGCTCTGGATTTTTGCCCAGTTTTTTCTTTGAAAAAAAAAGAAAGAAAACGTAAATGCACCCATTCATTTTTTGGCGAAATTGTCACTCAAGACTAACAATAATTAAGTAAAGGGTTGTTAGTTCAACGTTGAACTGCGTTGAAATTTAAACTAAAACAGTGAAAAATAGAAATGTGCAACAATTTACTGCAACGTGCAAAATATTCGAGTCTCAACATCGAATTGTACGTGTGAATAGGCGATTAAATAGGTGAGGGAAAGATCTGGGGAATACTATACGATAACCAGAGGGGATAGAATGAGAATGATGGAGGACTCGGGGGGGCAGTGCACCCATTCATTTTAAGCTGTGGAACTGAGAATGGGGTTTTCTTGAAATGCACCACTTTATGGTTTGTGAAACGAATTTCACTATTAACTTACTGTATTTTCTCAGGAGTCTGCGATAATTTTCAGTCTTCTTGCTCAAGTAGTAATACTGTACGCAGTCGTTGACGGATTTCTTTTCGAGAAACGAAGCAATTACTCCAAAGTTCTTTGGGTACAACAAATACTTCTCCCTATAACACATATTAATTGGTATGAAACGAAATTTTTACGTTAATCAATCGCTAGCTCAACAGTTTTTCTGCACGCAAATATAAAACCAATCCGAATTTTCACCTGTCTAGCACCAAATATCAAGCCAATTGCAATAAAAAAAACGCGGAGATAATACAAACGATATAAAATTCATTGATAACGAAGGTAGCGCTATTTTAAAAGTAGAAGTCATTGAGACCAGCTGTTCCGATCGAGGGCACAGGTCTTGGTAACCCACAACGGGACCCACAAGGAGCAAATAGTCATTGACTATTCAAACATCATAAACAAACACGCCACTTTGGACTCCCAATGGCCAACGTCTGGTTGCTGAAGTTGCTCGATACAGTCATTTTAGTATAACTGACCTGCAGAGAGCATATTACCAGGTCTGGATATGTTTTGACGAACCATTTTTCACCACATTCAAGGCAGGTGGAAGGCTGAACCAATTCACTAGGCTTCCATTTGGAGTGCCTGCATTTCACAAGTTCAGGGACAGAATAACTGACAGTGAGAAGCACGTAGGACTCCGATGATATATCAACATCAAGAGTTGCCGAGAAGTACTACTTACGTCTAAACAAAAAGAACTGTACCTTTCTACCACTTCTAGGAAATCTAATCAGTAACGTATAGTCATGCCAGATCCAAACGAAATGTAGCCCCTGCTTCATTTATCCCCTATACCTCCCAACAAGGCTTCGTTTCACAGAGCAGTAGGTCAATACGCCTATTACTCGAAGTGAGTTCCCAGATTCTCGAACAACATCTATACTCAACGACATTTCAAGCGTTTGAAGCTTTCAGGAAAAATGCTGCCAACATTCTTCTCTTCACCATAGATCCAATAGTTCCTCTAGTCGCCGAGACAGTCATCACTGCTGCTGCTGCAGCCCTAACCTGGAATGGATGGCCAGTTGCTTTCTTCTCTAACCACAGTAACCTATTTCCTATCGACCTGGAAAACTGAATAAAGTGCCAGTCTCTATCTAGAGTTAGTGGAGCCACGAGTAACAGTGATCTCTTTGAAATACATCGATCCCTTTATCATGTAGGGGTCGCTAGGATGTACCATTGGGCCAGTTCCCAGAACTTACCTTTCTTCTGTCTGTGCAGGATGTCACCTCATCAAAGCTACACCACCCTTTCGAAAGACAACATGGATTTCAAAGAGCCTGTTCCTATAAGCATGGGTAACCGTTACCCAATGACTATTGTGGGAGTTCAAGATTCCTAATCACACCCTCGTAGGGACATGACTTCAGTCACTGCGAAAAAATTCGTGAAAACTTGTTCACGATCATGGAATTCCAGTGTATGTTCATTCCGACAGGGGGATTACATTTCTTTTGAAGAACTGGATGGCTCAATATGCTCAGGGGATTGCCACTAGCTCAAGCACTTCATATAATCCTGAAGAAAATGAGTTAGTTAAATGACACAACTGGATTTTATGGAAGGCCACGTTTTTAGCCACGAAAACCGACTCACAAGGAACAAGTCCTACCTGAATATCTCCATGCTGTCTGTTCTCTCTTATGCATATCCATCGACTGTACGCCTCACGATCGAATATAAATGCATGCCCGCCGTACAACTAATGGAATAGCCATTCCTTCATAGCTCATAAGCGTGGGAAAAGTTGCGTCCATGCTTCAAAGTATAACCCACTTCATAAACCGAAGAACTCCCAAGGAGAATGATTTCATACTTGGGCATGAAGAGACTAAGATGAGCCAATCAATACCCAATCCACTAACTCCTATCAACATATCCTGACCAAGTTCCTCTGGCTGCACAATCTCTGGTTCAGTCACCAACACCAGCTCAATCACACACGTCATCGCCCTCAGCCTCTCCTGCCACTTCAACTTCCAGAAGTTCCTAACAGTAGTCTCCATTGCCAGTGGTTGTCAAGGGCCAACCACACCATAAGTTTGAAGATCCCAGAGAACAAATTGGCCTACTAGTTATCTCCAGGACTATGTCACACAATGAAAAGGGGTGGAGGTTGGCTGGAGAAGAATGCCGTAAAGAATTAGTAGTAGCCCGTTCCTCAGGTTCCTCAGCGACTGAGAAATGAAATTAGTTTAGCAATCGAAGTAAACGTTTTTCAATTACAACAACTATAAAATGTACCGAAAAGTAGAAAACAAGCCACACAGATCAGGGAACAAAAAAGCGTAGGCTCGTTTCACTAATAAAAATATGAGAACTAAATGTCACAAACGCAAAAACTATTTTCATTCATTAATTCTTCTTGGTGGCGTTGAAAGTTATTCAGGTAAAATCCCCCCTTTTTTGCACACAAGTAGCGTGGTGGAATGTTGCTCACCCACCGACCCGCCATTCAGGCATTTGCTTTCATGCATCAGCGTCAATGTGGACTATTGGCAACTTGCAATCATGTTACAGGACGGGTTGGCAACCTCAAAAAATTCAACGCTTATACGTGACAGTTCCACCTTTGAATGTTGCACCTGAAGATGGGCAACTCAGGAATAACTCTATACACTATCCTTGAAGGTTCTATTAAAGATACCAAGAATCACACAGCAGCTGACTGACGAGGAATTGGAAAGCTGCAAGCTATTTCTCAGAAACAACTCCATGGTGGTTTATTTATTGCAGTGGTGCCTTCACAGCCCTACATACAATTCCTCCTCCTAGAACCAACAACACTGTACCTGCAGTCATTGCTGACGGGATGCATGATCGCAAAGAAATAAGACATAAAATACAAATCTCTGAAAACTCTTTGAACTTCACAGTTGTCGTCAGTTAGAAACTAAAGTGTGAAATGTTTCATAGCGAGTCCTTTTAAATTTATCTATCCTTTCATCTGTGCCCCATATCCAATTTGATATACATATAACTGGAAAATGTGAATGAGTACTCGACTACTAATGGGCTTACCTGAAAACTTCCTTCTCGGCATCAGACCAGACATTGACCAGCCTTCGGTCTTTGTACTCCGAAGCAAAATCCTCTATGAGACCGTTGTTATTAACAAAGATACAACGTCGACATTCCGCCGTAAGGAGAAGAGGTGGGACTGCAGCACGCATCTTCTTTACCTCCAACTGAATACAGACCATCTTATTACAGTATTAAACTTCACGCCAATAATAATAACAATAATATAGAAAAACCAACGACTTACGTCTTGCTCATGAAGGTTGTCCATAATTTCCTCGAGATCAGCATCGCTTTTGATTCGCGACCCAACCCTCAGGAACCTCTCACGATCTTCACGCTCCTTTCGAATTTTAGGGAAAGTCTTTTCAAAAAGCTCTCGATTTTCTGCATCTCGCCTTTTTCGCTCTGGCGAATTCTCCATCTGAGAAAAAGAAACGGCGTAAATTAGGCAAAACTAAAATGTGTGTGAACTGCTTAGCTGTTAGATTGACTCCATCAACATCTTTACGAGGGTTTCCTACAGCTCTCATGTACCACATTGATGCGGCACCAGCGAGGACGGATGTGACACTACATACAAAGGTAGTAGATTCTATGTATGTTGCATTCATACGTTTTGTGCCTTCAATGTAGTCTAAAAAATCTGCTCTTTCGCACAAAAATCGCATTTGGTATCTAGTTGTGCCCGCCTACTTGGTGCTGATGTAGTCAGGGTGTTTTTTATCCTCCAGAAATCTCATGGTCGCTTTTTGATCGCATTTCAAGTTCCTGTTTTAGTACGCGACATTTTAGATGGAAAATTCTCATCAAACACTAGTTTTCTCATATGAGGAGCCCACGAAAATTCCTTCGTTCAGTTTTCTCTCTGGTTACAGTGGAAATTTTCAACAGAGCTCCTTGAAACATTCATCAGTTTTAGATAGAGATTTGACTAATTGTTTTACGACCCAATTCGGTATGAAGAGGAGTACGGCAGACGGCACATTTTTTTGGGGTCGATCAAAACTTCGAGAAAACTTTTCCCGTGGGGCAAATATGGTCGAGTTGGTCACTCTGTCCTATTCATGTTCCTTTCTAAGCTTTGCCGCCCCATTCACAAATACAACAAGGGTGCTCAGTATTTCCTACTTGCAGACCAAGCAGCATGCCCAGAACTTCATGATGGCAGCAAATAATCCAATTATGGACAGTATATTTAATTTTGCTCTCATAGTTTTCTTTGAAGAGAGGCACAATTGTTGCTATCGTGCACAAGTTTCTCTTCGAAGAATATACGAAAAGCCCCCCACTCATCACCTTTGTATTCAATGCCAAATGCCAATTACGATCCAATTTCACCTTAGTTTGGATCAGAATTGCTTCAGCTCATTTCTCAAAGATTTTCTAGCAGCTGCTACCGGTACTTCTAGCCCATGAGCCACAGCATGCATTGGAGAGGGAAGATTGGGGTACAGGTCTGTTTCTTTATCAATATGACTGTTCCTGAACCCACATAGTTTTAAACTTACCACGGTGACCAATTAGTCGTTTTAAGCAAGTACTAAATCCCATTGTACATTTATTTCTCCACAGGCCTTGAAAATGATTGTGAAATTCACTGAAAAATCGGCATGAACAAGTTACCTCGCCAAACATCCACAAAGTTTACATCAAACATCAAGAAACTCAAGAATCGTTTACACACGTATTAAAGGAATTCCCTAACGAATCTTAGATTGTAACGTTTTCTTCGGAAATTCGCTGAAAATGTCAATCACTAACTTTTTCAATTTCACGGTTCCAAATGTCCGTTCGTTTAGCATATTCTTCCGTCATTCTCAGCTCTCTAGCGCACCTTTCCCTTCGCCTCATCTTCAAATAACAGATTAGACGAGCCTTGAAGTTCGAATGTCTGTGGGGAACACGAAACATGTTAATCAAAAGTTCAACAATTAAAGTTCTATACATTATAACGTCGTACTAATCTCACCTCAACTTGTTCTCTTGGTACACAGATGTGTCTGATGGCTGGTTGTACAGTGGCTGTAACAAACACATTTATTGCTCAATACTCTTTCTGTCTGTAGGGGCCTCGCATAGTTGAGGCTCGATAAGCCTGATTAAAACCATGAGCTCACAGTCTTAGCAAAAACTAGAAACATGAACCCCTGTTCAATGACAAGACCAATTATACTACAATATGACACAATGCAGTGGCAACATCAACAATTTAACCCAACGTTCCAAATGTTACAACTGATAACCCACAATTGGCTGTCCAAATCACAACATCGGTGATCATCTTCACAACCTCATAAATCCTATCCATGGCAATGGCAATTAAGGATTTAATCCTAATTTTCGTTGAGGCCAGTAGAGTACCATCCTCAGGCAGCAAGTCGAAACTTGAGGTTACCACTAGCTTAGGCAGCTTTTCGTTTGTACCTGCTTGCTACCAATTGGCTAATGGCTTGCGACTTTTGTTGTAGCTCTTACGCATAGCCTGGTCTTGCCATTTGATTAAGAGTTGCTACCACTAGCAAGTGCATAGGTAGGGTTTGGGTACGATCTAGGTTTTATTAAGCTGGGTGAATCCTGTTGAGGCATACTTCAATGCTAGATAGGCCAGCAAGAAATAAGGAAGCCAGTCTCTCTAGTTGTCAGAAACAACTTTGACCATAACTTTCCACGAAGCTCTATTACATTGCTCAACAAGACCGTTGCTCTGAGGGGAAAGAGGAGGTTTACATGTTTTTAACACACAAAGGAAATCCACCTTGCCTTGAAAAACGCCACCTCCAAAACATCTTTCTTGATCAGGATGTACTCAGAGAAGAATGCGAAATAGTGAAATGGCAGTCTCGACCAGTCTGCTAACTACTGTGTTTGCTGTAATATCTTTTGGTGGTGAAGGTCCTCCAATGGTAACTGGAAAGGGGCCTGCAACGTCAACACAGGATCTTTCAAAAGGAAAGCTTACACCACGCATTTTCGTCAGAGCACTTCTTTTTGTTCGTTTGTCTCCTCGATATCCACATACGCTGCAAAAAGTACACAACTTCTTTACTCTCCCTTGGAATCCCGGCTAGTAGGAATGCTTTATAATTTCAGCGGAATCTGAAATGGCCGAGGTTGTGAGAATTCTCTAGTTTCTCTTTCTGCTTTATCGCTAGGTCATAGATTAAGTTGAAAGTAGCGTTTATTTTGTCACTCTCCCACTGCCAATCAATTCACGATCCACAAGGAGAAAAGACTGCATGGAGCTCAATGTGATTTGATGGTTACAACAATTTCAGCAAACCTATTCCATGAATGTGGTTCTCCTTTTTCTACATAACCACAAATCTATGCATGCACTGGATCAGACTATCGAACACCTTCCCACTTCTTGACACGTGGTTCCAGAACAACTTTATTGACTTCTTCTACTTCTAGTAATTCAGTTTTTGTTTTGTGTGACAAGCACAGTTAGATGTCTCGCATAACAACACAATAATAACTCTAATGACAGAGTCTTATATTACTCAGAGGTCCGCATTTAAACATATCGGTTCTGCCCTTATTCCTGTCAACGTAGTGTTTAAGCCTACTATCCCAGAGCTACGAGTATAAGCTAATGTCCTGACGATCGATGGGCCATGAAATGGCCTACCATCCCAATATTGGCGCTATGCCCTGCGATTTGATGTCTTGCCAATCCCTCCTGATAGCTCTATGCCGGAGAGAACAGTAATTTGAGACAAGTGATCTGTCCTTCAACCCAACAGAACGATATGCAACAACAAAAAATTTGAGTACTGATAAATTAATATTCGACAAATCTCCTTTTCTGAGTTAACTTGGCTTATATCTCCGTTCAACATATATATACACAGAACAAAATGTGGGTATGGGTGACTAAAAGACACTCTGTAATATTGATTACATCTGGTGAAGCAGTTACCCTGGAATTATTTTTGATACATATTTATGTTTATCTCTGTTCAGTGGATTGTCAGAGGAACATTTATTGAGAACAATATCTAGGTATTAACTATTCGAAAACATCCTGAGGGTTTGGTGAAAATCGTTAAGGCTGTTTTGCCAAAAACTAGTAGCATGGCAAGCACTGAGCTTACCACATAACTCAATTAAGTAGGAAATCACAGCGAACGCCCCATTCACACTTCACGCACACAGCAGTAACAAGCTTCTAGAGCGAAAGGAAGGGGTACGGCGAAATTGGGGTGCTTACCAAATCGACCGAGGGGCCCAAGTGGCTGAGTGCTGCATGAGCTTCTTTGGCTTTCCTCTGAAAGAGAGAAGCACCAGCGATTATTGCAGTTCAATAAGATAAATGAGGATTGAACACGAAATCAATTGAAATATGAAGAAGACGAGTCATAGTACAATTATATTGACAAGGTAGCAAGGTAGACACAGAGACCTCCAGCATAGTCTAAAACTGGGTCAAGAGATGGTTGAAGTAGTCGGTTTGGTTTGTTCCCTCCTTAATTGTGCAGTAAGACATGGGTTAGTCTTCCTGACACCTTCATATATGATACGTAGCACACAACTATCATTGCTATCTCATATACAGTGCAAAAGCTTGAACTAATTACAAAAACCTGCTACAAAAAAACCTCTAATAAGAAAACTCACTCGGTTCTCGGAGTAGATTTTGTGGGAGAGGGAAAAGTGCTGAGGCAATGGCGCCACATCCATTGACTCTTCGCTCACTGAAGTCTCTGTCGTCTTCTTGGCCTTTTGTTCCAGTTCCACCTGTGGACTCAAAACCACCGATAAAAACCATTGAAACCATTTGATCTGTGAAATTTAACAATAAGGACAAACCTCACAAACCTCCTTTCTCTTCAAATTGAATATCAGATGTTCAATCTTATTGATTTCTCTATCAACTCGAGCAATGTCTAGGAGGAGGTTGTCTTTGGCAGAGGACTTAGAGCTGGCCAAACCACTAGAACCTCCATCAGTTCCATCTTCCCCTGTCGCGTCTGAAGGGGACGTCGGGGAAATTGGTTCTACTGTTGGCATGTAGATCGACGGTTTCGAGGATTCAGCTTTGGGTTCTGGGCTGAGGGACATCTGGAAGTAATCACGGGCAACCGTGAGAATAGACTGTGAGTAGATCACATATTTTCAGGGTGTTAAATAACATTATTAAATTGCTTTCTTCCACAAGCAAACCTTAAACTATATGAATAACAAGTAACATTTAGTTTGGTGTCAACCAATGGCCAATAGGCCAAGAATTACCAGCAAGCACTGGTACTCTGGCATCCGTAATTTTTAAACTCTATGCCACAACTTTCCTGCCTTAAGAACGTTTCTTGAAATAAGGTTTTGGTGCTTTTTGGGGTTGATCCCAAATCGACTATTGTGCAGTACTTCTTCTAACCTGATCAGCAGAATCACATACTCGTGATAACACAGTTGCACTTCTTCAACCAAACCTTATTGCATTTTTCATTTTTTCCACACCCTACTTTTGTCAATTATAGGAAAATGATCAAAATTCGAAAAACGTATCCAACAAGACCACTGGAACCTCCAAAATTTAGGAATTAGAGAAGAAAGCTTAATCTTTGGATCAAATTGTTTTATAGGAACTACTAGCCAATGTGTTCTTCTTATCGCCGGTGTCGCTTCATATTCAGAGTATTGCTTAGCTTCAGAGAAATGTGATTATTGTAAACCGCTACATTTATTTTTCATGCAAACAATAACTAACTGCCTGATTACCGAAATATCGATGTGAAGAGGAGGCAAAGGTTCAGACGGGAGTGACCTGCTGGCGTCTCTCAGCTTGGTTTTGTTCTGCCAGGCGTCTGTAGGGCTTCTAGAAGGAGGCATGATGACTGATGGTTGGTTTCTCCTACTCCGCCCAGGGCTGCTGTCCTCCCTGCAAAAAACGTTGCAAGTTACAATCATGAAATGGAAACGAATAATGCTCTGTTTGACTTCATACCTTCAAAAACATCTATGAGCTCGTCAGCTGCACGGAGGCACTGAATAGACAGCAGGGAACACATAAAACAAGATGGGAGGGGGGGGAGAGAGAAATACTCACACTTGTAGTTGCTGTTGGTGATGAGCCCTTCTTGACAATGAGCAAAGGTACTCTGGTGACGTCAAAAGTGACAAACGAGGTTTTATAGGGTAAAACATGTTCGTAGGTGCTGCTCCTGATGGTAGTTCTTTGGTTTCAAAGTCTTCATTCTGTCCAGTCAACCTTGAGTAACCCTGCAAAGCAACGTTAGTTTCATTTATTGTTAAATATTGGATATGGTAGTGGGTCAAAGTGGGTCTCACTCACGGTGGAGTAATACTGTTGTTGTAGTTGAGGTTGATGCTGTTGTTGACTGGTCCCCGTGTGAGCGAATTGCTGAGAAAATGCAGAAGAGCGACGTTCATACGCTGCTTGTTCATAAGCTCGATCAAAGGCTGCTCTTCGCTCAAATGCAGAAGATGACATCGTCAGCCGTTCATAGGATGACGAAGGGACATGCGTTGTCAGATTTGTTCTGTCATAAGCTGTTCAAAACACAAAATATTAAAAATGCGAAGTTGTACAGGCAACTTAGACTAATGTGAAATTGAAAACTCACTAGGAGCAGACGAGGTGCTGGAAGGTGGAGGACCAATGCGATCATAGCCACTAGAAGTCTGCACATCATACGACCTCTGATGATCATATGGAGTTGCATGACTTTCCACATTAGCTCTCTCACTCATGTGCCTCCTGCTATTGGAGGTTTTGTGACGGTAGTAATCAGCCTGAGATCGCTCATACGCTTTGTGGTATGTTTTGTGACGCTCGTACGTCGCTTTTGCATCAGCCTCGACTGCCGAGGAAGCAGTTGTCTTGGGCACTGCCCGTTCGTAAGAAGTTGAATGAGCATAGGAACTCGAGGATTTTTGACTTCCATAAGTAGCAAATGCTGGGGAAGGGGTTTCAGGAATGTGTGTAGCCAATTTTTCTGTTGAATCAAGAAGTCAATTAGATTTTTCAAACCCATCAGTTAGCAAACCCCAGAGATAACATATTTACCAAAAACGGAAGCTTACTTTTACTAAAACGGTCATATTGAAGAGAAGTCCCATACTGGGGCACTATCTTGGTGCCGTGTGATGCTCTACTCAAAGGGTTATTACTTGTTGTTGGCGTTGACAATGTGGCACTCGTCAATTCGAAATGAGCGTTGCTTACAGGCAGTTGACTCGATTGAGACCCTTCAGAAGGATGTTCAAACGCTGATGAAGCTACTTTGTAAGCAGCGAATGGTGAATTCCTCTCATATTTTGATGTCGACATTTTGAGCGCTCGTTCATACGCAGCAGCTGCATCTCGGAGTGATGACTGCGGCGAACCAGCAGTTTGTGCTCCACTAGATGGAGGAGCTGGTTGATCATTCTGCCCAATGGGGAATGGAGCAGCGTAGTATTGGTAGCTCGAAGGCCTGAAAATACGAAATGAAAGTGTAAAAGGCAGTGGAGTAGAAGGCTTAGTACAGTAATTAACTGTTATAAAAACTACTCTGAAGAATGGAGCTTAGAATGTGAAGTTGCAGACCTTGCAATCTTTGGAGGGTGCATATTGTTGGTTGAAAGTTGGCAGCTATCAGTGGAGAAATGAAGTGTCAATCTAAGAAAGAGTGAAGTGACAAGCTTCAGGCCTGGGAGGGGAGTTGAGGGATAGGAGCCAACATGTTGGACAGCAAAGGTGAACACCTGACCAATTACTCACTTTCCACGTATGTTTCTCACCTATCTCTACTGAATGCCATAGGTACAATGAACCCTTCCCTCAGGGAGTGCTAGGACTGTATTGTGGAACACAAAACGCACTAGCTCCGTGTCTTACAGATGTGACTACCTGACAGTGCCTTCGGAATAGTGGAAGCTCATATTGATACTGAGACAGTTGTGGGGAATGTGCTGAGTGTGGAATATTGCCAGGGGGAACTCTTTCAACAATCGCAGCTGCGTGAGAAGCAGAGAGAGGAGGCGATCCTTCACATGACTTCCTTCTAGTGAGTAAAACAATAGCTAGCAAGAATCTTAAGGTGGAAACGCCAGCCTAGGTTTGTTTTCAGTGTGAAGAAATAATGTTTTGGAAGACATAATGGGTGGTTTAGACACCGATGGAGCTAAATACGAATTTTTTAAGCACCCCCCCCCCCTCATTTTTTTATTTTAATTTAATGATGAACGCACCTGGACAAGTGATGGTAAGGCTGAAGATGTTGGAATGAGGAGGCTTGAGGAGGGTTGCCACTTGCATAGTTTGCCTGTTGTTGTTGTAGCAATAAATGTGCTGTCGCTGCTTGATGCTGTGTTGACGCTGCTCCTCGTATATGCTGCAAAGGCCGACCAGGGGGCAACGTTAGAGCAGGGGGCTCTTTGGGCATGTCGGCCTTAACGTCCAGGCCCCCCCTCCACCACAACCCTTCTCTTTTCTCCGATTCACTGAGACAATGGCTTCATGCCTCTAAGAGTGTTGAACAAGAAATGCGTGAAATGTATTTGCTGTGTGCTCTCACCAGCAGTGACGTCTAAAACCAACGAATCCCTGAAACAAACATTAATTCCCAAGTAATCCTTATCAACACAACCATTATTATGCATTGTTAGGACTAATACAACCCTTGATCAGATCATGTGATTCCTGTCAAGAGGTGAAGGTACAGCCACCATGAGATGACACAGACGTGTTGTGCATTGCCGCAAATTGTCCCCTACTATTTCGAGATTAAACAGCTTATCATGAACTAATTTGGCGCCTACAGACCTTACCCCACAGCAATTGAACTCTACTTTAATTAATCTTCCTCTACATGCTGGTATTATAGGCTGTTAGTAAACGCACCCACTCTTGAACTTTACTTTCTGCTAGTTGATACAAATGGAGTGAGAAGCACCGTGATATGATAACACAGAGAAAATTAGAAGAGATGAAAAAATTCGCCTAAATACGTGAGAGCGATACTTCAGCAATCCTCTACTGTTCATTCCCACCCTGCTAGGCAAGCATTGTTCTGACTCTCATCTTTCTGCAAGGTGATCTTGCCTGTGCACCGATATGTTGTCCATTTTTCCACCATCCACTCACTGGCCAAGGCAATAGATAAATTGAGATGCCTCAGTGGATCCATTATTGTAGGCCTGCATCGCTCGCTGGAAACCCACAGGAAAATTGAGTCACCTGACAGCTAGCTTTGTAGCCAGCTCCAACAGTGCCCATAATAAATTCAATAGGAAGATACCCTCATGACGTTTAGCTAAAATGTAGTCGCAAGGCTGAAACATCACAGACTTCATTTTGGCTTCGGTTACAGCATGTTATCAACGAAGTGAGGAATGAAAAGTTTGATTCCGAAGTTCAGTAGTGACTTTATTCGAACTTCGAGTGAAAACAGGGCTTTGATAATTCAAAACAAAGACTCTGGGGTGTCACAACCCCGACACTGCATTTCTACCAGATCTCCATTCAAAGGATGTCTCACATCATAGAAGCAGGACTATTTGGGTCAAGAATGAGTAGGAGGGAGCAGGCGGACTTTGAATACATTTCAAACAGAAAGCCTCACAACAAAATCGAATATGAGAGCAAGACATTAATACAAGGGCATAGAGCATCACTATACTACTACTACTTAAAAACGTAGGAATCATTTGAGCAGAAGAAGAATTTCGAGCTATTTTGACGAGGAATAGCACAGCAGGATAGGATGAGAAGCCTCCTTGTAAACAGGAACTATGATTTTGATCTAGGGAAGGCAGGTTTACCATAGGATCTGTACAGAGTATAGTATTCACTCGAATACAAAATGGAAAATAGTGTATTCACGCGTCCAGCCCAGAATGCCATACTGAATCCTCAACTATTCCACATTTACCATCTAAGACTAAGACACAGTGTTGACTACAAAACATGTATCACAACACGAAACATCCATTACTCCCAAACGCGACGTACACTTGAACCATTTGATAACTCCACCGCATCTACTAATCCAAATTGCGCAACTCAACTAGTTGTGTTTACAAGTCGGGCGAATGCGTATTGACCGTTCAAAAAATGAGTTGCGCACTGATGTTCAAATCCCTGGGCAGCAATCAGATACGATGCAACCATTTTCTCGTTATTGACGTATTCTATTGTTAGCAACGCAACAAGTTGAAACTTTTAGAACCTAACTTCATCCGTATGGTTGTTCGACTGCAAACGATAACAAAACATTACGAACACGAACTCTGTGCTGTTTCGTGCACCAAACACAACCCTCAAGCATCACTTATCCCACATTGGGTTTATTATCAAACATTCGCGAACCCCCAGAAAGGATTAGTGACTGTAGAACATTCGTAGCGCAATGTAGGTTCCTAGGCACCAACTAATCCTAATTGCGCAATTCAACTAGTTGTTTACACGTCGGGCGAATACGTATTGACCGTTCAAAAAATGAGTTGCGCACTGATGTTCAAATCCCTGGGCAACCAACGAACTCACGACGTAACCATTTTCTTGGCACTATTGACACATGGCAACTAGTTGAGGACCTCTGAAAACGGATACTGAGTTTAATTGTGCTCGTCTGAATGTCACATCCAACTGTCGTACGCGAGAATGGAATGATAAAACAGAACAACTCAAACTCAGCATCCACTCATGCACCCCGGAACATAATGCTGAAGCTTAAATTATCATACATTTGAGGTAATACAAATATTAAAACACTCACCATAACATAAACAAAGCTAGAGTTCTCCTAAACAACCTTCACCTTTACAGTTCCAACGACCACCACACAAAACGAACACTGTCGATTCACTTTAGCAAACCCACGATCACTGTTAATCTGGCAGTTTTACTTTGAAAAATGGAACAAGCCGATTCAAATCGTCAAAATCATCCGAATCGTCGACGAACCGCATCGTTTTTTCCAACTTTAATTATAAGCGTCGCTCACAATGTTATTGTCACTTATAGGAGGAACTCACAAAGTTGTGAACTGTGGAATCGCGCGGAATTGAAGCACCCCGACCATATTTAAATTGGCGTGCCTGTATATTTACGTTTGTCTTGTCGGACAAATTTCGAACAACCGATCGACGGGGGGAAAATAAAAACAAAAAACGAGGGGGAAAAAATCCTCAGAGAGGCAGAATAGCAACACAAGGAGTTTGGAACAAAGAATTTGATTGGTCGCCAAAGAACTTGTGTGGAACGTTAGGGAAAGAACCGGAGCTAAATAGTTGAATCTAGTGAAAGAACATAAGATTCATAACTCGGATTATACGCGTTTCAATGACTCAAAAGAATTATCCTTAATTTTTTAACGCGAAATGCCATTCGCGATGTGAACACAATAAGTTCACTCATTTTACCGAAACGATTCTCAGCCTCTAAGCACATTCAACCACTTGTATCCTTCTAACGACAAATCTAATGTGCTGCTCATTTAGTTTATATAAAACTAGACGTTCTAACATAAACTGGTAGCGTTCCGCGGCCTGAAAGTTGGTTGGTTGCTATTATCGATGTCACAATCTTTATTGACTCGATAGTGCACATCTAATTTAGGCGACTTGATTATTTTAGAAAGCGTTCTAGAGTTACGAACTCAACACTGGAAAAATTGGTCAATAAAACAACACTAGTTTGACTGTTCATATCATGACCATTATAACACTTCCATCTGAAGGTTGCTCATAAAACTACCAACTTCAACTTCGGAGGTAGGTAAATGAACTACTTTTTCACAAAGTGGTTTCCAAACGCAAAAACCCTATGAAAAATCATTTTTACCCTCCAATATAAGAAAACTAAATTTTACTTTACTTTGCTACCCAAAGGGTGAGGAAAGTATTGTAATTGTGGCAATAAAAATTTAGGGCTTCTTTACATGTTTACCCTTTGATGCCTACAAATTTCGAAAAACCTAATATCCGCGTGTGATGCTGTGCTTCAATTTGTGAGAGAATGAGTGAATAGGGTTGTGGGGATTCCCTTCGATGTGAAAGGGGCGTGAGAATAAAAATAAACCAAAACCTCGAGGTCCATCCATCTCCCAAACGGTTTCAACGATTTTCATTTAACCATTTAACTTCCAAATTATCATTTACTTGTTACTAACCAACTTTTCTTCTACATGAGAATGGAGATGTAAGGCCTGTGAAGCAAATAAACATTAACTTTTTCCATTTTTTGGCTAAACAGGTTTCAGGATTTTCGCCAAATTCTCAGGATATCTTCATATAATTAATGCCTATAAATTCTGAATAAACGTTCCTCTGACACTCAAATTTACGTTGGTAGTGAAAAGTTTTGTTGCTTTGCACGACATATTTATAACAGCCGATTGCGTAATTTTCCCTTCTGCTTTGTAGGGTTAAGGAAAATAAACGCTACATCTAGAGCACATATCTTGTTACGATTTTCTGAACTGCCTCCGCCCCTGATGTATTTTTATTTCCATTCACTGATCTATCGTAAGGCTATTCGTGTAGTCCTCGCGAGTTGCTAATCTTGCCCACAACATCAAATACAGAAATTTTAGTTTTATATTCAGTAGTGATTTCCCAGTTATCTATAAAGATTTCAATCATGCTAATCAATTTATAAAAACTTCTGACTTCTTTTTAAAATTCTGTAACCAAATAGTTTTATAGTTAACAATTAGTTTAGTTTACGGGCACTAATTGGTCACCTGTTTCACCGCCCTTACAATTCATTTCCGTTCTCCCCGCAGACAAACTGAGGTCAACCTCGCGCAAAATGGCGTTTTAGCCCTAACGGCGTCGTATACGTGCGCGTTCAATCCTTCGCCAATTTTTTCACTTCCCGCATTTAGTTCTTCAATCTCGACTCGCTCGTTTTGTAGTAATTTTTTAACTTAAATCTTTCTCGTGCTCTCCAGGCACACGATCTGTTCAGAAGTTGGCTCTATTCAGAGTTTTTGTTACCAAAAGAGTCGCTTTAGCTCTCATCGATTTTTTATTTACGAATAAAGGTAAGAGACAAACGAAGCCGGCTTGCGCATTTATCGCTATTTTTGAGTTGAATTCAATGTCGCGTTGCATCAGTCAACTTATGTTTCGGTTTTATTGTTAACATTTCGTTAGTAGAGTGTTTTCATTTAAATGTGTGCATTTAATGCGTTGATGTTCAACAGGAAGAAGCCACATGGCTGAGGCTCAAGTTGAGGATGCTCCCGTTGAAAACGGACAATTAACCAAAGAAGGTATGGAGTTGTGTGTTCTAATCAACTCAATCTACTCGTGCTTAATGATTTAGTTTGGTGATTGGTATTTAGTTTAATCGATTAGTATGGAAGCGTCAGCATCCCAAGCCGGTTTCCAATTGACCCTGAGAAAGCACATTTCGTTCAAATTATTAATTTAACGTCTGAATTCCTTTTGAGCTGGTATTAGTAATTGTGTTACCCAATGATGTTTTGGATTTAAGTTCTTCCGATGTTTTGCTTTTATCGCGAGTTAGTCGTGTTCTTTGTTCGCTGAAACCAATGATAGGAACACGTAGATCACACCTCGGTTTTGCGTTTCCTTAAATCATCTGCCATGAAGAAACGGAATGTCTACCTCAAATTTTGACGTACTGTAGCACGTTTCGAATTATGTTAAAAAACGGGTTGAAAACTTAGATACGTAGGTTTCAAATCCTATTTTAAAGGGTTGATGAAACGACCAGTGGCCATCTGTGTTGAACCTCAACGTTCTGGCCGCGACATTACATGATAAGGTTGTGATTATTTGTTAGTAGTTCTAAGTTGAAACATTTCAAGGCCTATCTTTGAACACGATTGAGCGAATACCGAGCAATTTAGTTTTGTCAGACATAAAGAGATTGATAACGTTTCGATGGGATCGTCTTGAACGTTTGGCCATGAACACAAGGCCGATACCGAAATATCTTGCTGCCCAAATCCTACCAAACGCTGCAAAGCTAGCTGGGAAATAGTTTTTGTGGTGCCGGAATGTTGATGAGCACGGTCTTAGCCGCGACACACTGACATTGCCGCCCACCAACCATTATAAAATTGCACAATTACTATGTCGGCTGTCCTTACGAGTCTTGGAGATTATGAATGATCTGTTGTTTCCAGTTCGAGCCGAGAAGCTCAAAATTAAAATTGAATTATAAATCTAGTTGAAAAATAGTTCATTAACCAACAAATTCGTTACGAGTAGTCCTAAATTCATGAATATTTATGGCGTGGCTTAGGATTTTAAAGTTGAAATATGTGGTGCGACGCATCACAACTATTCTCAGTTCCAGCGATTACCCACTCTGCCCCAGTTAAGACAGTAAATGTTTAACCCAGGAATTACCCTGTACATTGAAATGGACAGGGCCGCCCCTAATTTTGTCACTACTTGCATTGAGTAACCAGTGCTATTCCTCACCCAATCCTTTTCGCTACCGGTTAAAATTTAAGACTCTAAATGTTTCACAGTTACAAGTACATTCAGCAATTCGTAAGACTCTCCCAACTAATCCCATGTTTTTGAGACTACCTTCTAGCTCCCATTTGAGCAACCCTCAGTGATTATGATCAAGGTTAAGGTCTAGATCGTAGCCAACTTCAATCCCTCTATGTATACAATTTTCTGTAGTGAGAATTGCTTTCTTGCTTGGAAAATCCGTGAAACACCCATCAGCTACAAGATTACAAACAGGATAACGAGGGTACTAGGCATTTCGTTCTGATACAGTTCCTACAGACTAGCACCAAAGAAAGTTGTGTGGATCTTCAGTCATCTGTTCTCGTATTTCTGCAGGGGAGGAGGTGATGGAGGTGCAGAATGGAGGAGCCGTCAACGCAGATGAAATGACTTCGAAAGACTACTACTTCGATTCGTATGCTCATTTTGGGATTCACGAAGAGATGTTGAAAGACGAAGTGCGAACTCTTACCTACCGGAATTCAATTTACCATAACAAACATCTTTTCAAGGTAAGCGTACTTTCAATAAATTACAAGCCTTAAGCTTACATGTTTTTAAAAGTTTGAACTGTTTTGGCAATCCCATTCAATGGGCTTCACTTTTCCAAAGTCATTCCCTCGCCTTACAGGCTTGCTCATCAATGTCATTTGCCAGGTCGAATAAGTCAAATGTTCGAGTAATTCCCATTGACCCATTCATCAATTTACTTTAACAGCCAGCTAGAACTAGTTGTCAGTCATCTTCTTAACACACTCCCATTATTTCCGCTCTCATAATATTGACCAATGGCTGCCAATTCGACGTTTCAACTGCAGAATTGATAAATCGGCCCTAAAAGTTCCAATGAGGATGGTTTTCTCTCTTTTCTTCTTATTCATAGTTCATTTCGCAAAATATGGTTTATGTGTAGTCAACTTCATTCTTTGTTCTAACGTTTGAAGCCCACCTCTGGCAATTTTCAAACACAAAGTTAACCTGACGTTTTTAGGAATCCTAATCATTAAAAAATATCTGGTGCGTTGCAACACACAACTTTCCTTAGCTCTACGTCAATTCATTTGTGTACATGGCCTTTTCTACTTACTTAATTCATTTATCACTCAGTTCATTTGAACTTGGTCAAACAACACTTCATGGCAGCGGAAAGCGGTAGCGCTCACAGTTCCAGAATTTATTGCGCCGCTTGCACTCATTCCCGTACCATTGTTGAGCGATTAGTGCACAGAGAATTAATGAGGCTTTGAACACGATTTTTTAAAAAGAGGGTAGTAACCACTCTTGCAGAGTGATTAGGTAATAACGTTAAGAGCTGGTAGTAAGCGAAACGGCTGGTAGTTGAAATTCCGGAATGCCTGGAGTGACCCCCTTATATCTTATGAGCGTTTTTAAATGCTCACCCTATAGGTATCGGATTGGCCTCTACACCTTTTTTTTTTCAAACATTCTAGTGACATTTCAGTGGAGTTTATAAGAAAAAAATCGCGTTAAAATCGATTTTCAATGAAAGGGTAGGTTTTTTATTGTGCTGCTCTCGTCATTTTCCCATGAATTGTAATTTTATGGTGTAGTTGTCTTATTTAGAGCTATCAATTTAAAAAATTTACTCAAAATCGTTATTCCCGGTTTTGAGAAAAAGAAATATTAGGTGTTTGCCTGACTATGATAACCATAGTTAAATTTCGGTGCAAATTGCTCATACCCTTATTTGGGTGAAACAAAGAATATGGACCGACCGCTTGATAACGCTACGTCTGCATGTATCTATAGGTCGCTTGATAACGCTACGACTGCATGTATCGATATCAATCCGTTAGTTATCTCATATTTATTTCATATACGCATTCTTAATTTCATTGAATTAACTCCTTTTCTTAGTCTTTGTACATTTAAAATAATTATATAACGGGGTATTGCATAATGAACATTAAGTAATTGGCATAATCGTACAGCTGTCGTTATTTCTAATTTCAAACATGGCGAGTCAAGCCTACGATGTCGGGCATATCGATAACCTGACCTCAGCCGTGAAATTTCCATATATTGCCTTCTCAGAGGGAGCGGTCCATATTCTTTGCCTTTACCCCTTATTTTTGCGTCCCATGGTAACGTGCGGGATAGGTATCAAGTTTGAGCTGATTTGGTACGAACTACTTTGTAGAGCCAAGGAAAGTAAAAAGAAATATAATGGCCAAGTGTTGAGTAATCAGAGTCCCACAACATTTGACCTCTTATCGGAGTATTGGGGATTCTGGCAAAGACGACAGGTAGCGAGCCGAATTCTTATTGGCAGTTCAAAAGTTATGGTGTAGAAGGTAATTAAGAGAGACAGGTAGGTCATTTACTGTGGACTTGCAAGATGTCTTGAATCGAAGACAATCCTGGGGATTCTGTAGGCATGTTCTCCTTTTAGGCTTTGTTTTGACTTAGTGCATTGAACAAAATAATCAGGGCAATTAAAATCTGTCTATAAATGTATTAATGCAATTTCTGTACCTTCAACCGGTTTTGGTTTTGCAGGACAAAATAGTGTTAGACGTCGGATGTGGCACAGGGATTCTGTCAATGTTTGCAGCTAAAGCGGGTGCAAAAAAAGTCATCGGAGTTGAATGTTCCAACATTGTGGAGTACGCAAAGAAAATCGTCGCTGATAACTTCCTATCGAACGTCATTACGATAATCAAAGGGAAAGTTGAAGAAGTGGTACTTCCTGATGGATGCGAACATGTTGACATAATCATTTCCGAATGGATGGGGTATGTTACTGTTGTCAACTCCAAATAGAGTTTTAACTATTAATGTCTCTTGAAAAGATAATTTCCATTACAAGTAACAAAACGGAGTTACTTGAAAATCTATTTCTGCTAAGTTGGGATACAATGATGTTGATCAATGTTAAAAGGATCTCAGGGACTACAATAATGGTAACTTGTTGCTGACCTAATCATCAAAATCAATCTAACATTATTGGTAAGCTTGGTGGAAATAATACTTATCTCCTATTTTCCCCCTGAGTTCATACCTTAACCCTTATGTAGGAATGTAAAAGTGGTTGCTCAAGTTTCCAAATTGTTGAAAATGCTCGTATTTCCATCTGCTAGAATTCCTAGTTAATGCTAACAGTCGCTCGATTTTCTTAAATGGTCTAAGGCTCCTACGTTACTCCATCTCCTCCTTGCTTCCCTCAACTTGATAGCTACCTCATTGTGATATTCCTAACTTCCTTTCAGTCAATATGGAACTCTCAGGGTCTGCTTCTAGTGGAACCTTGAATTCACTCCAGTGTATTGAGAACCAACCCCGAATCGTTTAGCACAATGCACCAGTTTGGCCCTCGCGTGTCTAGTTAGCGGCACTCCTTTCGTGTCCTCTTCACCATCACGAGAATCTTGATGCGTCCCACCATTCCCGTACCACCTCTACTGTACAGCCCAGCAGTTGAGGAGGTTTTTCCTCCATATTTTCTTCCTGACTTCCCACTCTTTCTCTTTACTTTGTCTTCTTAGAGAATAGTGTGGGGGAGATCCTAAATCCATCTCTAACCATATAAATAGGTGATCACTGATGTGCTATCGTCCAGTGCCTCCCACTGCAGACCACTTGAGTCATTCGGTGTTGCCCAGTTCTGGTAAATGTAGTCTCCATAGTATTGATTACCAATGTTTATTGTTTAAATAATTCTGATATTTCACACGTAGTGTTTTCCTTTACATCATAATGAACGTTTTCAGGTACTGCTTGTTCTATGAAAGCATGTTGGACACTGTCCTGTTTGCTCGTGACAAGTGGCTCAGACCAGGTGGCCTTCTCTTCCCTGATCGTGCCTGTTTGTACCTGACAGCAATCGAAGATCGGCAGTACAAAGATGAAAAGATCAACTGGTGGGACAACGTTTACGGGTTTGACATGTCGTCCATTCGCAGTGTTGCTATTACCGAGCCACTCGTTGATGTCGTTGATCCTAAACAAGTGAGTACTGAAACTTATGCGCCAAACCGATCATTTCATGGTGGCGTCCCAGCATTAATGCATTGTACGTTTCCATGCGCAGGTTGTAACTAATTCTGCACTCATTAAGGAAGTTGATCTTTACACTGTCACCAAAGCTGATTTGGACTTCTCCTCAGATTTCACTCTTCAGGTAATGCAGCGCATTTCATTATATCAAGCTATTGCTATCGTAATGTGTTCGAACACGTTCTGCTGTCTTATTCAGATATGTTTGAAACAAGTAGGGGCAATAGCTGCGTAATTGGATAGTTAATGATTTTATAGAATATGCCACTGCTGTTTGTTTTAAATTATACTAAACCACATGTTAATGTTAGCTCTGACTGGCAGTACCATTTTGAGCTGGTGGCCTTAGCATCAATTACTATCAATCGATCGATTTGCAACGCACCTTTCCTAACGTTTCAGGTCTGCCGTGACGACTACATTCAAGCTCTTGTCACTTATTTCACTGTCGAATTCTCCAAATGCCACAAGAGAGTTTGGCTGTCCACTTCACCCGATTCACCGTACACTCACTGGAAACAAACTGTACGTATTTTAAGAGACCTCTTATCATATTTAAATGCCATTAGTTGACATGCTGGAATGAAGAGAAAAAAAACTTCTGAAACAAGGGAAAAACAAGCTAACAAGGAGAGACGAATGTTTTTACTGTAAAATAAAGATGAGTAGAGCATCTATTGAATTTAGTAGTTATGAATATAACTGGGTGAAGCCGGATGGATTTTGTTGACAAAGCGGATATCGAGGTTGTGTTTAAGTTGGACCAAATTAGTTCTCTGCCACATGCCATAGTGATGAAGTTAGACTCTACTACTACATGTGATTGTTATGTAAGCCTTATTCCTTACACTAGGGGTGAGAATGATAGAAAAAATTCTGGCTTCATTCATGACACTCCTTACCATTTCCTAGAGCCATCTTTGTAAACCTGCCTTTTTTTGTTTAGTTGTAGGTCCAAGTCTAATCTGCCCAGTTTATATTTACAGGTCTTCTACCTCGAGTCTTACATGACCTGCCGGCGGGACGAAGTCATCAATGGAACGTTCCGCGTTCGACCGAACCCTCGCAATTCCCGTGACCTCGATTTCGAAATATCCGTGAATTTCCAAGGAGAATATTCCAATCTCGACGAAACCAATTCTTATCGAATGCGGTAAAAGAAAACAACAACAAATCAACAAATTTTTTTAGTGCTAATTTTTTATTTTGTTTTATTTTTTCGTACTACTTAAGAGTTTTTTGAACCCCAATTCTCCTCATAAATCCTCTCCCCCTCCTGCCCCCTGTCTCGCCACTCCTCCGACCTTGACTTTCTCTCTCCTCGTTTTCGTTTTGAAAAGTTACCATTGATGATGTTCAATTGCAACAATGTCTTTGATTGGGTGTTTTTGTAATTTGATTTTTTACTTTTTGAAGAGGTGGTTTTTTAAAACTAATTTTTGTTCCATTATTTGATTTTTTTCGTAATTTGTGTACGTTGTAAGTCTCAAGGCGGTTGACATTGAACTTGTAAAAAGCGGAAGAAGAAGAGAGAAAAAAAAAAGCTGTGCGTATAATTAAACGAAAAACAACAGAGAAACACGAATGTAGTCAAAGTTGTTATTATTTTCTGTAGGGACTTGGTTCTTTACACGCCCTTACTTTTCCTACCCACAAGTACATGTTGTGATAACGGTGGCATAATGAAATCACAAC
Organism: Pachypeltis micranthus; assembly: GCA_020466155.1. Lineage (NCBI taxonomy): Eukaryota > Metazoa > Arthropoda > Insecta > Hemiptera > Miridae > Pachypeltis > Pachypeltis micranthus. Next base: position 38,980,538 of record CM035772.1, read on the forward strand.
CTCAAATATAATGAAATACTGGAAGTACTGTTACGTTGGGTTAGACTGGGCTTGGTTATGGCTGAAGGCAGTTTCTTACTGCCTTGGAAAATCCTATAGTCTATAAACCCTGTACAACTGCTTATTAACACTGCACGGGCAGTTATGGAAGCATGGTATGCTGACAGTCAACAGCAATCAAGGTTGGTTAAGAGTTATGCTCAGTGGTTGTGCTCATTATGGATGCCATGTATGTTGCCTGGACGTTATTGAGGCTGAGGCTTGGCTGCAAACAGTCTTGTCATTCTGCTTTGAGTACAGAGGCTGGATGGCCAGTGCAATTGAATGCTGTTCCAGCAGGTTACTCCAGTGACCCAAATAGTAATCAAGTATTGCAATCATATTTTGAAAAACCTACCAGGACTGACTGCTACTAAGCAAACCATTTCACCCAGATAGCGGAGAAGGCTGTGGCAAAGAAACGTGGTCACTTGATCTGTCCCTTTGAAACTTGCTACTCGAGACAATAGTTGGAACAGATGGGAAACCAGATTAAGAACTGTCCCCAGTGTCATACCTTCTCATGGTGATGCACAGGCAACAGCTACTCCACTGGGAAAATGACTACCTGGCAACGGTGGAATCTGTGCAAGTGGTCTGTCTCGATGACAATAGGCTGATGTAACCTATCAAGGGCTCAGGAACAGCCATTTGATAAAAAAACAGACTGGTGTAGTAGGCGTTATGTAGTGTTACTGCCTGTGGGATGCTTGGTTCCCATTGTGTCTAGTGGCCAACCTATCATGGGAACCACTTCCCCTTCCAGAGCGACAGTAAAGAAGTATTCATACGCTCATCATTCATTACTTTTTTGTTTCAGTTTTTTTCTAGGTCCCACTGTTCCTTTCAAAGAATTTTTGGAAAACAGGAAACAAAGTAAATTAAAAAAATCTTGAAACCAGCGGTCAAAAGCTGCTGACACACTGACTAAAATTTACGTTTTATTTACAGGTACTGATCTTAGCCCAGCAGGTGCAATTAGTTTTGACATGAGTTGATTAACAAATTACATTTGTTGATTCAACCGACGTAGCCTCCTTGTAAACCGATGACTGGCGTGGGGGTCATTCCTGACTAATGAAACGAACGGGAATGGAAAGCCGCGGATTTATGTCATGGAGAAGAGATAGTCTGATCCAGCGCCGCCAACTGTACCAAGCGACTGACAACACTGCGCCTTCTTTTGCCAGATTTACTTTTCGGATAAGACCCCGAAAAAAGGTAACAAGTTCCCGACTCGTTGGGTTTTCCGAAACCACGGGAATTCGGTTTTTTCGTTTATTTTTCTTCCCTCCCCTCCTCACCCCCTCCCCCCGCCGATCCATCGGGGAAAAATTCGAGTTTCGTCGTTTTTCCGAATTTCCTTCGTTCGGCGTTCGAATGTCGCGTCGTCTGTTCAACTCGGAAACCGGCGGTTGAGGATCGAAAATTGCCAAAGGAACGTTTTTTCGCGTTTCGTGCCGACGGTCGAAGTGAAATCTCGGGAGCGCTTTAACACTACTTCCCCTCACCGCTCCTCTTCTCCTTTCATCTTTCCTCCTCTCCCCTTCGTCCTCATGTCTCTGCCGCCTTCACCCCCTCGTCGTCATTTTCAGCAGCCATTTCGAGTTTACGGTCCGTGAAAATGTGTTTTTCGTCGTATTTTGTAGTGTTGTGTGTTGAATTCTCGGTGACGCTCTAAACCAAAACATCGTTTGATGAGTTCGACTCTTCATACTCCCCGTCGCAAAAGACCATTTTTCCTTTCGACACAACTCGACATTTGGTCTATATTTAATTTTCTTCGAAATTTTAACCACTCAAAATCAAATTTAATCGACATTTATCAACCAAGTAGACGTTCCCGTATCTTCGACACCACTTTTGCCCTCCTTTGAACCCCCCTCCCCGTTCCTTCAAGTCATAAATATGATAAGATTCCCGACCTCTTTGTACCTCCTTTCTCCGCGACTAAAAGTTAATCCTTTTTTGACGTAAATTTACTTGTTTCTTTACAGTCGAAATTTGTCGAAAGTTCGAACGAAAGTGAAAGTGGTCCGGTCGAAAGTGATGACTTTTTCCGTTCGACGGGACGTCCGCCCGAAGCCTTAAAACGTAAGTGTCGACTCTTTCCTTCGTGTTTTCGTAGACGATCGTTAGTGTTGACGTTCATTGTCGTGTAATGTCGATGAAAGTGTTGGTGAAGTTGTGTTTGGGTCGTTACAGGTTTCGATATCGTGCGGGCTCGAAGGCGCTGTGTTTGCTATGGAACGTGAGTCCTTCTTAGTTAATCTCTAGCTATAGTTAACAACCATTTGTGATTTGAACTTCATTCAAGTGAGTAATCATTCGGTTAACGCGGATGTCGACTGGTTTTGTGTTGTTTCTCATCTGCACACACTACGCGCTGTGGCTGATTCAGTGTTGAGGAGAGGAATGAGTACGACAACCCTGATTTTTGACGTGAAGCATAATTCGAGGGGGGTTCAAAATGTAGCCCTACATGTATGCTCAATCTGGCCGAACAGGGCCTTGAAATGGTGGACATGCTCTGGGGCTAATCAATGGTAATTGAATCTGCTTAAAATTCGCCACGAAACGCTCCGCCATCGATACAATTGTTCCATGGAAGTTACAATGGCTTTGAGTTGATCCAAAACAACGCTTATCAAGACATTTCTGTTGGTGAGATTGCAGTGATGTAAGCCACAACTGACCAGTACTTCGTGCTACACAAGATCTTGTTAGCTATCCCTGGTGGTGGCATTGCTACAGTAATGGAAGCCACAAGCACAGTTGATTCACTCAGTTACAGGGAAGAACGGCTCTGTCCCAAAGAATCGTGGCCAAGGTCCTGCATTTACCAGTTCATTCGCTCTCGCATTTCCAGGTTTCCTTGTATGACCTGGCATCTACTTATGTGTAATTCTGTTCCCTCGTTCTTCAAGTTCCCTTGCTTTGTCCTTTGTATCCTCGATGAGGGGGCAGTTGATCATTGGTTTTCTAGCGTTTATAACCAACAATGCTCTGCAACATCACTGGTGGTGCAAATCTACTATGTAAACCTGAACTGAACTTACCTATCATTTTCTGGCTTCACAGACTCCTGTGTTTCAGTTACTTACCCGTAACTGTAAGTTAAGTTAATCCTCTACTTACCCCTCACCCTTTAAACCCATTTTAAGTGTTGTCACATCCTTTGGAGGTTTAACCCATCATATTTTTGACGTGTGTACAGAACCTTTGGGAGGATGGGCTGAGGACCGAATCTGCTATGTATGTGGCTCGTCATGCGCCCCCACACACACTCTCAGGTAAAATATATTTACTATACCACTCATTTCTCGTAGCTTGGGAGCTGTAAAGGTTTTGTAACCCGTTGATCGTTTGACGATTGCAGGTCTACGCCTGGGCCACGACCAGACGACCCGTACTTTCCGTTTTTGGAGGGGCACGAGCCACCTTTGGGCTGTCGTCGGATCAACGACCCGCTCCCTTATGTCAGGGCCTGTTACCTCTGCTACACGCTTCTTCTTCAGGTTAGGAATCTCAGATGAACGTTGTACAATTTTCTTTCTACGAACCAAAAGCAGGCAGGGAACATTTTCTGCAAATCGAAAAACAAAATTTAAGTAAAGAAGTCTAAAAGGAAATTTTGATTAGAAAACTAAAGTAAACTAAACTAACTCAACGGGTGATCTTACTAATAAACTGAAATGTTTCTCAAAGTTGGCAAAGGGAGTTGGCTAAGAAAATTAATGCAACTAACTTTTCTATAAATCTCGATGAGCCACGTACAGAACTGGGTGTGGTGGGAAAAAAATCTCTATGGTAGATTTCTCATAGTTGAGCAAGGTCGCTGAAGTGTCAAGTGTTTCTCACCACAAGTGTGGGTTTCATAGTAAACGTGTAATGCTGTATACTCAAAATTATTGAACACTTGTGAGAAGAAGCACATAGAGAAGAGATTGTTGTACTCACTTGATAGGATTTCCAACTATATTGTGAATGTTGTAGGGGAAAACATGTGTGAGTAAATTGTTAGATAAGAGGACTCTGGTGCTTGAAGCTTTGAGTGTTCCATGGGCCCTGACCTGTTCCTACCTCAGCAGTACAGCAATGAGTCCTGATCTAATGAAGTTCATAACATTTATTTCTGATCATGGTGTGCAGATGTTCTCCTGTAGAAAGGACAAGTTCACTTGCTATTACTAATGCTCTTGAACATTTTACCTAGCAATGGGAGCGGTATCAGAAGGAGAATACGCCTCACAATCGTCGCCTCTACTGGCTGAAACGGGTTGACAATGGGCCATATGCTGGAGCTGAGATGACGACTCAAGAGTATGCCAACGACGTCCTTGGCATCACCCCCACCCAAGTCTACCCTCCGAGGTGAGTCATTTCATAATCATCAACGAAATGATAAGCTTGTTATACACATTTGGGAAACCAGTTAAGCTTGGTAAAAATCTAAGCTTAGCCCACTTTTGGATTGAATTGAAAGAAAATTAATATAAAGTACTTCCTTAAAAATACAAATGATCTAAGCTCGGATGTGTAGTATTGAAGAAGGGAAAACAGGACAGACATTAGACGGCCAATCATCTCAGAATGCAACTCTTTTATAGGAAGATTTAATCAGTAGAAATACTCGATAATACTGAATCTAATTGTACTCGTAGCCGTTTTCTTTAGTAGTGAATATTCCTGGGTGAACACTGCTTGTTGTTCTTGGGTGCTCTCATGTTAACTGTAACAAATCTAGAGTACCCAATCATTGAAGCTACGGAATCTGCCACTTGTTTCTATTTCTGTTCGTGTGTGACTCACCTGTCACATGCGTGTTAGAATAACTTAAAAGGTTGCTGCCTTTTGGGTCATTTTCTTATTGACTGTTCAGCCCTCAGAAATAAATCTTGCGATCCTTTAAGAGGCTTTGCTAGCATGCTACAGAATGGACACTGGCTCAGCATCCACCAATCCCAGACTTGTGGAGGTACAACAGGTAGTGCCATTTCACCAATCTCCTGATAAAAGAAGATTGCCCATATGTAACCACGCACAAGTATGGTTCTGGGGAATCTCATAACATCTGTAGGAGGGTCTTACTCTGGTTTCCCGCTATTTACTTGGATGGCCAGTTTCAAAAGCTAGTTTACAGGCAAATTTCTACTCTGACCACATGTATTAGCAATAATCTTCTTCGCAAACAGGTTGAAATGGTCATTAGCTTGCTTAATGGCAGTAAGAGCTGGAAGGTTTGTCTGCTCATGCAACAACTGTCGCTCAATATTATTAAAACCGCAGTGGAGCAGCACATGGTACATGGTGTCTCGGTTCCTCTAGAATGAAGGGGCAAAATAAGGTGTGTGAGATGGAAAAATCTTTGAGAGAAGAGAAGTGAAGTTGACACTGAAGTCGCCATGTCCTGTGAGGAAATGGCTCGACGCACTTTCTCCTAAGACACTCTCATATGTTTGGGAAAAATTCGTATGTGTTATCTCTCTTTGAGGAGGATCCCTTCTCGCTTACCATTTGTCCCATTCATCTAGCGCTGATAGCTTTTGTTCAGCGGGAGGACCTTTTTAATCATGCACTCAATGGCCAAATCTGTGGGTAACTGGTCAGAGCAGATGTCAACAATGACATTGATCTGAGTGGACTTCCTTCTTTCCTTGGCTTGAGGTTTGTCGCTCCACTTCAACTTTGGTGGAGATGTCGCTTGTTATTGTCTTTGCCATGTCAGGGGTCTTTGTATTGTTGCTACGCCCAGAAGGCTACGGTGCAATTCTGAAGTCTCGGGGCCAGTGGCTGTAACTGGGTAGGCTGCCGGGCAAGTGGCCTGTGCAGCTTTCCCTCACTACACCACAACTACCACAGTTTCTCAGAATGGGGCGGTTTCTGTGGTGTTGTGGCCTCCTTAGCCTGGTCAATTGTTGCCATAGTGGCGAGCCTGTTTAATCAATTGAGGGGACAGTTAGTTGGTTACTTAGGCCCTCATTGGGCCTGCAGCATTTCCACTCACATACGAGCCAGATGGTTGTGGATAGTCACAAATTGCTCCAGGGGGGTTATTCTAGGGATCTGATAGCATGGTGAGCAGGCTGTGAGGGTTGGGGGTATGCCATGTCAACAAACATAGGGCTGAGCGATTCCCCTCCTGCAATGAGCAGCCAAAGCCCTGCTCAGGAAGCCTGTGTATAGACAGCTCCCACTGTAGCTCCACTATACTGGGCAGTCCCAGCAGCCTTATACTCCTTATCCCTTTTAAGGAGTGAGATTCTGAGGCATGCTGTGCAGATGAGTAGAGTGGAAGGTTATGAGAATCCTCACCTGCCGAGTCTGGCAAGGAGGGCTGTTTCTGTAGATGAGGTTGGAGGTTATCTGTGCTGAATTTTTCCAAGAGTTGAGAACCTGACCAATGTGGGGCATAGAACCGAGATTTCTTGAATCTGACCCCCCACAAGTGGACAAGGGCAGCTAAAAGGATGAGGTGGGTGAAGTGCCAGCATGTCCTGACGTCATGGAGGAGGTATCCGGGTAGAGAAGCAGCTGAGGTGGTAGAGGGCGCAGAGGAGGAAATTACTCTTCAGGAGTTTGTGACTTTTGGAAGCCTCTTATGAGCCACGTCCCTGAAGAGTGGGTGGTGCTCCCTGCTCCCTCAAGGGAATCCCTAGCCGGCAAAATGTTTTCCTTAGTCCTTGAGGGCAAGGCACGAAAGTACCATGTCAGCAACTTCACTTCAGCTGGACCTGATGGTATTTCACCCCACAGATGCAATAAAGTCCTGAAGGATGTTAAGCTGTTGATTTTCAACCCATGGGAAAGCCTTCTGGTGGATTTTTTCATACCCTGGTGAAATAATTCCTTTGTCCCCAAGAAAAGTGGTGAGAAGCTGGGGGGCTACAGATCTATCTCAGTGTCCTCAGTAGTCTTCTAGCACTTCCAAAAAGGGCATCTTGACTCAAGGACGTTGGTGTCATTGGCAACGTCCAGAGGGAATTCCATCAATGGATGGTACTGCTGAAAATCTCGCGATGACCCTGGCCTGAATGAAAGAAACAATTAGATATGGTATTGCCCTTACTTTGTTGTCTGACAGTTGGGAAGTGGAACTACTGGGTTGTCTCTGGAGAAAGACTGAGGCCTGTAGTGATCCTGGATCTCCAGGTTGTATTTGGCTCCCAAGATCTTGCGCTAGCCAGGCAAGCCAAGAGTCAAAAATATTACAGAACGGACCCTCGTAAGCACTGGTGAGATCAGGGTTGGAGCATTGACCATGTGCTAGCAGGGCGTATAATCCAAGCAAAGTGCTGAAGGAGATGCGTCGGCTGGGTGTGTCTGCAAGCGTTCTCCAAGGGATTACCACCCTCATGTTACTTGGGTCGTATCTGAGCTGTTGATCATTCTATCGTGGCTCCAACGATTTTCACCAAACTCACAGGGCGTTTTCAAATAGTTAATACCTATGTATTGTTCTCAATAAAAGTAACTCCGACAGTCCATTGAACGAAGATAAAAACCAAAACTTGTCGAAAATCGCGTTTTTTTTAAAACATTTTCATAATTTCCAGAGTAACTGGTCCACTGGATTTGATCAATCTTATGGAGTGTCTTCTAGCAACCTGTACCCACATTTTGTTCTGTGCTATTATCATACACCCACATTATTCATGTAACTATCTGTTGAACGGAAATATAGGTCATCATAACTTGGAAAACGAGATTTGTCAAACAATAATTTATCGTTGTTCCAATTTACTCAGAAATGGCTCTAACGATTTCGATAACACTGATAGACTACAAGTATCTACAATTCGTTCTCCATAAATGTTTGGGTAGAAATGTGTTGAACCAAGATACAGCGCCCTTACATGTAGCATTCATCGAATTCACGCACCAAATATTTGAGTGATGCAATGCGACTTCCAAAGGCGTATTTCTCGTTAGCGGCAGCTCACACGCAAATGCTCGATGCGAGAATAAAAATAAGCGAGTCTTCAGACAACTGACCTCAGTTTTCAGGTCAACCTTTCCCCCCCGCAACTTGAGTTGAATATTTTTGGGAGCGGAAAGGTCACTTTTCAAGAGACTGATTGTAGAGACCTCCTCTAGATACCGTGAGTAGCAAGTTATCTGAGCTCTGTCATTATATTGTAACCTTGCCAGGGTCAGCGCTAACAGCTTGTGGTCAGAGGTTCTGAGGGCAGTCTGATAACCAATAGTTGGTATTCAATTGGCATTGAGGGGCGTAATTTGAGTTGAGTTTAGGTGCAGCTACCTGAGCTGCAGCAAGATCTGCTTTGGCGCTATCGTCAGATGTCATGTACATGGTCATGTGTTGTGTTTTGGTGGAAGGTCACAATCACAGGCTCCTGTATGAACTGCCAAGGCTGGTTTGTATTATTTTCATTTACATTGGTGACTGTGGAATATATGTATTTGCCACTGGCCAGAAACCCCAGGCTTTGCTCGTTTTTTTTTTTAAAATCACCTACTCACTTTCTGAAATGTGTTCTATGCGCCTACTGAACAGCAACCTTTTTTACCAGGTTTCATGTTTATCTACAAAAATCAGCCGGAGGAGAATAAGAGAGTATTTTAGTTGGTGTTGTTAATACGAAACTGACGATTGTGAAAGGTATTATTTTTGAGATATTTCAAAAGCAACAGTTTTATTGGTTCTTATTCTAAACCTATACGTAAACTTGAGTTTTCAACAGACATGCCACTACAGTGTACGAAATTATTACCAACTAAACGAATAAAACCGAACCCCACACTAGGGTTTGTCACCACAAAAATGCGAAATTCGCAATTCAGTAGAAAGCAAGCTCTGTGGAAACAAAACTGTCAAGATATCAATAGCTATGTTATCAGCCTTACAAAATATCTTCATTGGGTGCAGTAATTTCTTCATGCTACCAGTAAGTCTACGCTTTGTGATGAGGTTTTAGGCGTTGATTATATTTTCGAAACGTGTTTGTGTGAATAGCATTTTTAAATCATCTCAGGTAAAATGTTGATAGGATCTGTTTGGTGAGAGTTGCTTACACGAATAAAAAAAAGTTCTTCTCTTTTAATAATATGCTTTGTTTTTCCAAAAACCATTTCAGGGAAGGAAGTTTGGCAACACTGGACGAAGGGCCTCCACAACCCCCTCCAAGTGCTGTCAGTGGCAGTAACGTTGGGACCCCCAGCTCTTCAGTCCTAGACTTGCGTCAAAGCCCATTGACTTCCGCTCCCAACGGTGGTTCCTCTCATTCAAATCCCGGTAAATGGCATTTTGATTTTTATCTTGTAATTATCATGAAATCATCCTTGTAGTGCACAAATACTACTTTGTTGTCCAACAGGGAGTTATGTGAGCAGCTCGGGTACAACTGGCACAGATATTTTGGATCTCTCGATGCCAGATAAGAACTCCAACACTCAGGTTGTCATTTATTCGTTTGTTACCTTTGTATTTTGGCTTGAATATGTAATTGTTCAATGAATGGCAATGTGTTGCAACAGGTGTGTTACGTTTGTGGTGAGGAGCATCGAAGAGGAAGTTTGAGTCATATCGGTAAGTAGCATAATTCTATTCGTTGCTTTTCTTAACTGCAGGATCCAGTTCAGTGGAGTCCCCACAGCCTGCAAGGAGTTTGGGAAGCCAGAAATTTGTGTAGCAGCTGTGGGCGAAAGAGTGGGTCGTTTTGCAGGATGATTCTCCATCCGTTTCGTATAATCTATTACAAGCCTTTCTCATCACTGAATTGGATTTGGTCCCAACTTTCCTGCAATTTGTAGATGAATTGGGGCACCCTGGATTCGCAGCGTTAAAAGGCGTTTGTGTTTGTTTGAGATCTTATTGTCAATGTACAGGAGCACGACCCACTCCGAATCAACCGTTCTTCCCTTCGCTGATGCTTCACAGTCGGCCACCTCGGAGTCGACCGATGGACTCAGCGGGGCGTGTGCTCGCCTGTCAAGCCTGCACTCAACACCTCCTCCACCAGTGGCAGGTGTGTATTGCTTTGTTTCTTGTGTCTGACGCTTATTTTCACATTCAAATCTAACCGTTCAATTCTTCTGGTGCAGGTTTATCAAGCTCAAGGGATCAGTCATTCAGAACGAAATTATACCCTCCGAAAGAGAGCTCCACCTGCGACTGACTCCTTTGTGTGCTACACCTGTTCCCTTGAATATCCTCCGTCTTCCGCCAGAGTTACTTATGCAGGTAATTGCCTTGGAACCATCAACTACTCACTGAGCTGGATATTAATAATTTAAATCTGAGGCTATTGTGATAGCTAGCGCCTGTTTACGCTCTGCATTATGTCTTTCCAAGGGCCTCCTTAGTTCCGGAAGGCTGACACGTGTTTTAGCCAATTGGACAGCTTTGCCAATACACAGCAGCTGTTTCTTGTCCTGGCTCTTGAATAGTCCATTTATGATTTGTGGTTTTGCCGATTACCTTTCATGGTACCCGCCCGATGCAGCAAATATGGTTCAGCAGCGGTATACTGAACAAACCCGATACACGAGCACTTCACAACAATGCGTGTGAGCACTGTTACCACGCCAATGATCACACCAAGTGGAATTGCATTGAATTCTGTAATCGTCTCCAGCACTGGTTTCACACTGGCCAGAATATTTCTAGGACGGGAACTTCTCACCCCACTGCACTTGTGATGGGATGAGAAAAATGTTGTTTCTGGACGCCAGGACACTCCAACTGTCGACTTGTGGCATGCAGTTTATGGCAACTTGGTTAGGGCACACAAGAAAATGCAACGAAACTACGATTCCAAACACAAGCATGTTGAATTCGATATTGGCGATCACGTCATTGTGAATGCAGAGTTTGGTTGATGCCACAACTTCTCATGCTTCGGATCTTGGCAAGCTATCGGTAGTGGTATAACTCCGGGCGTTGAGTTCCATCTGGCTGCTAAGAATCTAGCCATGCAGTTTGGTGTCGTCAGCTAATTAAGGAACTACCTGTTGATTCTGGACACCTGTACAGTACGACTCACTTGCATGAATTGAAATAGTTTCCTCTAGAAGTGTGGCTTACTTACTCTAGACTGGCGCCACACAGATCAACTGTTACATTTATTGTGTATGTATTTAAAATTTATTTTTTTCATAAAACGACGACAAAGCGTTTTTAAGATCATCATAATCCACAGTTTCAACATCCCATGGCAAAAACGCATCCATCAAAACAAGAATCCGATCTGGACCAACCTTGACAACAAAAGTGTGGCGCAGTCTTTTTTGTTTGACAATCCTAGCATACCCAACTCGATTAAAAACCCTTTGACACTATACTCCTCGTTATCCTCTTAAAAACGATCAAATCCGAACTTACTGAAATCATATGACGCTGTTTTGGTCGATTTAATCACTTAGCCATTTCCTTCTTTGTTCCAATGTTCTTCACTATTCTTATCACTCTGCTGATCAGCCACTATGTTTTTTCTGTGCCTTGTGGGTATTCTTTTCCATGATTCGTCGCCAATATAACTAAAGTGATATTAGTAAGCAAACAAGTTGAGAGTAGAACACAGACTGAATGATTTTTGTTTTAGTATCCTAAACATTGTTACTTTAAATTTCATGTTGTAAGTGCTGTTCTTTGCTGTTCCCTAACTTTACGTTTTGTTATTTTCATTTTGCAGGACCAAATCCAGAAGGAGCTACGTATTATCCTTTCATTGCCAGGTTAGAGAAACCCCCACGAGCGAAACCAATATCTCCTTCTAATCAAGTTGAGGTAATTGTTTGCTACAGCCCCGGTTTTTTGGCAGGAGTAACTTCTGCTTCAGAGCTCCTCATTAATGCGCTTCACGGTGATTCATTCCAGGTGTGCTCAATCTGCTTCAAATCGATACCTCAAAAACACCAGGGTTATACAGGATTGCCAACTGCTCCAATGGGAGCAGGACCAACACCGCCTCTTCAACACCCACCGAGTGGAGTGCCAACATCTCAGCCAATGCCTCTGATGTCAACTGCAACCACCAACAATAAATCCCCAGATATACGGTTTCGACCGTATGAAATGTCAAAGCCATCTACACCAAAACAGGTGTGTAAACAATTCACGATTCAGGGGCAAACTCAAGTTTGGGTACATCTTTCATGAAATAGGAAAGATGTGTTGCCAAGCTGTTGGTTGCTAGGTTTTATATTTATATGTTTTGTTGCGAGTTCTCGTTGTGTTTTCATAGCAAGTAGTTCCTGACTGTTATTATGTCACATAACACTTTTGGCGTGGAATGAGCCTCGTATTTGAGTGATTACCCTGCAAGTATTCTTACTCCTGCTTGTATGTACTTGGAAGGTATTGTGGCCTTTGTCAACGTTTACGTTGATGCAGCATCCACCCTTCCAGGCGTCCCATCCATTCGTTTTTGGATTTCTGCGTTTGTCCTTTCCTTTGTGTTCAACGTACTTTTTTCTCATCATTTTGCTAAAACTGTCTTGTAGGAGTAGTAAGCAAGCATGCGTGGGACATGAAATTGTAGAAATGTAGGGGAATTGGGAAATGTAGATGCTAACAGTAAAGAGGACTACCAAGAAATGGTTAAGGTTTCTCATTCACACACACATTTCCCTCGAAAAGTTTTCGGAATCGGGCGTGAGGATTTTTTTAGGGTTTATTATTATTATGATTTTTTTATAGATTTCTTCGTTTTCCAAGTTTATTTTTTATGGTTTTACCTCGTTGTTCGAATAAAACTGTAATTTGGATTGAACAGACTATTCCAGAATAACTTCCAGAATGTTCTGTTCTCAATCAAGTACTTGTATCATTGGAGCTCTGTCACAGTTGTCTCGAAATTACTGCCCGCCCGTACCAGATTTATTTAGAGTGCTCCAGTCGCCCATAACTTGACTATCTGCCAGATTTCCTGGCTTGCGGGTGTGATCCCAGAATTTTCAAGATGCTGGTGATACTGGTTATTCTTGAACAGCGGTTGTTGATGACCAGGGTGGTTAGGTGAACCCTTCAAGGAGTCCTTGAGGTATTCCAGTAAAAGCCTGTAGCTTCCTTGTTTTAACAAAGTCAGTATCCCCCAGGGCTTTAATGTTGAGCTGTTATTTGTTGTTTCAGACGCCACCAGTGACCCCTTCACCTGCTAAAGATGAACCGCCTGTGATGCCGTCAGTCCCTCCTTCGCCAAACCAGTCGACACCAGCCGCACCTCTTCCCACCTACTTGTGCCCATCATGCTGTCAAATTGTTCCTCGCCCTGAAACAGAATGGGTTCCCACTGCACCTGAAGGTAACTTTGATTTGTTCACACCTTGTCCCTCTCTTCCATTATCACATGTTTCCCATTGATTCCTCTTTATTTCCTAACGTGGGTTTAATTTACATCTGGTTGCAGGCATAAACTCGCATGCGATGCACTTCCCTTGTCTCCGCCCTCTTCTCGCTACAGCTGAAGCAGTCGACTCAACGGGTCGCCTTCTTATTTGTTCGAAATGCGTTGGGAAATTGGCAGCTCAATGGGATATGATGGAGGCTGATCGGATTCCCCTCGAGTCTCGCAGGTGAATTACGCTTTGATATTTGACCCATTTGGTCATATGTGAGTAGCAAGTAAATGACAGGTTCTGATTTTGTGCAGGTATGAGTTACCACAAACGTGTTCGAATGGAGCAACGACAATGCTCACTGCTCCACCGCCGAGCCAGGGCTCATCCATTTACTGTTACCTCTGTGGCCTCCACTCGGACCTCACCCTCGCCCGTGTCCTTTACTCCACGCCTCAGGTATTAAACAATTTGGATGAATACTAGAATTGTTAATTGCCTTGATGGCGTAGGGAAATCCTTTGAGCCTAATCATATTACGTCCAGTGGCAATGAGAATTAATAACAGTCATCGTTTAATTTTACTGCTATTGCCTTGCTCATTTGAAAGGTTTCAGCAGGCTTCTCATTTGTTCGTCTGGTGTTTTGGTTACCTGAAAGTAATAGACAGTAGGATAGCTTGATTACTGTGAGATGTTACGGAGTTGTATTTGAACATTCTCATATTTCAGGGGAGGAATGCACCCTACTTTCCAGCTCTACTCCGCCACCAAAGCGCCTCAAATACGGAACAATTGCGCGAAGACGGGTCGGCTCTAGTCTGCACTTTTTGTTACCATAGCGTTTTATCTCAATGGCGCCGAGCCGGTAAATATTGCTTTCCTGGCCTCTCAACATCTCATATCGTACTCTTGACGTGTATCTAATTATTCATATAAAACATTCCTGCGATTTCCAGCCAATTCGAATATAAACCCAGAAAGCCGATCGTATAATTGGCACGACTACATATGTTTCGTTTGTGGGATAACGACATACAGGCGGAGAGTTCGAGCTCTTCCTGTCAAAGAATTCCCTTTTCTAAGGTGACGGTTTGGAAGTTCTGATTAGAAAGTTCTATTAAGTAACGAGTCGAGTAAAGCTTGTTTCATCAACTGTGATGTGTTTTCAGGTATCACCGGGCTCCTGAGAGGTCACTGCTTGTTGAGAACGGTGAGCTGGCTGTGGTTTGTTTAGACTGCTATGAAACGCTTCGCTCACAAAGTTTAGATTACGAAAGGTGAGCAGAGTCTTCTACTTGCCAATATCCTGTTGCCCTTTGATTCCTGGATTTGTTTGGTCAAATTATCTTTCAATGGATGGAAATACTGATAAGGCTGCAGATCCTCATTAGGAAGGAGAAGCGAAATAGCTAGAAACATAACTAGCGAGCTAGAATTATAACTGAAATGAAGTGTGAAACATGTAAGCGTGTTATAATGTAGAAGACATGAATATCTTTTTGAGTAGCTGTGTAGGCCTGTGAACCCCATCAGGTGTTGCTCTGTAGGCTGCTAGCATGTTGCTCTCACATGGTTACCTCTCTGTTTGGATGTAGGGAAGGGTAGAAAAGGGAATATTCTGAAGTCTACAGCCAACGTCTGTCGTTTGCGTGACTTCAGACCAACATTTTGCTTGTTTGAACGACAATAGGTGAAAATATTGTTGTGTTAGTTACTTACAGAAAATCAAAGCTGCAATCAAAGTATTCACATTGACCGTTTCCAATCAACAGTGTGGGTATAGCCCATAGGGGATGCTTCAATGGAAGTCAAATAGTCTTGTTATATCAATTCATTTCGACGATTCACCATGTGGAGCTTTTCCAGGTGGGGGCTTCCACCCGAAAAACGACAGTACAACTGGATCCCTCAACCCCCTCCTCCTGAAGACTCGCCTGATGTCCTTGTTGCTCGACTCCCTTCAGGACATCGCTACGACAACACCATTGTACGTTTCCTGCTTTTATTAGCTTTATAATTAATTTTGATAGAGTTTTGTTGAGATGCCATTGTTGAGCGTGTCTGTGCTTGTTGCAGGTTTCAGCAACGCTGCCTAACAGAACGTCGAACTCGACAAAGAAGTCCTCGACATCGTCCCACGGTGGAAAATCTCATTCGACTGACAAACGTAATTCTTCTCAACCACTCGCACCAATCAAACCAACTCCAGAACAAGGTTTGTATTTTCAACTTTTTGTCATAGGTGTGAGCCAGAGGTCTACTGCATCCAGACTGGGCATGTGGATGCACACAGCACATTTCCCGCTTCTTTACCTAAGCTCAGGTGATAGAGCATCCTGTATCCAACAAATTTCATACGAAGCAAGTCAATGAAATGTTTCTAGAGAAGCCACTCTTCGTCTGTAGCTCCAAGACTCTGGCTTGCTCACTAATTTTCATTGGTATATTTCATTGACACTAGGCACTTGTGTGCCTTAGTGCAAGAGAATGTACTGTACTGTAAGAGAATGTGTGATTAATCTTAGGAAGACTGGTCACAAAGCCGAAGTAATTAGGACGAGCCATTGCATAGGTCAAGGCATGCATTACGGTTGTCCTATTGATTTTCTCAGCCTTCGTGACCTTCCAGGAGTGGAGGATGAGTTGGCAGAACATTTTTTGCATGAATGTTCTGCCCTAGTGATTAGGGCAGTGGACAGTTGAGAGAAGCGGCTAAGTACAACGTTTTCTATTAAGTAACAGACACTGTGACAACTTGGCCCAACTTCGGATCCCCACACGCCCTCAGGCCAAACAAAACAAAAAATAAACGCCTGGCACTCTGGATGATGGCGGAGCAAGACGTAAATCATGTTGGCCTGTATTATGTACTACATTGGAGAAGCTGGCAATGAGTGTGAAGATCTCAGGCCAATCCTAATGAGTGTGTAACTAGACATTGGCGGGTAGTGAGGCAGGTTTATGATTATATTGGCTCTTGAGCATGTAAGCTGAGTAGTAACGAGACAACAAACAGCCTGCCAGGGCGTAGACGTGTGTATTGGTGAGGAGGGAGAGGCTGGTCCCTCCAAAATCAGTCATGGAGGCCTTGATTCAAGGTCCCTGCAAAGCCACTTCCAAGCCCCTAATGTCTGGTTCCTCTACATCCATGCTGCTGTGGGGGTGGATCCGCTATTGTGACGAAAATGCCAGAGAGGTCTTAGCTGTGTCTCATCCTGCTACTATAAATAATTGGTTGGCAAGCCCTACGAGGAGCAACGTAGAGCAATTACAACAGAGACATGCGTGAAAAACGATTCTGCAACAAAAATGCTGGTAGGCCACAATTTTTTAGAGCATTGGAAGGTGAACTACGTGCTGCTAACATCAACTTGAAGATGCAAGCTGCCTCATCCTAACAGTCTATTTGATAAGGAGGTAGACCTGTATTGGGGATACTGATCTGGGTCCGGCACTATTGCGTTCAACTTGGATGTTGCTTCTTTGTAACTACTGCCTACTGTCCTCATAGGCCTGCTTCTCAACAACCTTGTTGCTGTTCTTTTAAACTCTTTTCTCTGAATTACCCACAAATTTACTTAACTCTTATCTGTCATAATCGAAATAGTTACCGCAGCAAGCATATTGCTGTTTACAGGGGGATCTAAACTGAAGGCGTCTGCACCAACGGCAGTTCGTGCACCTCCTGTCGTTCCAACAGCCGCTGTTCCACCTCCTCCTCTGCCACCACTTCCCTCTGTCCAGCCACCTCAACAGGGCCGCTCTTTTGCCGCTTTCCTCAGAAACCTCGCATCCAAACAGTCCACGCCTGGTAAGTTCGTCTACCAAACCTACCATCTCATTAGTTCTGTCTCTTGTAACCCGTCACTAACTAAGTTTTTTGTTAGAAGTTGAGGACGGGCGAACTGTGTCACCGAAAAATCGAGGGCCACCGCCTCTAGTCCGACCCCCATCGCCGACAAATAATAAACTTCACGACAAAGTAAGTCTCGTTACAGTCGCAAGTACTATGTTTAGTGTTGTGATTGCATTACTAATCTGTTGCCTTGGTGTGCGTGTGTTGCAGGAGCCAACGGGGCGAAGCGGGTTCCAACCTTACCGACCCCCCACAGAGTCGCGGGTTCCTCCTATTGGCGTCCCTCACCTTGACTACCTCATGTACCACCCCCACCATCAAATGTATCCTCCTGTCCCCCATCCACCTCCCTACAGGTAATTTGATCTGATTTAATTTACCCAATACGAACCAGTACCAATCTGTAACTTTTGCCGCAACACTGTCACCCCACTGTCACCCCACTGCTTCTACTACTGCCCACTTAGTTTTGACGATGAACCCCACCCCCGACCACTTATTCTGGCAGTTCCTGCCACTTATACTTGCTCATTGCCTCCACTTTCAGTATTTATTCGAATGATGACTGTTACCATCCTGCTAGCACTGTTTTTTGGCACACTAAACCACAGCCTCTACATTCTCTACCTACTACAAAACACCACCCTTCCCCCTATAGCTTTGATGGTTTGATCTTTTGCCAAACGAAAAATCCACCTTGAATTTTTATATTAAATTTTTACGTTTGCCGGAACTCAACGATTTTCAAATACCCAGCTCTGAACTGTGATCTTCTTTTGTCTTAGACATGATGAGGCGCTGTACATGGAAATGGCACGCTACCCACTTCAATACCATTCAGCCGCTGGCATGTACCCGCTCCTGCCACCTCCACTTATCCTGAGCCCTGCCCTCCATGAGCGCATGAAACTCGTTGAAGAGGAACAGAGAGTTCGTGAGGCCGAGCGACGAGAGAAGAACAAACGTTCCCCTCGAGCTTCACCTTCTCACTCCTACGAACCTAGTAAGTTATTTGACGATCTCTCTGTTCCTATTGGCAGGACTTGTGCATCGTCTTAACGTTCTATTTATCACTGCCCCGACAGATAAAAAAGGCGTCGTGCAACCAAAATTTGTCCGTCCCTTCGAAGATGGCCCCCCTCCTCCGAAAAGAAAGAGTCCACCGAGAGGAGGGGACGCTCCTGGGCCACCTTTCAACCTGGAGACCTCGATCTGCGAACAATTCCTCGCCTCGACCAATCCATCCCACATCAAACTGACCCGACGTGCTGAAGACCAGGTAAGTTTTGATGTCAGGTTTACAATCAAACTCAATGACACAGCACAGCAGTAGTTAAAAGTACATTCAGAGCTCGAGTTTGGGTTTGATTTAATTATTGTACAGCAGGTGGTGAGCCAGTTGGACCAGAATGCAAAGGATCTGCGCCTTCGGTCGACTGACTTTTCGTCTGATCTCAACAACGAAGAAGATGATACATCGCCAGAGCTGGACCCACTCATTCTCTCCGGCCCTCCAGCTCCTCTTGTTCTCAGTCCAGAGAAAGAGGCAGCACTCCGCTACTTCGGCCTCGTCACCAAAATCACTGCCACTGGTCAGGACTCTTTCTTTGAGATTTTCCTGTTGTGTTGCACTGCATTGTCGTTTTCACTAATATTTTCTGGGGTCAACAGAGTTGGAGCTTGACAAACTCCTTCGGTGTCGAATACTTCCCGAGTTAAGTGTCATTGAAGAGCCAGTAGTTGTTCGAGGGGAGAACCGGGTGGACCTGCCCATGCCAACAGTCCCACCTGGATGCACTGTTGGGCGGATTGAAGGCAAACCTGAGTTCTTACTGACATTGGGTCTCTCATCGTTACCATCTAAGACAGTCATTAGAGGTAATTAGAACGCTACTAAGCCTTATATTACTTGCAAAGTACACTTATCTCTGTCTTGTCAACATCAGCACACACCTTATGCACTAAATGACTATCATGTGGCAAATTACAATCAATTTAAAGGTGCTTTATTCCATCCTCCACAATGTGAATAATACCCAGACTGAACGCCTTATATGGCTGCTACCAACGAATTTATTATACTTTGTTGTTGACAGAACGAGAAGCAATGTGGAGTGAAGTGTTGAGTGAGAGGAGGCGGCGTGACAGGCGGAGCCAGACGACTGACTACCTGGAGGCAGCGCAAGAGGCAACCACTGCCCTGTTGGAGGCTGCTGAGAGTCATGGAGACGACATGGAGGATGGCCCGTGTTCCAGGCGAAGGACAACCACCTGCGAGTGGGCTGGAATTGAGAGCATTGCTGCTGCATACCTGCAGTATAGTACTGGTAAGTGTGGCGTATATTCGTACCTCGTTTGGTGTATATTGGGCATGTATCAATCCCTGTGCGACTCAAGGTGTGACTGTTCCATGAATCAATGAAATCAATGAATCAATGAATGTACCAAAATCTCGCTCGTTTAGTCATTTGTAAACACCCAGGCATACGCCAATATAGCATCGTCAGCACATCTTCAGCTGCTTGCCTAATTGTGGCACCTACTCATTTGGAGAGCATGCGTGCGCTTCAGATGTCTACCAGTCTGTTGCTAAGCCTCCTTAATCTGTAAAACAGAGGCCTAGCCACAGGATGAAAATGCGTATTTGTCACAAATAAGGGCGCAAGATCACGTTTTTTGCAAATGTTTAAATGTAAACGTAATGTGTATGGCCTACAAATCACTGGTTCTGAAGGTAAATCGTTTCTGCTTTTGGTCCATGAGGCATGGAGGAGGGTATGGTGGAGGTATGGTGGAGGTGGATGCGACTTTGATCAGCTGCTAGTCATCAATTCCTCACGAAAATTAGCCTACTTTTGAGAAATTCGATTGGAGGGAAAGATTGATTAGTTTCTAGTAAGTTTGGAACTAGTTGTGAAGACGTCACTGCTAACTGCATATTCCACTGCGTCGTTTTGGCAACCTGTGCATTATACAGGCGTAAGCCACTCGCACAAACCTCCACCATTTCATTTTGAAGATATGCTAGTGTCGAAAACCAGAGAGTCTAAGGTCCTACAGGCGTAAGCGGTGATTACTGGGTTTTCTTTACAACTAGTTTCAAGCTCTGCAGGCGAGTGCTGCTGCCAGTAATCAATCTTTCCCTCCAATCATCTGAGAATGATCTCAATCGACTTTTCAAAGGTAAAAGGGATTGAATGATTACATTGGCAGGAGGTGAACTCCATAAGGGTGTTTGTTATATTGATCTAGTTGACGAAAGATGTTATGTTGTTGATTGTTGGGAGCAGCAGAGATCATTGTTGATTACGATACCTTGAACCGCCAACTTCGTAATTTGCAAGTCACGTGTTTCACTGTTGCAGAGAGGGAAAAAGAGCGAAGAGTTCTTCGCAGGACGCTGGCTGACTACGAAAAAAAGATGGAGGAGGATAAGAAGACTGTTGAAGCCTTGGAGAGGGACCTGGCCAACCTTCGTAGGACCAAAACGACTCTTGACAAGGAGCGAGAGAGTGTTCAAGAGTCAACAGCCAAACTGAAATCCTTGGCGCAGGGCCTCCTCGCCACCTGACCATCAAATTGACTGTTGCAGCCTGTGCTCTCGTCCGTCTGTCGAGTTGTTTTTTCATCTCAAATCGTTGCAATATGTTTAAAAAATGTAAAGAAAATGTCCGTTCCGCCAGGAGGAAACTTGACGTCAGCGCGCTGGAAGTCTGATAGATTGAGAGAAGTACTTATTGCCAACATAGTCAGACTGATGTCGATTTTCCTTCCGGCCGTCTTGTTGTCGGAGCTGATTGAAAGTGTTAGCGTTTTTTAGTCAGCTCCTACCTTTTCCTTCTATTTACCTGTTGTGAAATGTGCAATGTCGATAACTTCCTTCGTGTTAACCAAATGTTGTGAGTTGTGAGAATGGTCTCTGTAGTCTAATAGTTGGAGTATGTTACTGCCATAGTACAGTACTTATCTCTTCATTACTTAGTTCCTCTCGCGTCGTTATGTGTACCCTACCCTCTTTCCTGTTCCTGTGGCTACCTCAATTCCTATTTTCCAGTCTTAGCCCACTATTTTACTTCCCACTCTTACCAAAGGTCACAATATCTTAACTGTTACACGATCCTTCCTTCAAATGGTAGAATACTAGGCTCATTGTCAGTGTCTGACGCCTCAAACTGTTACCTGACACCCAATCCCTCAGCCACAGGCACACTCTTTGGTTACCAGGTGTAGGAGAGATCACCTTTGACCTCTGGCACCTCTCTGTTGTGACCTGATGTTGTTTGCCGTCAGTCTTTGACACCTACTGCTCTCCCACTGTCACCTTCTCTCACCCCATTATTACCAGGACGCCAGTACATCAATACCTGGCACTGACCTTTAAAGGCTCTCCTTGAACCTACGACTACTTCCACTGCGATCTTCCATTCTTCAACCTCGCACTTCTGTTACCTGGTCTAGCTTTCCTTATGTTTCTGGAATCAAGGGACCCTTCACAGTTACCATATGTTGTTCCCTTCAATCTATGACACACTACCACCACCTAACCCTCTCTCTTCACCAATTCCAAGCCCCCCCCCCCGCCATATTACAGTTCTCATTAGCTTCTGTTACATGTTATTGCTGTAGTACTCAAAGTCCATCATAGGTTTGTTTCGTTCCACAGTAACTGGCGCCTCATGTGAGTTACAACTGCTACACCATTATAGAACCCCACATTATCTCCATCTGGTGAACCAATGGCTTCAGCCATCTGCAGTGCTGGCAACTGGATGCTCAAGCTGTGTATTCCTTTCTCTTCCCACTCCTGACAATCTTATAATTTTCACCCTCTGGACTTCCCTTCCTTTTAATAATCGGCTAGCTCCCTCCATCCATACCTTAAGCCCTTCCCATGTTAATGTGAAGCTCCTTCACTTTACACCTCAACCCATTCCACTTGCACCTAACTCCTTCTTCCAATCATTTTATGGTTATTTCGCACATTAGTGTGAAGCATTAGCCATCTTAGAATCTCCTGTTACCTTCAGCACATTTCCCATTGATTTGAAACTCCTCCCTTTTATAATTCTACATTCCCTATTACTGGTTGAACCAGCCCCCCCCCCCCCCAATCAATTATGCCAACATCACCCTTAACTGGTGTTTGAACTTAGTGATTCGTTTGAACTATTTTCTCCTCTTGTTAATCGTTCCTTCCAATGCTCTTCCACGTAGATTTTAACCTCGTCATCTTGAAACCTACAAATGAAGTTTCTTACTCTGTCACATGTATTCCTTTCTGTCAGTCAGTGTCTTGAAGTCCCCCCAGTTGACTGAAAAACTCCATTCACTAGTGTGGAACGGCCCCAACTTCTCTCACTGCTCTGCACTCCCCTCCCCCCCGCCCATTCTCCCATCTACCCCATCTGCTGTCATTTCTGCATCTCCCTTATTTCTTGAAGTGTTGCCAATTATTACCTGAAGGCCCTCCTTTCCCTTATTTTTGCTCTTTTAGTGTTACCTAAGAGTCCTCTTCTTCCATATCATAGTCTTTCAGCTGTTATGCTTCCTTTCCATCCCCTGAAGTTCCTCTTTTCCCACATCTCGGTCCTTCCATTATTTATTTCTTGAATTCTTACCCTCAGCTACTGACTCTTACAATGCTGTTACCAACTTGCCTTTCTCATGTCTCTGACTCCTCTTCTATTCCACCTCGAGCTCCTTTTACTAATATCAGAAGCTTTGTTCGTCATATCATTCTTCTCCTTTCTATCCTCACCTTCTCCCGCTATTCCCCTCTCTGCCATTTCAACGTGGAAGAAGATGTGTCCTCCCTCATTCCATCACGTTTACTGTTATAGATATTTCGTTCCTGTACCGTTATGTTACCTGTATAGTGGTCAATTACCCCATCTTAATAAATAATTTTGCGCTCTGAGGCTCAGGAAGGTGGAAGAAGTTGTGGTTCGAGAGGGGAATATTGTATGAGAACCTTAACACCGTATCTGTGTTTTTAGAGTTATACGCTTCTCGTTCAACTCGAGGTTCGATTCCATTAACTTACCATTTTAATTATAAGAAACAGAAAAAAGATTGAAAGGTAAAGTTACGATACTTAAGTACTTATTTTGTTGTTGTGTGTGTGTGTAATCGGTCCCACCGCGCTGCATTACTCGATCTTCGTTTTTTAATTTTGTGAACTTGCGTTATTGCTGTCACAATATTATTAATTTGTAATGTAATGAGGAAAAAAACTTGTCTTCGAAAATTTTTTGTAATTTATGTAACGATTGTAATAATTATGCTAGTAATAATAAATTATTATTCGTGTATTTATGCTACAAAATAACGAATACAAAAGAAAGAGAGGAAACTTTGTTAAAAACAAGTTGATGTATTAAAATGGAAGGAAAAAAAAAATAGTCACTCCTTTTACGTGATTTATTTGTGTTGTTTTCTCTGATTCTGGTTTTTACTTTCCGCTACCTGAAGGGAAGGAAAGTATAGTAATCGGCCCAAAAAAAAATTTGGGTTTTCTTCAGATCTTTACGTTTCAGACCCTACCGAGTCTAAAAAACCTAATTTCGGCGCGTGGTCCAACTGTCTGTAGTTCGATTTGCGGGAGAACGGCTGATCCGATTGAGCTGGTTCTTTTTTTTGTTTTGTTCGTTATTTTTTGTAGACACCAAAATAAGGTTATGGGCGATTTCGGCCGATGGGAAGGGGGGGTGGGGGACGAAAATGTACCAAAAACTAAGGTTTTTCGCATTTTTCTCGAAAACTGCTCCAACGATTTTGATTAAACTTTCAAATTATCTTCTACTAATTAATACCTAACTTTTCTTCTCTATACATATCTCCATGAAACTACGGTGAACGGAGATATAGGCCCATGAAGCAAAAATAGGTTTTTTACGCTTTTTGGCAAAACGACTTCAGCGATTTTCACCAAACTCACAGGGTGTTTTCAAATAGTTATTACCTACATATTCTTTTCAATAAATGTTCCTGTGACGGTCCATTGAACAGAGATAAAAACCAAAATATGTCAAAAATAACGTTTTTTCTAACATTTCCGTGAATTCTAGGGTAACTTTTTCACCAGATGCGATAAATCTTAATGGAGTGTCTTTTAGTCACCCATACCAACATTTCGTTCTTTATAATTATTTCTGTATATATATGTTGAACGGAGATATAAGCCATGTTAACTCAGAAAAGGAGATTTGTCGAATATTAATTTATCGGTATTCCAATTTTCTCAAAAACGGCTCTAACGATTTCGATCAAACTTTCGGAGTACTCTCAGCTAACTAGTCCCTACATTTTGTTTTCTATAAATGTCCCTGTAAAAATGCGTTGAACGAAGATATAGCGCCCGCCTATGTAGGTGGTGTTCGAACTTACGGGGGTGGCGGAAAGTAGTGTGCATAAGATATTTTGCATTCAATTGAGTTTGGAGGGCAAATGAAGGGGATGCATCTATAAACATTTGTCTTCAGAACAACAGCTCATAAAATAGGTACTGGGCTGGTACAGCAGTAATCTCTATTGAGAGAGTCGAAGAATGAACTAGAGTTCAATTGAAGTGGAAGGAATGAAGTAGAGTTACTGTACTCCATAGTACAGTGAGTAAACCCTGCAAGACAACCTGTCAGTGCCATGATCTCGCTTGGTGAAATGCTCTAGGAGTATCTATATGGCCAAGCTGCGCGTTCCACGAATCCATTTGCTTGAGCACATCAAGAATCGTTTTTCTGATCTGGATTAGAAATACTGAGCGAGCACTTTATCAATCTCTCAACCACAGCCTCTCGATTTGAGAAGCTATCGCTTGTCTCTTGTATACGTCATGAAGAGTTCACGAATCATGTGTTAATAAGTAGATCGCTGCCGTAATACGATGTTCTCAGTAAGCAACATTAGACCACTTCCCACTATTTCTCACTCCCCATTGACACACCAGTCTTAACAAAGGAGTAAACTGCAGAGGACAATGCAACGCAACAAAATTAACGCCAACTTTCAAAAACGTCGAATATATGCTTCTTTAAACAACTTTCTTTAAAATTTGCGTAAATGATACATTCTGGTTAACACGCCAACAAACACAAAGAAAAAAACAAACAATTGTACAAATGAAAATTGGTTTCTGGAAGCCAAGTAGAAATTAGTTAAATAGTACCTACAAAAGTGTACACAAAGCATTTGTTCTGAATTAATCACTTTAATGTTCGTTAATGAGAGGGGGGGGGGGTTGTTTGGTTTGACATTGAGTAGAGATGCGAGTAAGAAGGCAGCTGAGACTCTATTGTAATTTCACTTTAATAGGCCTCAGTTAGCAGTCTAGTTTGTATACACACTAACGCATCAATTCTGCATACATATATATACGCACAAGTGCTGCACATACGTACACATGGATCAAGGAAGAATGGGAAAAGGGACAAAAACTGCAGTCACGCCATTTTTAGGAAATTGTTGGCCCATCAACAGTCAAACCTGGACATACAAGGGATATCAAGTTTCTTGGCTGTTGACACAGATTTAACTGATCATCGAGGTTCAGTCGTAAATAATATTTCCAATTAAATGAGTGGTTTTCTCAGTCAACTTTCTTCAAATTTACGGAGATTGAAGGGTGAGTAAGGAGGTAAAAGGATTTACCTCCATCGAAAACGGGAATAGCATATTTTGTGACTAGAGGTTGAGTAAATATGACATTTATTTTCTTTGTGCCTTTACTTGACCGTTATTTCAACCCAACCCCTACGTACAGTCAGTGTTTCTCTATCGACTTTGAAGTGCAACAAACGCGTATTTTTCACGAATGGACCTTGAAAATCATATAGAGAGGGAGAGAGCACAGATCAGATTTTGATGACAAATTCGGATGGTATGTCGTGTGGATGAAGGAAGAGCCAGTCTCTGTGCCCACAATAAGACTAGCTGAAGCATCGCCAGAAGAGTGTGCGCTCTGCCACTGGACACTGACTGACTCATGTGACGAGAAGAGGTGGTGAAATGGAATTATTGGCGAATATGTGAAAGGCAGACAGATGATAGTTCGCCCGCCCAAGAATAAGCAGAGCAGGGCATGCAGTCAAGAGTGTAGTGCCATTTTGTGTGCTTTGGCTGTGCAGTGTGCCACTGCAGGTACAATCAGGCGCTATACAATTTTCCTCATTCAGCGCTACTCTTATACCTAACATCTTTAATATTATTGTCTATGTTGCAGAACGACTGATGATAAATCAAGTTTACATTTGAAACTTGTTTCTAAGGAGGATATTTGAGGATTCTTATACTCAGTGCTGCTCCGAGATAATTGGATAAACGCTTGTGTATATCACTGAAAATCCAGTGATGATTGATCCCGCTATATTTGCGCATATCAGGGCTAACAACAGGTTGAGATATCACACAAGAAGGCGAAGCATTAACTAATGAGAAGGTAAGAACGTGGCACTGTACAAGTACACACAGCTGTTTCTGCGACCCTGCCCTTGCAGATGAAAGTAATTCAATTATTACATCTCGTTTACGAATGTGCTCTGTAGCTGCCCAAGCAGCCTTACAGGATTTGACACATTTTCTGGCAGAGGTTCGACAATCCCACACGAGGGAGTTTGAGCTATTCTAACGACAATTTGCGCCAACACAACCGTCGTGAGCATATTTAGGCCTACATTTGAAGCAGCAGGTTCTTAGGTACACTTACTACGGAATGTTAGGCAGTAAAGGAGTGTAAGTGCTTGGCACTGAGGGGAAGCACTCATCAAATAGTCATGCAGCTCTTAACACGAGTTTGGCAATGCGAAGGTTTGAGCGGGAGAGGCCAGGCATGAGGGTACGTGCCCAGACCCACTTAAAGCCTGACAGTATTTCGACACAGTAAACAAAGGGCTACTATGCTGCTATGGGTTTATGAATTAATTCGTAGTGCCTATCTCATTACACTGCTCTGGTACTCCCCCCTCTGCAGCCATTAAGTACATAGCGGTGTAGCGAGTAATATAACAGGTAGCTGCGAATGGCAGTGGTCAGCGTTAATGACGCAAGACATGCTGCTGATCATCTTATTCAGGTTTCAGACAGGCTGACGCTGATAGTAACGCAAGGCCATCCCAACATCAAGGAACATGAGGGGACGTCACCTCTATCTTGGGGTAAATCTAAATACCTCATAATGGCGTTAGGGTAATGTAGCTATAACAGCCTCTCATTGCAATGACACTATATGTTCGAGGAACTACGTCGAATGAGAATCCTCTCCAGACTACAATTAATTTAATATTAAAAGGACTACGCGTGTGACGCACAGGACAATACCACCAGAATTGAAAAGGAAGAAATGGACATGACTGATGGATTAGCTTTCTTCTTTGGGGTTCATTATCTTAGGCCTACCCTCCTGATCAAACACGATGTCCATTCAAACCAAAGAACCCTCTATTGAATCATACAATTCAATACTAAATTTGCAGAATAAAGAATCAATCAAAGTTGTAAGTTGAGTCATATATCAGAGATTATCGTAGTTTCTATCGTCTATTTACATCGAGACAAAAATGCTGTTACACAGCTTACACAAATAATAAATCTCATCAAAAACGCAGTATTTGCTTTTATTTACTCTTTTTAGAAATATTTTTGCCAATTAATAATGAACCGCGACTTATCAAAATAGGCCTTTGTTGCAAGTTATGGGTTATGGGCTAATGAATTCGAACATCGACTCAGAGAGGAACAAGAATAGGTGGGGGTGGGGGACCACAGTATCTCGTGCAGTAACATTTCACAATGAAAGTGAGGAATGGAACTAATTCAACGAACTTATTAGATATAATTAACACAGTGAATTATAGTTATAACCACTTCCACAAAAGAATATAATTTTCTTAATTGAAACAGTTCAGTCCCCACTCACTGCTGGGCACACCCAAGGTTTGACCTCTGGCTGTTCTCTTTAACATTGTTCGTCCATACACAGCTCTGAGTCACCAAGACTGAAAGAATTAGGAAACGCACAACACGTCTTTCCCTTTCCTTTGCATCAGAGATGGGGAGTATCAACTTGTTAACCTGTATAAATTCTCATAAAGGACAAAGAACAATACTGTTTCCCCAGGCGTAACGCTGACTCACTTGAATCCACCAGCCTTCGTCACAGATGAAACAAACACGTCACTCCTCCTGAAACTATATAAACCCCTCTACAATATGAATTGCTCACTTCTGTTCTGTCTCTTGCGTTGAACTTCTAGAAAAATCAAACACATCGCCGTTGACAAGTGCTTGAGGCACCAGTTATGGATAATTGATTGTGAACTGTGGCCTCCTATCAAACCCTGACTGCATACACGATCATAGAACAGTAAGTGTAGTGTAGGCCTACCAACGGTCTTCAGCATCATGATGCGTTTGTGTTTAGCCTGATTGACGAACACGGCTTTTAGCAATAGTTAACCACAAGTGCAGGGGTACCTAAGGCCCTTGACCGAACCCGCCATTTCAGGCTGTAGGAAGCTCTGACCTCAACCTACACTGACACACAAGCTTACCTCTGAACTATTACTTCAACTAGATGCTCTTGGGGCATGGTGTATCCCCATGAGTACCTCCACTGCATGGGCAAATTATGTGAAACGAGGTGCACCTACGGGAATGTAGAAGAAGACGAGGTAGAGCGCTCATTCGTGTGCCCTCACTGAGAGGAGACGACCGCTGAACTCACATTCTGTTGGGTGTGACACACTACCGCAACCATTCACTGCCCAGGCAGGGGGGAACGCGTATCCACATCGTGTTTATTGAGCGGGTAATCCAAACTAAAATTGGAGGAAACTGTAGAAGAGGCTGAAGACTGATATCACGACTCACAGCCATAAACGGAGTTCACATTCTTCCCCACCCCCACCCAGTCTTTACACTGTCTCTACGCTAGAATAGAAGAAACTGTGAAGCAATAAAAGCCGCTTGGATGAGGCACTGCTCTAAAAGGCCTACTCATTGAGAAGAAATAATTTTCAAGAATAAAATATACAGCCCAGTCGATCGAATCTATTACTTTCAAATAGATCTCTTATATAAATTTGGTTCAAGTTCTACCTGTACAGGCCTCAAAAATGATTGTACAATAAGTTCACGTTATTGAGAGAATGGGCGTTTGATAGCACCAACTAGCGAGAGCATTGATACGTAAGCGAATTTCAAGTTTGAATTAAATTCATTTAATCTATTTTTCCTATTAAAGTTATCAATTTACACTTAGAAATAGTGTGGAGTTCGCCTGTGCGCGTAGATTTGATAGAAATCAACCCAATATTGAAGGCTGATTAACTTTTTAAAAGGATTTGTTGTCTTTGTTTTTGACAACTGCGTAGAGAAGAGATGATTAAAAGTACTATTTCGACCTTAACGTTTACGTTTGTACATTACAAAAATTC
This sequence comes from Pachypeltis micranthus, assembly GCA_020466155.1. Lineage (NCBI taxonomy): Eukaryota > Metazoa > Arthropoda > Insecta > Hemiptera > Miridae > Pachypeltis > Pachypeltis micranthus. The sequence continues at coordinate 39,010,162 of CM035772.1, forward strand.
AACTGCAAATACCTCGAAAACAAAATCTTTGCAAAATAGGCCTAGCCCATAGCCTGGAATACTCTAAGTATTGGAACGTACTGTAAAATTAGTATGTGGGGGCTGTAGGCATACAATCGAAGTCAACACACCTTTTGGTGTTTGCAGTGACTTGACATGTTCGTCATGTGCATCATACCCATTCACTCTCAATATAACACTAGTGAGGGAAACCAGACTCACAGGTATGTTGACCAAGATAATTTTAGAATGATGTTGAGTAAAATCTTGTTGTGATTCGATTTGAGGAAGTTTAAGCTGGATTGGAAGCAAGCAAGATGCCAAGGAAAAAAGTAGTTAGTAACACTAGATCTACGCCCATGGGCTCGAGGCGTAGAGTATCTCGAGATGCTAACCTGCACAACTTTGGCTAAAACTAGCTTATAGACACTCACTCATCTTTCGGCTGAATAAAGCTCAACATCGCCACGACAGCCTCGATGTTCTGGTTATAATTAGCATAGGCATAACCACAACTAAAGTTTCCGTATTAACACGGCTTATATTATCCACACTACCAATGACAAATAATGCTCGCACTCAGGAGTAAACGCTGAAGAAAAGGAAGCTTAGTCTTTTGAAAGAGAATCTTAATGTAACACCTTCGTTGTTTACTGGTTTCAAAGGCAGACGAGTCAGGGTTGGGGTTTGAAACGAAAACAATATGCTAAACCTCCGTTTCGAGACATTAGACAGAAGTTGAAGAATAAAGCTGTATAAAATAAGGTATCGGAGCTTGGCCTGCATACAGAAGAGACGATGGAAATGATTTCTTCGAAAAATATGACAAAACCCGAAACTAAAAATCTATTTGTACCCAACAAAAATGAACAGAACTAACCATAAAATGAAACTCCTGCCAGTATTAAATCACAGTACAACTCAACTTGTATATCTATAGTATGAATTAAAAGACGCAGTACTCGTGGGATGAAAGATAATTAAGGAATTTAGCTGTGCTCTAATTGACGCAAGGTGCCAAGTTTCAGCATGAAAAGACCAGACGCTATGATATGGCACTTATGTTCTCAAAACTATTATACCAGAACGATTGGGCTGATACTAATCCGAAGACAATTGTTTATGAACTCAACGCCCAGCCTGAAATAGGAATTTTGATTGAGTTGCAAACACGAAGTAAAGGAGCCCTCACAGAGGCCAAAGCTTGCGGGTCTCATTATGGCTAGATGTAAGACTAGTAGGGGCTTGCTCCATCATCAATGCACGTCCCACTACCCCACCTTTCCTGTTGTTTCAGTGGAGATAACCCCACCCCACCCCTCCATCATTAAGATGGGAGAGCAATGGCGGCTCCAACGCTGAGATGGAACAAGTCTTTCCACTTAGGTCACTAAAATTACCTCGTGGACCCATTCTCCGCAGGATTCCCGACATGCACAATATGAATCAACAATCTATTTTGGTTTACCTGGAGGAATAGAACTGGAGCTCTACATGAGGCTTATCTACTTCTCTTGAGTTGTAAATAACAATACTTCAGCAACCAAGCATAACAGCTTCTCAGATAAGCTCCAGCAACTACCTAATTTTCCCACTCCTCAACTAACGTAACAAGTTTAATTGGGGAATAGAGTGTAAAGGCAATAAATGCTACAGGGCTGGCACGAAAGACTGATTATTCATTAGTCCACCAGTTTGTATCTCTGAATCCTCTTTCAAGACCATCAATTGAGCCAGCAGCGTGCTGCGGCTAACCTACAGTACAATGATATTTTCTATCAGCTTTCTGGCTGAAAAATAAGGGACCTACATGCTTGGCTTGGCAGTAGATCATAAACTAGAGAACAACTTGAATGAAGCATGTGTATCATAATGCCAGAACATGAAAGATATATATGTGGGAATCATGAGACGACATATTTTTTTTAAATCACGATGCCAGCACATGGAGACAAAGACGTTTTATCTTTGAGCTACCAGATAAAGAACGGGGAGTGCTACGGCATAAAGAGGATGGTTGATTTGATACTATGACGTAAGGAACAAATATTTCTGTTAAGACTGCACCACAAAACAAGTTTCGCGAGACGCTACAAACTGTTAAGAAAAATACCAATAAAGAAAGTAGAGATACACCACGCCTCACTGAACCAAGATGCCGCACTAAGAGGTGTTGGGAATTACGACACAAGGCAAAGTAGATGGGTTTTATGACGCCAAAATATGTGGTGCGACGCATCACACAACTTCAGCGATTTTGATGGCTTCGGCTTCATTCAGTTTATCACAACCATCCACGTAAAATCTGGTGGCGCTTAAAATTTCGAAATTCACTGTGTCGCTCCTATATCTGCCACGCCCATTATTGAGCAATCGAAGAAAGCGAAGAAAGTAAAAAGATGGGCTGCATTGTTCTTCAACGTGTAGAAATGCTTGGCATTAGAACACAGCAAAAAAGATATGACGCTAGGGAGTAAAGTAGAGTAAAGGTGCTCGACAAGACGTTGCAACATACAAAAGAGAAGCCCCTCATAACTGCAGACCATAGAGAAGAGATGTTCAGCATGACGTCAACACCAATAAGAAGCTACGACACATCACAGAAATGTTTATAGATACGCTAAGAACAGAAAAAGATATGTTGGGTGTTTCATGGCAATAATGTTTAATTTCGTAATTTTCCGCCTTTTCCTAAATAACGTAACAAGAAGTAGGCAAGGGAACTCAAGAACAGAGTAGATGAGAGATGTTCGTCATGTCACTTCTACACGAACAAGGGATATTTGACATGAGGTTAGATATTTGTCACGACTTGATAGCGTACAGGAGAGAAGTGTGTCATGATGCTACTATACAGAGATGGACGTTTGGCATACTGCTACAACATAGGGAAGAGATGTTTGGTATAAAGCTGAAACAGAATGCATAACTATGCAGGCATCGTAATAAGTCATACGTCAAAATTCTCCTTTTGATATTTTTTTCCTTTCCTTCAACTGGATAAGAGGAGAATGAAACAAAGAAAAGGATGAGCAAAAAAGAGATATTCAGTTTGACCGAACCTACGATACAAAGATTTGATGTTTAGCGATACAGGCTGTGACACAACTTAACTGCACAGATGTTCCCATTTTGAAACTATTTTTAACTTGTTCGGCAATAAACTGTAATAAAAATTCCGACTAGCAGTCTACGCAGAATAACAATCTTTTTACATTTACTATAGATTTTCCATGATTCACGAGAAACCTAGCAATTTTGATTCAATTACTCTCGGTTATAGGGGAATTGGCTATAAAAAATAAAATAAAACCCCCACAGCGAATTTTACCTATGCACCACACATCCAGTTCCCTACTCCGGGTTATATCGATCAACACACCAAAGCCCCAAACTAATTTAAAATTCCGATAGGTATCGATAAAATATCACAATAAAAATAGCAGTTAATCGACAGTTCACCAACCTTGCTAAAATAATAATAAAAATAAGTAAGCAGAGCTGAGCTCAAAATAACATTCGATAACAACGTCATACGTTTTGTTACAAATTCGACGCGCAAATTGTTACATTCGATTGACCTTTGACCAAGTACGATAATACATAGATGATTAGAATATAAGGTAAGTGATAGCGCTATTAAATAAGCCGACCCAAGCGATATTAAACAATAAAAGCAATTGCCAATTTTGATTAGAGCATTTCATCGTATCAACGATTCAGAACGGACACTAATTTTATTACCTCGCTAACATTTAATTATAACGTTTAAGGAATTGAGCGTAAGCTGTACAAAAATTACAGTTTTTCCTCGAAATAATTTAAATTATTAACAAACAGAAATGAAGAAATAGTTGAAGTTTATGTCAGAGCAGAGGGTTATGGATCTTATCAGAACAGGCGCTAAAATTAAGAAGGCAACTCTGCCTCAGGGTATATATATACATATTCAAGTTTACTACTTAGTATGTATTAATTATTTAAGTTCTGTTCGATTAGATTCGAAAGGGAATAAAAGAAAAGAATTACGCCTAAACGAAGAAGAGGAAGATGAGTACGAGTAAAATTCGATTTTGAGTCGAAATAGGGTGACGGCATTCCTCTGATGAAAAAATCACCAGATGGGGTCGATTTTCATGTTGACAAAACCTGGTTTCTTTCGAATTTCCCAATACTCGTTGTTGAACTCCCAGAACTCAACACCTCCAGGAGCCAGGGACTTTCTGAAAAACCCAAAGAAGCCTATTAAAAGTGGTTCAACAGGATGGAAGTTAGTAAGTAACGATGTATTCTGTACTTGATCAGATTAGGCCGAGTTAATTGGCGACGAGCTTCTTCAGCAGGGGAGGAAAAGACGAGCGGAGATAGGTCAAACCATCGCCAACCTAGACATACCGGCCGATCAATCGGTATATAGTTGTTGCCATGTCCTTGTTTGGGTTCTCACAGCTAGGTAGATAACATTGACTGCCTGGTTATCTGTTCCAGCATTATAATCACGTTTTCACTAGCCTCTACACTCAGTACTTCTACGTGGACCCCTAATTTTGGTACCTACTCATTGGAAGTCGCATGTGGCGGCTGGTGAGGGGGGGGGGGCAGAGGGTTGATAGTGAGGGAGTACTCAATCAATCTTTTATATTTCAAATTGAAATGGCGAAGTGAGTGAGTGGCTAGGGCCAGTGTTATGAACTAGATGACAACACAATAATACAGAATGTGTGGTTTTCAGTGTTTCTTATACTGCTAGTTACAAAATCCTTAGACGTAAGCCCTTCTGCCAGGGATCGGCCTCGATTCTGGAAACTGAACTCGCACTGGGGTTTTGTGAGGTGATTGGGAAGCAGAACTCAAGATATTTGAGTTTGTTTTTGACAGAATATTTTATGGTGTAGGGCGATGAGTCGACATTTCATGATGTGTAGGGTTTGTACCACTCACCTGAACCATCGAGGGGTGTGCGGGTTGCCTTCCATTTCAGCCTTTTTCCTTCTCTCTCTCTGAGCCTGTTCCAATTGTAATTTGACTCGTTCTGCCTCGTCGACTTTACCTGGAAACATTAAGGAAATGCGGCAACTATGATTAATCAAAGGAGCTGGGTAATTTGTAGGTGACGGGAGGCTGGAACATTTGAGTCCCATACCCCGGCACAAGCATGGCGAACTAAATCATTCGTACAACATTGTGGAAACTCATTTCATTAAAAAACAGAATGAACGATAAATTGTCTATATTTCCACAGAAATAATGAGCACAACTGTTAAATCTTAAATTGTGATCAAGTGATAGGAGTGGGAAGTCTCTAAATGAGGTAATCCCTCAAAATATTTCACCATTAATAGTGGTTTTGCCTACTTAATTTTACCAGAACGAACTCTGGGAAACTTTGACTGGAACGCACCCACCTCTGATATCAAAGAAAAATTACCCCGCCAATTACTATCATTGTTATTGCAAACGCCGACTGCATTGTTCTCTTTCCGTTTTTCGTTCTATTTTCTGCATATTTAAAGATAGTTTTCATTTTTCTTCGTGTTCATCGGTAAAACCAAGCTGACAGCTTGCCAAGTAAAGCCCGGCAAACGTTACTTGAGAGACGCGCTACGTGTTGTCTCGATCTCACCGCTGCATTGACCACAGAGCGTCAAAAGCATAAAATCGAGGTAAAATTCCCTTCCCATAAAATCCTTCTGATCCTCACATCATCCGCTTCCATCTCCGACAGCACCTACCTCGACAGATACGCTAAGAATAGCCCTCAGGGTGAGTCAACTTACTAGCCACTTGTAATTTCTACAGATCCATAGAATCGCTGGTCCTTCACATTTTACGTATAGTAAACGCCAAACCAAATAGGTTCATGTTTACAATAGCTTGGGTTTTCCCTCCACCATTGTCTGAGTTAATTGACATCGGCTTTTCCCCCCCTACCCCGCCCCCTTTCACTTTTCTGAGCCAATAGAATTCAATATCTCCATTCACCTGACTATATAAGATGTCCTTTCTATGAGGTACCTTCATGTTTGTTACTGATGATGACCTAACCGTCGAAATTGATTAAACAATTGTGCTCATTATTTCTGTGGAAATATACACACTTCATCGTTTATTCTGTTTTTTAACAAGTACGGGGTTTTAACCAGATTGAATCTTTTCTTCACGCTCACAGTAGTTTCTTAGACTATGCAGTACTTATAAGCAGCACTGAGAAATATGTACAAGCATCAGTGAGCATTTTCGAGGCCAAGTAACTAGAGTGACTAAATCGCATCAATATAATGAACATTATCAAACAGATGGTAACTCATGAGGGAGGGAGAGAGAGAGAGAGAGAGAGAGAGAGAGAGGAATTTGATTCATATCCTTATTATTAGGAAGGACAAGAGGTCTGGAAATAGTGTGAAGAATGGTGACCAGATTTGGGAGAATTTACATGCCTCTTGCTTGATTATCGTATTATTGTGAGAATTAGATCGAGGTCTGACGGTCAGGAGCAGCGAGAGTAATGAGTTAATGAACGTTTATGCCGCAAAACTAATGTACTCTGTACTTTAAAATGCTGTTCTTCTTGAAATGTATTGCTTATTACTGGAACTACCCCAGTCTATGATATTAGGTTCGTATTGGGCGAGGAACTGTCTCTGGTTACTCTTTTTGTTGTAGCTAATTGGAGTTACATAGGTTAATATTGATCTGTGCACCTGTTGATCAAGAAGAGAATGAACTTGAATGAGCCTTTGGTTCACCAGGAATGGCGGAGGAATTGGACAAAACCCCAAAAACAAAATCTTGTATAAGAATCCAAAACATACCTTCTTCCAAAAGGCGCTGGTCGGGCCGAAACCTAGTATCAGTAGGCGGCAAAAAATTGACCATATCAGGTTGCAATTCGTTCAATTCTATAGCGAATCGAGTGAATCCATAGTACAGTTCAGCATCAGCAGGTAGCGTTCCTATAAGCACATTATGTCAGAACGACAATATTCTAAGCCAAACAGCTGTACTCAATAATGTGGCCAAGAAAACTAACCAAGGCGCCAAATGCAACGAGCTGATGGTGCGACGCCTGAGTAGAAAGCCTCATTCCATTTGCCAAACAATTTGGAAACAACTTGCTTGGTCTTATTGTCAATGACAGTGCCTTGGAGCTCGCACCTTTTGGGCGACCAGTAACTAGACTGGAGACAAACAACGCAAACTTGACCAAAAATGAAGATAATTACAACATTTACCATAATGGAACAGGACATTCATTAGTCACTGTGACTAGTTACACAGTTTCTACTTGAGCCGAAACCAATGAGTACACATAGCATACGAACACAAAAAAAGTTCCTCAACTCCTGCTACACACAGACACATGGTTTTTTGGATTCACGCTTTAACCCATGTTGGGGTACTCTACAAGTGCAACACAATGAAAAGAAGCCGTAACGACTATTTTTACTTTTACTATTAATGTGCTTGAACGTGGACTACATAATCCTGCACACTCTTACCCAACTCATCATTAGTCATTATATATATTAAACTAACATTACTTTAAATGGTTTCTATTTATCAACGTGAACTGATGGAATACCTGCAAACAACATCAGTAAAAACTTGAGATTATAAAGTATTTGTATGTACAGCCACGTGCGAATTCCACACCTGGTAGTTCTGTGCTAGTAGTTAGCGTGCACCTCCACACAGAACTACCCACACTCGTTTGAGGGATTAGGCGTTAGCTGGTGGATAGAATCGTCCATGACTAGTGAGTACAGGGTGTGGCATAAAGATCAGACGTTTTTGAAATGGCCAGTACTTCCCCCCTAATGGGTCAACCAACGTGGGGAAGGGACCATTGTAATTGGGAGATCTTAGCATTTTTTTACCAGTTGAAGTCATGGACCTGTAGACAGTAGAGCACCGCGTTTTTGCTTACGACAGTTTCGTTCTTAATAACGAGTCCGTCACGGCAGTCCAGCGTGAGTTTCGTCGTCATTTTAATATCCACCGAAATCGGGCTGTTCCCTCTAGAAACACCATTCTTCGTTGGGTTGGAGGACTTCGCACACGGGGTTCATTGATGAGGAACAGACCACCAGGAGCTCCAAGATCGATTCGAACACCAGAGAACATTGAAAGTGTACGACAAGCACTAATTCGCAGCCCGAGTCGATCAGCTCGCCTGCATGCTGCTGATCTTTGCCTCAGTGATCGATCGGTTAGGCGTATTTTGCATCTAGAGTTGAGGTTTAACCCCTATAAGTTGTCCATTGTGCAACAATTGAACCCAGGGGATTATGCACAACGAATGGCCTTCACCCGTGAAATAGAAGCACTTATTTAACAAAATGAGGATCTCATTTTGTTCATGAGCGATGAGGCTCACTTCCACCTCAATGGTAGGTATGGTGAATCAGCAAAATTGTCGTTATTGGGCTGATGAAAATCCCCGACAATTACACGAACAACTGCTGCATAGCCCAAAAGCTACTGTTTGGTGCGCCATATCCCAAACTTGCATCGTACTTCTTTGAAAACGACAATTGCATTGCTGTTACCGTCAACTCAGAACCGAGATGTCGAGATGATAACCGGCTTCTTTACACCTGAATTGAGACAAAAACGTATTGCAATCCGGCGTATGTGGTTCCAACTGGATGGGGCAACCGCTCACACAGCTAGGGCAACAATGAACGTTATTCGTCCTCTTTTCCCTGGCCGCCTTATTTCCAGGTTCGGTGACATTCATTGGCCTCCTCGTTCCCCAGATTTGTCCATTGTTGACTTTTTTCTGTGGGGACACCTTAAAGCACGTGTTTAGCAGCACAAGCCCCGAACATTGGAGGAATTGAAGGATGCTATTCGCGTGGAAATCGTCGCAGTTGAGAGAGCAACGTTGGAAAGAGTTTTCAGATATTTCCAAGAAAGACTCCAGCAGTATATCGCGAACGAGGGACGCCACTTGACTGATGTGATTTTCCACACATGAATTTCTAAAATGCTTTTAAATTGTGAATCCAAATATGTCAACAATACAATTTTTTTGAGTAAAAATTACCCAAGTTATGATTTTCCACAAACGTCCAACCTTTATGCCGCACCCAGTACAACAGGCCTCACACACCACCAGCGTTTATTTGCAATCCTCATTCCTGTACATTATGGGTGCCCAACACAAGGTTATCTTTCTACTTCTGCTTCATGGCTCCCAAGAATCTCAAGCTACTTCTAAAATACGCCCTTAGACCACATGCTCAAGATTCTGAGTGAACGTCACTAGACCCTAGTCGTTCACCAGAGTCAATCCAGTTGACCTCGACTACTGCATATCCCAATCTTAAAATGACAGACTAGGCTTACCTACTTCAATGACAGTGACATTGAACATTCTAGAAGCACTCACCCTAAGAAAGCTGATGGTGCATGTATGTACTTCATTAGTAATAATTAATTCCCCATACTGCTCCAACCACCTGCAATAGAAACACGTAAGTCAGCATTGATTTAATAAATACACCCGCCTACTTTAACTAGACATCGACGAAGAATAAAACTGTGCTGCACCTGTTTTCACTGAAAAGGCTGTGGACGCATGTTGTCACTTTGTTCCACCTGTAGACGTCTTTGCAACCGTCTGGCCGCTCCAGTTTCAGCGTGATGCTCCCTGAAGGTTGAAATTCCATTGACTTGCCCCAAAATTTCGTTTTGATTCGAAGGTCTTGTGAGAAAGTGAAATGCCGGGAGGCCGCGTAACAAGCAGAAACGGGTGGATGGTGACTAACCTGTAACACGTTTTAGTAAGTTGTTTGTAGGCATTTGCCTAGGCTCAACTGGTAATAGTAGTCTCATCTTACTTGTTCAGCTACGAATCTGAATCCCCGGTCTTCTCGAATGGCTTCATACGTCTCACCTAGTAAAGGGTTAAACGGTTTGGAGCCTGCTCTGAAATAGGAGCTCGAGTATGAGGAGACTGCGAAGGCTGCAACGTGAACCATTCGCTCAATCGGGTCAACCAGCCCAGCTGCTTTGTCTAACAAGTCTGAGTACTCCAACTCCTCGCACATTCGCTGCAACCATTGCAACAGTTACAAGCAAATAGACAACACTTAAGAAGGAACACTCTAAGAAGTCAACAAAACAAACCTGGAGCATGCTTAACGGCTCGTTCAGAGCCACTGGCATTGACACTTGAGACAAGTCCTTTCCGATGTTTCGAGTCAACAGATTCCAAAGTGATAGGCCTTCAACGTTTGGGCGGTGAACTGGCAGCTTATTTCGTCGCCCAGTCAAGTATCCTTCTTCCTTATTGTTGTCTGGCAGAGCTGCAAATGTAGGCAAATATGAGCCACAACCAAAACACAATATTATTGAAAGGAACTGCTGTCTTAAGCTGTCTCTTTCATAAAACCACTGAGGTTTACACGCCTGACATTCAGGATTTCCAACACCACACTATCTCCTATACTAACATATCTTGAGATTCACCCTGAACTTTGAAATGTACCTCCAAGCTCCCACATAAATGCTCTTCTCGCATGTTTCCCACAAGCCCAAGGACTTACTGTAAGGAATAACTCAAGGCTTGTCACGACACCTGTGAATATCATCAAATACTCAGGGATTTTTGGAATACAGAATCTGCATGTTGCCTCGTCTGCTTTCTAAACTTCGAAACACATTTGTAAGCACCAGCATTGTGATTTACATTATAGACCTGGTTTAATGAATTTTTAAGAGACTTGGGCTTTTCCACATAGGCAGCTGATCGGAAAAAACTTTTGTCCTGAAGCCATGCATACAGAGCTATATTTTCCCGTTTTACCAACAATTAAATGAATACGATACTCCGCCAAATGTTACCTGATCAACTGTCTATCGTACGTGTACTAATATTTCGGTCTTTTTTCCGAAATTTTATGTCGAGCTATTTGATTTTATATTGCCAAACAAGGAGTAATTTATTTCCATTTACGCATTAAATTTACACATTTTCGTATAATTTCAATCAACAAGGTTTCCAAAAAGTATTATTGATTTGGTTTTTTCCTACCTAAGTTTGCGTTTATTTTCTTTATATATTTGCACGCGATTCTACCCGATTTTACGTAGTCACGCGTATTAAACCCTGCTCTTCATATTACCAGCTTGGCACCCTCGTGCGATCATGGTTAGGAACTAGCTGACATAAAATCTCAGATATTGTCATCCTGGACTCGTCAAAGGATCAGTACCAAGACATGAACAGTTCGCGATTTGTTATTTCAAAACCTGTGGCATCTCCTATATCAGAGGGCGGTATAGCTTAATATTCACCCTGGACTTAGACGTCTAGTTTGCAAGATCTAGTACATGAACTGCCAATTTCAGATTGCCAACACAAAAGATCGGTTTTAGGAAACTGCAGACGGATGGACTGTCAACCTACAACTGGCCAAGGTTTACATACTTGCGAGTTTGGTTTTTAAAAAGTGTATGTATTATCTCCAATACTTTGGGACTTTCAAGCTTACTCGAAAGTTCTAGCACATAAGACTTTAGGAAATCTCAAGATTATTCACCATGGACGAAGGATGCACCACACATGCAAAGATCAACATGACAATTTCAATACTCGGTCATTTTGGATTACCATCTCCAACACTCCTGCACTGGACTACCTCAAGCCTCACTCTGTACTGACGTCTATTTGCAAGCAATCACACATAAACTGCCATGCTCAGGTTTCCAGCAATGCCCCCTCGTGCTCAGAAGCTTGAGGGATCATTTGAATTAGCCCACAGAAAAGTATTGTCATCGTGGACTATGGACGCACCACGCGAGCACAGATCAACAACTCGTTGAATTAGTAAGAGGACTTACATTCATAATTACAATTGTGTGACAACCTAAGCACAACAAACACAACGAAAAGAAGACAAACATGTAATAATAACACTTATTTTACGTTCGCTCCAACTTGTGTGGCCTCGGCGGAGTAAGAGATTCTCCTCAGTCCTCGACATTTTTCGAATCGCACCTGTTTGAGTAAACAAAAAGTGAAACGAAAACCAAAGCAAAATGAAAAGATTAGCAGTTGAGGGGATAAGGATAAGGACAAGGTTTAAGGATTTAAAAGGTGGAAAGGTAACGTTTGAGTTGGAAAAAGAAGGACTTACATTCAATGGTAGGATTGTATTCAGAATCAGCAAGGTCACTTGGTTCAGAAGAAACGCTTCCATCTTCAGATGATCCAGCGATAGATGAGGCATCCGAAGTGGCTCCTTCTTCCAAAACAGTGCCTTCTTCAGCGTCGAAAAACTCAGAAGCGCAGGAACTTCGAGATAATGAAGAATGAAGGGTTCGAACCTGTTAGGATGTTGACAGAGGATTGAATTGGGAAGCTGTGGAACAGTCATCAGTTGTCAATTCTGTGTATCAGACACCATGGTGCCGCATGCCATTTCATTATCTACTTTCACCCAAGAACTCGCAATTTTATTGCACAGTCAGTAAGCCTGGCAATAAATTTCAGGTTCGGCTTTTATTGCCACGCAATACAAAACCCCGTACAGGTAACTACAGTTTGGATAATAATGTATTTGGTAATATCGGATAGTGTTGAAACTGCAGGCTATCTCAACTAACACGTCACTTGCACTCCTCAGCCAATCCAGAGTTCCCTCAGGAACGATTTCATTGCAACTGTGACAGCAACACCTCCTACCTTACCTGTAAGGCATACTCCTAGCGAAGTTTACAACAACCCGCCTGAACCACCTATAACATTGTCTACACAATGCCTGGTTCTGCCATAGACAAACAAGTATGAGACTTCTCGTTAGTTTCAGAACAAAATCTCTGCAGTCTTTGGAGGCTGTAATCCCCTAGAAAGCTATCATCACCAGAGACTACAGCCTTTAGTGCTCTGAACCTCACCTTTCACAGGCGTCAAACCAGAACCTCCAGCCATCACTAAGGCAGCTGGTCCACATCATTTATAGCAATGTCTATCTCAATCCCAACCCTCCAAGAAATAAAGCATCCACCTACTTATGCCACATTGGAAGGACATGCTTCCTATTTTTATGGTCTACCGTCCCCAAATGAAGCTTCTGCCATGGCCCTTTTGCACTCGTTGCAACACCAAAGACCCTGTAGTGAACTACTATGAGCTTCTCTACAGTCTCAACACTTATCCTGCCTTTCGTATAAAGCTTCGCTCTATAACCTGACATCCCTAGTAAAGAGCTTCGTGGTGAACTTGCAACTATAAATGCAGCGCAATTGAGAAAATATAAGGAAGTCCAACGCCCTACACTGTTCATTTGTGTTAGCTTCAATTCTCCTTCCAATGATCCAGAAACGTCATTTGAGAAAATCGTTGACAACTTATTACAGTTACTTACAGGTTCGGGAAGATCAGAGAGGTCAGCACTTCGAGCAATGGCTGACAACCGACTCCTCAGGTCAGCGTTTTGCCTCAGCGCTGTGGTCAAGGCAGATTTGATCTTTTCATCTGGACTCCCAGCAACTCTGTCACGCTCTTTGTTCAACGTGTATACTACGCTCTTCAATGACGAATAGACTGAAAATACGAAACAATAATGTGATGCAATATGCCACAATGAACAAGACCAACTGGTATAGGATTTCTAACACACAATACAGCCAACTCACTGTCTTTCGCAAGAATGTAAAAGTCGGAAGCCAAATTAACGTCGATGGTGCTTCCTTGGAGATTTGATCCGATGACTGTGGTAACACCACCAAGACTTGACGAACTCGCTATTGATGGCAAATGGTGTCCATGATCAGCGACAAGACTACTAGGCCTTGAGGGGGTTGGACTAGTAGACGCAGTAGGGGCCTGCAAAACAGACAGTTGACACTACCAATCAAACATTACAAGCTTTTTAGAAGAGCTCTAACCCTGACACAATACCTGGATGGTGAGACCATTGTCTTCACGCGCACTGGCAGATAAATCAGCTGAGCTCCCTTTCCCAGATTTTTTCTTCTTCAGACCAAACTTTCTTCTGTCTTTTTTGACGTTGGGTGAAAACCCTTCATTGCCCCCCTGAAATAACGAATATTGCCAATTGTAAAGAAAGGAGTAAGGCAACAAGGCGAATCAATGTAATCTCTAAAATGTGGTTCATTATTGCATGCATTTACGAGGCTTTTGTATGGCGACAAAATTTTGCACAGCAATACGTAAACTACACGATACCTCGTTATCTGCAGTAGACAGCTCTAATTGCTCCAGTATTTTCCCCAGTTGTATAAGAGCTTGTTGAGTATGATTAAGCTCAGTGACAGCTACTTGCAGTGGCCCTGAGTCGATAAGCCACTGCAGGCGAAGGGGCGGACTGGAACCCCGGTCACTCGCCAGTTCTGCTCCAATTAAAACGAAATTAGGAATTAACTTTATAAACAATTTAACGATTCACGAAAACCTGCATTGATGAGAACTTACTTCGAGTAAGAGGGAGTTTGGCAGGGTGAACAACATCTTTGGTCAATGAAATATTGTCAGCTGTGCCAAAAGTCAACAAATGCTGCCTGTACAGGCGATGCTTCTTCAATTGGTCGACCCATTCGGCAAACACTTCGTACTGTTTGGCCTAGTAATAGAATTGTAGCGATCAGCACAGACATGAACAGATATTGGACCCCTACTGGCAAGGGTAATAATATGAAGGAGTGTCGATACCTTTAAATGGTAGATGAATTCTTCAGCATCAATGTCGATCCTCTTTCGTTTTGATTTGGTTGAGATTACAGACAGCCCAATGTCGACTGATCCATGGATTTTACCCTGAGACACGGCATTGGGTGATTTGCCGTACTTGAGGATTCCAGTGTCCAAAACGAAGTATCTCTGTTGAGAGAAAACAAGACACGCAGTTACAGAATTTGACTGAAATGAGAACGCTAAATTCAATAATTCCTCTAGGAGCTTCCAACACCCAGAAAATCCACTACCACTAACCTTGTGCCAGCCTTTCAAAGGCCATTTTCTTTTCTTGTTTAAATATCCCGTGAACGGCTCGGGGCGGATTTCGTACCGTTGGCCATCTCTGAGCCCTTCCAAAATTTCCCATTCAGAGCCCCGACGGTTCAACCGTTTCTGCCCACCTGTGAAACACCAAATACTCAATGCTTGTCGGTCGGTGAAGTTGATTACAAGATGTCAATCGAGGCAAAACTCACTGGAAGAGTTGGCCAGTGGTGTGGGCACTTCTGTGTTGGACTCCTGGCTTAGGCTTAGGCTTTCCCCACTGGCATCCTGTTGCAAAGACGGGGAAATACAGTAACTGGTGAATTAAAATTGAGAACACAACTAAGAGGTTCAACAGGATCTGTGAACTCAGCTAATTGAAAGGCTTGTATTGTATCAAAAAGGAGTTCTTCAAGGAACTGCAGGGAAACATCATCCTTGAACAAAAAATGACTACATGGTAATCAGGTTTGTTTACATCATGAGACTGGTTGGCAGCCTAAAATCGTCTATACACTGCAGATTTATAAATCAAGGCAGGACGTCAGGACAAGACCTTCTCAAGTGTTTCTATCCTATCTTAAGAAACCTATACAGAACGTTCTGGAAGAATGGTAGAGATGTACATCCAATTTCTCTGGCATTCTAAGACAATTGTAAGCGGCTACCTCAACCCTACTGAGGGATTGCTCTATTCTACAAGGAAGACACTAACCATCATGAAGGAATGTTTTATTTCGTATTTTGGAATGCTTGATGCTTGAGAGGGGATGCGTTTCGTCAGGAGGGGCAGCCTGTGGTCTGGCTGTGCTACTTACCCAAAATGTTACCAGAAGGTGCTAGCCAACTGAAGAGGTTTTCCAACCCCTGTTTGTTTTGCAGTTGAGAAAACGGAGATACCCTGGAACTGTCTGCCTAAACAACACCTAAATAGTAAACGTCATTGAAGGTACTGAAAATGATGGGTGAGGGTGGAGGGATAACTTCAAGCTCCTGGTACCTGATAACAGTTAAAAGAGGCACACCCTGGGATATAGAAGAGAGGGGTATAAAAGGAGTAGGGGTAAAGGGAGGGAGTGATTGTGCTTTGTCTTTCTTATAGGCCAACCAATGAACATGATTCTTTTTTAGCCTGATTTTTGTGAGATCCTTGGGAGACACCTGAACTGTTGAGAGCTGATTCTTGCTCCTACTGCCATTCCCATACATCCTTCTAAACTACCCAGTAGTTCATGAGCGGTCCATGTCTTATTCTTCATCTCCTTGAGATACTGGCCTCAGATCAGCAAGCTTCATACTCTTCTGGCTGAGCAGTGCTTGGGCGTATTGAACAATGCATCTCCAGTTTTCTCAAGGTTTTCAGTTACTGGAAGGTCGATTGGGATAATGTTCGCAATGACCAAAACTGCCTCTGGAGAAACAGAGTGGTACAAGCAACCCATGTCAAGGGCACACCTCCTCTGAACCACTGCCATCTATTTTCTGTGATTGGCAATGCTCCGTGTATTAGGTTGATATAACAGGATGATCATAAGCACCAACCACCTAGTGCTCACCCATAGGCCTCATATGTTGGTCATCAGACAGAAAAGAACCGTTGCTGCTGTGGCAGCTTTATCTGCAGCTCGCTGGAAGTGGAGGCCAAACACAGCTTGGTATTCACCATCATGCCCAAATATCAAATTGTTTCACTCGTTTGGAGAGCCATGGTCTCCAAATGGATGACGAGGAAAGTCTCAATTCTACGTGGCATCATCAGTATTAGCTCTGTCTTCTGCATGGTGATGGACAGCCTGTGAGCTCCCTCAGGTCTGTTATTTAACACTCATAAGAGTTTGTCATATTCGCTTCCTCACTCGTTGCATTACTCACTCAAATTCCTACATGCGACCAATAATCACTACCATCACATCAAGTAAGTACCCAACAAGGGTTACATCGACAGGCATCTTGAGACAAAGGAAGCTATCACATGCCACATTCCAAAGAGTTGGCCCAAAGATCAACGCCTGGGCTTCCCCTGTACTGATAACCCTCCTGCACCATCCACACTGGGTCTTGACCATTTCCTTCCTGGAGGATGTGAACCATCATCAGCTTCTCTGAAGCTGAAGAGCCTACACTTTCTCCCACTAGACAGGTCGGCCGCCTCCTCCCCTCAGAACCCCCCCCCCCTCACAACCCATCATAATCATAGCAGAGTATACAGCTGATTGGGCCTGTGCACTCCTTTTTCTTATGACCTTGTTCCTTGCAGGAGTAACAGTTCAGAGTATGTACTGCTATCCATATTCTGGGCATCAGAAGCGTCTCAGCAACCCCAACTCGCCCCAACCCCTTCCAATTCTTACTGTGCTGATGAGTGGGGGTGGAGGAGTCACAACATAGTAATTTTTTGTGACCACCA
The DNA here is from genome assembly GCA_020466155.1 of Pachypeltis micranthus. Lineage (NCBI taxonomy): Eukaryota > Metazoa > Arthropoda > Insecta > Hemiptera > Miridae > Pachypeltis > Pachypeltis micranthus. Next base: position 39,027,540 of record CM035772.1, read on the forward strand.
GCTCCTTGTGCCCTTCACTGCTACTCACCAACAACACTACTTTACTCTAGTTAACCTGTTGATTCGTTAAAATAGACACCAACTATGTCATTTTTTTCCTGAAGAGTTGTAACGTCTCCTCCTCTTATATTTAAACTCGAATGAATACGTACAAAAACCAAAAAACAATGTCGGTTCACCACGAGGTTAAAATAAAAAAGAAAAGTACAAACTGTGCAGTGCATATACGTATACACTTGGAAAAATTGAGAAAAAGAAACAGACGGACGCTCGTGAATTGACTCGCAGACGTAGATGTACATTTCAGTGGAGGTTGAGTTGAGTGCTGAGGATGACCTCTGTTTAAACGTGCAGTATTTTTTGGAAATTTTGTTCAGCACACCCATCCATTTCTTCTTCGCAATGAGTCTGTTGCGTTCCAAACAAACCGTCTTCATAAAAGTTGTATATACAATTCGAATTTTCAATTAATTCAAATAATAATTAATCGTCACTCAAATATTACAAATCCACTCGAAAAACCACTAAATAAAATTAGCCAAAACAACTAAATCCCAGTATCTCGTTTACTCTCAATTTGAGGAGATATTTCTTGAAGCTGCTCGTCCTCGTGGCCGTCATATATTAAGACTTTCCTCTCCTCTCCGGTGAAGACTCAAAATGTAAACAAATAAATGAAATGGGCAAAACTGTGTAGACAAGTCGATTTTGATTTTAGTCCTTAAAAAAGAGAAAAGAAAAATAAAATTTGTCGAGCACAATTAATTTTAAATTATATTAAAAAATAAATTTTGGTTGAAAAATGTTGGTGAACAAATAAATCAGTGTAATTGATGATTGTATTTGGCGAGATTACACTTTTCAAAATTACTCTTGCTAAACCTCATTCGATGTTTGTAGCAAAATATAAGACCATAAAACGGCAGCAGGGTGTTACACACGTCAATTTATAAAAACCAAGTGCTACAGATGCCTCAACTTTGAAGAAGTACATACCCCTTATTAGTTGAAGACTTGACTACTATTTAGTGTCTATGAGGTCCAACTAGAATTCATTCAGGCTAATAGAACATCGTTTGTCATTGGCTAAAGTATTCAAACGCCTCCACAAGATACTGCTTCTGGAGCAACGAATAAAAACAGAAGAAGCTTTCAATGACATTATTCAACTCGAGGAGCGGAGGAATTTACTTATTTGTCTACTTGCATTGTTTTTGCTCCCCTGTAAATGCAGCAACTCTTTAATCTCATCAAAATAAATGAAACTCTGTGCTGTTCAGTATTCACGCCATGTAGCTATACAACTTTTTTTGCTCGGAATCACTTGAAAAATTATACAATAATGCTGGCAGAACCAAAGTTTACCCCATTCTATTATTCTCAGCAACTAGAGCGATTTTTTCTAAGAGGCGTTTTTCAATGAAAAATCCTGAAGTTATTCGTGTAAATCTCTCAAATTATCTTTGAATATGGCGGACTCTTGAGGCTTTGAGATTGACTAGTAGGGAGAGGAGAGGGGGAAGATCATTGTCAGGACCTAAACACCACTCTCCTGCATCTACACCTATCGGTCATCACTGAATGGTCATGTATTTCCTATAATACATAGAAACAACAAATTACAAAATACTAAAGAAAACCGTTTCGAGTTACATTAATACTCTATAAATGTATTACTATAAAATGACCATTTTAAAAATAAATTTACGTAAATAGTATTATGAGGAAAGAGTGGTATAAATATATAAATAAACAAGAGGACTTGCGGTTGTCATTGAGAAGATACTGCACTGATATCTGCTCTTCAGATAAAATGATCAAATTCAAAATAATTCGATTAAGTAAAATAATCGATTACGTATTCTCGATTTAAAAAAAGTACCAACAGAAATGGTTCTTGGTTGATGTTTTGACTAGTTGAAAAATGATGTTTTTATGTGACATTAACTGTTGTTAAATTCGTTGATTAAAATGTCATTTGTGTACAACACAGTTCATTCGATTAAAAAGAATCGATTTACACGTCAATTTGACCTATCGACTGAAAGCCTTTTTCAAGCTGAGAAAAGGCGTTTATTGCCAAATTCCCAGGGAGGCGCGAGAGTCTACAACAAATTCAGGGCGATTCGCCAATTCACCGGACTGGTCGCTAAATGAGAGGAAGAAAGGGCTAGAATTTTGTTGTCAAGGCGCCAAACCGTTGAAGGAAGAGAAAGGCTGCGATTTTACAGGGATCTAATTTATTAAAAAGTCACTCAGACGTGCTCTTTAAATAAATTGACTCCTTAGTACAGCAAAGAGAAAGCTCCAATAACTGGTAGGAGGCTCTGCCTCTGAGGTGTGAGAAGGGAATTATTTTGCTACAATAAAGAGAGCATAGAACGAAAGGGTTCTTGAGTGACGAGGACGCCTTTATGCAATAGAAAAGCTTTAGCAATTGAATTAGTGAAAAGGCTCAGTCATCATGTCACTACAAGAAAAATGCAATTATGATTTTTAGGTACAATCCTGAGCCCAACTCTCCTTTTTGCCTCAATTTATCCTTCTCCCCTTAAACCCCACTGATGCTTGATTGGGCTGTCCTTAGATTTTCAATGGTTTTTAGGAGCACTTCTTTTCCACAAGTGTATACAAAGATATGCAAGCAGGTCAAACCATTTTTTCTGGTGCCGGCAGTAATCCCAACTGCTTTGATTTGACTCCCATTCGTTCACAGTTTAACGTGTTGCCAGAATCATTTCTGAAACTGGTGTTCATGACTAATATTGCTTAGGGAGTGGAATAACACTGATGATCTTAACACTATCATACTCTCATATTTCTCTACTTGCATCCCTGTAAATAGGGTGAAGTCTAACCAGATCCCGCCTGTTAGTTACAGCAGGTCTCCAAACCTCTGGCACTGACGAAAATGAATACTGATTGGATTTGCAACACCCATATAAAAAATGTTCAGCTGTGGCACAGTCAACAGTGCCTTTGAGAATGCAACCCTCTTTCTCTCAAGTTATTCATCAGCATCAAAACCTCATTTGTAATGACAAGCAGTAGCCCATGGGAACTTCACGTTGGAGGGTTTCGGATATTAATAAACTTCTCTCGTTTACTCTCCTTCAACCTTAAATTTCATATAAAATACTGCAACAAATCTCTCAACACTTCACATAAATGGCGACAAACTGTAGTGCTTAGCTACAAAACTAACAAATGTAGTTCACATATACGAGCAACTAAGTAAACTACGTTACCACCAATTAATCTACAACAAAAAATGCAACGACTTTCCAACGAAAATCAAAAATAATTGCGAGTAAATGGTATTTCTGGTCGCTTAACTACGAACCAGACGAAACGAGGCACAACCCATTTCAGAGTCGTATGGCACCAAACTATAAACAGGTCGAATTCAATCGTTAATAAGAGCCCATAACTCCCTTTTGTTCGCTACTCGTTGACTGTGCCTACAAATTTCAAAATTGATCTTCAACGTGAAAAGGACGAACACAAATGCTCTTTTTGAACACTTAACATTATGAAAACTGTGCATTATGGTGGTGCGGCTGAGAGGTCTGGGGGTGAGGAAGTTGACTGTGTAAACCTGAAATCGTTTACCACAAACAAAATGATGCTGTCCAATGAGGTGAACTAGAAACAACAATAAAAAAAAACACATGATCTTACCGTTTTGGTCGTTAAAAGTGAAATAAGTCAAAAGGGGAGACGAATAAATATTTTTGAGTATTTGAGCAAAACTTGTTGGTAAATGTGTAAGAATAGCTAATAAATAGGAATAAGGTATAAAAAGTCATTTTTAAGCCCCTCATACGGAACGAGTTGTCACGTTCGAATGACGGGTCTGATAGCAAGAGGCAAAATGAATGGAAGATTTCATTGGTGCTACATTATTTCTAATAGTTCCACCTTTTAGAGGCTAAATTTCCGTCAAATAATTTGTCTCAGTTAATTAGGATCGGAGTTGAGGGAAATACGATAACCCCCGAGATATTAACGTCTCTACAAAGTTATAACTGTCGCCGTTCCTTCTCACAATTCCCTCGTCTCGAAAACCGTTGAATAATCCAATGACTCGACGTCTTAAGATCAAAAGACAATGAGTTTTCTTCCCCAGCCTTAGACGAGAGGCCTCCGTGACCTTCTGTGGGAACCAACGAGACAAGACCAGGTTCAATTTGGCGGCTTCTAGACAATTTTCGACTGGTAACAACCGGTTTTTTTGCTGGCAAACTCGATTAAAACTAGCGGCTATTTCGCGACGAGCGAAACGTGATGGAAACTTTACGTGTACAAATACGTAGTTTATACATAATAGGCTGGGAAATTGCAACAGGCGAACAGCGGGACAAGGAGCAGATAACGACAAACACCTCACTGCGTTCAGTAAAATAGATAAAAGTCACGCAAGAATGGGCAAGAATTAATGTTAATTTGTCGTTGCTAGACATCCTATGTAGTGTTGACTAGGTAAATATTATGATGGGCAATACCGTGTATTTTCAGCAGGCTGATGGTGCACTGAGAATGCCGTCATTTCCTGTGTTCCTGTCAGTCGTATTAACTCAATGGGACTTCATAGACTTTTTAAAAATCGGAAAATTCTGATAACCTACCTCGTCATAGCATTTAAAAATTGAGTGGTCTACACAAAAATCGTGAAATTATAGATATCTCTAGAACTATCACCGTGCGGGAGGTCGCATTTGGGTTGCTATAAAATTTAAAAAAATGCACCGCAACATTCACCGCAACTCTTAACATGTTGATCTATGGCCGAGATGTTACGCATTTTTGAAATGAAGATAGCTGAACTTAAATCTAATTTATTGAAAAATTATTTTTCAACAATTTACTCTTTTTTTGAGATGGCATTGGATTTTATTTTCTATGAAAATTCAATAAGAATAATCTGATAACTTGAAAAACTAGTGTAGAAAACGAGTACGAAATAGTAGTGGGAGTTACAAAATATTAAAAATCATTTAAATTAAGACGAGAAACACAAAATAATAAACCAATAAATCAGTAGTAAGTTTTTAGGCCCAGAAGAATTCCAGGATGCTGATGCCACATCCTACCCCTTCTACTCGAATTATCCCAGACTCCTATTACCTACAACACCCAATTTATCGTTCGTTGAGAATGACAATTCCGACATCCAGGAGAATCATTATTCTGGCCTGAACATATATACTTGTATTTCATTTTGGAGTTATTCATGCCTTTGTCGTTCCACCTTATTCATTTTATCTTATCCTCACACATTAGGGGGCCAATATTGTTGTCAACCAACATATGTATTTTAGGGTACCAATATTACAACCTTATAAAGAGGAAACAGCCACAATGAGGCTTCAAAATGCAGTGAGGGCAAGCAAATACTGTTCAGAAGGTTCTTCCCATTGTAGCGGAGATTGCGACAGTTGACAGTGCATCACAAACTATTGAAAGAGGGCTGTGGGACGGAATGCAACCTTTCCTTTGAATGCATCAGCACTTTATACCCAACTCCTGGCAATCAAATGCCAATTAGTACACGAGTGAAGGAGTTTCGTTAGTTCTGAGCTTTGATTGTTGCTGCGAGTAACAGCCCACTCCATTCCACTTCTTAATGATTGGTGGGGGGTGCACTGCCTGGAGTGCTTCTCATATTAATGGCGCAATTCTCACACTCCCCATCTTGCTTTTCCGCATCAGCAATCTGAACACAATTCGTACATTCATCATCTCCACACCTTACCTGAAGCATCCCAGACTGAGTTTGAAGATTTCCCCTGACATCGCATTTCACAGCACCAGGGAACATACACTCACATTTCTCTCACCTCCTCAGGGTTTCCCACTTATCATAAGAGAATGATTTAATAACAATGGGAAGAGTGATATCCCTCACATAATTTGGTGATGCCTAGGAGCAACGTTGTTTTCAATGTGGAAGAATAAGAAAGATGGTCCTGTTTCACATGTTTGCCTCAGTGTTGGCTCTGCTGTTACAGCACCATGGCAAAGGTGGTGGAGCTTCATAAGTCCCCCTACAAGGTTTGTTTCAATCCCTATGACATCCACTAACCCCAAGAAGACCCACAACGTTTCTTCTAGAAGTTAACAAACGAATCGTCTAATACACTCTTTTGTTGGAATTGCGTATTACTCACAGAATCACTGTGGTTGGCGAATTTCTTCTGCCCCAGTGGACTTTTGCGACGGTCATCTGCTGGCCCTCCGCCGTCCTTCCCCCCAAAACTGGACATCCTTTTGAACACGCTGCAACAAAAATACAACTCATTAATTGCTATGATTAATCAGTTTCTTCGACACCTATTCCAGAAAAACTCCAAGTGATCATCAAACTCGTTCAGATGCAATACTACACAAAATAGTTGGTTCTGAAAAATCTGGTTTCTTGGATCGAACGAATCAAGTCTAAATAGAGAAGGATGAATGGCGTTCATTTCACCAGCACGGCTTTCTTCAAGGGCGCTTTACGTTTCACACAATTAGAGTGGTAGTCAAAAGACACAAGAACCAGCCATTGGCATGCAATGGGCAGTTCTTAACGTCCTGACACTGGTGTGAAATACAAGGTAGGGAGTGAAGCTGTGAGGCACATTGGCCACGTATATGGCTAACACGAGGCTGATACATGAAGGCCAGGACGAGCCACACAGAACCACCAGCCTGACACTAATAAGACCTGATCCCCAAAACATAGCTACAACTGCCAGTTGCGCCCAGTGATGTTCATGGGGCCTCAAGTCCTAGAAACGCGATTAGGCTGCCATAGAGGCAGCCCAGATGACAGTCAAATCAACACAAGCTGTTTGTCATAGTAGTGTCCTGTGTACAAACACAGATAGAAAAGACGAAACACAGCTTGGCAAAACGGTGGTCGTCTTACACCACTACCAACATCCTCTGATGTACTAACAAGACCCTCATGCCGCCTCGTGACGAATCCATCAGTTGACTACTGCTTTATTGATTTTGTCTGAGTGCGGTTGATTGTGCTACTTTCAAGGAATACGCAAGCAGGCTGTTTCTAGCTCTGGAACGAAGAACACATTCTGGGACCTTGCAGGAGCAATGAGCCAGAGGAGGAAGGATTAAGCTAAGATCATTGAACTGACAGAGGAAGGGTGGGACTCATCCTTCCCGGACAAACCACCCTAAACAAGGACAGATGACCTGTATTATGGCATCTGAAAGATGTAAGAAATCAAGAAAACTCGAGGTTTAGATGCAGAGGTATCATACAGTTTGTTATTAAAAATATGGTGGAATAGATCCTTGCTTTTGAAGATGAAATTTAATGAATTTTGTTTCGAATAACATCCAGAGTAATTCACATTATCTGATTACAGGAGTGTAAGGAATAACTAGAACTATTTGTGTGACTGTTTTGAACTCATTATTGCTATTGAAACCTATCAAAAGAACTGACAGATATGTACGTATCACAATAAGTTAAACTCAAGGAAAGGATTACGTACAATGAAATTCGCATTCTATTTCAAGGTGATTGCAAGAGCTTATTTTCTATGAAACGAAGAAGGTTCAGGAGAGGAGAGGAGAGGATTTCCAGGCAGCAGTCCACTTACAATCTTCATAACCTCCATGCCAGAAATTGGTTGTATCTGGAGCTAACAATGCAAACTCCTTATGTGATGAGTGTTTTGAGTGAAATCAGTGAGGCAAGTAGCGATTTTGAAGACGTTACATTAATTTAAAGAGATAAATCATCGGTGATTGTCGAGTGAGCTCGTATTTCTTCGTCAAGGTCCATTTTCGGCTGCCACTGCTCAACGAGTAGCTACTCGAAAACAAGCCAAGCTGTTTACTCACTGATTGCTATCAAAACTCGAAGCTAACTCTTTCAGTCAACAGTTGAACCAGCCTGTTTGCCTTACAGATAAACACTGCAGTCGCCAAAATTGATGTGATTTATGACATCCAGAACAACTTGATATGCACGATGAGTTGAACAAGGAGATTATTGGGACAGTCGCATACTTAGTCCAGAGAAGCAAGAATTAGCAAATACGAGCACAAGGTAGAGATATTTATTTACTTAATGTTTTACGTTTACAGGTTCGTTTGTAGTTAATTCTTCTAATCCACTGCTGTAACTTGTCAGCAATAAAACGGAGTTAGAACAATAGTCTATTTCCACTAAATGTGAGTTACAATTGAAACTGTGAATAAGCGCTTGAAGAAGGTATTCAAGGTCAAGGTAGTATGGGCTTCTGATCCCTTGATGCCCAGTACCTAGAGGAAGCTTCGGTGTCGACCGTCAAGACGCTAAATTTTTTTTTTCTCAAAAACGGCTCAAACGATTTTGATTAAATATCTTGTATGGACAGCTCAAAATGACACAACAATACCATAAAACTCTCATGTGAGGGGAAATGACGAGAGTAGCAATTATCGAATGTTTCGACGAAAATAGATTTTTTTCATTATAAACAAATGTTATCAGAACCTTCAGAAATGTTCAAGTGGTAGTCCAATTAAGTACCTATACGACGTTTTATCAAGTTTAAATGAACTGAGTGAATAATGTATTGAATCAGAAGCAAAATCCACGAAAACTAGTAAATTTATGTAGGGCTAAGGAAAGTAAAATCTAAAATAACTTAAGCACATGGTGCACTGCATGAAAGAGAAGATTTGCCGCTTTCTGCGCCATTGAGAGCTGGAAAACTCCATGCTACCATACAATTCTACTTAGAATAATACACGCATAACTCTCATCATGGATTTTATGGTCTGACTCATCAACTTTAAATAATCATACTCAAACGTTTTTACCCGATTTAGTTCATTCACGAACTTAGCATATGGAATTAAATATTTTTGTATCACGTATATTTGAACCATACAGCTCATTCCTTTCTGAAGGCGCGTGCGCGCACACACCTATCCAAAAAAGTAAAGGAAGTCTTGACAATGAGTTTGGTGCAACATTTTTTTAAAACAGTTAGAGATTAATTATTCAAAAATCTTACCATGTTGTCGTTATTGCGCCATGAGTTAATTTGGCTAAACCCTTTGTTACTGAGAGCCATATCAAGACGAAGATCGAACATAAAATGAGTTGAATTGGTCTCTACAGTCAATTCCATAACTTTTCATTTGCCCGAAATTGTTGCCCACTACACGGAAGCAGCCAATAAATATTTTCAGTGGAGAATCTTCCACTTACATGCTATCCCTTTATCCAGCAATGAAATAGATGCTCGAATTTAATGACAAACTTTAGGTAAAACCTACATAAAAATACCAACTTCACAATCTACCAAACCGGCAAACTAATTGAGACGAAAAACTAGATGTTCATTGGGTAGAGATTATGTCAAAACCATATTAGTGACAGATTTTTTCAACGTTCTTGGAAGTCACCGCCAATGGATTTGCTCCCACCTTCCCTAAATTAGTTAAAATAAATCTCGTATAAGTAGTATGGCATGACTAGTTTAATTGTTGACAATTATTAGTGTACGAAACGACAGATAACATTTTCACGCCAGAACTTTCGAGGGCTTCGTTTGAGAAATCGAATTCCTTTAGCGTGGCTAATTAAATAGAAATATCGATTACTTCTACCTATACGAGTAATCTCAAATCACTCTACTTTAGGAGCTACTTAATTCTTCAAACTTTTGTATCACATGCACACCTAGTGCGGCTCATCAAATAACTTCCCTTGACCATGTAAATTCGATGATGTATGTGGTTCACAAATGCTTTATTTCGTCCACGCATTTCTGCGGAAACGCTTATGGGGAACAAAGTGTACATCAGTTAATAATTTGAGTTAGATCAAAATCGTTTTGACAAATCTGAAACCCCGATATTAAACGTACTGATAATCTATTTGTATAACGTATTTTAGCTTATATCTATGTTGTGGATATAAGTGTTCCATGATATCGCTTCCCTTATGGGGGCTGCCTGAAATGTGTACTCAACTTTACTCATTGCATTCTACACTAGCGTTGAAAATAAAAAGCACAACATACCAAACAGTGCAGGAAGTTTAATTGTTTTGCTTGCGTCCTTTCAGTGATGATGGGCATTAGAATGCCCTCAAACGATTCATTATTTAAGGGAGAAATAAGACCAAACAGCATCTCTGAAAGCACATCAGTGCTATTTTTTGTGAACAAACGTACAAATAATGCAGTCATTTCCACAATGTTAATAGCCCGTGGAGAGCTAAGATGGAAACGAGTCAAATCGGTACATTTTCAAAGCAAGGGCAGCTATCACAATTGAGCTAATTTCAATCCAAAAACCATTTCACGGCAATCATCCTAATCAATCCTTGACGTCTATAATATTAATAGTACGTTTTTTCTTTGTGTTTAATAAAATATTTAGACTGGGAATGGGGGAAATATCGGAGCGTACAGAAAGAATAGACATAAACTACACACCAGAAAACGTTTGAGCGTTTTGACATCATTCTCGGTTTTCCTGAATAGTTAACACGAACCTACTCAAAAAATTCAGTTAACAGTTGCAGAACTTTCACCCAGGCTGCTCTATAAAAGTCGTCACTTATTAGGGACAACACTATAAATTGTATGGCTTTAAATACTAACAGTTTCTGTACTGAACGTTTAAATTAATTTCTAGCAGGTTCCCATAAATGGTGTGAAATACAGATAAGTTGGTAGTGACAGTCCTACTAGGTATTTACTTGAGGAGGGATGGGAATTCAACAGTGAGATCACACAGACCTAGTTGTATTAAAACAAGACGAAATTTAAAAGAAGAGCACGAGATGCAGAAACACTTCAGCCCAACCTCGAGAACAAATGTTACAAAAGTAGAGAAAGGACTGCAAAGTAGGCAGGATTTCAATGTAGAGAGCAAGTTACAGGAGAAACAGTAGCGTGGGCAGTTGACCATGACAAACGTTCATGAAAATTCCTGCAAGAGGTTCGTGTAACTTAAGCCTCAAAAAGGCACATGTAAACCAAACAAGGAAAGGCGGGTGGGAAGGAGCCGCATGCCCTTATATGATTCTACGGAGACGTGTTAACAATCAGCCTTCTGCCAGCAAGGCAAGAAAGTCATGTTATGCTTTTGATGGCTCTTGGCGAATTACTGCACTAGATTATTTCTCCTGATGGCCCGTGGATAGAATTAGTGAGTACCAGCGTTACAACTGGGACACTGGAATCCCACAATTTGCTTCTACATGTCATCTGTGGTTTAGCAGGGATGGGGTAACAAGAGGTATATACAGAATCAGAAAACGCAGGGGAGCTTTCAGTTCCAGTTTAGCCAAAGGTACTACTGCCACTTCACCCTAAAATTGAAACACAGGTGGCACAAGTAAACAAACTGATTAGAGCTTGTGACGTATCAGTGACAGTCAACATCGAACTGCTATTACTCTGGAAACAAACCAACTTTAAATCTTCTACTTACTTGAACAAAATAGAAGCCACCGCGTTCTCGAATCGAAATCCTACAACAACAAAAAAGTCAATTAGCGCCGCACCTTCAAGCAAAATCAAACCCAAGTTTATAAACAAAGTTTTTACCTGCACAATTGACTTTCGTTTGAGAACGACAACAAAAAAGCTCAAGTTCCGATAACGTAGGCGAGTGATGTCATTTTTCTTTCACGATCTCATTTCACGTAATATCGTTTCAACTCTTATCAGTCAGTTAATTTTAACGGCGAGCGAGAAATCTCGTCTTTTGATTGTTTCGCATTAACGTCGCGATAAATGAGAAAAGTGGGACTAAAAAAGAAGAAATTAATAACCGAACAATACGGGGGGAGAGGGGAGGACCCGTATTTTGGCCCTGACGACGAAACAAAACGATTAATTCAACGGCTCGACTAGAAATCGATGAACGAATTGTAAAACCGTAATTTAAAATAAAAACGAAAAAATGCGTTCTCTCTTCGTTCTCTTTATCTAATTCAAACAAACGTTCAACTTCTAATTTACTAGGAGACGAAGAAAAATAAAAATGACTGCATTGGCGATTCTAATCAACTGATTGGGATGAGGACGAACCCGAGACGTCATGGCGTGATAAGTCGCCGAGGGGAACGCAAAGCTGCCAACAAAACCAACTCGACATCTACAATCTGGGATCAAATTCTTCAACTAATAAGCTGACAACACTGGAATCCAATGTCCGATGACGAAGTGCCTGCATGAAGTTACCTGTTCTCATCATGTAACTAAGACCTTGTTTTCCGAGCTATATACTTCCATTGAATAGATAAATACCGAAATAGTTGCGAAAATCAAAATATGGGTATAAACACCCTCCGTAACATTGATCAATCTACAAAAGCTGTTACCATGGAAATTGTGATAATGTTAAAAAAAAAAACCCTGCAAATTATTACACAATGGTTTATTATTTTCATGAACAGCTTGACCAAGTATTACTGCCTCCCCATCCCATTCGATTCAGGATCGAATACTAGTAAACCATACGAAACATGACCTGACTACAATGGAACTACGGAAACAAAACGTCTGATGATTTTGCCCTGTCGGGTCGGGGAAATTGGAACGGGGGCGCTTCGAGCGAACCCGTTGCGAGTCGAAAGGGGAGTCGAGCAGGCGGTGTTGGGAGGTGAGCAAGCGAGCGGGCGGTTTTTTAATTAGACGGGAGGGGGGGAGGGAGTACAAACGACGAAACGTTGACTTCCGCTGTAGTTCCCGCGTTGTACTGCGTTGCGTTAATTTTTTTAGCCGTGTTTTGCCCATAACAATCATGGGCTTCGTCCGATCGAATTGCCGAGATGGCGGGCACAACTAGATACCAAATGGGATTTTTGTGCGAAAGAACGAATTTTTTAGACCACGTTAAAGCCACAAAACGGCCCGGACGACGGATGGGGGACGGAGGACGGCGGACCGACATTGCAAATTTGGAATCTCCATGTCTTGAAACGTAAAGTATCAAATTTTGAGGGGGGGGGGGTGTACAAAATTTTTCTTGACCGAAAACATAGGGTTATTATTCAGAATGAATAATAACCCAAACATTATTTTCGACACATTTTGGAATTATTTCTGTTCAATGGACTGTCAGAGGAACATTTATTGGGAACAATATATAAGTATTGATTATTTAAGGAAGATTTATTTTGTAAGTTAAGTGGAAACCACTTCACCATTTTAGCAAAAAGTGAATCACCTATTTTGGCTTCATAGGCCTATACCTCCGTTCACCGAATTTTCATGGAGATATTTATGGAGTAGATAAGTATGGTACTGACTAGTAAAAGATAATTTGAAAGTTGATTTAGCCGTTTTCGTGAAAAATGCGAAAAACCCCAGTTTTTGACACATGTTCGTTCCCCACCACCCTTTACCATCGATCGAATTAAACCCATAATCTTATTTTCCCGTCTTCAAAAAATCATTAACAAAACGAAAAAAGAACCAGCTCAATCGGTTCAGTGGTTCTTCTGCTAATCAAACAACAGATACATACATACTAATTTTTCTTTTTTTTCCAATGCTAACTGTAAATGAGATACTGGCGCCGAAAAAGCAGAAAGTAAATAAGTAAAATTAAGGACATGGGGAGGGTGCAACAACCCTACTCCAGCTCTAGAGATTGGATTGTGATGGGGTGGTGGAATGACCACCAGTTTACATATGTCCCGAGCAACACACCAGTGGTGACGCCTCCCAGAACGCCTGCTGACACACCCAGTCGACGCCTTCTCAGTAGGTCTGTTTCCTTATTAGATGACTTCCTAAACCCTTGATGAGGGTTTGGATCCACTTTGTCATGGTTCATCTCAGTCAACGCTGCAACACTGATGTTACCTGCCTCCACTGAAACTCAAATTTCTCAGTGCAACCTCATTGGCTGGAAGCCGCATGGACCTTGGAGATTATCTTTAGATTCTCCCAAAGTATGGCCTGGTTTTGGGAAGTTGAGTGTCTGAAAGCTAATGAGTCTGGATAGAATGGTGAGCTCTGCTGATTACGTGCACTTTTACGCCATTCGTGTGAAACTCTCATAACGTTTTGGATGTCCACTGTTGTCGCCGTAGTAACCAGTTTGAGTCGCTTAATCATCTCGTATAGGTATGTCCAGGTACTCACAAGGGCTGTATCGGACGCCATGATGCAGAGCAGGTTGCTGGTGCACTGTCATCTGAGGGCTGGGAAGTGGGGAGAGAGAGCAGCACCGTGAAGAAGGAGTGAGGCCTGACATCGTTGCGATTGGTCCTGACCAGTCTTAGCTGGTCTAACGAAGACATGGCTACACCCCTTTAGGTCGAAAACACACAAACTCACACAAGGACCACGCACAGAAATTATGTTTTCGGATTCAGTCGGCCTCAAAACGTCAAGACCTGAAGGAAACTTAACTTTTTTGAGCTGCATTACAGGACTTTCCTTATCCTTTGGGTGGCAAAATGTAACAAACTGGGCTGAAACCAACATTTTTGATAACTTACCAGAATGCTCCCATCATTTTTCCCCCAATGATAGTTTTATGGTTCTCCTGCGCTTTTTGAAGCGATTCGTTAAAAAAATGCATTGTTTTGATCACTATGATAACTATAGTTGTTTTTTGGAGGATTTGCGTATACCATAATTGCGGTTTTCCATAGTGACCTATAGACTAAACATGAAATTTGAGCCAACTTGGTTCAGCCATTGTCTCTCATTCTCATTCTCAAATGGCGCTGTTTGGACTCAGTACGCCTTAAAATGTGAACGTCTGCAAAAGCTCACAATTTTTTTTCACCTGATTACATAACTTTCCTTTCTACTTTGTGGAGCCAAAAAAGTTAAAAGGTTAAGATTGAGTAGGACAGTACGTGGCCGAAAATAGTTCGGAAATTGTCAAGAACTGGTGGACGTAAGAGTCCAACCTAGCACCCTACCTGATAATACGAAGCATTAACGACCAAGGCTTCTACATCGTACCTTATCATACCTATTTTGAGCCTATTCCACTATTGGAAAATGAAAGTACACTGTCAGGAAATTACATACACGTTTCCACGTTACGGAGTCAAGTTCATTTCAAACATCTAACATCATCCAGTTGGCCATGAGAAGTGACCATTTGAGAAGAGTGATAGGCATGTTATGTACTGTCAGAGTCCTCACAGTTTCCCAGATTGTACTCGAATGGTGGAGAGCCTCATTCTGAAGCATTTCTGCACTGATGACATATATCCATTCAACTTGACTGCACACAGCAACAGTCATGGCAGCAAGAACTTCTCCTGTCCTGTCTACCGTAAACGGGAGTTTACAAGCCAACGATAAGCATGAATCTGAATCCTCCTTGTCTTTTAGGAGTTCCTGCAGAGACATGCATTATATCCCTTGAGGAGTCCCCTACCACGTTTTTCAGTATGTCAGCTGGACACCTGAATATCAAGCGCCTTAGTTTGAGTGAACCCTCTTTACCTCACTATATTTAAGCAATGGAATGCTTGAGACGTCCAGATCACCCCTCCTAGTTATCCTGGGAAAGCTGCCAACAGTGGGCGGGGGATTAACAATGTGGCCCATGATTTTTGTCTCACAAACATTTTCGGCAATTCAGTCCAAAGCCTATAGAGAAATGACGTTTTTCTCATTCACACCATTCACAGTCGCAGATCTGGAGGACGTTCTTCCCTTTGAAGTCCTTATCTAATCAACACTCACAACAATGATTCAAGTTCTAACCAATCTTATGAGTGTAATTCACATATCTCATTTTTAGGGCTACCAGCTCTAACGAGGTGACTCGGCCTGAGTCAATGTTTCGTCTTCAAGTGGCACTTGACGCATCCCATCAAGGCGACATCTTATCGCTCAATAGAAGGAAAAATTAAGCAATAATAGGTTGGAATCAGTTTCAGAGGTGCCACGAAGACAACACAATGAGCCGCAGTAAGTTTTGAATTAAAGTGTCTTTACAGATTTGTTAAATGTAACACCGTCATTATCCATCATTTTCAACTGCCTGCAACAGTTACAATTAAATTGTGCCTAGGTGTGCTACCCTGTGTCTTGAGCGTCCTATGCCTGGCTGGTCTCACTTCCACGGCTGCAGCTTTAACAGTAAGTGTGCGTGTCTGCTTGAGACTAAAATGAAAGTTACTTCGTACTCACGAATCATCTCAATGTCCGCAGAATGATTCACAATCCTGCATTGACGGAGCTGTAAAGAATAATCCCAATTGCTATTGGTTCAGCATTTGCGTCAGTGGAGCGTGGGTCACCAAGGCTTGTCCAAAAGAAATGATTTTCAGTGGTAACCAGTGCAGGTGAGTTCGCAAATCACATTTAAGTAAGGAAACGTAAAGAAAGGTTCCAAGTTTTGAGTGGTTACAGACTGTGGAGGCATCTTACTACATAGTATACGCTCTAAGCTTGTGTCAGTACACATTCCAGTATCAAATGAATATCGCATTGTTAAGTTCAGCAACATTTCTACCTGACTACATCACTTCATGAATGGTTGAGGTGGTTCAAGGTCCAAGCGAATCTGTAACAGTTCTACGCGTTTCCAGGTTCCAATGGACAGCTCAATGTGACACTGGAACTTGTATTCCTGGCACAAAGTTTGCAAACCCAGCTGACTGCACGCAGTATCTCCTTTGCTCTGACAATGGAACCAAGGTAACCATTTACTTCGTTTTGTTTTTACTTTCTTTAGCCCAACAAAGAAGGAAAGAAAGTTATGTAATGGGTTGAATACGCTTTTTTGAGTTTTCTTCAGCTTAGTCCGAAAAACACCACGTGGAAAAATCTGTAGTTATCGACACATTTATTTTTTCTCACGAACAGATTTAATCATTTTGATTCAATTTTTCGTGAGAAAAAAATCAACTGAACAGTAATATTTAAAGTGACATTTCTAAAAATGCTGCTTATTATTACGCAGCGGTTTATTATTTTCTTGAACAGCTTGACCTAGTCTCACACTTCTGAGACCATCCCATTCGATTCAGCATCGAAACATACCAATAAATAATACGAAACATTACCTGACTACACCGGAACGACGAAAATTAAATGTTCCTGGCGCCTGTAGGCAATTGGCACGACGTCTCAATTCGAGCTGACGAGTGGTGTGAGTGAGACGAAGAAACGATTACGTTCGCTCCTCGAGTTCTTTTAATAATTAGACTTTGGTTCACTATAATTGCTATAATTTCACTGTTTTCGATCTAGACGCACTCGCACACCTGTTGTACTCTTCCATTCGATCCAGCATCAAACAATACCTTGAACACGATACCAAACACGGCTTATTTGTGTTAAAACTGCCAAAATGTTGTTAATTTTTTAACTAGGTTTTGCCCATAACATCCATGGGTTCGTCCGATCGATTTGCCGTGTTGGCGGGAACAATTAGATACCAAATGGGATTTTTGAGCGAAAGAATGGTTTTTTTAGTTTACGTTAAGGGCATAAAACCTAATTTGGAATGGCGATGTCTTGATCGTCAAGTATCAAGTTTGGTTGAAGGAGGGGGGGTAAAAAGTCTCCTGACCGAAAACAAAGGGTTATTATTCTGAATGCTTGTATGGCGCTCGCATTGTCACCGTAATCGTGTTGGCAGTACAATAACCTATTTGCCTCTGAGTTAACTGAAGATTGACAACTAAAAACAGAAGTTCAAATTACTGTCCTTTCTTTGACTAAATGTTTAGGTGCATACCAGAGTAAAGAGTGAATGGATGGGGGAGGGGGAAGCGCACTGCTTGAGTGTTTCCATTCATTGTTCGAATGTTACGCAGCAGCTTCAAACTCAAAAGCCAGTGACATCACTGCAGCTGTTCCATAAAAGAGCCCAGCCAGAAGTTTAGAAGTGTCGTATGATCAGCCATTTCCTAGCATTCGAACTGTCCCCATTTATTCTCACAAATTACTTCATTTTAGCGTCGTACCGTTAGCGGTTCCCAAGTCAGAATGCGTCATAAGGCTGAGAAAAGAAGTTAAGTTCATGAAGTTTCTTCAAGCTTGTAGTTCTCACTCCAGGAAAACTTCAACGTATGGTCATCTACGTTTTTCTTTCACGAAGACTATCAAGCGCTGCCTTTGCAGGTTTATTTGGGGGGCTTCAAATTCATGAGTGCCCTGCACGTATGGACTAGGTTGACTCCATCTTTGGGGATTTTTAATGGGCTTTCAATCTAGAAAGCTTCTTAAGCACTCATATGAAAAGTCAAGTTCATGGGGTCTCTCGTGATTGATTTGAAGCTTTCATTTCGAAAACGCAACTTAGGCGAATTTATTATTTTTAGGTACCTTTCAGTCAGGAATACTTAGTTCAATAGAGCATCTCCTGGTTCACTTTGGGGGTTTACTCTTGACCATAGTGGCTTCCTGGCTGCAGTTGGAAGCTTCCTTTTAAGTCTGCCTTTCAGAACCTTTTAGGCCAGGCTTAGTGCACTCCAGATGACTGTGGAGCTCTCTATTTGGGAAGGCTCCCAAGCTCTTAAAGACACACTTCAGTCCACAAGAGCTCTCCTAGTCGACTTGAAAGCTCTAAATGCGGTGAACCTGCTTCTGTTGGTCTCAGGCTTTCCTAAATGGTTTTTGGAACATTAATGTTCATTCTGCAGGGTGAGCGTAGCAGGAATATGTACTTGGCATGCAATTCTGATATAATGCTAGAACTCTACTGGATATTGTTATTACTTTTCCCTCTTCATCAATTTTTTCATCTTGCTATATATTAGACATACAATATTGCAGTTTTGCCATAATAGCTAATTCCTTTTCTTTCCGCAGGTGCCGACATCTTGTGCACAGTCAGTTTGGAAATGGTATCAATTTGACGCAGCAACTCAGGAATGTGTCAAAGTATGGCCCTGGAGTAAATGCTAATACGTCCCAATTTCACGGGAACTGACATTTCCCTTTTGAAGAAATATGTTCTGGTGGCGATTAGAAACGTAATATAACGTTTTTCATTCTCAGTCTAGTTAGATCCATAATTAAATCCTGTGTAATCTTCTTGCCTGATGAGACACCTTATCGAGGCACAAATCTCCTTCGTCATCACCTCACTTTTGTAATGCCAGAGGTTTCAGTAAAGTTCTCTCAGACAGTTTGTAACATATATCTGAGCAGCGTACCTTCGTAGCTTTGCAAGCGTTTCATATCCAATCATTGGGGACGAGATGCAACTGATGCAGAGATATAACCCGTTTGGACAGAGCAAATAGTTGAATATTAAGTTGTGACTGCCGTGGGCACACTGTTCTGCTCTTTTAACGGTGTTTGCCATGAAATCCGCGCCAATGTAAAGGTGCTATTGTAGTGAAACAGATTTGTTTTTTAGGGTAGATTTTGTAGCAAAGGAAACCAGGACCCAGCTAACAGATTAGTAAGTGAAGGCACAGAGGGCATATCAGGGCGATCGCAATTATCTAACACACTTGGGAACCGCAAATGGAGGACTCAGCAATAAGTGTGCTCAATAAGGTCATACATAAGTGCGAACGATCAAGCAGACAGTTTGGTTGCTAGTTCTTCTTCTACATTGAAGGAAAGGAGACAGAACCATTTTCCTAGTCCATATTTTTCCAGTCTCGTACTTTTACGTAGAAAGATGGGTGGCTCTGTGAAATCTCACGTACATGACAGAAACAAAGGAAGTACTGGGAAAGCCGTTTATTGTGTGCAACCTTCCCGCTGCATTGCAGCTCACTACATTTCAGTCGCTGCACAATCAATTTCACCTGGAGTGGTCCAAAGGTTTACCTGAATGATGTTCCAGCCCATCAGATAAAACTTCACAACCAATGGCAGAAACCAGCTAAGAGGTATAAATTCGCTCCCACTGACTTGTGAACTTATTCTAAGTTAGACAACATGTCATCTTTGGATTGACGGTGGCAGGCCATATTAGTAGTCCTGCATCTACTCCCATCAATACACCTGCCATCGGTAGTTATGACCTTTTTTACCTGGTATGCTCACGTGGCTTGTAGAAGTTCCTTAGGGTTTCACAACTTCACATACAAGCTTTTGCAGTTTCATTAACGAGCTGTAGCTCTTTGAAAAAGTCCCCCAACTTTTTCACCACTCGAAGCAAATCATGAAATCTGTCTTTGTTTCGTAAGAATCTCCACTAACTGATGATTGTTCACTGGTTGACTTTTAAGAAGGGGAAGAGTTGACGTAAAACTTGAACAACTACATTTAACGGAATTTTAATTAAATTTGGGACACGAGGCTTTCAAGTTAATGGAATTAAAAAAGTGATTGTAGACCAATAATCGAGCTTTCCAAAATCGACAAAAAACGACTCAAATCGAGTTTAGCGACTTGAGGTTTTGGGAGGTTTGTCCTTGGGACGGCAGGAGGCGTGGTGGCTGTCCCAGTCCTTGCGTTGGCAGAAACTTCCACAGTATTTGGCGATGTTGCAACCGGAACAAGTTTCCTCTGCTTTGCGACCGCAGTTCCAACAACTCTGCAATGATAAATAACCAGTTGTGTATACTTGGAAAAACCAGAAAAGAAAAATAACGTCATCTAAGGTTGAAAGCTGCTCACATTTTGTGGTTCGACAGCCAAGTTGTCTTCTGCTCGCCTCGTATCGCACAATACCTGCAATATAGGCATGGAGTAGTAAAAAGAGCACAAAAGGCTTGTGGGTAGACCCAGTAAACTCATTCCATAGTTAGTGGACAGGTAAATTTAGTTCTCTCTATATTCTCAGTTGTGTGTATGAATGTTGATTTGGTGGTAACTGAAACAATAAGGGTCCCTGTAAACAGTTTTGATGCTTGCTCACATAAAAGCTCATTTCCCAACTATGTCATTGATAAGATTTGTGCCAACGCTGGTAAGAGAACCATCACTGAGGTGAAGTAGAGGTGGCAGAATGGGAGTATGACCAAACCAAGTAAGTAGAAAGGGTTTGTTTTGGCTTCAGAAGTGTTATTTTCAAAGCAACGAGTAGCTCAAACATCAGAGCTACTAGAAAATGTAGAAAATTGAACAGTACAGGAGAGAATGCAGTTAGGAATACAACACAGTACAAGAGCAATCCACAAGAACCTAGAGGGTCTCTTCAGATGGTCTAGTTGCTGAGTAGGTTATGGTGTTAGGGTTATGGGGTGACCAGACATCTCCTGCCCAACTACAAGGGATGTACAATGCAGGTGAGGTGGCAGAGCAGGCTTCCAACAGGTTCGTTACATTACATCTCGAAAAGTAGGAGATATAACCAAACAAAGGCCAGGGCTTTCTTCTCTGGAACACAACCACAATGTACAACTAAGGACCATTTTCACCAAAACAGCACTGATCGTGATCCAACTGACCACAGCTAGATAAGTAAGGGCCGTTTTCACCAACTGCGTTGATCTCGTTTGAGTCGATTAACAACACCTAATCCGTTCCCGCCACAAAAACGGTCTTCAACAGACTGGGTTAAGCTCTAGCTGTGATCAACCCTTAACCCCAAAAAATTGGGCAGTTTGGCCCGGTTAGCTCTTATCTTTCCTTATCATGTTCTGATATTTGTCCGCCATTACTGTGCTCTGCCGAGTATTCGCTTCTGTTATTGTGAATAATTTACGTACATTTTGGAATAATGATAATAAACAAAGAAACTGTTCACAAGTGCGCAGTTATTTCAGTTGCTATTCCACTACGATGATAATATAATATGTTGGGTTATCGTGATCTCACCCGGCGCCTCAAATGGCTATGAGCGAGGTCCGACGACTTCTAGAAGTATGAATTTAAATTCTATTGCGAACAAAAGTATTACGATCGTCGAAAACAAGTTGTTGTTTGCGTAAAATTTGTGCTGAGCAGTTTCTGAAAAAACTAGACGTCATATTGCCGTGTTAGAAAACCCAAATGCAAATGGCTTACCTGGGTGGATTTAGTAGTAGATAAGTAGGAAATATTAAATAATACCACGCTGTTACACACACATTAGTGTATTAAACAACTTTTATTAAACATGACAATTCTCCCTTCTTTGTTAAAGTTTCTTGAATGCAAAATTTGTAACCTCTTAATTTGGGTTTTTATTATTTCTTGCTCAGTTCTCATTTTCTTGTACCGCTTCCGTTTTTTCCTACACGCACAAAGCCTTTTCCTGGATTAATTTAGCTTTTTCCAGCAGCTCTTGCAGTTGTAGTACACGTATTTTCACTTTAGGCTCCTCACCAGTTTCAGCTTCGGCAGAGGTTAATGCGGCCACTTTCTCGTCTGACAATAATTAGAAACAATAATTTGGTCAAATCCGGATTGTTGAGCATTGGGCATCTACAGGATACACGGCTACACAGTCGTTTGTTTACATGACACTTGTTTACAGGACGGGATGTCAAACAGATGCCCAATTTCCTTACTTCACTGTAATCTCATTAGTTCACTGCCTTCTCAATGTGGCTTAATCGCAGCGTAATCACGTCTATGCTAACCGCATACCACAGTGATCTTGGCTAGCGTGGTGGGCACGAAAATGGCTAGCCTTGATTTACTTATCTAGCCCTGATCAATTGGATCCCCTTTAGTGCTGTTTTGGTGAAAACGGCCCTAAATCAAGGCTAACCTGTTTCGTTCCCACCATGCTAACCAAAACAACTGTGGAATGCAACTAGGTAGCAGTGATTTGAAGCCACATCGAGAAGGAAGTGGACTAATGAGGTTACAGTAGAGTGAGGCAATTGAGCACCTGTTCAACATCCCATCTTGTAAACGCAATCGTACATCCCATAGATCCCCAATCCTAAGAATCCAGATTTGACCTCATTATTATAACAATTGTCAGAAGTGATCGCATTAACCTCTGCCAAAGCTGAAACTGGTTAGGAGCATCAAGTGCAAATATGCATACTCCAACTGCAAAAGCTGCAGGAAAAAGCCAATTAAACCGGTAGAATGCTTTGTGTGAACAGGAAAAATCGAAAACGTACAACTTTTATAAGCCATGAACTTTCAGGAGGAAGGGAGAATGATCATGTTTAATGAAAGTTATAACGTGTGTCTAAGTGAGTTATTATTTAACGTTTCCTATTTATCTCCTTTTAAACCCACCTAGTTGAGCCTTTGCCGTTTGGTTTTTCTAACCAGATATGACAGAGTTTTTTCTAAAACTGCTCAACCAACGAATTTTACACACACACAACAAATCTTTTTCGACCAATGTAATAATTTTGTCTGCAGCAGAATTTAATTTCATACATCTTGGAGTTGTTAGAACGTTATTGTATCTATCTGGGGTGCCTGGTGAGATGTTAACCTTAAACATTAGAGTATTATTATAGTTGAAAAGCAACTGCAATAACTGCGTATGTGTAGACAGCATCTTTGTTTATGATTATTACTCCAACACATCCGTAAATTATTCACAATAGTAGTGGAGACAATATTAGAAGAGATTAATTTACGGAGTACGGTAATGGAGAGCAGATATGAGGATATGATAAGGAAAGATAAGAGCTAACTGCTCGATTTTTGTGGTTAACGCTTGATAACGGTTAAAGCTTTTAACCAAATCTGGTGAAACCCGTTTTTGAGGAGTGGGGCAGTAGGCACTGTTAACTGAGTCTAAGGAGGGTCTACACAGTTGGTATGAACGGCCCTAAAGGTTTGGGTCAGAATGGTTCCTCTCAAGGCGATCATTTAAACCTAGAACTCATCTGGAACTGAGTCAGATGTTTGTTTAGGAGTTGAAGAGGGTCGCGGTTTAAGAGAAAATTGAGGCACTAACTAATATTGCTAACCAAATTATACTCATCTTTGAACCATTTTATGATTTCCAACAGTATGAAACGATAATCATTCAGGCATGGATACTTTCCTTTATATACTGGATACTACAAACGAGCATGATTTCTGGTACAAATATTGCGCTGAAGGTGGAAAGAGAGTTTATCAAGTGCTGGGTTTGCTTGCACAATCTGCAATTACTTTACAATGTTGAGCAAACAAGTAGAACAACTGTCCTGAAGACCTCTAACCTACTTGCTAGCCCGGGACTAAATCATAGCTTAGGAAACCAAATAATAATACGTTCACACAATGTAAAAGTACTCACTTTGTCCAGCTTAAGCTTTTCAGCAGCAACAAGCTGAGTTGCTTTCATTTCTGCAGCAGAAACAGCTCTTTGGAGTTCGACCATTGCCTTCCTTTTTATTTCAGCAACAGCCTCTTCTGTGGACACAATAACTCAGATGTAAACGTAGGTAGATTTTGTAGAATACAAGTGAGCAGGAGAAAGCCAATAGTTTTACAGTTTTAGGACTTTACGGAGTTTAGAAGGCATGACTTCCAGGGCTAGAAAACAGGGTGAGGTGTATTTCAAGGCGTCCCAAGAATGGAAATGATGGTTTGATGTATCTCTTGCCCTCTTGGACAGTAAGCAAAGCAGTAATGTTGGGTGCAATGAAGAAACCCTTGAATAAATAATATGTCAGCCTAGGTATGCCCATGATTAGCATTAACATGTCAGGAAGAGAGGGGCGGGGGGAAGCAAAACCTTGAAAAGTGAAGCATAGAATTTTGTGTACAACCACGTGATTCTCGATATTCGAATCATCAAGCACTGTTTCACAGCAGAGTGTTCATTAACTCAGACTGAAGCTGGAATGCTTTGGCTTCTAGCAGCATGCGCTCAATATCCAAATAGAACTGTCTAATCACTCACTCATCTTGGAGGCTCTAGTAGGCTGTAGTCACTACTCATGCTCTGCTAAAGCATCAGCCCTATTGTTTTCCCGAAAGGCTGGGTAAGAAGCATAGGAGAACCTCCTAAGAACATGTTATCAGTTATGACCAAGACGAAACCATTGCTGTTGCATGGCTTGGAACGTAAGTTAGTTATGGAGTCATTCGTGAGTATGATCACATAGGCTCCAAGCCTTAACAGTGGCACAGGGTGGGGTGATAACTAGCAGCTGGCTATTGTAACTCCACTCTGCACTGACCCATAAGCCTATCTGTTTGTGCCCACCTTTACACTATGAATCCAATAATCCAGGTCTGTTGCTGGATCACATGTCGTTCACACCACTGCAACGTACTCTTCAATTTCAATTGAATTCAAAGTTCTTCCCAATTCTCTTCAGTGTCGGAGATATAAAAACATACTGTTCAGCTCATGATTCTTCTACCATCCATGACACAGGCACAATCCTGTCCCACTCGACCCAGCAGCACTTCCTTTCTGCTCAAGAGGTGGCCAGAGATAAAGGTGCATCATGACGAAAAAGTTAAAACAAGTGACTCTTCTACCCAGGCCTCATCAATATCCTCGATTACACAACCTGTTGCAAGTCTTCTTTTCGCGCAGTACTGCCACAGATATTAACCTGCAGACGCTACACTTACTAGTCTCAACTCATACCGTCCTAATTGTCTTGGATGTCGCAGCTTTTCTTATCGCAAAGCTGCCACAGCTGACTCTCTGCAAATGCAGCACTTCCTCACATCAACTTCACATGATTCTCATGAAAATCACTTATAAAAGCTTCCTGAAACCTTGAGCAGCCGTTCATTCTCAGTATGGTTATCGTTCAGTCTTAGTCAAATCAGGTATTAAAGTAATTGGGTAAATGTCCCCAGTAGGTAAATGACTAAAGTTAACGTACCTGTGTGGTGCATCCACGTACGTTAACTTTGGTACATACTTAGTCAAATCTTTGTTAATTCTCGAAGCCACAAATAGAACTTACATAGATCGTGTTATCTCATCACTCACCAGCTTTTTTCCTCACTTGAGCAACTCGATCTTCTGTCAGTCGTATGGTCTGAGCCATGACCTGAAATCATGATGAATATATCAATAACAGATGAAGGGTGTAAGTACAAGTTATTACATTTAGTCAGTATTACTTACTAGTAGTGACGAGTAAGTAAGATGATTGAGTGATGGTGCAGATGTACATACCTCAGCAGGGGAGCGTCGAGTCTCATCCTTAGCTTCTTCTTGTGATCGACCCTGCAAGATGCTGATGGCTGCCTTTGTCTTCTCCACCATTGACAGAATGCAGTTCAGCATCTATCAACAAGCAAGTGCTCAAAATAAATGACAGCGCTATACGCTTCAGACACACACAGCTTAGAGCCATTCACATAAATTAACCTACAACGTGTATGTTGCGCCATTGCTCTTCGTCTGAGGAGCTTCTAGGAAGGATGGACGTCGAGCTGCCACAGGATTGACTCCCAAGTGGATGAACCGGGACTAGAAGCGGTCGTTTAGGTGGTGGAGCTCCGTAGTCTTCTTCATATGGACTGTCCAAGAAATACAGGAATGAAACACCAATTGATGGTCAAAACAACAGAAGGGGCTTTGCTGGAGAAAGTAATGGGGTTGGTGGGGAGGGGTAACACACATCCACTACTGCAATCAAACATTGTCTTTACGCACTGAACTGTTCAGAGCACCCCTGAGCTCAGATTTCTTACTAGGCGGTTGCTATGTCACAATTGAACTCAATACGACACGAGCCCACACTGGTTTCCATTACATAGTTCAAAGGTGCAGACTTGTATTACCCTTTCAGAACGTGAAACATTTCAAGACATCCCACTATCGTATCAGGAGCTTATAAAACTTACCTGTCCTGGTAGCGCCGCTTGCTCTCCACATTGAACACCTCTGACTGTTGACAGGGCGAAAATTCTGGATCCAGAACACAAGTGGGATGAGCGGCCAAGTACTCATGGATCGACTGAAAATTTACGACGTTAACAGTTATTTCAGAAGAGCACCCACTAACTACTGAAAGCACTCATTTGCACACTAGTGTCATATTAACGTATAAAATGAACTAACGATACCATTTTGGAGTTGCGGGCGTGAAGGGAGATCTCTTTATGGAGAAACGGCAGGTACAGCCTGATTGGAAGGTCCGATAAATGGCAGCAGCAAAAGGCGAAAGAATTTTTTGAATTGTGAGTTGGCGTCTATAAAAGAATATTGAGTTTGAATTCAGAGGGAAGTGGTTCATGCAAAAGTTGACATTGGCGGAAGGGGGGGGGGTACAGTCCTGGAATCGCCCAGTTGCTTCAGCAAAGACTAAGTGGAACCCTAGACTCTTCGTAACGTCCATAGTTACGTCATAATGAAAATTGGGCCTCTGGTGAACAACCCAGTTTCAAAATCCAGTCCTGAAATTAATTAGTCAACAAATAAGACTATACAACAGTAAGTGGAGTGGGACAGTAACAAGTAGATGATGGGAACTGGAAACAGTCAGTATAGAGTCCACTTAACAAGGCACCCCTTCATCTGTGATCCTCACAACTGAATGATACTGAGCTAGTTGCTATGCTTTGCAACGGCCAAATAGCTCGTGAGCTTTGCCTGGTTTCTAATGAATTACGCTCAATTCAGAAAGCTTCGATTCAATGTGAGTGGATGAACATCTTTAGGAATGACCGATGCCCAGCAGTAGGAGGCAGGCTTAAACAAAACAAGACATGTCCAGATTTCCGACTGGTACTTGTGAAAAGACATCACCTTGCAGTTGCTTCAGCCACTTACCAACAATCTTGAAAAGCTCGATAGAGCTTCAATTTTTGGAGTATATTGGAAGGACTTACGCTCCTCATGCCTCATACTAGTCAAGTATCACACATTCACAACAGGAGTTAAAGTAGTTCAGGATCCCAAGTGGCAGCATTGAGAGAGATTCTGTTACTGTTACGATGTCCTACGATGAACGATAACTACCAAATGTAATTGAAATACGGAGTCTTATTCGCAATAACAGCCCAGAGAACAATTACCACCACAAATAGGGCTGTGTTTAGACTGATGACACTGATGTTACAAGTAAATTGGGGAGTTGGAAGTGCCTAGTCAGCACGACAGCCCAGGACAAGCTGTTGCTAAATCAGGGAGTTTGGTTCTTCACAGTAAATAATCATTAGCTACACCTAGATGTGATATATTTGTATTCACCTCAGGTATGTTAGCACTTGAGGTTTCGCTTGTGTCTTCGTTACTGAAGCCAAGGTTTGGTGGAATTCCTCTAAGTTGAGCGTTCCTCCCTATAAAAGTCAAATTATCAGAAAGAAAGAAACCGGATAACTCAAGTTCTAAAAATCTCACACAACTTACAACCAAATTGACAACAGCTTTTGCAAGCCTGTCGCCTCTTTCAGGGCTTATCTCTTGAACGAAGGTGACCATTGTGATGAGAATCCGCTTCAGTTTAATGAGAGGTTCAGAATCTTCACCTATGCACAACGAAACAGGAAAAATTGTATGAAAGAAACGTTTTAGCGTGACACTTATGTGAGTCTGCACAGTTAACTGCAGAAAAATATTACTAAGTTTTTCAAAGGTACGCTCTGGCCTGTATTGAGAGAGAATTTACATGTACATCTGTATCCATAGCCTTCTTAATTACCTATGTACTTACATGAAGTGGACAGTGTAGGGCTTTCAGGTCCTGAACGTGAGGGGCTGCTACTGCACACTGCAAAACATCAGACGATTTCATCATGACAATCCAACAAGAAGCGGTGCATCGTCCAACAACATCATCAACTCGATTGTTTAGTTCAATTATCATTTGTTTCCGGTGACATAAAGCACCACTCAGTCTCTAGACAGTGCCCAACCGCCAATACCAGCAAGTTTTCAAGTAACCAGGATTGAAAAAGCGGCCACATCAAATCTTCAATTGAACCTCAAAATGTCCTGAGAACGTAGTGAAGCACTATGTGGAGCTGCATTGGGGTTTTGAAAGTATAAGGTGATCACGTAGTACAAAGACAAGGGTTCTGTATACCCCAATTGACTCACCTGGATGCAGATACCAGGAGAGTACAAATACTAAGAAGAATATATGAGGCCGGAGGCAACAGATCACAGCGAAATAGCGGGAAAAGGAGTCTCCAGAACATGAGAAATGAGACCTGGAGGCTTATTAGGGATGCAATGCTTCACAGCCTAGACAATTGGAGAATGACTTGAGTGTTCGTCAAGGAGCTGCTCCAAACATGAAAAAAACAGAAATAATAGATGAATCAGAACTTACCTGATTTCTTTCTGTTCAGTTGGCAAACTGCTTAGGACATGTTTTGACGCATTCGCGAGAAAGTCCGGGAAAGAGAATTTGAGGAGGCAAGAGGGAGTTTTAATCAGAAACCTGTCATTTGCAAGGGCAACCTGTCAGTCGCAGAATTTCTCGCCGCCACGAAATCTCCATCCCCCCCCCCACGCAACAACCATTAGAAGGATCCCTTTTCACTCCCTCCCGCTCGTTTTTGTAACATCGAGAGAATCACACGTTTTATGAACGTTCCAAAATACGAAATTACACATTGCGACTTACCTCGAGACGATCGAGACGTCTCTGGAACGGCGTCTGGATCTTCTTTTATGGATTTCTCCATAATATCCGCGGCCTCACCTGTCAACACCATCCCGAACGTGTTGTAATACAATTTGTTCATTATTTACTCGGCGCAGAAAAAATATCCAGTGCGATGCATCACACAACTTTGCTCACCACCTAGCAAATTCCAAAAATCGTGTTTTATGGAGCGTTTGCGAAATTTCTACAGTATGACCGAACCATCCTGACTGGGCGTCTCATGCTCACAACTATTTCTATTCGCCATAATACATCGAAATGTTCATTCTCTCGAAAATGGTGCTACAATGTAAGCTTTCAGGTAACTAGTACGTATATTTTTCGAATACTTGGAAGAGATGAATTTACAGGTCTACGCGCCAGATAGTTTCATTGTGTTTTCCCTACAGCTACTGAGAAGTATACACGAGCTTTCCCTTAAAAAAAAAGTCGCAGTCCCATACACTAAACTTGCATGCTAAATGAAGTTCGTGGCATAAATAGGTGTAATCCAACGATTCCCGGAACGTTAAACCCTACCAGTTTGTACATAAAAGGTTAAACTCTATCAAGTTCTCGTAAACTAGGAATAAACAGATTGGGTTAGTTGGCAGCGGGATAAATGCAGTGTACGAGAGGCTAACAAAAGTCGTGTGTTGCACCAGGTTTTTTTGCGTTACCGAGTGTTGGTCTTTACAGCGACCACTTCAAACACTAAGTATTTTAGCACACGCCACCTCGAAACTTTAGCCCCACGCAAAACTTCGTTATTTGTACTGTACAGACACAACAATACGACTTATCGATCCGAGCCGATTTACCTTCGCCTCGACGCTCTTTCGTCTTCACGTAGCTCCATCCGCCGAAAGCCCGAACAACTCCGCTCTTTAATGTTCGACAGTTCGATGAGCTTCTCGAGGGAGGGTCTTCAAACAAAAAAGAGCTCTGCGAAAAAAGTTAAAGTAAGTTCGAGGGGGGAACAACACAAGCGGAATCGACACTTTCTCTTTACCCTCGAGATGGGTGGGGAGGGGTTGAGGGGAAGTTGAGAGTTTAACTCCAATCCTGGCAGAAGGTGGGGGCGGAGTTTGCGCTGTGTCTCCGCAGACTAACATCCCTCTGTCCTCCCCCCCCATCCCACACTTCATTTACTTTAACTTTCTTCTAATCGCGGGGGGGATTGCCACCCACCAACAAAAATCAACGCACTTTTCAAAATTATATATTTGAACACTTTTCGTGGCAGTTTGAACAGACATTCGCTTTGGTTTATATTTCGACTAGATTTTCTTTTTCTTTTAAATCCTGCGTAAATTGAAGGGCAGGTTTTTAATTAGAAACGGGGAAGACGAATGCGGAAGAACAGGTCAAAAACCAAAGGGAAGAAGAGAAAGAAGAGTAACGGTAAAAAGAAAATAAACACGAGCAGTAACTGGTCATTAGAACAATATGAAAGTATTGCGCAGGGGGAAGGGGATCGCCCAGTCTCGACACGCCAACACAGTGGCCCACACGAGGGAAAACCGCCATTTTCCCAATACAAGACAAGAAGCTCATTTGCAGTGGGGAAAATTGAAATAGTACGGATTCATCGTTCAAAAATTGGGCACACTCCTTTTTACCAGTTTTCCAAAATCTGCCAAACTTCGAGAATACGAATTTACGACCAAGAAGCGCGTACAGTTGAGTTTTAAAAATCAGTCTATCATTTTGAGACGCCCTGCGTTGCACCTTATGCTGTCCACTGCTTTCGGGTGCCCAATTGAGGTATCTGAAGCATTTAATACAAATAAAGAAGCGGCTTCATGCTAATTTTGCGTTGTTTTACTCGGTTAATCAATACCCAGCTGTCACGCACATTGTCCACGATACTTCGTTCCCTAAACTTTAATTTGTGGCAGCAACCGCAATAGTAATCGGTAGGAAAAATGAGTTTATTCAAACCTTTACCTTTCAAACGTTCCTGAGTTCAAAAAATACGGTGTTACTCAGCGCTGGCAACTAACGAACATTTTTATTCTCTCCACGTTCTCCAGCGCGTACGTGACCACAAAAACAATTTAAATGTACTCGTTAAATCTGGTGGCGAGAAAAAAGAACGTTTCTTTTAGGCCGATATTGCTCATAATCTCATTTTGGCGTCCCGTATTGATCAGAAGGTTGTATATTGAATTTAGGCTGATTTGATTCATCCGTTTTATCATGATGATCGCTTCCACACACAGCTTTTTTAGAGTATGTGTTTTACTCATATTGAATATGTGCGACTCAGAAGTCTAAAAAAACGCAAAAGTTGTTCAAAGTCGAAAAAATAGAGGCAAGAAAAGTGAAAAAAATTCGATTAAAAATAAATTGTTTTCGGCTTTAAATCCCAGACATTTTCTTCCATTTACATTGAGAAAATGCCCTTAAAATGCGGATAAAGCTGAAAAGTGAGTAAATTAATGAGCTTGGCAGTAAGTTGGTCGATTCAACGTGTCAAAAAAAAATCATTCGGAATGTCCGCTTTTCCTTACATTTTAGAAGAAGTCGAGCGTTCCTGAGATTTTCCTCGTTATGAGGACATTTCCGACCTCCAAGCGTCATGAAAGAGTTCTTGATATCTGGACTTGAACGGCTTCAGACAGCGCGAGATGTAATTGGTAGTTGCGCGGGGGAAAACACGGGGGAACGACTGTTTTCGACTAATCATAATTGAGGAAGAAGCAGAAAGAGAGGCAGAGAAATACACGGAGTGGACTACACGAACAAGAAGATCAATGTGATCGTAATTACTGTTACAAGACATCGCCATTGTTCTACAGGTGTGAATGGTCTACAAACCAAATGAGGAGAGCTGCCTAGAGGACCAGTTTTACTTATCTAATTGGAGTTCATGAGTGCCAGAGGAAATAAACTGGCTCTAAGTCTGATTTGAGAGGTAAGCATCAGAACTCGGCCCGAAAAGGAATATAAATGTAAATCAATGCTACATGTGCACTGCCCTGCTCCCCAACTGCACCTGAAGTTCCAAAACTGAGGCTATGGTGTTGCAAAAGTGGAGTCTAGTTGCGAGGCCCATTTTGCTCCAGACAGTTTATTCAGTACCTGACTACCAAGAGTCAGCGTTACCTACTGTGCTCTGTAAATGCTAACGGAAGAATTAGCAATAAATGCGATGAGCGATCTTTCACAAGCGGGGAACAGGGAATTAGACACAGTCTTGGGCGATTGTTTAGCTTCCCCCTCTACTCTGAACAACAATAGCAGTACTGGAAAAGCGACATCTGAAAACCAGATTTCCGCCAGACACAATATTCAGATTTTGATTGGCCGAAGGATTGAAGGGTTCAAAATGAAGGAGGACTAATTAATTAAAACGACTGAACAGACCACGGAAAACTTAGAAATCGAAAGAGAGGGAAACGCTCGAAGCAGATTAAATATAAACACAATGATAAAAATAAATAAAGGCACGAACTAAATTAAGAAGCAGGAATTTCAAGAAAATTTGAGAAGTTGTGCGAATTGACTCGAAATAAAGCATTAATGCTACATGTTACATCTAATTCCAAACGCCGCTAACAAGTCAACAAAAACATATCAACTGCTCACAATTCGAACTTAATCCTAAATTTACACACATTTTTAGACACGAAATTTAACTTTTTCTTTAACGTTTTCGAAAAATAAATTTACTAGCCGAAAAGTGTTTTTTTTTCTTCTTACTTTTAAACATCACATTTAACGAGCGAAAGACAACAATGAAGATATTCAAGAGAGAAACAGACAATATAAAAGAGCGAGTCTGTACAATAAGTTATACGAGAGAGAATGGGGCAGGGGTGGGGTGGCGATTGAGCTGGAGTGGAGGGGGAATAATGGAGTTCAATCGGAAAACAGCCAAAGGGAAAAGGAGTGAAGGGGGAGAAGCAGGGAAATGGCAGTGGTCAAGTTCCTTCCTATTTCGTAGGGCTAAGGAAAGTAAAGAGGGGTGTTTACATTCTGGTCACAGGAATGTTGGGGAAAAACATAGAGTCGAACCAATTGCGGGATAAATAGTAAGGCTCTCTTCGTATGGATATTCGTAACCATCTCTGGCTAATGGTCTGCCCAATGTGGTCCCACTCAGCGTTGAAAGAAATACAGATTCAAATGTAAACTTACATGTGTTCATTAAGGGTGAAATAATAAATAACTTATTTCGAAAGACAAAAAAAGGGACATTAAATAACAACAGACAGATCAAAATCAACCGAGTTTGGGGTAAATTTAAGAAATTTCGTGAATAAGGGGAATGGAACCAAATAAGAGTGAAAGTAGAGCTATTGAGTTAGCGTCAAAGGAAATGGACGGGGGATTGATGTCTGCGAAAGTGAAAGGAAGGAGGTACGTAGTGGACGAGTCAAGTCATAGGTTACCACAAGGCTCATGAGCAGCCTCTGGTAAGAGTGTGATTTCTGCTGTTCGCTATGAATGTCAAAGTGAAGAAATTCTAAGAAAAGTTAAACTATGACTCCCTTAAAAGGTGGTAGCTATGGTCACTATGAAAAGAGCTTGTGCTGGGCAATGAACTGAGCACTGTCTTGTCTGGGTAAATGTATCCACAAGGAGAGAACTGCCAAGTACTTCCTTTGTGCAAGGGTGCAACTCCCCTCAAGCGCCTACCCACATTGGTTCCTTGGGGGCACCAATGGCGGACGCTATACTGGAGACTAAGTTGCTTTCCCTCTCTGACTCATCGATGAGCTCTGTCGAGTTATACACCTTAGTAACAGGAAATACGACGTATAACTTTGGAAGTGACACTCTTCACTGACTGGGCTGATGAGTTTTCTAGATGTGTGGGTTACTAAGTAGTCATTGAAGAAGGACTATACCTGATATCATCTCCTTTGGTCTCTCTCTGATCCTCGTCACCCAGCAGTTTTTTGGAATCTAGGATCTTGAAACCACTATGACGAGAAACGTAAATGACAGGATAAATCCATGAATGGCAGCATCAGCAATTGTAAGGAGGAGTGGTGGTGGGGGGAGGATAAGGATGCAGCAAATGTCTTGAACGTTTTAGATGAGTTCAGTCTTGATTGATACTTGAATAGAGGATGAAATAGAAAAAATAGAAGAAATAGGGCAATTTAATAGTAGAGCATTTAGTACTGTCAGGTAGTGATGGGGAGGGGGGGGGAAGTTTTGTTTAAGAGAAGTGGAAATATAGCAAGTAGGGTGGATTGTCACGGGAATGGGTAAAAGGGAGACATTAAGTCAACACCTATAAGTAGAGAATGTAGCCAGTGACTCAGTGATTGGTCATCAAACTGGTCCTAAAACAAGTATTTTCTAACATGCCGGCCAACTTGCGTGCCTCAGTATGTAAATAACCACTTTAAATCCGTGGTTAATGGGTATAGTTGGTGGGGGGGGGGGGGCATAAAAATATTATCATGCGGCGCTAAGCAATTCCAAGCTACAAGCCCAGGCGAACTTGGTGTGCCTGCTGATGCAGCGTGACTGCTAACTGGTCTTTGACAAAAATGATATCAACAGTGTAGAGATAGCTGGAGCATGACATCGAAGGGCATTCAACCCCCTTTTTTTGTGACATCGCAATGGACTGTACAGGAACGTCGACTATACTTCCGCTCATGCTGATTCTGCACATTATGGATGAGAATAACAGCTTACTGGCGCACATTATGGATGAGAATAACAGCTTACTGGCGCACATTATGGATGAGAATAACAGCTTACTGGGGCACATCATGGGCACTGTTTAATTGATCGCAGGTGAGCGCTCAACTGACATTTACTGCACAAATCACAGCACTGAAACGGTTCTAGAGCTACGTTCTAATCTTGAAAATATTCTAGTGCAGTATATAAAAGGTGAATCACTCAATGCGTGACACACTTTGCCAGTGCATTCTACATCTAAAACACTAAACGAACAACTTCCTATCATTCCACGTTGAAGTCTCCTTCCTTAGGAAGAAAAAGCACAATTTGTGGCATTTTTCAACAAAGCAGCCACCCAAATGTTGGTTCTACAACCGTTCAGAAACTCTTCAAATTCAGTCGTGGTCTACACTTTGGTTTAATAAGGCCCTCTTTCAGTAATTGTACGTCGTCGTCATAGAAGTTCTTGAAAATCGTTTCCTGGAAGATGGGTCAAGGGGAGATCCAACAATCAACAATGGTTCACCAAAAATTAAGTGGAGTTAAGTCTATTTCGAGATTTAAACAAATAACAAATCAATCCTCGGGCAAACAATGGAAGGTTGGTAGTCTCCTCCATCAGCCTCTGGGTACCTATTCCAGATCGCTTCATATAAAATCGTCTAGACGTCAATTTGAAGTCTCGTACTTTTTTCAAGTACACTCCATTTTGGGAGATTAAATGCAACAATACTAGTTACAGTAAGGCGTAAAAACTCGAATCAGTGATGGGACATGAGTTTACGTCGTGGTAGTGAATGAACTATTATGCATTAGAAGTGAATCGACAATCAAACTTTTGGTATTAAATAAGTGTTAGTTTTGTTTGAAAGCCTGATACAGAAATAAAACGATTTGATTTTTGGCGACTCACTGTGGTTGAGACCTCTAAATCCTCCTTTTCTGGCGGCGATTGTTTAGAATGATCAGGAGAAAAATGGACGACCTCCACCCCTTCAGACGTCGAATTCCTATTTCTTTCCAGTTAACCAGGCAGTTTGTTTTGTGGCTTCATACGCCACGAAGAACTTGCCCTTTTCATAACGAAATCAAATCGCTCTAAATAAATTTAAATGTTTTCAAGAACTTGACATTTTATGCTTTACGAATTTGGTGCCATTTAGTATCCTTAATAGAAATGGATATTGAACCAAATCTCAAAGGAACTTAACTTAATAGAGCTTATGAACGGTTGGTTCAGATTTGTTGTAGAACCACAATTTGAGAGGGTGTTGTATTAAAAACAACCGTAATTTATTGGAGAAAAATACTCACAAATTGTCTTTATCTACTTCACGAAGAGATATGGGTTGATAGGAGGATTTATAGTATGTATTTCAGGTGTAGAATGTGCTGTATAAGACTCTGGAGGAACCTTCAAGTACACAGCCAGCTTTACTTTAAACAGCCTGTCCTGGTCACTGGCCACTTGAAATGCTACATCAACCGAGTTTGGACGTGTACAACTACAAATGCTAATACGCAGAGTATGGTAGGCCTTAGTAATTTCGTATCTTAATAAACAACAACCAACTGAAAATACGGTTCATACACCTAAACGTTTTGGATTAGACATGGTCATTCCGCACTGATGAACAATCTGAACAATCACTTGGCTCCAATGTTCGAAAACACTTTTGGATCAAGTTGATGCTAGGAGCACAATTTGGGCATATAATGAATGCTTTTTATTGCAGCAGTGAAGTTTCACTGCTTCCACATTTCGCAAGGATGTCCGGCATACTTTGGTCATTTTGGTTTTGAAGTCGGATGAAACATAATCGGAATACAAGCAGGGGTTGGTCGAAGCTGGTGCTGACACGTTACAAATATTGTGCGAGGTTGACAACCACATTTTAAATATTCCGAATAACTATTCTCAGTTTTCCAAGCACATTTCGAATACTAGAGAAACCAGCAGTTGTGCTTCAGCTACTCCTGGAATGTGAGTGGTTCAAGTGAAACAGTCATTGGAATCTAGTCTTTGCTGAGTTCAAGAGCATTCTAAACATTACAATTTAGATCACCTATGGAGAAATTGTGAGAAGACATTATTAAAAAAGATCAAAACTGAGAGACATATTTTCTACAAGAACTTTGTTATAGGTAGAGCAGTTTTCGTGATTGACAGTACCACTAACAAACTGAACACTGTGGAGACCTCTAATGAACTGAAGTGAAAAACAAGTCAACTTGTTACAGGAGAAGTGGGAGGGTGCAAAGATGGTTGATAGAGACTAATCAGTGGAATGGAAGAGAAAAGAGAGGATTCGGATCAACCGACGTTGGTTGGAGAACTGAGGTATCAAATAACTCAGTGTAAATACCAAGTTCGCTCTGGAACCACTCCCAGATTATTCCTCATTATGGATTTGTTCATTCCACTGTAACGCTAGATAACGTAACAATTACCAGTGAAGGGACGGGGGCGCCACTCCTTTGTACAGTCAATCAGCCTTGCCTAGATTAGGACCTAGGAAGGCATGTTGATAATATCAAGCTGCAAGTCTCTATGTATCCCCCAACATGTCCTATCTTGCTACCATATTCACCACCTCAACGATACAAATTATCCGCCTTCTCACTGTTCTTTGAACAAGTACCAATTCTTTATCCGCTTCACGAACCCGAACTGGCCTCCATCATTTTGTCCCCCCGTCGACTTTCTACACTCATGCTTCATCCTTGAGGCCACCGAGGAAAGCGACCAATGTATTCTGAATTGTGGCCTCATTGTTCTTAAAGTTGTCGTACCAAGAGACTTTCAGTTTCTTTTTTCTTCAATTACTTCAACTTTATCATTTATTTGGTTCTAGTTTTTGAGAAATTCAGCTAATTTAATTTGAGCTCATTACACTTGTGTGATCTTCATTTGATTTTATATTACTGGTTCACCCAACACCAAGATCTTATGTTTAAATCGATGTAAAGTAGGATGGACTGGTTGCTGACAGCTGGTGGGGGAAGATCGTATCACTTCTGGGGATGAGAAGGCGTAGAACATGATGTGAGGGATAGATAGGAATCAATTACCCGGGCTCCCATGCATATGTCAATTGGACAATGAATGCATTCAGAGGAAATGACCTTATTCACAATGAAGTTCCCCCCTGAGTGAGCAAGTGAAAAGCAATCAGACAAGCGTGAGGCATTGGCACGAAGACAATGTTTCCAGAAAGGAGGGAGCATACAAGTAACACTTCGAGCTTAGGCAATGAGGGGCACTGATAAACTGGTTCTGTGTCTTGTATGGCGCAAAGCTGGCCATAGGCAACGGTCTCAATCAGTTTTGTTGAGAATATAACACCACAGTATACGTTCAACTTGTTAGTGGTACTAATCGTAGCATGATCACCCAAACCAGCCCATCTTTAACGAATTCTTCGTGGGAAAGATAATTTCTCTCAGTTCTTATTTATTTTGATTATAAACGTAGCAGAGATCACACTAGTAACCTGAAACTCCCAGCATCAACCACATTCACCACTACCAGCTTAGTCGAGATAAATTAAAACACAGTTCACTTTTGAGAGTCTCCAGTCAAGAAGAACATCCCTTCGTGGAAATGATCTGCCGTCTTTGCTTCTACGTGAAGCACAGAGCTGAGGGCTCCCGAGTCAGCAGGCGTCAAATTTGGTGTGAGATTAATGAATTTAAAAATGGTGTCTTCCGCTTCTAAACCTCGAATCCTTGTTACTGCAATGCCATTCAATCAATGTTAAAAGGCAGTAGTTTGTCATGTTTTAGCCCTATTAGACAAAATGAGAGGTTTACTTACTCGGTGATATGCCATCTGATGTCCTGCAGATCCCAACCCCGCTTATGTACAAGTTGGGCGATTTTGGGATGCCATGTTCAACGTCATTCATCCTCATGCCATCACCCTGCCAATGAACATAATTAGGTTGGTGGATGTAAAGGAGTTTTGGTGCATGCGTCAAGTCTGATAATTCTTTTCGTTTATTGAATAACAACCTGCGAATCAGATGGCTCATCAACGCTGCTTTGTTCTTCGGACAGTTTAGGGCGCAGACGACAGCCTTTAGGCAGCTCCTCTGGTCGCGCCACATGAACCCAACTATGATCTGAATCCAGGTGATACCTGCCCAACGAAGGAAAACAATTAAATTGTTGATGGAATCAACACGAAAACTGAAGTAGCAGCGAGGCATCCCAAACACCTACCTGGGCTCATCTCTCAAGAAGAGCCGTCCCCTTCTCCGGCAGAGGTCCCCAGTCGAATGAGACCTCGTCAACGAATACGTGATCTCAGATCCGACGAAAACCCCCAGTTGATGGACGTCACCAACTCGAAAACGCCCATCTTCTTTTTGAGACCTAATTAAACAGGTAAACAATGTACTACGCCTCAACAGATTGATGTATTAGGAGATTTGTTTTATTGCTGACCTGAGATCTTTGGCTGCTTTGCTCCAGCCATCTACTGAGTTAATTGGAGGAGGTTGGACTGTGAAATCCTGCCCATCTAACGTCTTAAGGAAATTACCCACAGTTTTGTTTTGGACGGAGTCCTGCAGTGACCGCTCGATTGCCAGATTCAACTCTGGATCGACTGAAACAAAATTGCCAGACTGGTAGGTGATTTCAGAGGTTGGCAACCATTCAGAATCCACTGCATGTCATATTTGGGAGCTCAGGTACAAACATAGGCTGCAGGAATTATGAGTGGATGAGGAACAAAATTACAGGACTACGAGGTGATCCTTGTGCCAGATGATCATAGGTGACCATTGCATGTATTATTCTGAAGCACAAGAATACTCTTTGACTGTTCTGTGAATGAAGGAACAGGGTACAAAGTCACTGAGCTCCAATGTGATTGTAATACCTTATCATAACGACTAACATTTGACTAAAATATTTGGATCAAGAAGTAAAATGTCTAGGCCTCGACGTCAGAGCAAGATAAGAGACAACATTTCACGTAAAAGTTAGGGTAGCAGCAGTAGTAACAGTGAGGTTGGTGTAACGATTCAGGGAAGTTTCGTCGTGAAAGTGAATGTAAACAACACCCACCAAAGAAGTGTCCTCGTAGTTAAATTCGTGGAAGAATGGCTGAACCGATTGAGCTGGTTATTATTATTTTTTTCGTTTTGTTCGTGATTTCTTGAAGACACGGAAATAAGGTTATCGGAGGAAAAACTAGAGTTTTTCGCATTTTTATTGAAAACCGCTTTAACGATTTTGATTGAACATTCATCATTTTGGAACTATTTGGAACAAAAACTCCATTAGTGAAAGAATGACTTTGTCCTTCTGTTTACTTCAACAAAGAGAACGGATAATAATAAAAATAATAAGAAGAGGAAAAGGGGATAGTCAAAAGAACAGTATAAGATACAGGGCGAGGATTACAAGGACTTTCTGAGAATGAACGATGTTTCATTGGTGCCATGTCTATGACTGGGGTAAAGAAAAAGGAACAAAACGCTAATGGAGGTTAAATCAACATTTCTATGAATCTCCTTCAATCATTGACTCAGTCATCAAACTCGATTCTAGACGCTCAATCAGGACTGATCAAAATGCTGACCATCCTCCCAGCCTCCTTATGACCTTTGATCATTGCCACTACAACCGAACTGCCACGTGCAAACCAAGAAAGGGGGGGGGGCGATGAGCACAGGAAAAACTACAACACAAATGGTGGCACCAGACAGATCTTGGACCTTAGATCCTTTGCACAACCAAGGCTTGTAAAAACAGCTATAACTTCCTTCCTACACACTCATTGCAACTTTTCGCTGCTTGCCGTGTGATTGGGGCACCCAACGTTTCTATCCAGCTCTATGGCTAGAGCCGCGCTCCAGAGAATCATTAGATAAAGCAGTGGGAGGTAATTAATTTTAATGGAATTCCTGAACATTTCCAGTTTCTACAACGTAATGCCACATGAAGTGCAAGTTGAGGTCCTTATAGTAGGCTATCTACTGCCACACTGTCAAGCAGCCTCGGTTGTGCCTTGCAATAAGTCTTTTCACGCATGAGATACAACTTTTTCCCAATCAAAAAATGTTAACACCCACCCTGCTCTGTGAAAAACTTACCGTGGTCCTGCAAATTCGTGGCAGGTGGAGTAGTGTTGGACCTGCGAACAAATAACAGAAAGTCATCATTTTAAAAGACATTGAGATTAACCAAATCGTTCGCATGCTCATCTGTAACCATAAATCCTCACCCTGAGGGGTGATTGTTGAGCCGCAAAATTTGGTCTTCGAGCATTTGAAGCCTCGACATTTCCAGGGCAATTGCCAAATCCACGTTTTCATCTCTCGTAGCTGACACCAGCACAAACTCTCCTGAAAGTTGGTAAATCACCACAGTTATTAATTTTAAGTTTAAAGAACAGACCAGAGAATCGCCTAAGAAATGACGCTGGGATGAACCAAACCCCTCTATTCAGCGGAGGCTGGTCCAGAGCATTTGTGCTGACTGGGCACCGAGCGGTTCCTCCGTTGCTTCGTTGTCCGTGCTCGCATTTGCTCCCACCCAGTTCCCTGTTTGTGGTGGTTAAACTTCCCCGAGTGTAATTGCTAATGAAACTCTGTGTTCCAATTGCATTCTGTTGATATCATACTCTCTCTCCGACTCGCATAGTGTGATACCGCTTTCATCTCCCCATCACATTGGCGTCCAACTAGTGGTCGAACTTTCCCTACATTTGTTCGCGATGCAGGCC
Organism: Pachypeltis micranthus; assembly: GCA_020466155.1. Classification (NCBI taxonomy): domain Eukaryota; kingdom Metazoa; phylum Arthropoda; class Insecta; order Hemiptera; family Miridae; genus Pachypeltis; species Pachypeltis micranthus. The sequence goes on from CM035772.1 coordinate 39,069,257, forward strand.
ACGCTGAAAAACTTGAAGGTTCTTCTAGGGCGATGGGAATTTTTGATCCCTCGCCTTCACATTTTCTGTCCTTCTGTTGCAACCTACTCCCTTATCAACACAGGCATCACACCCTGCTACACCCCATGAGCCAGAACTCCGCGCTTGTTTCCAAAAGTGGAACTAATCAGTGCACGGTAGACGCAGCATCTTCGCTCAGAACTAACCTTTCTGGAGGGAAGCTCCGACTCCCCTTATGATTGACTTTTGCCAAGACAGGAATCGATTCTCTGAACCCTGGATGTCGCAGCTCTGAGGAACGAAAACGTACGCCTCCCACAGAAGATGTGTACGCCAGAGTCATTATGAAGTGCGTATTTATTTGCATTTTCTTATATCAACACCCCACCACAAACATGGGCATCTATTTGGAACTTTGATCAAAATTCTCTCTCTCTCTCTGCTCCAGATTAGGTTCCACTTTGTTCAGTACAGAGCCCTGATTGCAGTACATGGCAAGACACTGCAGTGCTCATGAGTACCTGAGGACAGGCACTTCATCAAGGGCAGAGTGATGTACGGGGACTAACCAAACCCTTCCATTCAGCGGAGGCTCGTTTGGGGCATTTGTGCTGACTGGGCACCTCAAATGCCCTGATTCGCTCGAAACTTCGCTGCCGTCAATTGAAACCAAGCAGTTACCTCGTCGCTGCGTCGCCCGCACTTGCGTTCGCTCCTACCCAGTTCCCCTTTGTGGTCGTAAAACTTCCCTGAATGTAATTGAGAATAAAACTCCTTGTTCGAATTGCATTCGGTTGATATCGTACTAACCCTCACTCACTTGGTGCAATATAGCTTTCATTCTCCCGTAACACATTTATTAATTTTAAGTTTAAAGAACAGATCAGAGCATCGCCTAAGAAATTCTTCAAGCTATGGGCCAGACTACTTGCCTACCAACAGAACCTCAACAATGCAGTACTCACGAGATGAATTGTCTGAGTTTTCACAACCTGCACTGCAGTATGGCCCGTGATCCAGATCTTCCAATTTCTGGGGACACCCTGGCCTGGCGCAAGTTTTTGTGTCAGTGCCCTGCAATCACATCCAAACAAAGTATTTGATAGTGTAACCTACGCATCAGTCAACCTGCGGGACTTATATGGTTTGAAGGAACAAACGATTGAGTGTTGTGAGACAATTAACAAATTATGAACTCACCTTTGACTGCTTTGTGGGAGATTCAGTGGGGACAAGGCCCCGTGCCACAGCACGCGATAGTTCCTGTCGTTTTCGTCGTAAGAGCTGTGTCGTTCTCACAATTTCCGTTTTAGGCGTTTTGAGGTATGGGCGAGCCAAGATTTCAGACAGCTTTTCTGTTGTTTCTTCCACTTCTTCCTGAATGAAAGAAATAGTAACCAAGTGTAGTACTCTGAGAGAGTAAGAGAGTTGATGTTCTTCCACTCGCCATATTTCATACAAACGAACCTGCATAAACTCGAAGATGGTTTTGTTGTAGCCATTATCTTCGAGGTAGTATCCATAAACGTATGACCCACACAGGATCCGTCTTGCTTTCAACAGCTCCTTGACGCCTTCTTCAATGAATATAACGCAGTTTGTGTCCCCTACAAAAGGAGCATGAAGTATATTTAAAAAAAACGAAACACGCAAAATGAGGGAATGAAGAATATTAAGGTGAAAACGTCACATACCATCACATGACAGGCTTCATAAAGGTATTAAAAGGTGACAAACTTTACGAAGAGGGGGGGGGAGGAGTGAGCGAGAGAGAGATGAAAGGAAACATACAGATTGAAATCGGCAAGTTTGATGGGGTAAGCGTCTAAAAAGACCCCATGATTTGTCAACGAAATTTAATGACATGTTGCGTGAACGCATGAGAATACATTTAATATTGTGTAAGGGAGTGTTGCAACAACTAAAAAGAAATAGTTCAGTGCAGAATTGATTAAGAAGTGTGAAGGTGAAACCCTGTACTTCTTGAAACAGCAAGAAACGAGGAGTTAAGTGCTTCCAAATCAAAAAATCCAGCAAATTATTACATAACGGTTTATTATTCTCTTGTATAGCTTGACCTAGTCTCACACCTCCGACAACCATCCAGTAAATAGTGTAAAACATGACATAACTACAACGGGGGTAGTAATTGTCTCGCGAGTTATTTCAATTAGTAGACTTTGGCTCACTTTAATTACTGTGATTTCACTATTTTCCGGCGTATTTGCCATAAAACTGCCGATATTTCGTTTTTGTTAATTTGTTTAACCATCTTTTGCCCATAACAACCATGAGATTCGACCGATCGGATTGCCGAACAGGCAAGCACAACTAGATACCAAATGAGATTTTTGTGTGCAAGAACGGATTTTTTAAAACGTTAAAAGCACAAAACGGCCCAGATGGCGGTATTAAAAATACTCTCGAGTAGATGGAACTGCAGGTGTATTAAAACAGCTAAGTCAAATCGGCTGAACATATTCACTGAATGACAAGTATCATCTCCACGTGCGCTGGTTAGCTCCTGAGTGTTCATCTTCCTTTTATGCCCCGAAGGAGTCAACTTATAAAAACGAGCTGGAAAGACCACAATACAGGCTCAATGTTGCGACGTGAAGAGCCACAAGGCAATGGTATGAAAAAGCACTTAGAACAACAGTTGTGAAGCGGACGTGAACAACTATATCTTGAAATGAATATAATGGAGCAGTGTTTTTATGGCATAAAAGTGAAAGACAGCGACTGAGAGAAAAGATGACGAAAAAGAGAAAAAAATGACTGCTCTACGAAAAAAGGTAAAAGAGAGAAGTGAAATAGATCGATGTGAAAGGGTGGAAAGAGAAAGTGAGGACGAACTTTCTTTTGATGTGCCTATCAGTAAGTCCATTTTCTGTTTCACCGTCTTCAGAAGGGGCTCCTCCAGTCGACGGGAAACGTCGTGATTTCGAAACCTCTGGTAGTAGTGAAGGAACCTACTCAGTTCATTACTTTGTTTGTTGCGCAGCACAGCCTATGAACAAACGGACGACTAACGTTAGCATTTTAATCATTGAAAATATATTGATCAGACCAGATACTCAGTAATGCTTACCTCTGATATGAGGATACTCTGTTTTTCATCGGCTTTGTGCACAGCTTCATAGCGATTGCACCGAAAGTAGCCTCCAGTCACTGAGCTATGCTTTTTCCAAGACTCTAAGCACACCCAGCAGAAATCGAACTTGCACTGCAATGGCAAAGAAGTGGTAAAGTATTCAGAACTATAGAACAATTATTTGACAAGGGATGAAGTTGAGCGTCTCTTAAAGAACCGGTTTATACCTGGAGATGACAGTACTATGAGCCATCACTAAATGTATTGACAACGTGGCTTCCAAGAAATGATCAATACAGCAAGCAACGATGCTCACAACGTAACGCTCAATCAGCTACAAGCCACTCTGAGGTGGCCAGGCAGTAACACATTCAGCAGGGGTTTGTTAAGATAAAAACAAGGGTTCTTGGGAAACTGACCCACAGCATGTCAGACAGTCCTGCTATGTAGCACTAGTAATATCACTACATTTTGAAGGTAGCAGACATTATTTCATAGTTTATTAAGAGAACAAAATAGAAAAAAATTAAATCCAATTGCAGGTATCAACTAATAAGTCAAATTTTAAGTAAAATTTGAACAATTTATACCATTTTTACTCGAAAGAGTCCTCAAAACGGGAAAAGCAGACACAGTAATTTCTAAAGTACTCCAAGTCACCCATTCGTTCTATAAATTTTAAGTTTCAACTTCATAAGTCAAGTTTTCATCAAACTTTCGCCTGCAAGTCGAGGTCCATAAATGTTTCGTGGCAAGACTCAGTTTAACGACTCGATGCGAATCCACCATACAAATGTCCAATGCCATGACATTTTTGTCGAGCCGCCCTTCTCTTAGTCCATACTCCACAGGGAGCAGAGAACTGATTTTTCACTAAACATCGGGGAAACTTTCAGAAAAAATAGTTAGCAACTTTCACCTACTGGGCCAACGTTTTTGCGCCCTCAGCTCCTGGACTGGAGCATTAATTCTCAGGCGTCTACAAGAGGATCGGTTAATTCTAAGATGCAGAGCCCAAAGATGATGAGCTGCATCGCTTTCTGAACAGCCAGGCATAAGGTAACAGACACTTAAGAGAACTGCGGTATCAGTAATGAGTGATGCATTGCACTCTATTCCCTCGAACAATAGCTTTAAAAGTTACATGTCAAAAGGTAAGAGCCCTAATTTTCTTTCTCTTTCAACACCCAGTGTCTTCTTACTTGAACTGCAACATTCATTTTGCAATCATTCTTCCAGGATCCAGCTTCTGCTCTGGTAAGCTCCCCTTGTTTTCAGTGCCTCTTTCCGTTTCCTTTCTTTTCCGAAGATTTCCCTAGTTATTTTGAAGGAACTTGAGAGCTATTATCTGGATTTACACGTCAAAGCTGAGAAACCCGTTTAATGACAAGATAGTCAGGCAAATGCGTCTTTCTCCAGGCCAAACACACAGTTCGGGACTCCCTACTCTAACGCACGCCTTTTTCGGATCCCTCCCTCCACCTGTTATGTGCTACAGCCCCATACAAGACATTATCCAGCGGGGGAAACATTTCTCCTTCTTACCCAAATACACGACGAATCATTTTTCCTAATCTTCAATTTCAAAACTGAGAACTTTGGGTGATGGCAAAAAGATAATAAGCAGGCGAGGGAAGGACTTCGAAAAATTGAGTCACATTGAATGGGTTAAGCAGGATCCCATTTCAACACAACACCGGTGAGTTCCTTTCATTCTTTTTTAACAATAGGCACCATCACTACTTAAATACCAATTATTGGTGACAATAATTAGTACCTTGACACACTTGATATGATTGCAGCCGTCTCCTTTCTGAATGTGGGAGCCACAGTTAGGACAGGGCTTGGAGTTGGTGACTAACCACAGACTATTGGCAGCTTCTTGCCATCTACCAGACACTGAGTCTTGAAGCTCTTCTGGTTTGACGGTGGCGATTTCATTGATCCATTTGGTCCAGTCAGAACAAGAACATGGAGCGTGGGCTTCTCCTAGGCATTCCCTGGTCAAAGACAGAAAGACGCTATACATTATTGTGTGTACATATAAAATTGCGATGCTTAGAGGTGTAAAGTGGCCAAGCTGGCTGCTAGACTGCATTGCTCCAGTGTAAATAAGATAATAGCTTTCTTTCAAGGGTCAGAGGTCCAGGGGTAAGGGTCAGCCAGATAACGCAGAGGATGGCCATGCCAGAAATGTAACATTTAAACTAAACCACTATCTAATTGACATACCAACAAAAGTAATGGCCTTCCCCACAGTCAACGGCATGTGATGTAATGACACCAACAGCTGGAAGACACACAATTATACAAATTACAAATTTACCAACTTTTACTTATATACATCAATTCTGATATAATTACCTTGTTCTTCCTGAGGAGTGAACTTGACTCCTCGTCCACAGTTACCTACTGGGCACCACTTGATGCTTCGATTTTGCTCCACAAATTCCTACCATCATTGATATGCAATAATCACCAAAATGTATACAAACGTACATCAAAAGAACAACTAGAAACCAACCTTGATGTCCAATTTCCGATAGTTGGAAGACACTTCGGGTGGAACAATGCCAAACAAAAATTCGTATGACACGACAATATTACAGTCATTTGCTGGGCATTGAATCGAGCTGACATGTCCGCTTAGCACTTTTCCAGTCAAGTAGGTTTCCCAGCATTCAGAGCAAAATTCATGATGGCAATCCAGGGATTGTTTGTCAGTCGCTGGCAGTAAACAGATACCACACTGAAACATATACCATGGGATATGTATGATACATCAGGTCAACAACAACCATTTTGCAATTTTGGTATCAGTTGAGAGCCATTTTTACCAAGAAACTTTCTTGAATGGATACTGCTGAGGACCGAGCGCTCGAATTTCTGGAAGAACTTGGATGAGAAAGCCATTGTTGCTCAGGAACAGTTAAGCCAGTTGAATAGAGCTGAACGTGTTCATACGGATCGTGATCATTCTCAGCAGGTGCCTCAGAAGGTACAGAGACTCCTGCATCAATACAGGCTTGTGCTGGATCATTTATCCATTTTTCGAGCAACGTTTCTCTGGACCACTCTGAAAAATACGTAACAGCGTGTGGGTAAATTTTCACGAAGTCACTAGCTTCACAATTCCATGTGCCATCTTAAAATACAGCTCTCAAGTCCCCAGTTTCACCATCCCTTCATCCTGGCTCTCAAATGTCCATCCATCAACCTTATCAAATGTCACTGGCTCTTGCAGTCTCGTGTTCAGGTTGCAAGGAACCAAACAATCCCGGCGCATACTATAATTTGCACTGCAGGCATGGAATTCAAAGGCTCATTTAGCAATACCAATCAACAGTCAACCTTTTCGTACTCCCTAGGTCAACAAGATCCTTCAAACGTCAACAGTTCTAGATCTAAACGAAAACCATCAAGAAACCAACTCTAGAAAAGGTAGTGGTGGATGTATCAAATATCAGAATTACTCACCACTTTCTCTAAGAAGTGAATGTGCTGTAGGAAGGGGGATATTGAGCATGTCGGCAGTGTCAAGGAGGAGTTGGTCCTTAACCTGCAACAAAACTCATAGGCAGTCCTTGGGAATGGCGATCTCAAAGTAAAAGGCTTACTTAAAGAAACTGGTACCTCTTGGAGGTCTTCAGGACGAAGGCCATGGTACACCATGTCGCTGCCAATGATGGAGCAGCAAGACTCCAGTTCGGCTTCATTAACTACGTCAGCAGTGTCAGCCTGCAACAGTCGCCAGTGCAGTGAATTAGTTTCAGCGGAAAATAACATAAACATTACCTAGATTTTGGAGGGTTACTCGTGGGAACCACTCACAAAGACCATCTTGGCTTCTAATATCCTAGCCAGCTGGTGGTGTCGTCGAGCTGTTGCAATATCGCATGCTGTCTCTCCATTGAAGTTTTCCAAGAATACCTCTGCTCCTGCTGCAATCAACAACTGAGCACAACGCGTCAACCCATGATATGCTGCTGTATGCAAAGCTGTGTTCCCATTCTGGAATAGCATAATGTTATGGTCAACATACCGTGTTACTGTGAGAATTTGAATTCCACGATTATACTTCTCCAGGACTTACAGTGTCTTTGAGATTCAGTTGGATTTTGTCCCTTTCCCCTGAGTCCAAAATGTCACCCCTCCATTGAAGTATCAAAGCTACACACGATCCTGAAATGTAAAATTCGTGTATGAAGAACAATATGTACTTTACAATATATACTTTGTTCAATAAACTTTCTCTAAATCCACCGCCACTGGTTTTAGGCAAGTCCAGGCGTGCAGTCAGTCCTTTGAAGACCCTGGCTGATGGAATGCAGCAAATCCCAGCATGTTGTGGACTCGAAAAACGCCATTTATGAAAATGGTTTGTGTGTATATGAAGAAAACTGCACATTGATATTTGGTCTGCTGGTCAACATGGGATACCAAAATGAGGGTATGGCACAATGATCAAAATGCCAATCTTTTTTCCCTAAAAATTACTCTAACGATTAGGGATTTATCTTACATTCAATAAAACCTACCTTTTCGCTCTTGAGCAGAATAAGTTTTGTGAACTCCTAAGGCGCAGGCGCAGTGCAAACTAGTCTCATTTGAGCCATTCCTCTTGTTCGGGTTACCTCCAGCTTCGTTCAAGAACATCCTGGAAAAAGCCAATTTTAAATTCATACCCGCTTTTGGGAGGTTGAAGAGATCTTATTTCCACCAGCCTTGTCACAGAACAAAGTCGTTACCGTAATAAATGTTTCATTCCGTGCTTTGCAGCATAATGCAGAGCCGTGTTATGGTCATGGTTATCTCCGTAGCTCAAGTTTGGGTCCAAAGTTCGTCTCAAGTCTGGAGAGCTTTGATACACCTGAAATTATGATCGTTGTTGAAACTGGAATTATTGTTGTTGCACTTTGATCTGAAGTAGTGCAATGCATAGTATCGTTTGTCAATGGGAGTCTGCCAGACTATCAGCTGACTTGAAGCTCTACTAATTATGCAAAAGACAGTGAGGCATCACCTGACAGGAAAAGAAATAAGTGACGGGGCCTTATAAATCCCTTGTACCAGTTTCCCAGTAACAACTGTTTTCAGAGGATCACTCCAGTATTATGCAGGGGGTGGAGAACCCCACTGGCCAACATGAAACCCGTATTTGATAAATTGACTAGATTTATTGATGATTTTGCAACATAAACAAATGGAGGAACAAGAAGATTTAAAGGGCGAAACAATAGATACTTGATAAATTATTAATGGGAAAGAAAACAAGAACGTCCACTCAACTTGCAGTCTACCTAAATGGCTAAGGTTAGTTAACTACAGTACATAGACGCATGAATGAGATAAATATAAATAAATAGTAACTAGAGTGGAGGCCCAAACACACAAAGATCACTTGCTTTACAGTTCTGTTGACGCCCACAATCAAAGGTAGGGCACTAGTATACACTGGTACTGTCTATGATGGTGTTGCCTATAAAAGAGTAGCAGTTGCTAAGATGGAGGAGTGCTCCACACAAACGTACAAACTGAGTAAGCGCTCAGTATGATAAGGCGCAATTCCAAGCCCCAAGAAGAAGGTTCACGTCGCAGTTAGAAAACGTGAAGGGTAAAAAAATGAGACATGTAGTACAAACGAGAGAGTAGTTGCATAGCATTAGCGAGATGTGTTGAAAAATGGCCTATCTGGACACTGGGTGAAAAATTCCAATATTTGAAAAAGCCATACAGGTAAGTTGTACCAACATTTTCGCAGTGGATAAATATATTTACGGTTAGATGACTACAAAGATAAATGGGGAACATGCATCATATTGAGGTGGCAAACTATAGGCAGCCATAGAGTAAAATAATAACGGAAATCCCCCAGAGGGTGTGTAGTGGGTATCACTCATCATTGTAGCAAATGATAACTAACAGATAATATATAGGTGTTCTGATAAAGACTTTACGAACAAGTCCATAATGCAAACTAATGGGGGGAGGAGGAAATGGGTACTGGCAATACAGCTGGATAGACCAATGGGACCTGGCAAACGAACTAGGAACGAAATAGGCCTCATCGGGCTATGGTTTATGCCGCCATTCCCACAGCATTAGCTGACTCCCTGGATTCATTATCATAATGTAAACAAAGTGATGAGCTCGAGCTGTGATCGTTGATATGTACTGTGTATTATTGGATACGACTTATCCAGGGTATGAGGTAAGCCCGTAAGGTAAAAGAATGGGTGGGGAAACAATTGTTAGTCACAGTGGGGGATTGGACCAACACTCACAATGTCATGGACCAACACTCACGATGTCAGGGACCAACACTCACGATGCAAGGCATCAACTATCTCCACACCCTGTCCTTGAGATACAAAGGTGCTACTTTCATTACATTTGAGGTAGCTTTCCAGATTCAAACTGCACAATAAGCATGAGGCTTTACTGAACGGTCGAGCTTCAGTTTGAATGACCTACAGAGAATAAAACCAAGGACTAAGACTACAATAATCAAAACCAAAATGAGATAACAATAAGATGCAGTTATTTAATTGCGTAGGTGCTGACCTGCATTGCCGTGTACTCATCTCCATGTGCCATGTACTTCTTGAATTTGGAATTGGGGGAACCCATGTTGGACTTATATTCCCTTCTTAAGCCTTGTCTATCTGCAACTAGTGGATATAAATATAAAGATAATAAATTATAAATTATTATAGAATATTTGTATACAACAGGTATTAAAGCAAGAGTTATGTCCGCCAGAAGGCAAATTATTAAAGTTTACGTATCTGTTAGGTGAGTCCGTCTCCTCTGGCTGGTGTGTTGCTGTGGGCAAGCACTTTCGATGTAAAGACATCATCGTCTGGCCGTTAAGTCAGTACTGGAGTTAGTCAGTTGGTCGTGGTCTTTATATATGAAAGGAAGGTAAACGGGATGATGGAGGGTCAGGGAGAGGAGGTCATGTACCTCAGGGGAAAAACCCCTAAGGTGAATGGAACATCTTGAATGATCTGTCAATTGTGGAATTTCCGTCTTTTTTGTGTAGGGTGGTCTGTAAATCCGTCAGTTGGTTGTTTTCGTTTGTGTAGTGTTTTGAGTGGTGTGAGTATGGTGTCGCATTTTGTGTTGATTTGTTCATTTATGATCTGTCCATTGAAGTTTTTTTGTTTGTAAATTTCCATGTTTTCTAATATGTTCAGTTTTCGTCCTTTGTATTGTTTGTGTAGTAAGGTGGTACAGTCCTGTATTTTGGTAGGTTCATGTCCAGTTGTTTTGAGATGGTTGGTTTGACTCACCTAACAGATACGTAAACTTTAATAATTTGTATACAACACTTCTTAACAACCCTAGTTGACCAAGATGATTAGGCACAGCTTCCATTTCCAGCCCTCTCACTATCCTGCTGGTTGGTACTTGTGGTTCTGGCATTCGTGTTTGCCGAAGTCAGGGTTCTATAAACTACGGGATTTCAACCTTTTGATTTTTTCTCAGTATTGATCATGTAAAGAGGGTCTTTCGAATGTGTTGTGTCCTATTGCCTGTACAGACAGAATCAATTATAATGGCAGATGCAGTGGTCTGCTGAGTCTTCGTCTATTCTGAATTAACAAATAGCACTGTGGATGGAGCTCAGTAGAAATAGCATTATTTATAAATTGTAATGGCTGTGATGTGGTGCAACCTCCTCAGCTGGAAGCTGCGTGATTATCTTTGGAATCCGCCAAGGCTCCACTGAAGCTGCAGCAGAAGAAGCTGTACCTCCTTCAGACAAGCTTGCTCCCAAAGCTGACCTATGGGCTGGTTTTAGGGAAGTTGCCATCCAGCTTTCCATCTCTCTCTCTACCACTATTCCATTCTAGTGCTGTAACTGCCTGCTTGCTTTGCAGGCATCTGGCTAGGATATCACACGGGCTCTCAGGTTCGTTTTAGATCATGTGTGGTGCAGTGAAATGGGGACTCCATCTGCCCCTAAACCTTTGGAGTTTGCAGCTGCTACGCACGGTTCAATTGACGAATGGGAGCCCAGGCAGTGCCCTGACTCCTCCTACTCTTTGGCACAGGGTGGGCTTCAGAGCGTACTCATGGAAGAGATTACCAGTATTTCCACAGTGATGGGATGTAGAAGAGGCTGGGATTATAACATTGTGGATACCCTCCCGTTATCAATTTATACCCAGATTTTGTTTTCCACTACTATTTCTGTATCTGTTCAACAGAGATACAGGTATAAATCATGATATCTCGAAAAAAACAGTTCTGTCAATAGTTAAATTATCGTTTTTCCGATTTTCTCCTAAACTGATCAGCCGATTTCGCTAGAACTTGAGATGCTTCCAGAGAAATGCGACGAACGAAGATGCAGCCCCCTGATATGTGGCAGATCGTTGAATTTAGGCGGGTTGCTGAAAGATGTGTGTTGCTACGCACTATATTTCGTTGTACGATCAAATTTGACTATATTAATCACATGTGAGGCCCACATCAAATAATCCCCCCCGCCGTGTTGTCTATCCAAGTGACAAAGTATCACAAAAATTGGACATTTGTGGGTTAACGAAAAAACTGTTTACAAACAAATATTTAACTCACGTTCTCGGACTCGATATAGCTCTGAAATTCATTCGAACTCCACTTTCTAAAGATTAACTCAAAATTCGAACGAAAACTGAAATTTCTTCATTTTAGTACAAATATCATAGTTTCAATGCGAGGATGGGGGAGGGGGAACTAAAACGACATTTGTACAGGGGGGAAACGTAGGAGTGCATCTCGTCATTTGGTTCTGTCGAAGGGGCGCTGGCGCGAACTGATTAGGAACAGCTCCGAGTCACATTCGAGAGCTGCTTCAATGTACCTGGAGCAGAAGAATGTAGAGATAACGAGTACTTAGCGACAAAGCCTCAATTATTAAGCGTGATTCTTTTTGTTAAAACGTATTCAATAAAAAATGCGTGAACAAACCAATTCCCTTCAGAAAATTAAGTGTTCTGAGAATGTAGCGTCATCCACTGCACTCTAAAGCTTGGCGTTGTAGGGAATAAGGCTGATCCTCTGCTCCAAAGCTTCAATACAACCGTATCATCTTTATGGTAGCTGAGGGAGGAATAATGGAATGGTTAGTTTTTATTAAGGAATCTGTGAGGTTGTGAGCGTGCTTGCAATGGCTATTTTGGGACAAGCAGGTTGTATTAATTACCATAGATTCATAAGTCTGTCTCTTTCACTTAATCCTCCAGCAGTTGAAACGACGGGAGGATAAGACACCAACTAGTCTATAAGTTGTGGAGCTTGAATTTTAGGCATTTGGTGGTTGTCGAGTGACCACCTCGACAGCTTTAGACGTCCTCTAAAGTACTTTGAAGAACTTCTCATGAACAAAATAGCCATGTAGTACGTGAGAGGTATTGAGGGAACCCCAAAAACTAACAGTCGCTCTCGCTCAATCTAGTGAACAAAAAAGCCTTGGGTAGAACATAATGTAGCATGATTGTTCTACATGGGCTAACTCTGCAAGCACAAGAAAATCTGATTGAGCTGCTAGGCACTGTATAACTGGGAAATTGTTTTGTTTCTTCTTTTGGATACAGCCAGGCAATCTAGAGATTCTCAGAGTCCTCTGTAACACACTTCAGACAAGTGTTGACGCTACTATGGAACCTACACTTCCTCAGAGCTCACTAGTTGTAAGAGGGCTGAAGATGGGATTTATCTATTTCAATATTTGTATAACACTTTGCAGCGCTCTGTGCCTTTAGAAGAACACAATATTTCTTGTGTGTAGAGTAACAAACCAGTATGATCTGGGGATTTTAGTTTTTCAACTCTCTCCACCACGTTCCTGTCCTTGTGCAGGTATCAGTGTTCATAGGTTGGTTGAGGAGAATCTTCAGGGATACCGAGTGAGTGGCTCTTGGTTTATCCAAGAATGCAGCTCTCAGTTTTTTCAATGCCATTTCTCTCTAGTTCGTGAAGAAACTAATCGTTTTTTAATGGTCTAAGGTGTGTGCTATGGGCAAAGTGGTAAGGAGGTCAGCACTGCATTTCGTCAACATGAAGGTATTTCTGAAAGAAAAGAGTGTACCTGCAGCCACTACATGGCCAGACATAAGTTTTGAATGGAATGAAAGCGAAACTACTACCCTCATTCGGTCCATGATTCGGCCACTCTACAAACTGTCCCAGTGAAGGATTTGAACGGAAACCTTCAAAACTGTTGTTTCCCAGTCCCTCGCTTCATAGCTGTTCAATAATTAAAAACTATCGTCAATTGGTTAAAAAATTTGAATAGTCAATAACACAAAAATCATCAAAAAGTTGAGTTTTCCAGTTGTTTTTTGTGCCACAACGGTTTACCGAAGTTATACTCGGTTCGTTCATTTTACGAGGAATCAAAGAAGTGAGACGTTCTCATCTCTTCAAGAACTGCTCCAACAAAGATGAAGAGCAGAGCTTCTCTATGAGAACGGAGCCCTAACACGGGAGCCTTTTACGTGAAAGGGAGAAATCAATAGTTAGCTCAGCTTCGCCCACTCGGCTGCCGTCCTACGCGAGTACTACGAAGTAATTGACAATATTGAGAGGTCGAGGGGTCCCAGGGGCGGTTAAGATCCGTAGCATGAGGTGCCACTGTAGCAAGTTATTGCTTTGGAGCGAGGAAGGGTTCCAACAGTTTTCACACGTCATTTCCCATCAATTTTTATTTGATTCCCTCCACAATTGTTACTTGACTGAATTTTCCACCCATTTTTACTAGGTTTCCCCAACATATAATCGGTTTTCTAACAACTTTTGCCTCAATTTCTCAACGATTTTTACTTCACCCTTTCATTGTTTCAACCTTTTCACAGAATTATTTCAATAATAAACACTCGCGTGAAATAGGCTAATAGAATGTCTAGATAATTTCAATTAATTTTCCTACAACATGGAATACAATTCTTACATTTTTAACGTTATAATTCATCAGCTTCCACTCGTTTGACGCTTTCATTAGAGTTAACCATTTAACTCTTCGGATGTGTTCCAGTCATTAGCTAATGTTGTCCTACTGTCAGCTCATTACCTCTATAACTCTTTTCCGTTTTGCTGAAGTAGCTGCAAGTCAGGCCATAACTCACACATGTCTTGACACCATTGATCAGTGCAGTAGTACCCTTCTGGGTTCTTTGGTCAGCTACACTGTCCAGGCTACCGTGATTCTGGTCTTCAGCATGGTGACAGTGCCCATTGCAAACAGATTCTTCATCCTATAACTTGTTCATAAGCGAAATAATACTGCTGACTAAAGTATTGAGCAATGTCCCAAAACCATCAGTTCATATCTTGGCTCTAAGGGGAATGATCAGTTTATGGTGGACATGGAATTATGACTCCCAAGGTACTAGCCATCATGTAGCTGAGCCTGGCCAGTGACAGGCTTTCTTCCCCGATGTTGCTACTATGAGCAAAATAGCTTATCTTAGTGCCAAAAGGAAGACCATGAGAGTTTGCTTTGGGAGAACCTTAGTTATTCCACAACTGTGGGAAGTACTGTAGAAATTCCTTCTCGTAAGTATCACCAGGAGTATTTTCAACAGCCTACCATCTTCTCATCTCTTGTATCAGTTTTAGTTGAGACAGTGAGAAGAATAGGACGACAAAAAAGTGTCCAGCATCTCTGTCCAGAGGTGGAGCTCGAGGGTCAAGCAGTGGCATTATCAGGCAAGAGTAACTAAAATTTGAGGACCATAGCTCGTTGGTTCTGTAACCCAATTTCTAGGCACAGTGCCCAGCTGCCTCCCTATTTGATGCCTTCCCCACTCACTGTACTCAGCTGGAAAATGCTTCCCAACATATTTAATATCATTAACTAGAAATCCAACTAGTCCTTAAGAAGTTCAGGGATTGTAGGATTATTTGACGATTAGTTCTAGGAAACTATGAAGAAACTATGGTATTCCAAGAAGATCTGCCCAACTTCACACCTTGTAACATGGGTGTATATGTTCAAAACGAAGGAAAGACACTTTCAAAGTATGTAATGGCCTCAAAATGGGGAGTAGGAAACAAATGCCTCAGAAGAAGGAATATGAACAGTTATTTCAACCACTAATGATATAATTGAATACTGTACAAAAGCAAATATTTCAGAAGGTATTAACTACTATGAGCAGCAGCTCTGGTAAGAGCCAAATCGTTGTTCGAATTTTGCGCTCTGAATTCAGATTTCAGAGCGACTCAGTTTGTGTTAGCTGCGAAAGGCGTCCAACGACCTGTCCAGCTCAGTTAGGGCATTGTCCAGTTTCTGTTCAACAGTTCGGGCAATCTGAAATAGTCAAGACGTCCCATCAGTGTGACAAAAGTTACGGGGAAATAGTAGAAGATTGGTGCCAATGTGTTACCTCTATTTGTTCAGCAACACTGTCAGCCATGAATGAAGGATGGGCGCATTGGCGGAGGAGCGAGAGTAGAGACTGTGGTGTGTGGTCAGTCATAAGAAGGCCCGGAGTGATGAGGCGACCGGGGGATGACCAGCCAAGAAATATTTTCTCACAGATAATCTGCAAAAGAAAATCATTCGCGAGCGAACACAATTCATAGGATTACATGCCAACTTTACAAAACTTAGAAGTTTATATGGCTCAGGAATATAATGACGAGTATGGCACATGAAGTAACAAACAACACAGAGGCAGGCATGCACTAGTCTTATCAGTCTTCAGAGTAAGAGCGTTTTATCAACAGTACGAATCATTACCATCATAGAACCGATAGCACCAGTCGTCTATTGGATCATTGACCTAAAGAATCCAAAGAAAGGGTTTGCAAAATATGATTCTGAGGCCAATGCTTAGTAAGAAGAGTTAATTCCCTTTTCATGGGAGAACCTACAAGAATTACCTCTTCCACTGTACCATTTACATCCCCCCACCCCCATCGATCCCCACTGTGGGAGTCAGGACTAATGTCTCTCTGTTTACAGACTTCTCTTGTCTTGGCTGATGTTGATTTTCTGGGTCATTCTAGGTTCAAGGTGATTGAAATATTGGCAGTATGATTGATTACAACACCACTCTTTCTACATCTAAGCGATCATATACATGAAAATACTACTCTCCCACTTTTCATAGCTTGGAGTGTTATCTAATGCTTCTCGTTCGTACCGCCGAGCCGTTTCACTATCTGCCTCACAGTTAGTCTTCATCAATTTTCCTTCGATTTTATTTTTATTTTAGTTCACAACACCCAGTCAATAGATACTAGGATCTCACTCTAGCTACCAGACTTATTCACTTACCACTCTCTATAACTGTCAGAAGAACCTGAGGAAAAACAGTTAGGTATGATAAATGCCATAACTCAACCCGAACTGTTTGCCGAGAAACTCAGTTTAAGTACTTCATAATAGGGTGGAGGTAGCAGACTACCGCCAGTGATCTTCATTAGAGACTTGTGAATCCCCCCCCCCCTTCTGTAAGTGCCCTGGTGCACTGTCCTTCATTATCTTCACATATCACTCAGTCTAATGTCAGCTGTACAGTGCCTAAGTATCCACATAAGTTTTCCACAAAAACACTCTGAGTACTCCAGCAAATCTAGCTATGTTGTATAAGCCACCAACAGATCCTACGATAGAAAAAAATCTTCCTGCGTCATTTGTGTGTCCTTCCCAGATAGATGTCGCAGAGACAGAGCGATTGTAGGATTATTTGACGATTAGTTCTAGGAAACTATGAAGAAACTATGGTATTCCAAGATGATCTGCTCAACTTCACACCTTGTAACATGGGTGTGTATACACATGTTCAATCCTGAGAAAAGACACTTTGAAGGCCTGCATGTGTGTGAGGACCAGCGAGAAGTATTCCTGATCCATGTCAATCTTGAGTACTGAATATTTGAAATGAATGTTGAGCTTAATAAAATGGAGACGGCCGTAAAACTGCCAGGATATGTCAATATTAACAATTGCAAACCTGAAGGTTGGTGGAGATTATCGGTGAATCACAGGTCTTTGTCGTGGAACTACAAACAGACCGGCAATCAATCAGTGAGCAGTCCCTGTCTCTAGAGCAAGGCTTTCCGGAGGATGTCATTGCGTTGGCTATTCTTTTTAGCAGCGCACCTTCCAGATTGACCAACTGCGACAATCAATAAGCAATTACGAAACAATTGCTGTCCCCAAAAAGTGTTAACACGCACACCCAGATGCTCACCTTCACTTTGCCTCCAAGGTCTGATCCAAAGTGATCTGGGCGAACATCACAGATTAAGATACCGTCTTCATCCAGAAGCTCCACAAGTTCCAGGATTCCGACAGCCAGGCGAACTCGAGCAGTCCAGGAATCGAAATTCGTGTCAATGCCTTCCTTTTAAAACATTAAAGTGAAAAGGTAATACCGAAAATGGAGATGTTGTTGATATTCTAAAGATGATGGTTGTAGAGCCAATTTCAAGTCTGTTAGCCAATTGGCAGCCTATAGCCCCATCCAGTAATAATTTTAGTGATGAAATGACTACCATGCAGAATTGCCAAGCAGCTACCAACCCAAGTCTGCTTATACCACATTTGCCTAGTTACAGATTGCATTGTGACGAAGGAGTTTTGAGATGCTTTTGAAGAGCTGCTGACTAAGGCAAAAATTACGGCAATCGCGCCGGGGATTCGATCCACAATCCGAGAATTATGAATCGACCGTCTAATCGCAAGACCACGATGAACCGCTTGCCTTTGATAGGAGTCAGTCAGCACATCTCCCCCCTCGTCTATTAACCGCTACTCCTGGAGCGAACTCATTTTTTTTAGGGAAAGAATTTTACGAGAGTTGAGCGAATCCCCGGAAAATCCGATCTTTGATTCGAGAAAGGCTACAAGGAAAGTCTTCGTTCCCTCGCATTGTAGTAGGCGCGTCGCCCAGTCCACCTTCGCGCTGGAACTTTCACAGCGTCAGCGAATCCCGGACCCGAGAACTCGTCTCATTATTTTTCTCTCTTAATTTTGTAATTTTTCTCTCGGGGCCTCTTCTTTTTCTTGGAAAGAAGAAATTCGACCACTAGTTGGGCGCCATTGTTACGGGGGGAAGGAAATTTGGAGATGCTTTTGAAGAGCTGCTGACTAAGGCAAAAATTACGGCAATCGCGCCGGGGATTCGATCCACAATCCGGTTGATTGTGGTCTAGTGGTCAAGACACTCGATTCATAATTCTCGGATTGTGGATCGAATCCCCGGCGCGATTGCCGTAATTTTTGCCTTAGTCAGCAGCTCTTCAAAAGCATCTCCAAATTTCCTTCCCCCCGTAACAGCATTATGGCGAGTAGTACAGACCACACAGATTACATCAAATTGCCTCTACCTCAGAACTGAGAACTTATTTTAAAAGTATCACCGATTGAAATTTTATGAGCGAGAGGTCAAGTTGCTCCATCGCGTAGTACTGCCCACATGAACCGACCAAATCAGCGAAAATGTCTCGTCGACTATGGAGCATTGTGAGCAGGTATTCATAGTTGTGAAGGAGTCCCCACACCTACGCAAAGAGGAGACTGGTTTACCAGATGCATCAACGCCAAGGCACAGAATCATAACCCCTGATATTACCTCTTTCATTTCCAATGAGCGGAGATCAGAGTTCAAGTCTTGACTCGTTTGCCCTCCTGGAAAGTGAGTGAGTCGTTTGGCCTCATTTTCTTCCAGCGTCCAATTCAACCTATGCACAGGCAGAATCATCTACAATAGCGTAATATGTACGCTTAGTATTCATTTGCGTGAGTTCTAGTCCTATTAAGTGTTGGGGGAATACGAACATGCAGTTTAAGCGCAGTTAGTGCTAAAGACCAGGATTCACCAAGAAATATTTCTATCTCTTCCTACTACTGTTCGAGCACTAATCTGTTGAGAAACTAACTTCTGAAAGATGGTAGAGGTGCCATTAACCAACAGTAACTATGCAAAACAATGATAGCCAATTCCAGAGCATACATTCGTTGACATGTCCATCAGGCATGATTGATATTCCAACCATAGAAGGAGATATAGGAGGAGTCATAACCAAAACGTCATTGCTGCCATGCCCTGCACAGTAGCCATAATTCTACAGGACTGCTGCCACCATCATCTTTGCTCCACACAGCATCACTCTCTTTGTATAGATGGGAAACCTTAGCCCTGACTAAGTTTGCTATCTGCTACGAATGAATATGCTTTTGCCTGCCATTAGATGACCACCAAAAGACTCAGCTCAGGTGGAGCAGCCTCGCTCTACTCGTGACCATAGTATTTTCCACCCTAATTTGAGGGGTACTTGAAATCAGAGTACATAAGATAACACTCTCTTTCTACTCAACTCTGAAACTGATTAACTCTCAGTGGATTGTAATCAATCATCTATCGGGCCAGGAATTATAGCGGTCCATTCACTCATCAAGACTTGTCAATTAGCCAGGAGTGGACCTTCACATAAACTTTACATTATCGATCTGTTTCTCAAGCTACGCTCTGACTTGTCTTGACATAAAACTCCATGAATCTACTATTCAAAAACTATTAAAAAACTCACAAATAAGTGGTGAGGCAGTACCTGGCTTTGACTCTGTGCTGGACCATACTCACAAATTGATCTTCTGAAGGGAAGGATTTGACGCCCTCACTGTCCACCCAATTGAAAACCTGAAAGCAGAAGGACGTTATGGTACGAAAGTTGACAAACATTAGAGTTCTGTGGGGTGATTACTAGACGAAAGGTCTCCATGTTATGAGCCAAATGACAACTTTGGTAGTAGTTGGGCTCATGCTGAGTAGGGAGGCTGGTTGGAGAGCAAGCAATGACTTCATGCAACTAGTTATATGTGAGAAAGAGGAGGAGGGTTAGCCCTTTGAAATAACCAGAGGCAGCTCAAATGCTTCGTACTTGGGCCCAGCACAAAGCGGTGTACAAACAACGCCGCACAGGAATCCATATGTATATGTGAGTGTCTGCAGGTTTTATTGGGTCAAACCCCTCATTACTGTGTAGCCAATGGGGCCAAAGCCACATGGTGACTTTCATGAGATTTTCCACAAACACAAACCAAAAGATACACATGATGGTCAAGGAACAGTGAACACTCTTATGAATTAAACATGACTTAATCTCACTTCAGGAGGTTTCCCAAGGCGAGAAGCTGGTTTGAGGATAACTTCTGTCCCTCCACGAAGGGTAGCACCAAAACCTCTTACAGTTCTGTCAGCGCAGGTCAACTTCTCAACACCTCCATCCAGGCACAAGCTTTGACACAAATCCCCGAGGCTCTTTCTAGTACGAAACTCATAGCACTGCAGAACAAAGAAGTATTCATTACAAGCTCAATTGGGGTGAAATCATGTTTATCAAACGTATTTGAGTTAGGTCAACATTACCAATCTGTTAAGGACTGCTACTGGTTCGAAGGTGGTGCAGAAGAGGCCAGCAGAGAAAGCGAAGTAAGCAATGACAATAATGGAACAGCCAATAGCAATTATAGATGTCTTGCGACGAAGAGCGAGTCCAGGAAGTCTTCTGAGCAGAAGTCTCGGGATCATCCTACATGCTATGGCAACACAAACAGGAAAACAAAGTTTAAATGTTCAAACCCCCGGAGCAATGGTCTTGTCAGACTGGAAGCTTGGATACCACCTAACTGGCCACCTTGCAGCTCCTACAAATTTGTATTGGTGGAACACTCAGCATACTGCTGGGTGCTTCCACACTAAAAGCTCGTTACACTCTTCTCTCTCCCCCCCCCCCCATGTACCAGCTCTTCTCTTTCATTTGTTTTCCGTCATTTCCTCCCCTAACTGAGCTCCATTAATGCTCAACACAGTATATACACGAGTGTCTTAGGCGAAATAAGTGTTTTACAACCAGACAACTGAGAATAGTCACATTTTATGCTATTTTCATTGAAAGATTGGATCGGGTTAATGTCCAACCTTTATTTGCTATAAGTTGTACAACAAAAACTTACATCAGCCCCCCAATCGCTAATATCGTTAACAATTAAATAACGAAATACTTGCATTGGAGTAGAAAACGCATTCAGAATAACAATATTGATAGAATTTTTACAAGAGCAAGGAAAAGTGTTTACCTGACTCAAACGGGTCAATATTTAAGCGACGTTGACACCGAGACGGCTCCTTCGGAACTGGTAGTGAAGGTAGGAGCGGGTACATGAACACAGGAACGCTCTGGGGTGAACTGAAGATCCACTCTTTGACCCTTGCGGAACTGTTGTTATTCCTTGCACTGTTTTGTTTTGAAGTTGCGCCACCTGAGGAGTACTACGTATATTTGTGCTCCCAATTCTAATTTCTACTTGCACTTAGTGTTTTAGATCCTCCTGTATATCACGCTAGGTAAAGTCTAACATTCTCCTTGAGAATTGTGCAACACATATCCGTCCTTAACCAACACTCCACGCCTCCATAAGGATATATTTATATCAATCATAAAAACAAGCACAACCCGCACAAGTTGTTAGCGTAATAAACTGCAGTAGTTCAGTACTCGCACTACACTATACCCAGCAGAACAAATCAAATCATACTCTCATCTTTTTTACGTACAACCATCAAATCTTTTATAATGAGATACCACATGGACATTTTAACGTATTACAATGACATTTCGTTTCAGTCCCCCCCCCCCCCTGGACAAATAGTCACTGCTTTTGTGTACGTGTCGCTAATGGCACCAGCCCCCTTAGGACTAAATGTCAATATTCATGAGTGCAAACACTGACAAAGGCCAGTACCCCCAGCCCAACTCTTTCGTAGGGGGTAAACAGTCCAGCAGTGTTTTCCACTCGTATATCAAGAGGTGGAGAACCTGTACTCACCAACTCAAACAGCTTTACTTTATCTACAAAGTGAAACATCAGACCTAGCTTAAGTGGTGTTACTGACATGACTTTTATGTACCTTGTCCTTAAGGATTGTCAATTGCACGATCAGAACAAGGATTCCCTGCTGGGGCCTAGAGATGCTGCTCCACTTAACACATTTCTACTAAAATCAATTCATCCAAATTCCAAAACCTGTAAAACTAAGTGACGGCACATGTCCTAATTAATCAGTACGTAGGTACGCTCAGAAATGGAATATCGAGCAGTATCAGCAATCAACAAGCTACCCAATCAGTTTAAACAAAAAATAATGCATTTTGAAAAAAAAATCAGTTGAAAAAAAAAGCAATGTATTTAACCCAATCACTTTAATAAGAAATACCAATGTAAGACGAATCAACAATAATTATTTTTGTTAAATTAGGAATGAATACTTAATTTCCATACAAACACAATACGGAATAGTCTATCACAATATATTGTCGGTGATGAAATGGTGTGAATCATCAAGAATTGGAAACAGCTTGATCCTCTTCTTCATCCTTGACAGATAAGTGTTTCTTCAGATGGTTTTTCAGGTCGATCCTTCGTCGAGCGGAGTAACTGCAAACAAAGCATGAGAATGGCCGCTCATCTGTAACAAACCATTTATTCATCAACGTAATGACCCTGTTTAGTACCCTATCTGACTGGTTCTAGATTACAGAAACAGAACCTGACGGCGAAAAAATACTGTAAGTATTAATTGATATGTCTTTGAGTAACTATTAACTTACTCTATACTTATACATTGTTTCCTCTTTTATTCATTAATTCATGTCGTTAACGTAACTCAATAGTTGAAGAGCTGAGAGATTTCTATACAAAAAATCACGGTTTCATTGTTTCGCTCTTTGTCCTGTAATCATCACTTGGCTGCCAGGGACAAAATGGTGTCATTTCTAAATATTCAATCCTTTGCAACGATGTGGTAGATACCAATAGTGAATTGAGAAGGAATGAGTAGCTTATGCACCGAGTAAAAGGAGCTGTTCTTCAGATATCTACTCTCTCCTCTAGTGAGCTCTTCAGTTCCATTTTCCAAAATAGCTTTTGAGCCCTAAGGTCTCTTATCCTCTTCAAATGCCTCCAGCCTAAACTTTTCTGTTCCAATCTTAACCTGCCTACATAGTCCTAACTCTGTACCCATTGCCTTTATTTGTTGTGTGATGTGAATGAAAGAGCTGCAACACACTTGTACAAGATTTCGTTTCTATCAATACCATATTGTACCCCGAGGTAAACAGCATTAGATCCAAAATGTGAGGCAACCTTGATGCTCAAATCCTTCTACCTGCAAACTCTAAAAAGGGTAATGCCGTGCCAACAATTTATTTTGTTGACAAACTTTCAGAAAATAGTAGAAATTGTCATAACATATTGCGAGCAAATCTGGGTGATACCACGAGCTCAGAACAAACAATTACTCAACGTACTTTGAAAGCATAGGTAATACACTTACTTGTATGAGTCATCTTGTGAAGACGAAGGTTGCTCGAGTTGGTAAATTTAAAATCACACAGGTTACAAGCAAAAGGTTTCTCTCCTACAACAAAATTAACGAAGAATAATTCATCATCCAAACCTGACTGGGAAGTTCATCATTACTAAAAAGCTCACCCGTGTGGCCCCTTTGATGAACCCGAAGTTGAACAGCCTGTGTTGCTCTGTAATCACATTTGTCACAGGCAAATGGCTTCTCCCCTACGGAGATCAATCACAAATTGAAATCCAAACAATCTGATTGTACGCTAATCAAGAAAAAGAAGGCAGTTTATTTACCTGTGTGCAATCTAAGGTGAGTACGGAGGTTGCTTAAACGAGCAGTCTTGTAATCACAGTCATTGCATGTATATGGTTTCTCGCCTATGAAATACAACCTTAAGAACTTGAAGACACTGGTTAACAAGTATCATTTAAACAAAGTAATCTCTATTTTACTAATTCACCTGTATGTGTCAGCTTGTGCGATCGTATAAGGCGCAAATCACTAGCCTTGTAGCTACAGATATCACACGAATAAGGCTTCTCTCCTGCATTAAATATAAAGATTTAGAATTAGTGGTATTACTGAATTTCATAGGGTATCTTCATTCACTTCAGTGCAAAGTGTCATATTAACCAGTGTGCATCCTCATGTGAACCCGAAGGTAACTGCCATGTGCTGTTTTGTAGCTGCATACAGTGCAAGCAAACGGTTTTTCACCTTTGAAATAAATAAAACATAAATGACGAGTTTTGATCTCTGATTTATTGTCATGTTCATGTTCTAATAATAATGATTGAACAACACCTGCCAATTCAGAAGCTCTTAAGACCAATTCACCCAGTCTCCCATTTTGACAATGGTAACCACACATTAGTTGAGGTTGTGAGAAAGCATTCACTGGAGGCTTCTAAGGTTGCATGTTGCGGTGTTCTCTGGTGCGTTCTGGGCTTACATGGTCGATTTGATTACAGTTGGAGAGTTCGCAGGGCAGAAAAGAGTAGATGTTGACTCCCTCACTTTATTTTATAGGGTTTCTCGTCGTCAACTCCAACATTATTATCCAAATGATACTGATCACTACTAGCAACACAAAGTTACAAATCACGTCACAAGGACTGACTAGAAGTCTGGAACCCTCACCAGTGTGAGTCCATTGATGTTTTGAAAGCTCATTCTGATACGCAGTCCTGTACTCACAGTCTGCGCAAGCGTACGGCTTCTCTCCTACCAAAACAAACAGCCCTTCAACATTCACAATTTTGGAACCAAAAGAAGAGCCAATCCAAAACCAACCTGAGTGAATTTTTTTGTGACTGAAGAGGGTGCTCCAATTCATAGCTCTGTATTCGCAATAATTGCAGGCAAAGGGTCTCTCTCCTAAAATGTAAAAAAAAAACCCTTACAATCATTTGGCTCATTGTTAGGAGGAGGAGGATCTCAATTTTAGAGAAAACACACCTGTGTGGGTGTTGATGTGTTGTTGAAGACGATACGGGCGCCTAGCCACATAGTCGCAGAGGTGACAGGCGTGAAGTTTGCCTCCTACAACAAACTTCCATTAGTAGCATAACTCAATGAGACGGAAAAATGTGAAACTAGAAAACCAACCAACTTTTTACGTTCCGCTATCCAAACGGAAAGGAAAGTATTGTAATCATGTAATAAAAAAAGTTGGGTTTTCTTAAGATCTCCACGTTTTGAGGGCAACTGAATCTAGAAAACCTAATTTCGGAGTGTGGTCCATGTGTGTCTGTAGAGGGAGAATGGCTGAACCGATTGAGCTGGTTATTTTTTCGTTTTGTTTATTTTTTGTAGACCAAAATAAGGTTATTGGCGATTGCGGTCAAAGGGAAGGGGGGAGGGCGAAAATGTAGCAAAAACTAGGGTTTTTCGCCTTATTCCCTTTTATCTTCTACTAGTTAGCACAAAACTTTTATTCCCTATACATCTCCATGAAATACAGAGAGTAGAGATATAGGCCTATGAAGCAAAAAATAGGGTTTTACGCTTTTTGGCAAAACGTTTTCAACGATTTTCACCAACCTCACAGGATGTTTTCGAATAGTTAATATCTATCTATTGTTCTCAATAAATGTTCCTCTGACAAAAATTATGGGATAACTGCTTCACCAGATTTGATCAATCTTACAGAGTGTCTTTTAGCCACCCATACCCACATTTGTGTATATATGTTGAACGAAGATAAAAACCAAGTTAACTCGAAAAGGAGATTTGTCTTTTTGTACCGACTAACTCCCGTTAAAGGCACCTCGCAATCATAGTCTAGCGGTTAAAGATCCTCACTGTTTAGGCACTCATGGTAGGACAGGGCCCCCAATATTAAAGTTCCTACTCCTGCCTATATAAACGAGTGATATTTATTTATTTTGTTCAAATATTTTTTTCTTATTTGTATAAAAATGTAAAAAGTAAAATATGGTGAAGGTGGTGTGCAAAAGAACAAATCAGCCGCAAGCGAAGGTCCACTGCAGCTGCCATTCCTCGATATTTGTCTGCCCATGCAACAGAGCCAGGGACTTCCACAATTCAGAAGGTCAGACGATTTGATTAACTTTCTTTTACGTATATTTGCTATTTGATTTTACCAGAAAGCGAATTTATTTTTCATTTATTAAATTTTATGTAAATATAGTTAGGAGCAAAGCAGGTTTGAAGGCTTCTTTTATTTTACTTTTACTGTCCTCTCAAAGGCCTATTGCCCCTAACAAACACGCCCGCGATTCACTGCCCAACTTTCGTCGGGATTATGAACCATCGTGTTTAACCAATAGACTACGAGTCGCCCAGTGCCTTTAATGGGAGTCAGCCGGCACATCTCTCCCCTCACCGTTATTTTTCAACGGATTTGTGAGAGTTAGGCGAATCCCCGGAAAATCCGATCAAAGATTTGAGGAACGAGGGAAAGTCTCTACTTTCACATTGTAGCAGTCGCGTCACCATTTTTCCCTTTGCGCTGGAACTTTCACAGCGTCAGCGGATCTAAACCCGAGAATTCGTCTGATTAGTTCTCTCAGGGCCTTTTTTTATCATGTTTTAGGTCTCTCGAATTAGAAAATTAGAGCTAATGGTAAATCATTCAGCATTAGGAAGACATTTTCTTGATTGAGTTCCCTCGACCAGCCTTTTACTGCACTCTCCTTCTGTCAACAGAATTTTAAATGGTCAAGTCTATTTGGTTTAGACAGGGGAACAAAATAATTTAAGAAGGTCGGGAAAAAGTGGTCATCAGATACTCTGGACCGCCAAACACAAGGGCCCAGTCCTAGAAGCTTGAAGACTCCCCCACTCTCTCATGCCTTGCATGGAGACTCAATTGTCTTCCTCATGATCAAAACTGAATACTGCCCTGACCCCCAAGCTTCCTCTACAGAGCTTCAGATTGCCAGCGATTTTGCCTTCCGACTGAGCAGCTCACCCCATAACGCTACAAAGTTTTAGGGGATGTAATCATCCAGCTATGCTGTCATATAACCAACCCTGCACCAGAATCAAACCTTGCTAGGCACACCAGCCTGTTGCTTAGGACTTGACCACCTGTTCCCATTGCTCCTTTGTACACTGATCAGTCAATATGTACAATTCCAGCCTCTCTGCCATGTCTTTTCAAGGGGCTCCTATGACCTGTGGACGCACTCAGAAACACCCAGTGGCATACAGAGACGCTTGGTTGTCTTCCCTTCACTCGCTAAGCTCCTTGTTAATGACCCTCCCTTCATGACTCATCTCCTTTCAGAAGGATTTGGTTCTTCAAAGCACATTGAGAATCTCTAACGACTTTCTGAAGGGCAATGCTCCTAGTTGTCTCTGACTTTAATTCTTGGGTTGACATGTTTGGGCGTCACTGTACTGTTCAGCTTTATTCCCTTCAGTCTAGTAAAACCTGGTGCTAGTTCTTCTGTGCTTAGCATAACTCGTTAGTGTTCAAGGTTGAGGGTTGGTATTGGGTATCCAATATGAATAGATGATCGGCATTATTGATGCTGGGGATGAGGGATACGGTATTGTTTTCAATTAGAGATGCACGTCTTCATGTAGCGTACGGCACGCTTGATTTAGAGGGTACTTATGAACCAAATGAGAGCTAGCAGGTTGATAGACTTGTCCTTAATCCTGTGCAGGTGTTTTAGTTCCTCGAGGATTGCCAACCCCTTCTTGCACTCGGCCCCACACATACTGATAGGCGATCAGCAGTTACCAACACACTCTTCAGTTGGGAACTGGAAACCCCACCCAACATTCTGCAATGTAGGTAGTGCAGTGAATCAGAATCAGTCTCTCACTTTCCAGGTGGGACCTATGAGATTTGTGGACTTGAGAAACTTTGAAACATAAATAAAGTGGGAAATCCTCTACAGAGCCCTTCACCCTAGTGCTGTCAGAGGGGCTACTTCTCTCCCACCAAAGCATACAAATCCACATTGACTTGGAGATCAGTTAACAGCAATGGCATCGAAGTAATAAATTTTCTTGGGTGAAATTAAGAACATTCATGAAGAACTAACGTTGTTTCTCAGTCCCTTCGCAGTCTTCTTCTCGTTCCTTTTCTAGCTCCATTTTTACACCAACACCTTAAAAAACTGAACACTGTAAGAAACCATACAACACACGCTTCATGCGGTCAAACAACAGTAAAATTAAAAGAGACACCTACAAGTCAGTGTGCCAGGCCCTCGTCGTACCTGCAAAAACTACAACCTGAAATATGATGGCAAACATAGCATATTCATTTATAACATGGAACGTTACATATTTCCCAATCATGCGCTCACTGTGCAAGTCAACAGGTTGCTGGCCAGAGATGACATGTGATGAGCACAATCTTGCATGCGTTGGTGATCCATGACCTCACTGGCTTGATCCCCATCTGGATATGGCGGCCCATATATCAGACCTTTGAATAGTTTCTGGGCAGTTTTGTAACCTAACAAATGATTATCCAAAGAAAGTTGAGTTGAGTCACCTTCTGAGAGAAACACTGTGTTGGAATCTGCTTCAACTTCGACATCAGTTTCAAAATTAGCGTTCACCATGTCCATATCTGCGTCCTCCTTTTAAAAGTGCTGCAAATTATTACACAACTGTCTATTATTCTCTTGCACAGCATGAGTGTGACTTATCCTATTCAATTCAATGTCGAAAAATATTAAGAATACAACATCGACAACTGATACGCAAACAACAATGTAAAGTATTTCCTGATCGAAAAAATGGCTGCATGATGTGATTCAAGAAGAGAGAATTCAACCAAAACGATTTCTTCGTTTCGAGTGGTCAATACGTATTTTCAGCAAATCCATTGATCCTTGGTGCAAGCCTACTCCTCTGAGACTTGAGCCATTCGATACTGTGGCAGACAGACATTGTTGAATGCCATACAAGACCTGATGTTTCAATAATTTCCAAGTTATCCAGCTTGACGCACACCTACGAGACCCACCCCATTCGACTGAACATCGAAAAGTGCTAGTAAACGATACGAAACATGATCTGACTACATCGGAACGACGAAAATTGACATACGAAAAACACAAGCTTCCAGTATTTTTCAAAAATAGTTATACTGATTTATATTAGAAGGCGATTGCTGATTTCGCCGTAGATATTTGACGATTTTAAGCTTAGAGAGTATTTTCAAATAAACAATGCATGCTTCTCTCCATAAAGGTTAGTTTTTACTACCTACATTATGGTATGTAGGTAATCATTCCCAGCGTACCTCGTTTAACGAAGTTGCAGAGTATCATTGAATACGCAGGACTGGGGGGAAAGTTGAAAGTTGTTCTATGCTGTATGTTGAATGCTTCGCACAAGATATTTTCGACATGTTTATCTTTTAGAGAAACTTCCCCAACTTCGTCAATTTTGACAGCTATATCTCCAAACCTTCTCTGGTCATAACCTCCAACCTCCATAAAATCCCACGTAGTCCCTCGTTTCAATTGATACAAAGTTCACAAAAAAAAAACAAAAAAACTCCAGTTATTTATGAGCGACTCACCTCTTCGTTCCCCACAGCTTACAATTCTGAAACTGGAGCCGAACCGTTTGGTTTTCTCTCATTTGACGGTGAACTTCATGTAACAGCTGACAAACACTACATATAATTCATATTTGGTTAAATATTGAAGAAGTTGAGTAAAATCATCACGTTTTATTCTCAAAGGGGGAGTTCCTTTCACCAGGAATTTTCAAATTCGTTGTTGTGACGGTGACGAGATTGTTGTTGTTGTTGTTCTCTATGTCTAACCCTTCTTGTTCGTATTCCTTCCATGAAAGGTAACGCGCTGTCCATTCAATTACAAGTGACAGTGACCACAAGCTCACACAAATGCTGCCAAATAAAAGAAATTGCACGTACGTGGTAAATGATCTGGGCGGATAGTTCACGAGAAATAGCGGTTTATTTAAAATCAGTTTCGCAAAAACGACTAGGGAAATTTACATTGAACTCAAGGAGCGCTTTCTACTAACCAATTATCATTATTTTGTTGTACATGAAACCTTTTATAAGAACCTATAGATATAAATCAAATAGAGTTTAAAAGTTGTGGAAAAACGGCATTGAATTTCGAAAATGAACACAAATATCACGTTGTGTATTGGCTCTTGTAAGTGGTTTGATTTAGTTAGATTCAATTGAACTGGCTAATGTTTTACTCATGCTAGGCAAACTGTCCATACATAACTTAATAGAGCCAATTTAAGCCATTGGGAAAAGAACAAGAAGCCATTTTCCCAAAAATTGCGTTTCAGAACTTCAAGCATTGGATGCTCCCTCAGGAAGCAAGCAACAAAGTTCTGTGATAGTTTTGGCACTGTAACATCAAATCTTAATGGAACGACAAGGGGTGCCCCTCAAAGATATTTTCAGCCTTTCAAAACTTTTTATTGAAAAACCAGTGACTATGTGGGATCTCATATGACTCCTCATTGAACACAAAACGTTTTGGGCAATCCTACATTGGATGGGCAAGGCTTCAATGCCCAGCTGCTTGTTCTGTGGAACAAATATGAATGATGCCTGCTACATCATATGCTTGTGCCACTTTGGAAAACAGGATTGGCCGGTGATCTGGGCCAAAAACTTTGAGGCGGAGAAAAAGTAAAGAAGAAAATCTGCCACTGAGAAATATTTGATGCACTGAATCACACAGCTTTTCTCATCCCCTCATATATTCAACAAGTTTTACCACTATAGCAATCATTCTAAATATTTTTCACTTAGCTTGTTAGGGCACTACTTGACGTTCTGCAGCAAGGAACTGCTGGAGCTTAATGCTCCTCAATTTACTGCATTACTCCTATTTGTGCCACGCCGTTTAATGAGTACATTATGTATTAGGTACTTTATGAGACGATCACAGTGATTTTTTTTATTTAAAAAATTTTTTTTCCTTGAAACGATGGATGCAGGTGATACCCTCAATGCAGCCACAAACGGGCCTATTGTAAGGGCATCCATGATTCTCATCCTCAGCGCCCCATGGCACTGGTCTCACTGGGTGTGACGTCACCTATGCACCCCTACCACCCCCGCACAAAGTGGAGAATATCAGCAAGTGCTGCATTCGCCATCCCCTCAGGCTGAAGAAAGGGCCTCCCAAACACACTATGGGATGCGGAGTCCATCGCATACACACAGCGCTTGCTCTGCCGTCTCTAGCCCTACCTCGCAGAACATGCATACCTGTACCTCGCACTTGCCAATACTTGCAAGGTGGTACCTCAGTAGACAGTGACCTGTGAACAGGCCACATGATCCTCATATCCTTCCTCCTCAGTGCAAGCACCTCCTTGGACCTCCCTCTGGAGAGCCGGATGAAGAGTTTTGACTGTCTAAGGCGAGGCAGCCCTGCACCTATCCTCCCATTTGCCAACCTCTCTATGTAGGTGGCTCCTGGTAGTCCCAACAAAGGGCTCAGGGCCAATAGGGATCTGTGCCAATCCCTTCTTAGCCATGGCCTTCAGTCCAGTCAGATACTCCCACAACTGCCACGATGTAAGACAGTGTGAGGCTAAGGCTTTGAGAGTGGCCTGACTGTCCACCATGATGTAGATTCTCTGCCGCTTCAGTCCCCTCTGCAGCAGCCGCTGCACACAGACCGTTACTGCAGCCACCTTTGCCTGGAACACCATGGCCAGCGACCCTGATGGGATGGCCGCTCTGATTCTCAGCCCAAAGATGCCTGCTCCCCCTTCCCACCTGGATCGCTCATGAATGAGTATCCGAAAGGGTAACACGAAGTTGAACCTCGCGGGCATTGAGTCTACCACATGCAGTTTGGGCCCCTCAATCTTCGTATGCCACGGCCCTCCTTGGTCTCGGAAGGTCCTTGCCTTCACAGACCTTCAGCCTGGCACCCTCCCAGGGCTGTGCGATGGCAAAATGATCCCTGAGCCACGCTGCCGTGCCCTCATCCTTGCAGGTCACTGCGTACCACCCCCTCCTACCCATGGTACCAGTGAACCCTGGCTCTGGCCCCTCATCCTCGTTGAGAGTGAACACAGCCTCCACCATGCTCTTCTCTACGGCTTTCATCTGCTCTGCTGTGAGGAGCTCCACCGGGTAGTCCTCATGGAACACCCCCAGCTTCACCTACGACACAGCTGAGCTATAAGAGACCGGTGGTCGCCCGCCAGGGCCGCCCTTTCACTCCCTGACACCCGAAGCCACCAGCCCCACCGAGGTGGATTGCAGACGTTGAGCCTACGCCCCTACACTGCCCCTCCCAAAGAGCGCCTCACCTACTTCCTCTCCTCGGGAGTGTCTCTTGGGAAAGGTCGCTCTCTTTTTTGGCCCCCGTCAACCTCTTTTGTCTGCCCTCCTCTCATCGCAAGAGCCCAGGCATCAGCCACGCTCTTACCCTCTGACAGGAGAGCTCTAAACCTGCGCCTCTGTGAGCCAGTAAACTTTACATGGTGCCCTCGCTTGTTCCCCGAATGCGTGCCCGACGGCCCCACATCCGACCCTTCATTCACTGGCTCCAAGCCCCTATCCTCCTATCACAGTGGTTTTGAAGAACGGTTTCCCAGAGACTCACAGAGAAAATTCCATAAAAAGAGTCAGTCAAGGAATCGATGGTGAATACTTGAGATTCTGAGGTCCTAAGTACCTTACGACTACTACGTTCGACTCTTATTGTATAGATTTAGCACATTATGCTACAAATACAATTTGTGTAATGCCAGTTTTACACGAGTGGGATTTTTAAAAAATTTCTTTTTTCTTTTTTACGTTTTGTTTATTTCTTTTTACTTTGCTCTGATACCAATTCAGTCTATCCTGTTCTTGATGCACATGTGACGAGCATCTTCCTTTGCCCATTCTCCTTTGGCTCCGAACAACATATTAATGACCAATAAATATAATTACTTGATGTCAGCACCAATTGGCAGATTTTGAGCTGTACCATTCAAGTTCTTAGGACTGACCTAAATTGTCATCTGTGGGATCTGATGATGAGCTTTTTAAGTTGGATAACGAAAATATTGGACATGATTTTAATATTTAAAACTACTGGCTGACCCTACAGACATTGTCCTATCTTAATTATGAACATTGAATTCAAATTAGTATCATTAATTTTTTTTAAAGCGTTTATTATTCCAATGCTTTATGATGTACCGTCTGACTCCCATTGTAGGCACTCTAGTGGTCGTAATATAGTGGGTATAGACGAAGATTCATAATCCGACGAAAGTTGGGCATTGGAATAGAGCTCGTGATCGTGTAATTTTTGCCTGAGTGAGTGGCTCTCCTATAAATTAATAGTTTTGTTGGTATTTCGACCCTGAAACAGGCGACATATGAAAAACATGAATTTTTATGATTGATGCCACAAACACTCAAGGATTGCCCTAGAGATTTATTTATCGACATTGCAAATGCTAGTCACTCTGGAAATCGCAACCCTTTAAAGTCGAATGGCCTGTCGTTCGGAACCAAAACGTCTTGGCCTCTGTAGGTACTTCCCTTTCAGAATTGTGGCTACAATGACGTTGTTCATTAATTTCTTCACCGCAAGTAGAGTGCCATTGCAAGACGAGGCAGGTTTGTATTTTGCCGCATAATGATTACCGATCCGATTTTTAATTGCAGATTACGAGGAGGCAATTCCAGTGAATTTAAAAATCCGTTGGATAGTAGGCATCATCTTGGTTAGTAACAGGATCAATCGATTTGCATGCCGTTAATTCGCCAGTTACAGTACGCCGTTAATTCATTTCGTTGACATCAACGTTTTTTGCAGCCGGTAAAACTTTTTCGCTCAATCATACTTGATCTTTATAATTTTGAGCAATATTTGTGAACACCTTCTCGATGAGTTCGGTCTTAGTTTCAGTAAAGTGACAAAAATTAGTAGAAGTTAGAGTTTTTTGCCATTACCGATATCTAGCAATTGTTTGGAAAAAAACCTTTCCCGATTGGTTGTTCTGCAATTCCACTCGCATATTCAAATTTAATTTCAGCGTTTTAACGTCTTTCCATAAAACGGATGACTTTAAACATGCGTTAAGTTCGTCGGCTGGCATTGATCGTGGTATTACTGGTAAATCTTATCAAAAAGCACGTAAATCTTGCAACGTGCGGTCGATTGCTTCCAAAGATTTTTTGTGTGTCATCGCGCACTCATCTCAAATGATTAATTTGCTCTGCTGTAACACGTTAGCCATCGCAGAATTTCTTGAAGGGCTGCAAGTTGGCGTTTCATTTATTTGTATGTTCAACTGCAACTTGAGTATGAAATGAGCTGTTCAACTGCCTTCCAACAAAGTAGCTGCAAAACCTGACGAAGAAGGTGAAAGTGCGACACTATTATGCCATTGCATCGTTGCCAAAATTAATTATTTAAAGTTTATATTAAGTTTTATTTTGAGTGTATTTTCATTTTAATTAAAGCGTCCGAAGCGCCACGGTTGGATTAGTAATAATTTTATATGGTGGTTAGGTATTCTTAAATTTTTTGAGTTCTTAATTTTTTCTTTCATAAGAACTGCCGACTGACGATAACGAACACAACAATAAAGGAATGAATAAAATCGGTCCAGCCATTCACGCATGATGCTGTGACCAAGGGAAATAGGGATTCACAGAAAATGAAAAGCAGAAACTGTATAAATCTTAAATCCTACCTAATCTAGGCCTTGGAGAAATCCGAAAAAATACTTGATCCCAGAATGCCTTCGTTCTTCACTCTCTTACGTCCATCCAGTCCCAGGTCGTGTGGCAGCGGCTATGTCACCCTGCGGTGGCAGGTTCGCGGTCTGATGCGGACTGACGCAGGAAAATGTTCGTTCGGTGGATTAACTCTAAGCATAAATGACCTAAAATTGTTGTCGAGCCCCTGCAGTTGTGTATTCCTGTCGAGTAAAGACGTAACTCCAAGGAACGCATAGTATTTGAGGGTTATGATGCGGGGGAGTTCTACAAAATATTTTTTTCCGAGGACCCAAAAAAAAAATCCAACTTTATGTAGTTCTTCTAGATAGTCACTCTGGTGATACTGAAAGCATGTTGCTAATAGCTACGTTTATTATTTTGTATTCAAGTAAAAAACAAAGCTCATGGGGAGATGAACTGCAAATTTATGGATAATGCGTTGAGGAAGCTGCTAATGTGTAAGTCTACAGAGAAGTTACTTGGTGCTGTTGTGTTACGCTTGTCGTGCAACCAGCATTACGCTGATGTGATCTACGCATCAAGTTTCAAAATTTACGCTATCCTTCCAAAAATTGTTAGTACACCTTGATTCAACTGTTTTTTTTTGTTACTTTGATTTGAGCTATCGCTAATTTGTGAGTACAAAGACAAATTGCTGGAATGAAATAATAAATTAATCAATTTGTTCCTCAAGTACCAAAACCATTCAGTCAGGGAAATGAAGGGATTAACAGCACTTTGGGAAACGAATAAAAAATGGTTCTGCACAGGCAGGCGTGACTACGGATTCATTGGTTCAGTGAAGCCCCATGAAACTTGTGTCAGGCATTGACCCAAACATGCACTAGTGGCTCTGTAAATGGCGTCCCGCCCATATTGCAGTGATTAAGAGTGAGCAGCCTCATTGAATCGATGAGCGAAGGTATTAAAGTGATTGGGATAGTTTTTCCTGTTGGTAAATTATTAAAGTTAACATACCTGTTTGGTCTGGTAAAATCCTATGGGCGAGCGCTTTCAATGTAAAGACACGTGTGGCAGTTAACCCAGTAGTGAGCAACGTACCATGTATGGTACAGAAGGAAGGGGGACTTTGTGGGTAGGCAGGATGAAAACACGAGTGAACTTTGGACTCCCAATGGTTTGGACTTCGTGTCCAACTATTGTACAATCAGCTCGGCGAGTTGAATCGCCTCTATCGGTTCGTTAACCGTGCTGAGTGAATTTATTCCACTTCATGTCCGCGAATTTCGCCTAGTTATCATCATGTTCGACGAAGAGTAAGTATTATTATTCAATTATCGCTCCCAATTGTTTTCTTTCATCATATTTTGGTTGTGTATACCTTGAGTGATATATCTAAGGTGGTTTGACGTATATTCAAACCCATCACACGAACACACTCTGTTATAAACTTGAGCGTACCATATATGGTACATTGCGCACTTCGCACGTGACCAACAAAGTTCAATTTTTTCTGCTTTTCAGGGAACTTTCCAGATGGAATAAAGCCCTACCTTTTCCACTTTTACGTCGACAATCTATTTACAACCTTCAAACTCCTCACACACATGCAACAGTTGGGATACGGTGCTACTGGCACTTTGCGGGAAAATAGAATTCCCAAATCCTGTCCTCTGCCTGGCGGCAACAAGGATATTTTGAAAACTTACCCCCGAGGGCACATTGAGAATATCATAAACAAGCCTCATGGAATCCTCTTATGCAAATGGCGTGATAACTCGGTTGTTACTGCTTGCTCGAATACACATGGCATCAACTCGCTGACGAAAGTTTCTCGGTTCTCAGTTGCGAGTAAGGCTCAGATCCAGGTCCCCCGCCCAGCCCTTCTGACTGAGTACAATAAAGGAATGGGAGGTACCGACCGAATGGACCAAAACTAAAATCTCTACCGAATCCAAGTAAGGAACAGAAAATGGTACTGGCCGTTGATTAGCTGGCTGCTGAATGTATCACTTCAAAGTTCCTGGATATTGCATCGAAACGCTGGAAATAATATCGCTCAGCTGGACTTCAGAAGGACTATTGCGCTGACCTACTTGAAGAAATATAGCGTCCCGAAGAAGGCAACTGGGCCTCGGACAACAAAAACGTTGGACCAATCAAGGTTTGACCACAAAGATCACTACTTGGAGAAGATTCCCAATCAAAAACGACGGCGCTGCGGTGGAGCATCTTGTGAAACCAAATCTCGCTATTTTTGTGCAAAATGTGATGTTGGCTTATGCATTGACTGTTTCAAATCTTACCACAGTTTATAAAAAATTTAAAAAAATGCGTTCACATAGAAAGAAGTTATTGGAAATTGAATTTACGTCTCAATTAGCAAAATTGTTTGTTTTTTTTTCTCACTATAAATCAATAATATATTCATTCATCCATTCTCAATATTCTATTTACCGCTATTTAGTTGCAAATAAACCGCACTTTGTACAGAAATTGTGCCTGATTCGTCGAAATTTACAATAGTCGAACTGGGAACATTGATCTTGAGAAGTGGGCAACGTACCATAAATGGTACAGCTGAATTTACCTCAATTAAATCGTATTAGAATAGAAATAATGACATGTTCTCCATAAGGAAGGTTCTTTCAGACGGAATCCATCAGAAAATTTGACAAAAATTATCGGAATCGAATTAAGGCCACTACTGGGTTAAGTCAGTACTGACTTTTTGCCAGAGTAGACGGTCTCACTAAACAGATAGACGTTATCTTTAACGATGAGCGTAGGCTCACGATTGTTGGAAAGTTTTACCGAATCCAACGCCAATTCTCCAACAATTAAATGCGCCCTGAGAAGTGTAATGTAATGCAAGGGTTAAAATAAATATTGAGCCAGCGAGGAACCTCATTCCTTCCTTGTGAAATGGGGGCCTTTTCGTGACATGAAAAAGGGCCCTCAAATTGCAGTGATGCCGTTGTAGGAAGTGAATGGAGGTAGGGGCAATGTTCTCAATTACTCAGTGACAGTCAAAATTCCGTGGTCTCGAACATTCATAACTTTCCTTTCTTCTTCGTAGAGCCGAGGAAAGTCAAAATCGAGTCATCAACAACTTTAACTAAATTTTTCGTGAGTATACATCACAACTTCATGCAAGCACTCAAACGTGAACTAAATAATAACATTTCCTACCACTTGAGAGAGTCATTACGTGTTTTTCTACGATCAGACTAGATTTTTACCAAATTTCCAACGATTTCACCCGATTTTCCAAGGACTTCAATAAACAGTATATTCAGCTATCTTTATTTGGTTTCCCGATTGTTTTTACTCGATTTCACAAGTTTTACTCTGTTTCTCAAACATTTTTACTTCACTATTCGAACAGTTTTACTGGATTTACCATCTTCGGAAAATTTAAAATTAAATTTTCATTAATTCCACTCGGGTTTTCAACGTTTCTTTCTCAAAACATCAAGAGCTGTTACTTAACTAACAATGTTTTTACCCTTCCCCCTCCCACCCTTCGAAATGTGACACGTTACGTATCAAGACATCGGGATTCTAAATCTAGAATGTCCTTCGGCCGTCCGAGCCGCAATTTTACGACCTTAACGCAAACTAAAAATATCCGATCTTTTGCACAAAAATCCCATTTGGTATCTAGTTGTGCCCACCTACTTGGCAATTCGATGGGACGAACCCCATGGTTGTTATGGGCAACAAATGGGTTAAAAAATTAACCAAAACCCAATTTTGGCAGTTTTATCGCAAATACGCCGTGTTTGGTACA
Source organism: Pachypeltis micranthus (assembly GCA_020466155.1). Classification (NCBI taxonomy): domain Eukaryota; kingdom Metazoa; phylum Arthropoda; class Insecta; order Hemiptera; family Miridae; genus Pachypeltis; species Pachypeltis micranthus. Next base: position 39,107,656 of record CM035772.1, read on the forward strand.
GTATTCAAGGTATTTTTAGATGCTTGAATGAATGGAATGAGTCTCAGAGGTATACGACTGCGTCTAGATTTAAAACAATGAAATTACAGTAAATATATAGAGCCAGAGACTACTAATTAAAAGAACTCGGGGGACGATACAGCAAAAGTAATCGGTTCATCTTCTCACTCCAAATCCCCGTCAGCTCGATTCGTCACGTCGTGACAATTGCCTACAGGCGCCTGGAATATGTAATTTTCGTCGTTCCGTCTTAGTCAGGTCGTGTTTCTTATCGTTTACTGGTATTTGTCAATGCTGAATCGAATGGAATAATGCGTGAGACAATGTCAAAATGTCCAAGAGAATAATAAACCCGTTGGGTAATAATTTGCAGCGTTCTCAATATTTTATAGGTACTTGGGAAGAAGAAGGACGTCTAGTAAAGCGATGCCTAGCTCTAGGACATCATACAGGCATCATCGGAAACACAAAGGTCGCTTAAAGGTGAGGAAACAACATCTGAAAGGTAAAGGAAAGCGTCATCGAGGAAAAAAATTAAAAGTAAACCAGCTCGGTGGCAAGGCGACAGACGAGGTGGTTCTACCTCTGCATGTCTCGGAAATTGCTCGAACTCCCTGGCAAGCCTGGTCAATAGGTAACTACGTAGTCATTTGTGTGATTTGGACCTTCGACGCAATTAAAAAAGTCGTAGATGCTATGAAGTTAATTCAGTATCAATTTGGGACAGAGCGTGTCACATTTAAACTAATTCATTACATCGTCCTGGGACTGTTCGTGTTTCTGACGACAATGATTGTAAGTGGATTGGTCATGGATATTACGTACAAGTATTGGGTAGTTGCTTTCGCTTTGTACATATATTCATTGACGTGTTGTTGCGGGTATTTGCTTACTAAGACACAGTCTGTGGTTTATTTGTGGCTCGTTGAACTGCTTCAAGTGACTTGGTATATAGCACTTCCATTGAGATTTTTCTTGATATTTCATCAAATACTTCCAATTCCCGTTACCCACTCACGAATCTTAGCAACGTTTAATGAGGTGTTTGTCGCATTATCAATGTACTTCTCTACAGTTTTCATCTCTCACACGGAGGGCTTCGCAAAAGATGCTAACGGTATTACTTGGCTCTCGATATTCATAGTCGTTATAATTTGGTTGCTAATGTACCACATAGTCCAACGTTGCTGCTATGAGCTTTCGGTCACGCGATTAGCTCTTGAACAGACCTACAAAAAGACTGAAGCATACGATAACTTCCTCTACCGCCATGACAAGAACAGGGTACTCATTTTCCTACTACTTCTACTACCCTCATTCACACTCAACGTCCCTACTTTTGCTTTTTCTTTGGTCCTCCTACCACACTACAACGCCTCTTTTGTATTTTATCGCATCGACATGATCATTTCGGTGGTAACAATGGTCGTTTCGCAAGCCTTCATTGTACGATTGAAGTTCACTCGTGACGAAATGAAAGACTTGTATTTGATCAGCATTGGGCATATACTGAACGTGTGTGTATTTATCATGCTCTTGTTCGTAGTACCTCTAGCCAGCCATGAGCCTAACACCGAAGTCACTCGTGTGTCTACGCCGAGGGACAAAATATGCCAAATAGCCATTTTTCATGCTGAACCGTGGTACCCAAATTTCAATGTCAAGGTCAATGGAGAAAACCCACATGGAGAGAAAGCTCTGAAAAACGTGCACATTTTAACTGTGTTCACCCATGATCCACGTATCCGTCTTACTGGTTACTTGAGAAACACCAAAGTGTTTGACCAAGATGTTTCTGTACTTCAAAGCATCAAGCTCTTCGACGTCAAAGAAAACACCAAGAGATTGGAAGAAATTAAGTGGAAATGTCCACCGTACAAGCCCACACAGACAATGTGGCTTGTTATCAACATGGAGGACTCATGCGGAGGGGCTGGAGAAAATTTTAAACTAAGGTACAAAAGGAAGTGTATTCTGGACATGTTCTCAATGGAGGACAAGCAAGGTCATGTGTTTAATGTTCCAGTGCCTAATCAATATAGAGGCTCAGTACATGGGGAGTTGAATGCAGACAGCATCAAATATGCTGATGATAAAGATCAACACACTTTGGATATACAGAAAAATTCAATTGTCACGTTTGTGTTTACATATAATGAAGCGGGGGAACTAATTATAACACCGTTAACGTGGCAAAAACTGCCAATATCATCAACAACCACAGCAAATAAGGCTTTCGACGACAAGGTGTCACTAGAATTGATACTAACCAAGCCACGTACTCGTTGGTCACTCCCTCCATTGTCCACCGCTTCCAATTTACTATTTATTTTATCGCTAACATTTTCCAGCATTGCCACTGGCATTGCACACCTCAGCTATCTTCACTTCATATGGATCACCTGCCCCTTTGAAAACCGTACTTTGATCCTAGCAAGTTTTTTTATGCTGGAATACGCGGCAGCGTGGGCTCTTCCTTTGGTGTTAGAAGAAATGTCGACTCTACTTATCGCAGTTTTGCTGGTCATTCAGATTGTGGCTACTGTTTGGCACATTTTATGGACTACAATGCTCCGCATGACGCTTCATCCTCTAAGGAGAAACGAAAACATTGATGTGCGTCGTTTTTGAATATGCTGTACATAAATACAATTTTGTACATAGTAATCGTTTCATTGTAACAGTTACAACAATGTTACCATAAACTTGTTTTTATTGAAAGATTTTTATTATTATTATTTTTTAAATGAGCGTGCTGGAGTTTTCTTGTTTCTGATACCTACCACTAGAGGATTGAATTGTACTACTTAGTGAAGGGGGCTGAAAATCCCTTGATTAGCAGCAGCAACTGTTATAGCAAAACAAACAGCTATGGACCAGTAACCCTTGATTCCTCAGAATTCAATTCTTTGTCCTAATTGTACCGTAGAGAATAAAACTCTGCTCCAATTGCATTTGGCTTCTATCGTACTACTTCCCGACTCACCTAGTGCGATACCGCTTTCAATATTAATCCCCCCTGTGACATAATCTATTAGATTATGGGCACTAGATGTCTTCAATAGTAGTCAGGTGGTACACAAGTCTGGGCAAAAAAACAAAGAATGCGAGGCCAGACCCTGTCCCTGACTGAAAAACAACAGGAAACCCACAAATAGTTGTACTAGTTTATAAAACATTTCAGAACGCAGATATGAAAATAACTCAAAACTCGTTATTGGGCGACTGTATGACTCGGTACTGTTCAGTTTAGTTCAACATAGGCTTGGCCCTAACTTTCTCAAATCTTCACGTTTGCAGTTATCTGATTCTTGGCACTCACAGTTGAGTGGTCAGTTGCTTTCTTGTGAACTAGTGATAGCCCTGAAGCGACTCAATCGAGGTAATGACAGCAGCATTTATTATAAACAAAATAAGAGGAACAGTAGGGAATAATTGGAATAAATGTAACGGAAGTTCTATCGACGATTCTATTCCGTGACACAGAAATACAGTAAATGACGATCATCACAACATCGGAAGAAAATGAAAGAAAAAATCGTGCTTACAAGTTTACAAAAATTGCTTCCAAAAACATTTATTTTTTGCTTTTATTTTTTTTTATTTACACCGAAACATGTACGAGTATATAATACATACTATATATTTTACTTAGAAACGTAAATTTGATAAAATTATTCGGATTAATTCGATAAAACACGAGTTTCGTTATATTTAAATTTTTTTCTTTTTTTTTCAATATATTTATATAAATAACATTTAGGAACACTTTGAGAAAATTCGTTTTACACTTTAAGATTCGAATTAAACATTTTGATCGACACGAATTATGGAGAGGGAAGTGGCAGGATGTGGGGCGAGGGGTTAATAAGGGTGGGAAGGTGAGGAGGGAGGATTGTTCAACCAATGATTAATTGCATCGGGGCATTGGCTGTCTGATGGGTGCGGCACAACAGCAAACTTCAAAAACTAACTTATGCTGTTCCATTTCACGTACTTTCCGGCGCTTTAGATACTGGTGTTTGGCATGAGGCTAGCCTTCTCAGATCGCCAGCAAACACGACAATCTATTAACGATCAGCATTAATGGTTAATGGTGGTGATGGAGGAGGGGGGAGTCGTTCCTCAACGTTTACTGCTTTTGTCTCGATTTATACGAGTATGAATAGCAGGTAACACATTCAAGATACTGTTCTCCCTCACAATTCCGAAGCTCAAATCCCCCAAAATCAGCACTTCTCGAAACCAGATCTGAGGATGAAGCCAATTACCCCATTTGCCAATCGTTGTTCTCTAGTGTAAGGAGAGAGGAGTTTGAGAGTAGACGACTCACCTCGCAGGACAGTGCTTGGAACCGGCATCATTCATCTAGAACATCATCTGGTTCTATTTTTCAGCCAAATGGCAAATAAATGTCACGTCAATTGTCACTTGGAACAGTCACAGCAGGTAAATGACCCTGGCAGCGAAACGCTAAAGGATACATTTACAAAAGAGGAAGATGAAAAACTTTTAGACCTGGAAAGATGAGTGGTGCTGAAAAAGTCAAACTAATGCTGATACATTCAAGTCCGGATTTACTTCATGGGCACGTGCCCGGGGCGGCAAATTTTCAGAGTTTTTGTTTTTACATTGGAAAATTAAACCGTAAGTTGACATTGAGGATCCACCAATTGGGTGAATGCATTCACTTGAAAAGTTTGCTGCGTCAAGAGACGTTTGATGAGGCTTTGACATTTCCCAGACTGCACGAGTTTTTATTTTCAAAAAGTCTGCTAGATTTATACCCGAATGTAATTGCCTTGCTAATATTTATGTGGACCCCTGCTTCAAACTGCTTGGCAGAGAGATTAACTCTCAAGGGTTAAAAACTATTTACGTTCTACTACAACACAAATGCGGCTGAATTATTCTGCAGTTTTAGCTATTGAAAAAGCTCTTTAACTTTTAGAATAGATTTTGAAGATGTAATTTCCGAGTTTGCATACAAAAGTGCCAGACGTGTAAAGTTTCTGTAGTCATCCAATGTAAACAAATGTATGACAGTAGAGCCTCATCATTAACTTACACATGTTTCTTTAAACTGCACTTTTTAATTTTTATGAATAAAACTCGAGTTTTCTGTAAATTGTAATACTGTTTCATTGAAAATTACCGAGCGTAATTACATTCACGCTAATAATTAATTATAGTTCTGGAACTTGAATGTAAATTATACCTCATTAAGGAAAGGTGTGTTTACAATATGCTCACTTTAAACATACGCTAAGAAACTAAATCGGCGCCAGTCTTTTTTAAATTAGTTTCGTTATTAGTTGGTATGGAGGGGGGCAGTCGCATGTTATGCCCATGGGCGGTTAAAACGTAAATTCGGGCCTGGATACACCTATGGCTGTGCACCAACACAGTTAGGAGCACTAGTACCTCACCCAGGAACAGACGGGGCTCTTCCTCACACTGGAAGAGACGGCGCAGGTTTTTTAATGGGTAACCCCTCTTATGAAGAAGGTGCATAACATAAAGTGCACTACAGTACTACAAAGTCTGTTAGTAACAGAAAAGGGTGACTGGAGGTCCAGATTTTTTATTTGCTCTCATGCGAAAGAGCAGAAACAGCGTCCCATGGTAGAAATGTAGAAGCAGACACAGTGAACACTGCAGTGCTCATAGTCCTATTGGAATGAGATTCCTGCGTTTGTTGGAGCTCCGAACCAGAAATGATTACATAAAAGGAGCAAATTGGCAACATTCTTGAAATTGATGAAGACTAACTGCATCATGGAGATGAAGGAAGAGTGGCAATGAACAACAACGTCCCAAGATTCAAAAAGAAGGGACAGAGCGTTTCCACTGCCCGTAATTCGAGGAAGCAACCCTGAGATTAAGACACAGAATCCAAAAAGGCTTGGGGGCTCCAGATAAGTGAGGAGATCAAGGTTTTTCCAGCCCAACTGAGCGTTAATGCGATAAACAGTCCTAGGTTGTGACAGGTCATGTCTTGGTACATACCCAGCACAAAAGCTGCTGAAAAACTGCCTGGAGACTGGTTGAGCATAAGAAACAGCAGCTAGACAGACTGGAAGGAGGTATCGGAAGTTAGTATACTCGGTTACCAGTTCTGAAGGCTCCCTCAAAACCTTCTGAGCACAACACTTTTGATGATCTAGCTGAAACACAACATCCTACAGAATGCGATAATAGGCGCTAAAATGGTTAGTCGACCCGTTTACTAGTACGAATTTGGCAATTGGTTGTTAGCTGTTACTCGAAGACTCCTCCTGAGTGCCGGATAACATTTGTCATAGTGAGGGGGGTGGGGTGGGGGTGGGAGAATGGAGAACGATATTTGGAAAAATTTTGACGAACGACTTGGATCAAAAAGTTGGCTAATGAAAAACACCGAAAATTTGAAGGTCAATGTCTCCTGTCTAATCATGTTGAGGATATCACAAACAAAGAGGTTCTAAGACTGTTGGAGAAGGAGAGATTCGAGCTCATCGGCACTGCGCAGTAAAAATGCTGCTGACTCCCTGGAAACAAATATGGCTCAGTGATGTCAATAATAAATATTAACATGTGATAACAGTTATTGATCCAACTACAAGAAATAACGTAGCAGTAGTTTTTGAACTACACACAATGTCCACTATTTACACCTCAAGAGATAACAGTTGTGTAGGGGCATAAGGGTGGTAGGGTCTAGTAAGAAGTACTTGAATATGAGATATCGTTAATTTTATACTGTTGGCCGACAAACATCCAGCTGGCATCATCGAAACTTGTGTCACTGTCACTGGGAGAGTGTGTCGGGATCATCATCGCTCACACAGATATGGCTACTGAAATTGTGCTTTCGAAAATGGTTAAGCCAGTGGATACCCGATAGAAAACCTACAGAATTCGAATTAATGAAACTAGGCGATTACCAAGCAGCAAATCTTTGCAAGCACCTCAGTTACATCCTGACCTCAAGCTCGGCAATATTTGTTATTTTGAATTAAAGAATAGCAAAATGTTCTTTAATCCAAGAACATTAAATGAAATAAGCTTGCCATATAACGAATAACTTACCGGTAACCAGTTATGAGTTGCCGCACTGCACTAACTTCAGGGCCAGTGAGTTTCTGAGGGAGCATTGGCCTCGTAGGTTTCATGCTCAAGTCTTGGGGACCTGCAGTAAAGAAAATGTGCATACAATAATGAAGCTCGAGCGAACATAGGGGCATTACTAAGGGCACACACGATTTATAAGAAACAGCATTGCAAAGGCAGCCCAAAAGGTTGGGAAAAGTATAGCAATTGTGCAAAGAAAAAGAGAACCTAGAGACGAAAAAGAATTTGGGAGATCCAACGTTAGCCCAGAAGTGTGTAGGAAGACTGGTTTGACCAACTTCTACTACATCTTCTGTGTATCACACACAAAATATCCACTATTCCATTCTATTAGATTATCAGTTACACCAGATCCTGAAGGGTGGCTCTCTACAGCTGGTGACCACCAGGGTCTGTGGTGGATTTCAGTAGCTATTCAAGGCAAGTCTGTACCTGTTATGACTGCATTTCGATTACCCAAAACATGGTCATCGCATTTTGTTCAAATGTGCACAACCAAAAGTTGGCGGAATGGGAGGGAACATAATCTGGGAAGAAGGCAGTTTCAGGAGTGAAAATTGAAACTTATATAATTCAAGTTGAAGCAATTGGCTTACCGTTGTGGATGGTACCAGGGTGGAACAAGGGCAGACCAGGCGACATGAACGTCTGCCCCGTGTGAGTCACTGGACTAAATAATGACCCACCTCTGAACGACTGTGTCCCTGTGCTCAGCTGCCTGCACCCACAAATAAAACGATTATTGTAAAATACATAGATGACGTACAAGGCTTGTGATATCACCTTATGAGTACTTACACACTAAGACAAACAACTTAAGGTTCACAAAAATGAAGGGCTTTGATAATTAAGTACAATGATTGCAGTTGGCAGTAGGGAAAGCGGTCTATTGTGATAGAAACCTTGTCAGGCTGACAGCAAACACGAAAGGGAAGGAGTCAATCTTGTGATAGTGGATGGAATTTTCTGTTCTTCTCAATGGGAACGTAGGCCAGTACTATGATGTCACCAGTCCACCACAAAGTCTTCAAGACAGCTGCCCTGACAGTTTCACGTGATTAGGGCTCTACGCATAACATACACGTTATAATGACCAGGATGGAAGGATGTTGAGGCACTCATGCGAAGATAAGAGCAGCAAAGTGCAGAATAATCTCAGATCACTGCTCTGTGATTTCCTAGGGCTTTTCGTTCTCTTACCAAAGCCTTCTGCTCCATCTAGGCTATTCAAGGCAGATACGACAATAGATAGGCCAACAAAATACAGCATTTCCCTCCAAGTGACTGGTGTTATTATGAACTGAATAAACTACTAAAGATACAGTAGGCAGTTGAAAGATGACATTCACGAGGGTCCACTTATCCTCCACCTGCTCTGGTGCGAGAAAGAGAAAGACATGCTCAAACAACTTACGGGTGGCTAGCTAGCTCACCCGTCAGCCTGGAGATTGAGATGCCGATACCATCGTAGGTAATTCTGTTCTTGGCTGTAGCAATAAGCTAAACGTAAACTCCTCTCAACCTTCCTACTCCAGAATATATAAAACTCACCCCATTGATGCACTGACAGTCTTAGTCATCGTTTCAGCCGTGGGTTTGACGTAGTGTGGACTGTCCCCTTTCGAGATGTTGTTGTTATTATTGTTGTTGTTGATGCTAGTGGACGTAGTAGCGTTGTTCGTATTGGTCGTACAATTAGCAAGGCCGAGGTGAGGATTCAGGAGTTTGGGCTCCGCAGACAAATTCGCCGGCAAGAAGTGGTCCACAACACTCGCTCTCGGCTCTACTTGCTGTAAAAACGAAGTACAAAGTAGTAAATAGTTTTGTGTTTGAATATGTATTAATATACAAAGTTGCGCAAATTTTCATCACAATTAAACGCATTTAGGAATCAACTTGGGGGTTTATTCCTCATGCACATTCACCATCCAGGGGCAAAACCACTATGAAGCAGAGCTTTCTGACACTACTAGTAATAACTCTGCATAACGATGGATGTACACATACTTAAGAAGCTGGATGAGCTTGCAGAGAATTTTTAAGATTTGAACTGGTGTTAGGTAATACCTAATCCCGGATTCAAGACACCAGTAAACAAATGAAACGTTATAGAACAGAACGAGTTGGCAAGAAATGCAGCTTCATGATTGTAGGTGATATTTGGCGTTATATAATGCTGGATTCGAGTTACAGTAAATAGTACATGACACAACCAGACTTGAGTCAAATTTGGAACGTAGGGGGGGGGGAGTAAGAGCGGGTACCTGGCGTAACTTATAGACAATGTGGTACCCAGGTAACTTGGTGCTTTATTCCAACAAGTAGTAAGCAAATAGGGCATGATAACCTACCAGACGTGCTGGTGCACGTGTCTGCCTAGTGGCCAAATGATAAAGTCATTACTTGCTCCCAATACAATCATGCAGGAAATATTCTCAATCTCAACAACGTTAGAAATTTATTCTCACCAACAGCTGGTTTAAACTGAATGAATGACACTATTAATGCAGCCTGTTTGGAGTTAGTAAACAAAGCATACAAAATTGTACTTGTTGCCAGCCTACTGTTTCAGCATTTAGAAGTGGAATGTTGATGTACGGATGGATGGCTAGTTGTTGTGTTCACTTCAGGCTTCTATTAGCTACCTTACTCATTCAGCAGAAGAGTAGAAAGAGTAGACTGTTGGTATTTACTATATCCTTTCTTTATGAACACGATATTCTATCAGTACAGCATACCACCAACAGCTTTCTACTCACAGGTGATATTGCCTACTCTTGAAACACTTGCCACGAATAATCTGCCAACAGTCTGAGTCCCATCAGCCAAAAATAACGTTAAATTACAAAATAGGCGTTTAAAGCTTTAAAGAGAATGCACATTCTTTACCCCCGCAATCACTGGCATTGGTTGACTAACGGGTTCCAGACCCAGACGCATCCTTTTGGCATTGTGGCTCTCGTTTTCACAAGCAGCTGCCAAAATTTGTTCCGCTTGCACCGAAGTCAAATGGGCTGGTGTTGGTCGCGTCTGTAAAGCACACGAGGGGTTTTCAGGTCAATAGCAATTATGCAAAAGCATGTTAAGTTGTATGGTTGCTGGTCATTACAATTAATGCATTTATCTAACGTAATTACAAAACGCAGGATTGATGCGTGTGTGATGTTATTATTCATATAATTCATAGTTCACGCATCGCTCAATTTTTTCGTCGAAAATATTTGGTTTGAGAGTAAATAGTGTGAAGCAAAAGTTATTGTCAGTGATCGATAAACCTAAGCAATGGGCGAAATGTGTCTGGCCTATCATTTCACTTTCATGATCTGAAGGTGACATGGTTACCTGTGGTCAAGATGCCCTATGTGATTCCGTCTTTGGGTCAGAGCAGCTGAGAGACTGGAGCTCCTGCCACTATAGAAAATGAGGTACTCTGCCTAAAGTGGGAGACACAGGTCTGTTTCTTTATTTCATGACTGTACCTAAACCCTCGACGAGGGTTATATCAGTCATAGAAGTTGCGGTTTCGCTAATATGCAAGAGGCCGGCCCCTGCAGCATCCACCGAACTCAGACCTGTGGAGGTACGGCAGGTATGTGGTCGTTAGCCAGTCTCACCGTAGAGAGCTGTTGCCCGTGTGTTACTGCGCGGAGGTGACCACCTGAGGAATCCCGTACCATCTGGGAGTAGTTCTTAATCTGGTTCCCTACCTGATCTTACTGTTTACTTGGGTGGCAAGTTTCAAAAGGACTGATCAACTATAACCACGTTTCTTAGCCATTACCTTCTTTGCGAACTTTGCAAAATGGTTATAGGCTTCCTTTGTAGCAGTCAAAGCTGCTAAGTTCGTTTGCCCTCTCAACAACCGTCGCTCACTGTTGTAGAAACTACAGTGGAGCAGCACATAGTTTCTTGTTTCCTCCGCACTGGAGGCACAAGACGTGCATAATGGAGAGTCTTTCAGAGAAAAGAAGTGGAGCCGCGCATTGAAGTCACCATGTCCCGTGAGGAACTGGCTCGTCCAGTGGTCTGGCTCAACCCATTTTCTAGAAAGACGTTCACGGATGTTGGGGAAGAACTCATACGTATCACGTCCCTTTGACGAGGATTCCCATCTCGCTTGCCATTTCTCTAGAGCCCATTCATCGATGGCGGCAAGTTTCTGTTCTGTGGTGAGATCCGCACGGAGTTCAGCCCAAAGCGGGTGGGAGACACCCTCAAGCCTGTGCCGCAAATTGTGCCAAAGCCTGAGCAAAGCAGTTAACTGCGCAATGTCCAACCTGGTTGCTAGGAGCGAATCGGCAGCGTCCCATGACGAGTGCAGACACCTACATCATGAAATATCTCGTGCGTTGCAACACACAACTTTCCTTAGCTCTACGTCAATTCACTTTGTAAATGGCTAATTCTATTTAATCGATTCGTTTATCGCTCAGTTCCTTTGAACTTGGTCAAACAACACGTCACAGCCTACAGTTATGGAATTTATTGTGCTGCTCGTACTCATTGCAGGACCATTATTGAGCAATTCGTATACAGAAAATTACTGAGGCTGTAAACACAAATTTTTTGAAGGAGGATAGTAATTACTTTTGCAGAGTTATTGGGTGAAAACTTTTAGAACTGGTAGTAAGCGAAACGGCGGTAGTTGAAATTCAGAAATTTCTGGAGTGAGCCCCATGTATCTCATGACCGTTTTTAAACACTCACCCTATAGGTATTGGATTGGACTACAGTACCCATTTTCTTCAACATTCTAGCAACATTTCAGCGGAGTTTATAAGGGAAAACCCGCGCTAAAATCGATCATTTTTGTCGAAATGTTTGATAATTTATTGTGCTGCTCTCGTCATTTTCCTACGAATCGGAATTTTATGGTATAATTGCCTCATTGAGAGCTATCAATATAAAAAATTTAATCAAAATCGTTAGAACCGTTTTTCAGAAAAAAAATTTGGTGTTTGGATCACCATGATAACTATAGTTAACTTTCGGTGGATTTTGACCATACCCTTATTTTTGCGTCCCATGGTAACCTGTAGGCTAGACATCAAGTTTCAGCTGATTTGGTTCGGTTGTTTTCTCTAAAAACCTCGCTAAAATCGATTCCGTCGAAAATTTTGATAATTTATTGTGCTGCTCTCGTCATTTTCCCACAAATGGGAATTTTATGGTATGATTATCTTATTAGAGCTACCAATTTAAAAATTCAATCAAAATCGTTAGAGCCGTTTTTGAGAAAAAAAATATTTGGTGTTTTGATCACTATGATAACTATAGTTAAATTTCGTTGGATTTTGTTTATACCCTTATTTTGGCGTGTCATGGTATCCTGCGGGCGAGATATCAAGTTTGAGCTGTTTTGGTACGGTGGTTTTCTCTAAAAATCGTTCACAGACACACAGACCATTTTCCCAAATAGTGTTTTTCGGACTCAGGGGATTCTGAAACGTAAAGATCTGAAGAGAACTCAAAATTTTTTTTTCAGCCGATTACATAACTTTCCTTTCTACTTTGTAGAGCCAAAAAAAGTAAAAAGAGAGGGCAGCTGAAGAGGATGTGTGTGATTGGGGGGGGGGGGGTTCTCATCCATTCCCCCACCACACAGACATACGCTAAAAGTGGGGCGTCTAAAATATTGTAGGGGGGGCATTAGATCCCCCTTGACCTGAAAGCAGCTGTGTGGTGGGGGGAGGGGTGCCACCACTCCATTGACAGAGGACCACGCACTCAGGGCAAAAACATGTGCAGGTGGCAGACTGTGCGTTCAAAGCTACACTTCGCCTGCCACGGGGGAACACTTGAGTCTGAGCTGTGCCGTGTCATATTGAAGGAGCTCGTGGAGTTGAGCTCCCTTGGCTCCTTTATACTCCATCAGTGACGATTTTTTAATGTGTGATCGCACCACGACCGAGAACAGCGGCAGGTCGAATGGAGGAGTGCCTGCCAGAACCTGCAGAGCCCTATTCAGTGTGCGAGCGCGGTAATTGATAAACCAACGACAAAAACGATCAAGGATTGACAAAACCAAAAAACATTTGCAATCGTCCTTACTAGTTACTTTTTCATTAAACATAGAAATGCCGATACATCAGCCGTATATTTTCGCCCTCGAGCGGTTTTTGAAGCTTCGCTACCTAAACAACGGCATTTCTATGAAGGTAGGCTCCCACGGAACAAGGTTCTCTTAATTGTTGAATTGTATCCCAGTAACGATACGAAATTTATCAATCAAATATCGTTGCAACTCACAAATTTCCATAGCCCCAAGAAAACGCTCAGTGATTTTCATGGCTTCAGCAACTAATTTTACTTTTCACGCGGTATGTTTGCACAAGTGATGACTGTCAACGGGACTGTGTTCACAGTCGGGTAAAAACAGCGAAAAAAGTAGTAACTGAAACAGCGGGGATTGGACCTCATGAATTACATAGTTTGCCCTTTTGTAATTATCATCGTATGAGTAGTTTATTGGAATACCGCTCTAATTGTCATGCAAATGCTAGTATCATATGAGCTGAAAAACTGGGCTACAATCTATTTTCTTCAAAATGTTTAATAATATATTGTGCTGCTCTCCTCGTTTTTCCACAAATATGAATTTTGTCGGAGTGTCGTGTTATTTGAAGCTGTCCGTACGGTTTGAGAAGAAAGTATTAAATGAAAAACCATGATAATTACAGTTAGTCTTGAGTGGATTTCGCTCATATCCATATTTTGGCGTTACACGGTAACCTGCGGGCTGGATTAGTTTCCTCCGTTTTCTCTAGCAAGTACGCCGAAACACTTGCACTACGTGATTTAGTGTCGAAACGGGTGACACAATAGCGAGCATCCACACTGTTACAATCCCTGCCTCTCGTACACTTCATCACTGAAGGCACTGACAGCGTGAATGCGCTTCTGATCTCTTCCATCGATGTCCATAGAAGTCGGGATAGGTCAAAATGACTGTTCCTGAATCCTCAGGAGGGGGGGGGAGGTACATCAGTCGAGGGTCGAGGGGTTACAGCGCAAGAATGGAATAGTGGCAGAGAGAAACGGAAGCCCAAATCGACCAGATCGAACTGGAGAGTGAATGTATGCACATGGGGCGCTATGTCCTAGCACACACCATACTACAGACTTATTAGCCTCTGGATAGTCAAGCTAAAAAAAACTTGACCGTAGGCCAGCTTTTGATGCAAGTACGACCAAAGGAGGCGCAGTGGAGCCTTGGTTTCTTTTCTAAGATAATCACCAAGGTCCAGACCACACATGTGCACACTGTTAAATACTTTCCCGAATGGTGTTTTCCCGACTCAGAAAATTCAAAAAAGTGGTTAGCTGATTACAATTCCTACTTCGTAGAACTTGAGAAAGAAAAGATTAGCAAGGGGGAAAAAGAGAGTGACGTGTAAACTTGTAAAGCGACTCCTTGCAGCGAAAGAGTTCACTGAAGTTGTTAGGGGAAGGATTTGTGAGTACCATCACATGGAATGCGCCAAGTTTTCAACTTACCGGATCTGGCCACGTCCCGCTGTCTCGTGAGCGTTTATTCCTCCGGCAGCTCTTTAGGTACGTTCGAATCCTCTTTCTCGCTCGCTCACCATATTCGGGAAACTGCCTGGTACAGGAGTCAATGATCGCTTGGACTTTCTCCTTAGGCTGACGGCTGATTGGCACACACCGGTCTAGATTTTCATCGACGAAGAGGCGCACAAACATCTGGAATCAAATAAGAAATGTAGAAAATGTATTGTTTAAACAAGTTAAACAGATATGGCGGCCCACACTTTAGAAACTCACATTGAAGGCTTTCAGCCGTTCAGAGTCGTGAAGGTGAGGGGGCTTCAAATCATCGTCATCGTCGTCGTCGTCATCGTCTTTGTTGCCCGACGAGGAGGTTTCATCGTGAACAGAACCTGACTCGTGGAGAGGGCTCTGGAATGTCAAAGCTGAGGATGAAACAATCTACGTATGGCATCGTACAGCACACCGTTACCATCATATCGAACGAGTCACGACTTTACTATCGGGCAAACCTCAAGTGTCCAGTCTTAACTAGGATGACAGCATTCTTGGATGTTATACGCGTTTGCCAAATGCCTATTGTGTCACTGTTATGTGAGCAGTACGTTAATCGAGCGTGACGGGATGTCCCACCGCTGGGTAACAATCCAAATGTAGGTCTTCAGGCCAGAATGGCCCAGTGTTCGAGATTATGGGGCAACAAATGGCGATATAGGACCATCAGGAGATCTCATGACGGTAGACGTGTCAAGCAACAGGTCCACGCTATCACTGACAGAGCTTTTCTCGACCACATAAGCTTCTAAGCTGCAAGAAGGCGCCATGTCACAAGCTTCGTACTAAGTGGCTTTACAAGATTACTAGCTGGCTGGTTTTCAGAGGATCATCCAGTTATAATCAAGGGCGCCGAGGACACATCGTCGACGTTTATTCGAATAAAGTTTTTCCATCGTTGGTTGGCCGTAGATATCTAAATTACTGCCATTTTCCTGAATTAACCTTTTCCTGCATCTTAGACGTCCCAGAGCCTGGACATGGGTTTCCAGAAAGGACCAGTTTTCACTCGTGCCACTTGCCAGCGTCGTCGTCGCCATGAAAAACTGCGAACAGTGACGGGCGGCAACGACTGATAGTTGAGGAACGAGATCATGTCATTCGAAGGGCGTTTCCCCTCACAACAAAAACGAAAAAGAAACTGCGCCCCAAATACGAGGCGTGCAAGTGTGAAAACAAAAACTTGAGAGGCTGTGGAATTCATGAATTTTGATTGGAAGCTCGAAGTAGCTACCTCCACTGGGCTCCGTATCTTCAGGAGCTCCAGAAACTAGGTGGACACTGGAGAGTGAAACGTAAGTGCGCTTTAACAGAGCATAACACACATCATAAGGCACGTACTCGCAATTCCTACTTTTCCTCATTGTTCTGTTGAATCTTTTCTGTTGCCCGCCCAAAGAGCACATCGTCGAATCTTGCAAGTGACACATGATGTTAGTCCTAAGGATCTAGTTAGTTGAACAGTCGGCGAATATAAAGTCGAAACATGCGCCCTTGGCTTGTAGCAGTACCACGCAGGAGGTGATTTCGACCGTTCCTCACTAAGGATGTTCAAAACAAAGTGAGCATTTCTTTTGAGGTCACGTCACAATCAACAGTGGCTAACTCTTACATTTGGCATCGCGAGCGCAATAATCAGCCTCTTCACGCTGTTACCTCAGTCCATTCATGCCTGTTACCGCAAAAGTTGTATAGTAGTTATCTGTATACTTACAGAGGCGTCCCTTTGAGGAGTGCTCGGTTGCTTCTTCACCATGTTGTAGCTCCAGACGTCTTCCCCTTCGGGTTTTGTATCTCCGTTTCGGCCTGAACAAGGAGCATTATATCCTTATTAAGTATTGAAGTACTTGATGTAAAACACTGCACAGAAAGCCAAACCACGTTCTACGTTGTCAATTCAACTCGTAAACGGTGCTCTTCAGACAGTGCCGTGCCATATCAGTGGAATTACGGAGCAAATGAGGTGGATGGGGCTCGGTCTCTGGGGAGTGATTCCCAACTGAACGTCCTTTCAATGTACCATCCTCGCTGTAAATGCCAGAATTTAAGGGGTTGAAGGGTGTCAAGGAGAGCGATGTGGCCCCTCACTCTCACCAACTGCACCAGCAGGTGGTAGTTGTCTGAATGTACGAGTGAGGGCATATACCTCAGTCCTTCTGTAAGCGTGATGGGTTTAGGTTCCGTGCAGCTCAAGTTTGGCTGTTATTGACAGCTCAATAAAACCATGGGGGCCTGCTTTTACATCACGAGGCTGGTGCGCTGAGAAGAGGATAACAGGGTACCCGCCAAAGCTGAGGGAACAATGAACCCAGAAATCGTGGCGGTATGAGGAGCATTTCTCAACTCCCCAGAATAATTGAACTTCCCACAGCTTTGACTCCTCATTATGGATGAAGGGATCTACCGGTTCCCCTCCACGTATTTGAGGAGTGTATTCTAGCGCTGTTTCATGTAAATTTTAACCTCCTAACTGCTATTCTCAATACAACTGTCGTCCATTTTTCGCTTCTCTCTTAGACTCAATACTGACCACTTCCGATTGCCTCCATCCCTCATGGTGTAGAGTGCCAAGCCCGCCCTCGTTTTCTGAATCATCTCTGATGTGGATTACCCTGCAGCTGTCAGTGGAACATCGTGACGAACGCTGCTTGAACACAAGGGCAATGCCTCTAGAGCAGCAACTCCCTGTCACATCCCCGCGTTGGCATCATCTTGCAAAGAGCCCACCACCTGTGCTTAATGAAAGACCTTGACTTACCATTCAACTCTTCTTCTACTTCAGGATCAGGCGACAGTCGCATTTCCTGCAACAACAAATACATCATTTTAACCGTCATTTATCAGCAAACTATGTTCAGTCATTGATTCAATCATGGCACTCTCTGAGGAATGAAGATTTGTTCCGGAATTGATAGTTGACGGTTGAGTGCACTGACTTGAACTACAATGCACAACCTGCCAAAGTTGTGGACAAGTCAGAATGTCTGGGCTCTTTCGATAGTCGACTTGGGCGGAACAGTCAAGTCGCACGGTATTAACAAAGTTTCTTGACGCAGTGCTTATTCCTGTGTTCAAGTAACAGACAGAGTTCAATAAGTTAGTTTTGGTCGATGTGGCTCATGATATGCAACAGTGTTGTCGACATGTAGACCTGCAGGCTGAATGTCAACTGAGTTGGTGTCGCCTTCCTCTTTCATTCGAGTTCACAGACACACGCATGAACATTTTCCTCAAATTTGTTTTTTGAACTTGAAATTTTGGGAGTTAAATCTAATGTTTTTTGACCAATACTCCCCTTACCCACACAACACCTCCCGCTCCCCTTCCCCTCCACCACTCACCTCATCACAACCCTCACAACATTGTGAGGAAGAAAGTTTTTGCAGCGCAGGAAGCCAGAGAAACAACAAAACGAAACAAAAAAATTCAGTTGTTGGTGGAGTTGGTGTGGGTGGTGGTGGGGTGGTGGTAAGGGGTTGAGATAGAGGAAGAGAGAAAATATTTCAGGAGGAGGTCGAAAGACAGGGCTGAATAGCGGTGCGAGAAAGAGGGGTGTTGGTGCTAGGGGGTAGTTGTGGGTAGAGGAAGAAGTTGTGGTGGGTGATTGGCGGGGGTGAGAGAAAAGATAGTAGGGCGCTGCAGAGAGGGAGAGGACGAGGGTGAAAGTAAGGGGGTAAGAAAAGAGGCAAAAGGAAATAGAAAGGTCGGCCGACGGAAGGGTGAATGAGGGTGCGGGGGGGGGAGTGAATTCGGAGGCGGCAAGCTTTATCATAAACATCCCTCTCCGCCTTTACCGTCTCCCGACAGTTCGCCCCTTCCACCCGTCACCAGACCACCCTACCGCCACCCCCTATCTAACCCTTAGGGGTGCCCACCTTTCAACCCCCCTACTACTCCGCCACTTACTCAACCCCCTGGAAAACCTTCTCACGAGAAACTCGCCCCTTAAAACCCCCCGCCGCCTCCACCCACCCCTATCTTTTACTATCCACCTTATACCAAAAGTTTCTACTCTTAACCCCCCAACCCCACCCGCCACAC
Source organism: Pachypeltis micranthus (assembly GCA_020466155.1). Lineage (NCBI taxonomy): Eukaryota > Metazoa > Arthropoda > Insecta > Hemiptera > Miridae > Pachypeltis > Pachypeltis micranthus. The sequence continues at coordinate 39,126,373 of CM035772.1, forward strand.
TTCTCCACCGATGTTCCTTCCCACCGCCCCTTATGCTCCTTTCGTTCTTAGGTAGTAGTGGTGATGTGGGGATGATGGCGGCGGGGGAGGGGGTATCTCTCACGGATCCTCTCGTCCTTTCGACCCTTCTCCACCCCTCTACAACCACCATTTCAACCCTGCTCGCTCCTTCCCACCCCCACTTCAGCCCATTTCAACCCCTTTCTTCTTTCTCATGGCCACCCCACCGCTCCTCGCCTTATCGCTTGGAAAGCTCCAGGTCCCGACAACTCTCCTTTAAGGTTCCCTCTTTGCACTGAAGGATACAACCTCCCTTCCCCTCACCATTCCTTTGCTTTTCCCGTCGACCCCTTTCCCAACCACCCCCGCCTTTCCTTCACTGCAAACCCTTTTGCTCAGAAGGAAGTGGGCCAGCGGGGTCGGGTGGGATTGGGAAGGTGGGAAGCTTTTCCTACCCCTTACAGTAATCAAAGGGGGAGGGGTTTGCGTCTGTAGAAAGCGAAGAGGCGGCGGGTGAAAGGGGATGCGGGAGAAAGGGGTTGGGGAAAAGGCCCTTAAGGGACAGCTACAAGAGGGCAAAAAGGGATGAGAGATAGCGAAGGGGTCTGTGGGTATGGAGGCAAACGGGGTTGTGACCGGGGGGGGGGAGTAAAGTAAGGCTCGAAGATACGAAGGTTGCGTGGGAGGTGTGTTGAGGGTATAGAGAGAAAGGAAGGTAAGGGAAGGGGTGGGGAGGGGGTTGACAGTTGCGAAGGGTGGTTGAAAAGGGAAGAGTCGGGGTGGGGTGGGGTTGGCAAAGGGATTACCCCCTGAGCGTCGGAGGGTTGCTCTTAGGAGCGAGAAAGAGGAGTGAGATGGAGAGAGAAGTAAAGGGAAAACCGTAAGGTTTTGCGAGTGAGTGAGGGTGAGGGAGAATATTGGAGTGAAAGGGAGGGTGTGGGGTGAGCGGGTTTAGCGAAGGGAAGCCCGAGAGAACGGCGTCGGATGTTACAGAGATCCCCCAAGGGGAGGAGGTGAGGCACAAGGAGTGAAGTGGAAGCGAGTGGCGAGGTGAGGGGGGGGGGAAAAAGGATAGAATAGGGGATGGTAGTGGGCAAGGGATTGGGAGAGCTGTAGTGTTGGTGTGGGGCCTCAGTGGCGGTTGGTGGGAGCGGAGGGGGAGGGTTACTGCGCGTCCCGAGAAAGGAGAAACGTTAGCAAGATGAGGGGTGTGGTGGTGGTGCGGGGGATGAGTCCGTAAGGGTGAGTGGAGTGATGGTGGTGAGGGGGTGAGGGTTGAAATGTGCCAAAGGGGGGCCGGGGGTTGACGGGGGCGGTACGGGCGGGGAGGGGTTTACCCGTAAAAGGATGAAAAGGGGGAGGGGTATCGAACGGGGTGTGTCCCTTTACCCTGTTTCACGTTGTGCCTTTTCTACGGTAAAACTCCCGGATGGTAACAGAGTTTCAAACCGAACGGGCTTTTGCTCTCTAAAAAAATGTATAAATATATACAACAGTAACTGCGTCGACTTCTAACGAGGAGCTACCGCTTGAAGATAACAAAACCACCGAGTCTGAGGGACCGAACACGTAATGTGTTCATCGCAACTAACACACACAAAACTGCACATTTTGCCGGCCGAATTGCACGTGCATTTGTACGTTTATTGTTTTTACGATACTCCGTCCGATCCGTTGTTTACTTTCCTTTCCGCAACTCAAAGGGCGAGGAAAATATTACAAGCGGCAAATAAAACAACTAAGTAATTATTGTTTTCATCCTCGCATTTTCGTGTGAACCATCGCACAAGTTTCCTCGACCCTCGTTAATTTATGACACGCGACTTAGTATCACAGTATGCCTGCCCAGTATCTTCGTTGGGGGCATATTTACGGAAATCCTCGCGGAAAACAACACGCAAGTGTTTTTTGAGGCAACAAAAAGGCGGTACATGTTGATCACGTAGATCGAAGTCGCTCTAAAATTTAGTCTGGACATTTTGAGAAAGTTCAAACGCATTTTGTTCCGCGTAAGTAACTATCCGTTCAACGGATACAACATAAAATACGAGTAGATCAACGTGACATCCTCCTAACATTGGCATTTTACTCATTTTTTCTAAGACGTCTGACGACTTCAATCAAGACCTACAGTACTTTGTCGTGGAAATGCGTGGAACGAAGATATTTCACCTAAAGATGGAGGGGGGGGGATAAAGTTGGGTAATCGGAGGGTTAAAAAGTTTGTTTTTTCTTCGTTAACTTCAGATCTTCACGTTTCAGCGGCTCCCGAGTCCTCAAAACAACATGCGAGCAAATGACCTGTGTGCCCGTGAAACGCAATTGATCTCTCCTTTGAAACTTGCCACCCAGATGGCACGGGATTCGCAGGGTTATAACTCCTCGTGGTGATTGCTCTGTACTTGGAAAGTGGCTGAATGACAACCTGCCGTACCTCCGCATGTCTGGGATCGGTGCTCTTGGAGCTGCGCCATGACTTTCGACTGATAAACGTCTTACGACAGTTAAGAACAGTGATTTTGATAAAGAAACTGACCTACCTATGAACGCGAGTAAGAGAGATGAAATTTGAACACGCAACCAGACGGTGTTTACCACACAACAGAACAGTAGACGACGCTAGTCACTGACAACGTCTTTCAGTTCAGACTGAACATGCCTTACTTTAAGGTCCCAAGCCAGCACAAAAGCCCCAAACGCCTGTTCACTGCATCAATGAGCTTGCTTCGTCATTTGCATGATCGCAGAGTTCAAAGCACCCAATTTTTACTTTCCTTAGTAAAAAACAAAAAAGTTAATTAGTCGAACGACAATGTTTTGTTATTTTGGTTTTCTTCAGACCTTTACGTCCGTGGCTCCAAAGTCCGAAAAACGTCCTTAGGGAAAATGGTTTGTATGTGAGCGCGATTGAAAAAAAACGTCTCAACAAATCTACTCCAAATCGGCCCAAAACAATAGTTATCACAGTGATCAAAACACCAAACTGTTGATGCTCACAAAAACGACCATTACGATTTTGATTAAATATGTGTACGTCATGTTCCAAAAACACGACAATACCGTAAAAGTGGCATCTGTGAGAAAATGAGAGCGGTACAAAAATTTCGTTGAAACGAAAAGCGTTTTCAATAAATCCCAAGGTGATAAAATTGTCAAAAAAATTATTGTGATAGTCCAATGAACTACTAACACGGTGAGAGCTTAATGCCACCATTTCTAAATACCATTTCTGACGGTTTTTACCCAATAATGTCTAACCAGTTTCTTCTCCTAAAAAAAAATCTTGACGGACTCATGAACCAGCTACGCAGTGATTACTCAATAATGGTCGTAGCATGAGTAGGAGCAACTAAAAAAATTCCGGAACTTTAAACGCCATTCGTTTCCACGCATTTGTGCTACGCTCTACCAAGTTCGCATGAACTCAGTGAAGAATAAATTTCATTTGTTACTGGGGCGTTAAACATCGTTAAATATGCGTGGGGCTGAGGAAAGTTGTGTTATGCGTCGCACCAGATTATTATTATTTGCCAAAAACGGCTCTGTTTTAATTAACTGTTTAGCGTAGGCTGGTCCAAATAACACAATGCCATGTAAGAGACGCGAGAGCAGCACAAAAAATGAACAAATATTACGACAAATCGATTTGAGTGCATGTTTACATCAAAAAGGCGTTATGCATTTTTATTGTTTTTTTCCCGTAATTTTTATTTAATTTAAAAAAATATTCGAAGTTTTTACTTTCCTTGGCTCTACAAAGTAGAAAGGAAAGTTATGTAATCGGCTGAAAAAAACATTTTGAGTTCTCTTCAGATCTTTATGTTTCAGACCCTCCCTGAGTCCGAAAAACACTATTTGGGAAAATGGTCTGTGTGTGTCTGTGAACGATTTTTAGAGAAAACCACCGTACCAAATCAGCACAAACTTGATATCTCGCCCGCAGGTTACCATGGGACGCCAAAATAAGGGTATAAACAAAATCCGCTCTAAAGATCTGGATTACATTTTTTATATTGATAGCCTTCAATAAGGCAATTATACCATACAATTCCCATTAGTGGGAAAATGACGAGAGCAGCACAATAAATTATCAAAAGTAGCGGTTTTTTCCTTATAAACTCTGGTGAAACGTTAATAGAATGTTTAAAAAAAAACCTATGAATCATTCCCGAACGAGTACGAGCAGCCCTAAAATTCCGGAACTGTAAGCGCTACCGCTTCCTCCCGCCGTAAAGTGTTGTTTGACCAAGTTCAAATGAACTGAGTGATAAATGAATTGAAAAAGTAGAAAAAAAGACATGTGCCCGAGTGAATTGACGTAGAGCTCAGCAAAGTTGTGTGTTGCATCGCACCAGATATTTTATAATGGTTACGCGAAAGTAAAGTAATCGAGACAAAAAACAAAATGGAGTGAATGTTTGAAAAATTTAAAAAAAAGTCAACTGACCACTCGAGCGCAACGAAACTACGAAAAAATAAAAGAAAGGAAGGGAAAGGAGAGAGGAGAGAATGAAAGGAGTTTTGCAGTTCAATAGTGACACAAGGGCGACAACGAACTCAATTTCAAATTGTAACAAATCGGAGACGTTGGGCAGGGCCGAAAAGGTCACGGGCTACTACATCTGGGTGATTTTGGAATAGCAGGTTAGCCTCCACGAATACGTTAACTGTTAACAATGAACATTCCGGAGATCGTTGCAAGTAGCCCTTAGTAGGGCAAGCCCGCGAGAAGCTAATGTCTCTTGGACATCAACTGTGAGTTGAGACCGAGACCGCAACCAAAACTGCGATTCATTCCATATCGTAGTCTGTTGATGAAGTCAGTAGCGTGTTGTGTTGATTGTGTCCCTGATTTTGAAAGTGTTACGTAAACACAAATAGAGTTACTGTTGGAGGAACACTCCAAACGCTTTGTCTCAGAGCGATCAAGTGAGACAAGACACACCCTTCTGAGGATGGAGAGGAAGGATTTAAGGCAGATTGTTGGGGTCATAACTGGGCACCGCAGAATGAACAAACACTCCCTACCATGTCTTGGCCCAGTGCTAGAGACTTGAGAGGGAGCGACTTTTGGTCTTTGGCACCACTTCTCCAAGGATGGATACAAACGAGGACTCCTTCAGGAACTACCTGGCTTTCCTTAGAAAGCTAGGAATCGACTTGTAAGACATTAGGACTGACACAATAGGCCATCTGGCTGCGGTGCACATCCCACCACTCTTGGAGGAAGGAGAAGACAACGATTTACTCTTGTATTACAATTACAAATTAAAGGTTGGCTTGATTATATTCGACTAGAGGCCAAGAAGGACCATTTTCGCTATTAGTGAAGAATATATATTTATTTCTTGATGGCGGACGTATTTTCGGCTCAATAAAACGCAGTTTGATTGTGCTTTAAATTCACTGAAAAATGAAGACTAAACGTTGAAAGAAAACCCTGCAAATTATTACACAATGGTTTATTATTTTCTTCAACAGCCTGACTGAGTCTGACAGCTCCGAGACCCATCCCACTCGATTCAACGTCGAAAAATACCAGTAAACCACACGTAACATGACCTGACTACAGCGGAACGACGCTAACTAAATATTCCAGGTCTGTGGGCAATTGGCACGGTGTGGCGAGTCGAGTGGACAGGTGGTTTTGATGAGACGGGAGGGAGGGAGTACAAACGATGAAACGACCACTTTCGCTGTAGTTATTGTCCAGCGAGTTCTTACAATTAGTAGACTTTGGCTCACTATAATTACTGTAATTTCGCTATACGCGGTTGTACACGTCCGATACTCATTCCATTCGACCCAGGATCTAAAAATATCTTAAAAACGGTACCAAATACAGCGTAATTGCGTTAAAACTCCCGAAATTGGGTTTTTGTTAATATTTTAAACCGTCTTTGGCCCATAACAACCATGGGTTTCGTCCGATCGGATTACTGAGGTGGCGGGCACAACTAGATACCAAATGGGTTTTTTTGGACAACGTTAAAGACACCAAACGCCCCGGATTGACCAAACGGACATTGCAGATTGAAACGAAAAGTATCAACTTTTGCGGGGGGGGGGGTGTATAAAATCTTTCCTTACCGAAAACATAGGTTTATTATTCAGAATGCATAATATTACAACTATTCGGGTCAAATTTCGATTGGTCGAGGCGATTCATCAATAAATGCAGTTATTGGAGAATTGTACGACAAACTTGCATTTTCTTCACCAAACACGACGATCATTTTCCCGATCATTTTTCGGGTAAATGCGGGGAGCTGTTCGAACACGACGCGAGATACCACTCGTTCGGGAAGTGGCAACAACATCCCATGGCAAGTGAAGCTAGCGGTCTCCTGTCTCTGTCTTCGGTCTCAGTTCAGATCCAAGATCGTTCAGGTGCTGACCCCCTGTGCCCCACAACGTCAGTTCGAAATTAAACGTGTCTTGGACACTCGGCTTGAGGCTTCCCTGACGAGTAGGTGTACGCCCTACGGCCACTCCTTGTTGGCGAATCCGCTCACCTTCTCTTCGCGTATTTCGGGACCCAGGTACTCACCTTTTGGCTTAATTGGTAAGTCGCATTTTCTTCCACCCTTCTGCCTGCCTGTGCCGCATTTAGATTCTTCGTTTTATCTCTGGACATTTTCGAATCGCCATGTTAAATTGACATTTATCTTAACTATTATTTATTACTTTCCCACCGTTGAGGGATTTCCGAGGGCGCACTTCCATCGCAAGATTAGTTTTAATTATAATTCCAGTGTTCAACGTTCGAAATCGATTTGTTTTTCTACATAAACAAACCCATACTCCGCGACAGTGCACGTTTTCCCTCACAAATTCCGCATATCGCTGGACTATTGAAGAAAACAAACGTGTCCGTAGTCTCTCAAACCGCTCAAATCATTTTGGATAACCTCGCCTTTCAATAATATCTCACTTCCAACTTGGATAAAACGGATTTTAACAGGTTACATCAAACTCACAGGGTACGATCATATATATCCGGACTCCACGCATCGTTCTGCAATAAATGTTCGTCTGGCAGTCCGTTGGGCCGAGCTAACAATCAGAATATGCACGAAAACGCCGTAAATCAATACAAAACGGCTTATACTTTGGCCTATCCCGTTCAATCCAGGAAACGACAACTAGTATGCAAGCGACAATGGTGGTTAGCTTAGAGGGGGACCTTCTGCAGCAGCTTCAGTGGAGCTTTGGTTACTTTCCGAAGATAATCAAAAAGATCCACATGGCTTCCAACCGGAGAGATTGCACCGAGAAACTTGGCCCCAAGGGACTGCCACATCTTAAGGACCCGAGATACGGCAATGACGAAATCAATATTGCCGCGTTCTCAGACACTACGACTTCCACACCCCCGTATTATCGAGAACCCCTATAATCCACAAGTCGATAACATCCAGGGCAGCCATACGCAATTGTTTCTTTTTCTTCCAGACCAGGGACAGCACTGGCCGCGGAATCGTAAGATTCTCGGCAGCTCCGTTCACTAGTCGCAATGCCCTTTGGACGTCGAGCCAATGAAACCAACCACCCGAAGACGGGAGCACCTCTCGGAAGCGCTGAAACAACACAGAGGACACTGCGAATCGGGGAATTTGAGGTGCCCAATCATCAGAAATGCCCCGGACGAACCTCCGCTGAATGGAACAGTTTGGTTCGTCCCGGTACATCACTCCGCCCTTGATGAAAGTGCCTGTCATCAGGTACTCATGAACATTGCGGTTTCTTGCCGTGTACAGCAATCAGGCGTTACTGTCCACCCAACAAAGGGAAACTTAACCTTGAGCAGAAAGGTAGAGAGAGAGAGAGAGAGTACGAGAATTTTGAAGTATTAAATTAAGAACTACAGATAAACATTCATTTCACCGCGTCTCTGGCGTACATAGATTCTGTGGATCCTACGTCTTCGTTCCTTATAGCTGCGACATCCAGGGTTCAGGGAATCAGTTCATCTATTGACGAAAGACGATTCTATCAGTGGGGGGAGTCGGAATTTCCCTCCTCCACAGAGAACGCCTGCCCTCAGTTGTTCCAGAAGAGGTAGTTCTAAGCGTGCACCGTGTCCTGTGTTACGGGGAGATTAATATTGAAAGCGGTATCGCACTAGATGAGTCGGGAAGTAGTACGATAGCAGCCGAATGCAATTCGAACAAGGAGTTTTATTCGTGAATTACATTCGGAGATGTTTTACCACCACAAGCCGGGAACTAGGTGGGAACGAACGTGAGCGTGGGTGACACAGCGACGAGGGAACCGGCTCAGTTACAACTGACGGCAGCGAAGTCTCGAGCGAATCGGGGCATTTGAGGTGCCCAGTCAGCATAAATGCCCCAGACGAGCCTCCACTGAATGGAAGGGTTTGGTTCGTCCCGGTACACCTGACTCATGAAATGGAGAAACGTTTGATGCCTGTATTGACAACATTCACACGTGTACGCTGAGTGGCAGCTGTGTGTGAAGTCGCCATTCAATTCGTACACAGATTGTGCACTTCCACGTAGGTAGTTCGAGCATCTTGGCTGCAGTTGAGGATACGCGGGCAATTTTTTACCCCATGATGTTAGCCGCAGATAGGGCAGGGATGTGGATCGCGTGGTGGACTTCTGTCATCATCCGACCTTTTCGAAACCGCGTGATTTCCCCGGACGCGTTGTTTGAGAGGTCGTTTCGTTCGGGGGCAGACACGCGGGAAGATGTCGGTGTTGATGAAGTCGTGGGTTGGGGATTGAGTCGTGAGGTGTACGCTGAGTGGGTTTATCGCTGCTGCGATGCTAGGTAAGCATTGACCGAGATCTTGACAGACCAGAAGCTTCTCGACGTCTGTCCTGCTTTCCTCGAAACAACTGTCGTCGATCGAACACAAAGCTAATAATGACGGGCGAGGAAGTAGGTCGCAACAGAAGGGCAGAAAATTTGGAGGCTGCAGATCAAAAATTCCCACCGCACTACAAGAACCTTCAAGTTTTCCAGCGTGGCCGGCATCGCGAACTAATGCAGTCAAAGTTCGACCACTAGTTGGGCGCCAATGTTATGGGGTATAAAAGCGGTATCGCACTATGCGAGTCGGGGAGAGAGCATGATATCAACCGAATGCAATTGGAACACAGAGTTTTATTAGCAATTACACTCGGGGAAGTTATACCACCACAAATAGGGAACTGGAAGGGAGCGAAAGCAGGCGACGAGGGGGCCGAAGTTTCGAGCGAATCGGGGCTTTTGAGGTGCCCAGTCAGCAGAAATGCCCCGGACGAATGGAACAGTTTGGTTTGTCCCGATACACTGGAATCGGTTTGTAGCCCACCGCCCCACTTCCACTTTCCTTGGGGAGAACAACAGTTCGGCGACAATCCAGCAGAAGGGTTTCCCGTGTAAAGAATGAGGTTGAAAGCAGCAGCTTAAGAGCCTTAGGGGCTTTGGGCGAATTGCATTGTCCAGACCATAGTGTTCGCTCGTCGAGAGTTGCCACCTTCAATTCCTCTCCGACCAGCTCATTATACCGTCGTAATGAATCACAGTAACTATTGAATTTTTTCACGATTGAAACAATCGGTCAGAATATGGAATCACGGTTCTCGAATAACTGATAAGATACAGAAAAGACAGGAAAGTGTTACCTGTGCTACGTGCTGTTACATTTTTGTACCAGGGCCTCATTCCATTCACAGGGAGAAATAACATTGGGACCAGCAGAAGTAGATTGTTGACACGGCGCATATGTTCCTCGTCATTATCTGGGAGCACTAATGAGATGTTTATCAATGCTTCACAAACTCCTGAAGAGTAGGCTAAACGTTTTCATGCCCTCCACCCTCCAGCGCCTTAGCAGCGAAGTTTGGCCCTTTACAAGCTGCTTCCAGAGGGCTTTGATGGCTGCTGCAGTACAAGAGAGGAATCGCTCTGCCAGAAGTGTGTTGACGTGGCGCCCTCCACAACCTGCACCTCAGCAACAGCAATGAGGCACAATCTCAGAAGCCAATTGGTACACATCCCTATCGACATCGTTCCTGTCGACAGGATACTTCTGCAAGACCCTTGCCATTCGTGAACTCTTAGCCACAGCATCAGCGCCAATGTGGAGGATACGGTGGAAGGGTTGAAGGAAGAAGAGAAAAAGGATGGAGAAAGGGAAGGAGGGCGACGTCCCTGGCTGCCTCCCCAAAGACCCTGGGCGTCAAAGGGCAGCTCTGGGCTATGAGGCTGTCTTTAGTTGTGATTATCCAACAGAGGAACGGATAATATTCCCTCTAGAATTCTAGTGAGGCCACCAAAAGGAAGTTGGCGATGGCTAGGGCCGCCTGGTCAGTTTTCAACTCCACTGAGCCTTAAGCCTCCTCAGTTCATCTCCCCCCATCAACTATGATTTCGTTTCTTTCGGCATTGACCTGCCACCTTTTTACTCATTTCACCCTCCACCGCTCGATGTTCAACATATATGGTGAATTCAGGGAACTATACAAAGAGAAGTGTGAATGACAGACTAAATTCTTCACATATCGCAACATGGAGCCGGACGACAAGGAGGAGCGAGGACAAGGTATGTGCCCCCCCCATACACCCTCCTACCATCTCTCACTACCGTAACACCTTCTCAATCAGCAAGGCGCGGGAACACTGCAACACCACTCAAGACCGTCCGCTTCTCGCCTTCCAGACATTCGCCTACAATTTTTACGCGGGAAGGTTGGAAAAATGCGGACTAGAAATAGGGTTAGTAGGGCCTGGTGGGGTGGGAGGGTTGATTGCGATGGTGGGGTGGGGAGTGGTGGCAAATTGAAGGAAAAGGGTTGAACTGTGGTGGTGGTGAAGGTGAGGAAAGGGGTAGGTAAACGGGTAAATATTGGAAGGCAGAGTCGACCTGACAACTCCTGGCGGATGACCCCCAGTCAGTTGATAGGAAGGCGTTGTGTGTGTGTACCCCGATGGGTGGGTGGGTGAGGGCTTCTGTCGCGAGCGTATTTTGATGTATACGACGAGAGGGGAAGGGGATGACCTCGGGTACCTATCGCATGGAAGAGGGTTCACGAAGGGGGGAAAGGAAGTGAGTTGGAGGGGGGAGACGCGGTGAGTTGAAATTGTGGTGGAGGGGGGGCAACGAATAATAAATTTAAAAGCGAGCGGCACCCCACCCCACCACCGCCACCACCACCACCAATCGTCGGTACAGGCAAATCTCCCCTCTCCCACGACCGACCACACTTAACTACACCCCGCCACCATTCCCTCGCCCATCGCTCAAAGCTCAACATATACCTATAAATAAATATACATTTAGTGCCCCCCACCCCCACCCCGCCGTACACCAGTCGCCGTCATTGCCGGACGGTTGGGGAAAAGTAGCAGAAGGGAATGGAGGGGGGTAATGGTGCCGCTGTAGGGCAGGAAAATGGGTGAGGGGGAAGTTGAGGAGGAGGTTGAGTAACAATCGATAACCCCCCCTCCCTCTTCCCTCCTGCCCCCTTGTCATCAAGCCGCCCCCTTAACCTGAGCACAGAGGTGACCTCACCCCCACCCCACCGCCTCATCAACCTCTTCACGACCATCAGTTGGGTCACATCTTCATATTATGACCTCCCCCACCCACCCCTACCCCACCACTACACACAACACATCAGGACCACTCTCCCATCCATCAGGTACCACGTACACCACTTCATGCGACACCATGAACGAACAACAACAAAAAAGTTCACTTTGTCCAAATTCAAAATTCGTGTTAAATTAGGTAAGTAAGGGACGTATTACAGGCACATCCCCCCCCCACCAACAGTCGCGGCTCAACATTCAAAAGGCTCATTCTGCCAGATAATCGGAAAACGATCAAATTTGTATAAAATGTTGACCTGTTACATGTTGCAGTTATTGTGAAGTACTCCCTTCGATTTCCTTTGCCCTTCGAAGTAGGAAGTTAGGCTGTTACTAAATCGAAGAACACAGTTCGAAAAATAGTACTTGGTGAAATGGTCTGCGTTAATTTTTAAAATATAAAATAATTTGATCGCGTTTATGTGAAAAGGATTGAGAGAGAACGGCTGGACCAAATCAGCTAATGTTTAATATTCAACCTGCAGGCCTACTATGGACGCCAAAAGCGCGTTTACGAGCAATTGGCAGCGCTATCAACAAGATCAGTCTAAAACTAACAACTCAAACGAGGGGGAACTCTGCGTCAGGCCATGATGGCACCTCAGCGAGAATTCTCATGCAGTTTGCGCCATTGTTGGTACTCCCTTTGGTACATTCTTACCATTTGCCTATAGCACAGTCCGTGTTTCCCACTGCATTCAAGGTGGCCAGTATGGCTCCTTCTCACAAGGGTGGCTGTTGGCAACCCTGGGAACTACAAGCCAATTTCAACGCTTAGTCCCTAGTAAGGTATTGGAAAAATGGGTTAAGACCAACCTTGCCGAGTTCCTAGAGTTCAACGACCTGTTGAGCGCTGCACAGTGGATAACGCCCTCTTTCATCTCACCCGGAGGCTGTATGAAATCAGGGCCGAGAGGCGGAGGAAGGTGGTTGTTTACCTTGACTTCCAAAAGGCCTTTGATTCAATGGATAGGGCGAGGCTTCTCTCGAGTCTTTCAGGTGTGGGGCTAATGGTTGCCTGTCAGGCCAAGTTCAATATGTCGCAATTGGGAAGCCCTGTTTATTATGGTGTCATTCAAGGAAGCACACGTGATCCAATTCTATTCCTGATCTACATCAACCAATAGGCTGATTTGGCTACTGCTGGTGATGTGCTCCTCTTCCCAGATGATACAGTTATTGTGGCCTCTCGCAAGACATGGGTGGAGTCTAGCTAGTGACAGGATGGAGGTCTCCTGGACAGGACTAATGGACATTCCCTCTCACTGTATGTAGAGAAAACCGAATATAGGTTTGTTGTTGGGGGCAGCATCCCTGACGGTGGTCGAGCAATGATCCAGCTGGCTGTGCCCTGAGGAGCACGAAGTACTGTACAAGTTCCTCGGGGGGATAGTGGAGAATTCGCTCACTTGCGAAAACCATATGTTCCATTTCTACTCCAAGCTCCGCAAATTTCTGTACGTATTTTACCACGTGAGGTATCTCCTATCGTCTCAAATTGGTGTACACGTCTCTTGTTCATGACGAGTATGAGATTCTTGGGGGTGAGGGCGGGGGGGGGGTTACATTGTATATAAATTGTATAACCTTGCAAAAAGGAATTGTCAAGACGATGCTTTCAAATCCCTTCCATGCAAACCGCTGTGCCGTCGAGAGACCATACGTCCCCCAATCGACTAGATTCCAGTGCCACCAGCGCGTCGTTAATCCTAGGATCAAGAAGTCAGCAATACCTGATTTCCATAATTTATAACGTTCTTCCGGCATCCCTTAGGGACCCTGCAATCCATTCCCGTTCTTTCTATACCTGGCGTATTGCATTGAGGGCAAACGGAGGAGAAGACCTCCTAAATCCACCCATGCATTCATGTATGTAATCACTTGCTAGCCTGTCAAAACACGTTCTCCTAAAGACGCGCCACACTATTCAGCATGCTCTTTTCGTGCCTGTCTTTAACTGTATGTTGTTATTCAGAATAAAATCTTCCAAGACTTCCCTCTGTGCAGGGGGTACAGATGAGGAACCCCCTCACGTCCTGACCCAGTAACAGAGACTTCAAAGGAAGCGGTTTGTGGTCTCCAAGGGTGGATATCGAAAAAGACTCTTGCAGGAAATACCTAGCATTCCTTAGGAAACTAGGCGTGGACCTGTTAAACATTAGACCGGGCAGAACAGGATTTTAAGGCCGCGGTGCTCATCTCAAATGAAGGGCAGTCACAGTTATAACAAATCAGGAGCGCCGCATCACACAATTATTAACAAGTTTTACTGCTTTGGCGACCAACTCCAATACGTTTTTCATTCAATTAACGTGAACCTGTTAGAACTAGGCTCAACGTCCTATTGCCAGTAACTGGTAGCACTTGAATCCCCGGATTTATTGCTTTGATCTTAAGCTTGTTACAACCTTAACTGAGTAAGCGTCGTGCAGGTTAGCCCGATATCAACAAAACGTGACACTTCACCAAAAAACATAATGCGGGGGGGGGGGGAATCGACGAACGCAGATTTACGCCTGTGAAGCAAAAAGGTTTGGTAAATCACTTCGCATTAACAGTTTTAACGATTTCGATCAAATTCACGGCGTGCTTCTAACTAGTCTACAAATGTACGTGCAGGGGAACGTAATCGCTGCTTTGGAATTATCGAGTATAAACTTTGATAAATGACTATTATTAAGTGAACCGGCGGTGTTTTTTTTTTCCTTGAAACGGTGGATGCAGGTGATATCCTCATATCATGGTCCCCCTGCACCTCCCCCAGGCCCCACGGCACTGGTTTCACTTGGTGTGACGTCACCTATGCGCCCCCCCCCCCCATCACCGCACAAAGCGGAGGATATCCGCAAGTTCTGCATTCGTCACCTATTCTGGCTATTCTGCTCTGCCGTCTCTAGCCTACTCCACAGAACCTGCATACCTGTACCTCGACACTTGCCAATATTTGCAAGGTGGTACCTCAGTGGACAGTGACCTGTGAACAGGCCACATATGATCCTCATATCATTCCTCCCCAGTGCAAGCACCTCCTAGGACCTCCCTCTGGAGAGCCGGATGAAGAGTTTTGACTGTCTAAGGCTGGGCAACCCCTGCCAATGGGCTGCCCTCCACCTATCCTCCCATTTGCCAACCTCTCTGCGTAGGTGGCTCCTGGTAGTCCCAACAAAGGGCGCAGGGCCAATAGGGATCTGTGCCGGTCCCTTCTTAGCCAAACTATCAGCCTGTTCGTTTCCCTGTATACCCTGATGCCCTGGCACCCAACACAGTGTTACACTTTTGTCCTCAGCCAGGGCCTTCAGTCCAGTCAGACACTCCCACACCCGCCGCAATGTAAGACAGTATGAGCCTAAGGCGTTGAGAGTGGCCTGACTGTCCACCATGACGTAGATTCGCTGCCGCTTCAGTCCCCTCTGTAGCAGCCACTGCACATAGACCGTTACCGCAGCCACCTGTGCCTGGAACACCGTAGCCAGCGACACCAATGGGATCGTCGCTCTGATTCTCGGCCCAAAGATGCCCGTCCGTGCAAGGCCGCCCCGGACCGAGCCATCAGTGTAGTATACCACGGCCCCAGCTTCGAAAGTGGGAACGCCCCCTTCTGATTTGGATCGCTCATGAATGAGTATCCAGAAGGGTAACACGAAGTTGAACCTCGCGAGCATTGAGTCTACCACATGCAGTTCGGGCCCCTCCACCTTCACCTTGTCAATGATTAAGTGGAAGGAACTCCTCCTCCCCCGCATGATCAGACCCAACTCCAACATACACACAGCCTGGAGGAACGCCATCTTTTTAACATGTATGTGGAGTGGAGCTAAATCTAGCAAGACCTCCAGTGCAGCCATAGGGCATGTTGTCATACAGCCTGTAATGGCCAGGCACGCCCTACGCTTAAGTTTATTCAGCTGCAATTGCACTGTTTTTTTTTTTCCACCCTAGTCCACCAGACCAGGGCTCCATAGGTGACTACAGGCCTAACAACCACAGTGTACAGCCACCGGATCATCCCAGGCCTCAGCCCCCATGTCTTCCCCACCATTCTCTGAGCTGCCCACATCACCACCGACGCCTGCCGTAAGGCTTTTTTCACGTGTGCTGCCCAAGTGAGCTTCCCATCAAGGAAAACTCCCAGGTACTTGATCTCATGCTGGATCTTCACCGCCTTACCACCCAGCCTGCGTTCCCGCAGCGCAACACTGCGCCTTCCGGTGAACGGGACCAGGCTCGTTTTGTCTGGATTGACAAACAGTCCTTGCCCATTGCACCATCTCTGTAGGGTATTCAGTGCATGCTGCATGCATTCACTAATTACACTCGCGAATTTACCCCTGACTATAATAATTACCAGGTCGTCCGCGTATCCTATTACCTTGTAGCCCCTAGATATCATACGAACAGTTAATTGGACTACAATCAGAAAACCGGGATCCCGCTTCGCAAATCGTCTGTCAATATCTAGGCGTCAAACGTACAACAGAACTGCACCACTACATTCACACTACTCAAAGCTGCTCGAAGATTACGTCGTTTTAATCGGTTACGTTCGCGAACCTATACTAAACTGTGCCAAAAACCGCGTTTTTAACGTTTTCAAAACATCCCACGGTAAAAGCACAACGAATGTGATCAACCTGGTGGTACTTTGAGCAACCCAGGTCCCCATTTTGTTTCTCTCGGCTGTTTGTGGACCTATTCGATTAACGGAGATACAACGGAACACGAGATTTGCTGAACATTGAGCTATCGGCTTTAACGATTTCGATCAAATAGCGGGGGTGTTTTTAGTTGTCTGGTATCTACGCTTCGCTCTCCATAAATGCTTCCGTGGGAGTGCCTTGAACGCCTACGTGTTGTTTCTCCGTAAGTCTTGAGTAGAAATGACTATAACGGATATACAGGGACTGTATGTGTAGCGCGTGAGGAGTGTCGGTGTGACTCTCGGCCCGCGGTATTTTGGATTCATCAAAAGTAGGCGATCGGCTGAGGTCACGTTGTGTGTGTTTGTACGTGAGGGTGGTGGAAGCTGTGCGGACGAGCGCTCTACTTGACAACTCGTTCATATTAACAAATATTAGTTAGCGTTATATGTCAGTGAGATACGTGGTGAGGTCTAGTGGTCGAGAGGTCGGGGGTACGTGAGGGTTAACCCCGAATTGATCACCGGACTGGAGGGTTTAGAGCTCGAGATGGCGAGGTAAGGGAAGGTGGGCATGAGGAGGCGGAGGAGAAGGGGGGGGGGTATTGTTTAAACAATATGCTCTGTGCAGTAGATGTGAAGGGCGACGTGGTGGATCGTGAGATGTGGAGGACGGTGGTGGAGAGGTTGTGAGGAGGGGGGAGGGAGGTATGATGGTCGGAGGTGCAGGAGGGTATTCCGGCGGTCTCTAGTCCTCGCAGCGATGGTTCACCCCCAACTTCACCGCCCCCCACATCCCTTAACTCCACCCCATAATACCACCGCTGTATGGGGGCTGGGGTTGATGGGTGGGGGAAGGGTGCCTGTCGGTCGGAGTGGGTGAGAGGCGACTGAAGCGAAATAGCAGTAAGGGTTGGTTGAATGGGGGGCGAAACGAAGGGCAGAGAGGGGTTTCGGGGGTATGGATCCCGCCGGGGGTGGGTTTGTGTACCCGGTTCCACTTCCCCTTCCTCCGCCGCCCTCCTTCTACCCTTTGGAACGGTGCGGTTTCTCCGTCTACCTTCCTCCCCTTCACTGCCTGTGCAACTGTTCGCGCTATATGCTTCTATCCCCCCCCCTCTCCACCAACCTCATCCCTACGCCGTCACTACAAGTACTGGCTCAACCTCCACCCTCCTTTCCCACCAACACCCATCCTCACCCATAACTTCCGTCAAACCCGCTTCAAGTAACCCCCTCCCCTCCGCTACCACAACACTTCTCATCCTTTTCACACCCACACCCTTCCCCCTCCCCTCATCACCAGCCCCAGCACTGACAAACTATATCACCCCCCCCCCCTCCTCACAATATACCTTCTCCACATCAAATGACACCAGGCGCAGTACCCCCACAGCAAAAAACGCTCTTATATTACGAAACGTCTGCCAAAACTATCCCTAAAGGAAATAGGGGAACTCTATTTGGATGGTTGGAAGGGGGAGTGGAGGTGGAGAATGGAGACAACCAAATGCCAGAAAGGTACAAGATAATTTTAAAAGAAACCCCCTAGCAACCACACCACAGTGCAGGTATTGATCAAACATCAACCCTACATATAACTCACGTTATTTAGTGTGTCCAGGTGTACTCAGTGTGGACCCCCCCCCCCCCCAATCGTTTGACATATTTGTTCTTATATTATGATACGTTCTCCAAAACTAACCTGAATGTTGGGTGACCTTGTTGTAACGGATGGACGGGTGGGGGGAGGGGACTGGAGGAACGAGACAGGAACGACCAAACGCGAAAACAAATGAACAGCTAGCCTTAGTCACAGTAGCTCCAGTGCCACTACATCTTCTCAGAATCACGGAGCGTTCTACAGCAGTTCCTGCAACGCTGAGGGTCAAAAAGCTAAAAACGGCAACGAGCTCTCTAAACGTTCACGCCCATGTCCATGTCCTTTCTTTAAAAGAGTATGATGGAGGATATTACATTGGAACATCGACAACCCACACGGTGCACAGGGGCGCAATTTCTACTTCATAAGTCCGTTAGCACCGCCTCCGCCTGCTGTGCGTAGACGCGTAGAACGTGCAATATACCCCTAAGATATGAGTACTGTACGTACTGAAACCTTTGATATCAGCAATTATGGTCTTGAACTTCCCATTCACGACCATTGCGAATCGTTTGCTGAACATTACTACAGAGGCGCCTTAAATACGAAAGACGGACTCTTTTGTCCAGTAAACTAAGATAGGGCACAAATTGTAACGCTTTAACTGGACTACTCAGTACGTCCGAGCCTGTACCCATCAAAAGTGCGTTTCTGTTTCACTGATACGTTCGTATTCCAGTCCGTAATTCGGTACAGGCTGAATTAGCTTGGTTTTTGACCTCCAAACGTACGCACTTAACGGTACTGACCTACCCTACACAAAGTCATCGTTTCCCCAAACGCGTTTCTGATATCAACCCTTTAGTTTCCCTGTGGAAAGCCAGGCTCTTCAGTTATTTCCGCGTGATAATGGATTTCCCCCTTTTCTGGACTTTCCAAAATATCCTTTTCCCACCCCTCAATTTTACATTTCTCCCCACAACTCACAGCTCTTTCCAACAGTCAGTTATCTATCAGCTCTCGCACTACTCACAACTCAACTCTCTCTTTCTCCACTTTATTTCCCATGCAACCAGTTCACGTGTATTTAGAGTCCCCTTGTTCGCGTTTTAACACTCATGCTCAAACTGAGATCACTACTCTGTCAAGTGTAATACAGTCCTCACCCACGCTCACTACGTTCGTTTATTTCTCGACTCAACCTCCCCCATTCGTGCGCCCAGATCGGAAGCGAAATGGAGCGTCCTAGGGGTCTTACTTCAGACAACAGAACAACAAAACCTTTTCCGCAAAGTTTCAAAATTCATTTTAAAAATAGCAGGCTGGTCAGAATCAATAGATGAAAGGAACACAAGTTTGGAGATGAGCTTGCCACTCACTCAGACAATTCCTGGTTCGAGTGATGATTTCCCTAGCTGCGGAAAATAATCGCTCGCTGAGCAAGGAAGTTGTATCAGTTGGAAAATATTTTCGGGCAAAGGGTGACACAAAAGAATACGCGTAAAGCTGAACAACTGAAATCTCCCGAGTCAAGTTCATTTGGGGCGAATCAGAAGGCACACCGACGGGAACGACACGAGGAGGGCAAGGGCCAGAAAGAGGAGAAATACGCTTGAGTTTCCCCTAGAATCGAAAACTCTTTTTCAAGTGTCGAGTATGCGACGAACGATTTTTATAACATTTCCTAAGCTACATTATCAAAATATCATTTCATAAAGACTGTTATGTATATCTGGCGAGTTCCGCAGTCTCTTTAAATTTTCACTTCGTGCACGGGCAGCTCTTTCGACGGACGCATTTCTATGGAAACGTTTGCGTACAAAATGTAGGTAACAAACGTTTTTGAATGAAATCATTCTAGCCGCTTTTGAGAAAAACGGAAAACCGATAGTCGACCGTTTAATGTTTCGGCAAATTCCATTTTCCGTAGTGTCTAGGCTAATATCACCGTTCAAAGGACAGTCAAATAAATGTCGTCTAGGGGAACGTGCGGGTATAGGTTTTCGGAACACCGTCCGTCAGGTTGATCAAATTCAATTGCGCCTTTAATGCGGATATTTCGACAACACACAAAATGCAACGTTATCGCATTTCTGTTCTTTGGAATCACAGTGGAACAATTTAGTAGAACGACGTATTGACTGTATGAAAACACGCTGCGCGATTGATCGAAATCGTTATAACCGCTTGAGGAAAATTTGCGGCTTCCGAAAATCACGAACGAAACAAAAGAATATCTGGTGCGTATCAACGCACAACTTTCCGCAACCCCCGTAAATTCGACGAATGTAAATTCTACAAAAACATTTATGGAGAACAAACTGTAGGTACAGAAAATTCGAAACCCGACAAATCTAGTTTTTCGAGCTATCATGGCTTATATCTCCGCTCAGATAGATGCAACACACAACTTTCCTTGGCTCTACGTCAGCTCACTTTGTACATGGCTTTTTCTATTTAATCAATTCATTTATCACTCAGTTCATTTGAACTTGGTCAAAGAACATTTCACGGCAGCAGGAAGCGATAGCACTTACTGCTCCGGAATTGATTGTGCTGCTCGTACTCATTCCAGGACCATTATTGAGCAATTGGTACACAGATAATTAATGAGACTGTAAACAATTCCGAATTTTTTGAAGCAGGATAGTAGTCAATTTTGCAGAATTATTGGGTAATAACTTTAAGAACTGGTAGTGAGCGAAACGGCGGTAGTTGAAACTCAGGAATTTCTGGAGTGAGCCCCATGTATCTCATGATCGTTTTTAAACACACAACCTCTAGGTATTGGATTGTACTACCATACCAATTTTCTTTAACATTCTACTAACATTCCAGCGGGGTTTAAAAGGAAAAAACCGCGGCAAAAATGCTTTTCGTCGAAAATTTTGATAATTTATTGTGCTGCTCTCGTCATTTTCCCACAAATGGGAATTTTATGGTATCATTATCTTATTAAGAGCTACCAATATAAAAAATTTAATCAAAATCATTAGAGCTATTTTTGAGAAAAAAAATATTTTGTGTTTTGATCACTATGATAACTATAGTTAAATTTCGGTGGATTTTGTTCATACCCTTATTTTGGCGTCCCATGGTAACCTGCGGGCGAGATATGAGGTTTGTGCTGATTGGAACGGTGGTTTTCTCTAAAAATCGTTCACAGACACACACAGACCATTTTCCCAAATAGTGTTTTTCGGACTCAGGGGGGGTCTGAAACATAAAGATCTGAAGAGAACTCAAAATTTTTTTTTCAGCCGATTACATAACTTTCCTTTCTACTTCGTAGAGCCAAGGAAAGTAAAAACATTTATGGAGAACAAACTGTAGGTACAGAAAATTGGAAAGCCGACAAATCTAGTTTTTCGACTCATCATGGCTTATATCTCCGCTCAACAGATAGATACAGAAATAGTTGCGGAGAACACAATGTGAGTATAGGTTGCTAGAAGACACACCATAAGATTGATGGAATCAAGTGACGCAATTAGTCTGGAAATCACAAAAATGTTTTTCGACGCGTTTTGATTTTTAGCTCTGCTCAATGGACGGTCAGGGAAATATTTATTGAGAACAATACGCAGGTATTAACCATGTAAACACATTCTGTGAGATTGGTGAAAATTATTGTAGCCGTTTTGCCAAAAAGCGAATAAAACCTATTTTGTATTAAAGCAATTGGGTTAGACCCGCCAGTAGGCAAATTACTAAAGTTAACGTACCTGTTAGGTGTGTCCGTCTCCTCCTAGCCAGAGGCCTAGCTTTTTAGGAAAATATCTCCGTTCGGCGTATTTTCATGGAGATATTTATGAACCAGAAACGTTTTGTACTAACTAGTCGAAGATAATTTGAAAGTTTAATCAAAGTCGTTAGAGCCGTTATTGAGAAAACTTCAAAACGAAAAAAAAAAATCAAAAAATCGAGCGGTGCGTAGCAAACTTTCCGCCATCCCTTCAAGTTCGAACACCAGCTACATATGCGGGCGCTATATCTTCATTCAAAGCATTTCTACAGAAACATTTATAGAGAACAAAATGTAGGGGCAAATTAGTTGAGAGTCATTTGTTAGTTTGATCGAAATCGTCTGAGACGTTTTTGAAAAAAGTGGAATACCGATAGATTAATATTCGACAAATCTCCTTTTTTGAGTTAACTTGGCTTATATCTCCGTTCAACAGATGGATACAGAGATAGTTGCGGAGAAAAAAATGTGGGTTTAGAATGCTAGAAGACACTCCATAAGATTGATCACATCTAGTGAAGCAGTTACCCTGGAGTTTACGGAAATGTTCGAAAAAACGTTATTTTTGATACATTTAATTTTTATCTCTGCTCAATGGGCTTTCAGAAGAACGTCTATTCAGAACAATATGTAAGTATTAACTATTCGAAAACTCCCTGAGAGTTTGGTGAAAATCGTTGAAGCCGCTTTGCCAAAAAGCGTAAAAAACCTATTTTTTCTTCATAGAGATATGTATAGAGAAGAAACTGATTAGTAAACGATAATTTGAAAGTTTAATCAAAATTGTTTGAGCCGTTTTCGAGAAAAATGCGAAAACCCCTATTTTTTGGTATACACCTCTGAAACCCATGCCATTCGATTCAGCATCGAACAATACTAGTAAACCATACGAAACATGACCATTGCAATGGAACAACAAAAATTGATGTTTTCTAGGCGACGCTAGGCGAGTCGTCCCAGAGAGTCGAACGAAATCAGCTCAAACTTGATACCTAGCCCGCAGGTTACCATGCAACGCAAAATTATGGGTATGAGCAAAATCAACCCAAAACTAACTATAGTTAGCATAGTGATCAAGACTCCAAATGTTATTCATCTCAAAAGCGGCTCTAACGATTTGGATTAAATTTCTTCTATACACAGCTTCTAATCAGATGGCATTACCAAAAAATTTCCATCAGTGGGAAAATGACGAGAGCAGTGCAATAAATTACCGAACATTTCGACGAAAATTTTAGCGCAGTTTTTTCCTTACAAACTTCCCTGAAATGATAGTAGATTCTTCAATTAAATTCAGGTGGTCCTATAACCAAGCGCCTATACGATGAGTCTTACATATCGTTCATTAAATGTGCATGGGCTACTCCCGAAATTGTGGAATTTCAACCACCGCCGTTTCACTTACCACCCATTCTTCAATGTTTTGCCCGATAACTCTGATTATTATCCTTTTCAAAAAAATCGGGTTTACACCCTCATTAATTCTCTCTGCACCGATTGCTCAATAATGATCGGAGCACGAGTACGAGCGGCACAATAAATTCCTGTAAGCGCTACCTCCGTGAAGTGAACGAGAGGAAAAGCCACGAAGACAAGTGAATTGGCGTAGAGCTAAGGAAAGTTGTGCGATGCGGCGCATCTGCTATTTTCACACCAAGGGTTTCGTCTGATTGGATTACGGAGTACATAATAAGGAAAATAACGCGTGGGGAAAGGTGAAGAAAGTTGTCTATCCACAGAGACGGGACGGAGATGAAATGAGTTTAAAAAGAAGCCGTTCGTTAGTAGTTGAAGGGGTTTGAAATGAGGGGAGTTATGTTGATGTTACGCAGCTGGGTGGGGGTTGAGGGAGTAATGGAGATGACGAGGGTGAAGGGGTAGCCAATGGGAGAGTGGGGGGGGGGGGGTAAACAGCGGTGCGAAGCGTGAGGAGTAGTAGGTGGTGTGGGTACCGGAGGGATGTGGACGGGAGGAGAGCTGTTTTCGCCGCTTTTCCGTCGCGTATCGGCCACCTGTTGAGATTTTCGTGACGAGTTGCCTTCGTCGTCTCATCTCGTTCTGCCGAACTAATCCCATTCATACCAACCTCCCCCTCCCACCGCCGCTCCACTCTTCACTAGTCGCCCTCCACCACACATCCCCGATGCAAACCCCACCGCCGCCCCCGCCGCGTCTTACCGCAATAATGAAACCCCACTTCGCGCCTCCAACGGCTCCCCTCCCCGCAAAGCCCACCTCCTTCCCACTACTTACCCTGTTCCAACCCTTTACTTGAAGTGCCGAGCCCGCCAACTTCAGTTAATTCCCGAACTTCCGTTAATTCGCAACGCAACGGAATCTCAGAGAGAGGGAGAGAAAGAGAGAGAGAGAGAGAGTGAGTGGGAGGGAGAGAACCCCTAAATGCGCGTCTCTGAGTAGGGTATAGTTTACCACGAAAATGCAAGAACTCAACTTGCTTCACAAAACACGCAAGTAAAACGTCCGGTGCGACGCATCACACAACTTTCCGTAAATTTACTCGTTTTCATGGCTTTTGTCAATATTCAATTCATTTTTCACTCAGTTCATTTGAACTAGGACAAAAATAATTTCGAGATGGTAGAAAATGATAGCGCATACGTTTCCGGAAGTTATTGTTATGCTCCTACATGTGCCACGATCATTATTGAGCCGTTCACAGAAAACTGAAGAGACTGTAAACACGAATAAAAAAAAAAGGATAATAATCACGTGTACGGAGTAACGGGGTAAAACTGCGTGGACTGGTAATAAGTGAAATAGCTGAGGTTGAAATTCCTGAATTTCTAGAGTAGCTCCAACATACCTCATGAGTATTATCAAACTATCATCGTATTGGCACTTGATTGGAATTAAAGTTTACGTATCTGTTAGGTGAGTCCGTCTCCTCTGGCTGGTGAGTTGCTGTGGGCAAGCGCTTTCGGTGTAAAGACATCGTCTGGCCGTTGAGTCAGTACTGGAGTCAGTCAGTTGGTCGTGGTCTTTATATACGAAAGGAAGGTAACCGGGATGATGGAGCGTCTGGGAGAGGAGGTCATGTACCTCAGGGGGAAAACCCCCAACTGACGGATTTACAGACCACCCTACACAAAAAAGACGGAAATTCCACAATTGACAGATCATTCAAGACGTTCCATTCATACTGACTTAACGGCCAGACGATGATGTCTTTACATCGAAAGCGCTTGCCCACAGCAACTCACCAGCCAGAGGAGACGGACTCACCTAACAGATACGTAAACTTTAATAATTTGCCTACTGGTGGACATAACCCTATTGCTTTAATACTTGATTGGAATATTTCGTCAATTTTTCCGAAGATTGCAGTAAGTGGAGTTTATAAGCCCAAAACTGCGATAAAATCGATTTGAGACTAAATGTTTCGTTCCCTCGGCACTTAGTACTGACTTAACGGCCAGACGATGATGTCTTTACGTCGAAAGCGCTAGCCCACAGCATCCCACCTGCCAGAGGAGACGGAATCACCAAACAGGTGTGTCAACTTTAGTTATGCGAGCTAGTTCAGTTAGGAACAGGTAGAGCGTGAGGCCAAGTAAAACCCGGCACCGAACACTGACCGGTCATAGTAGCAGCGTTAATTAAAGGAATATATTAATTTAAGAGTGAGAAAAATGGACTTGGCTGTGGATTAAAGACTAGGGGGACTGACACAAGGAAAACGTGAGAGATTTGGACGAAAGCGCCAGGATAAGTTGCTTGAAGAGGGAGGAAGCGCAAGGGAGAACTTGGCAGGGGAGTTGACAAGAGGCAGCAAGGCAGCGAAGTGGTCGCAAGGGAGCATGACGCAGGAATCAGAACAGAGGGATTCCTTAGGAATCCGAAACTTGGCATCCAAGAATGAGAGATATGAACTTGTAATGGTGTGTGCGATCTTTGAGCGTGAACGGTATATGAACTTGGAATAGGAATGGGGCTGCTTAACGATGTGATGTTTCAAGACAGAGCGCTATATTCTTCTGCCACCTTCTTTCGGTTAAGACATTGAAAGGGGTTGGTTACGAACAATGTACCTGTTTCCCAAGCTTGAGGCATCTCCCGTCTAAATGTTGAGGGCCGAGCCACCGAGGCATCATATGGACTGTGTGAAGAGATTCGAGGCGCCAAATCCTGGACTCGCCGTGTGGGGCGAATCCTGCACTCAAAATCTTTCAGTATACTTTGGGGCGTTGACATCGAGATGAGCGCGAATGGCCGTGATTGGCCGTGGAAGTGATCGAGCAATGATTCTGAAGAAACATACTCCTCCTCAGCCTCAGGTTAATTCTGAATAATAACTATGTTTTCAGCCAGGAGTATTTTTTTTACAATCCCCACCCTTTTACGTGTCGAAACATCGAGATTCTAAATCCGCAATGTCCGTCCGCCGCCCGAGCCGTTTTGTGCCTTTAACGTGGTCTCAAAATTCCGTTCTTTCGCACAAAAGTCCCATTTGGTGTATATTTGTGCCCACCTGCTCGGCAATCCGATCGAACGAAGCCCATAGTTCTTATGGGCAAAAAACCGTTAAAATATTAACAGAAACGCCATTTTGGCAGTTTTATCGCAAATACGCCGTATTTGGTATAGATCCTGGGTCGAATGTGTAGCACTGTGTCACCCCCCCCTCCCACCATGGGGTCATTAAAACCATCCGCCAGTTTTCTTCGGGTCATGTTTCGTATCGTTTATTGGTATTTTTCGATGCTGAATCAAACGGGACGGGTCTCGGAGCTGTGAGAGAGAATAATAAACCGTTGTGCAATAATTTCTCTCTATTTACTAGAAAGCGCTGTTTCATACAGTTGTAAAGGCTGTCAGAAGAGCTCACTACACTTGAAGTACAATCCAAATGGATGAGTGAGCAAGGTCCCAAGCTACAACTGGTTACTGGCTAGTAGGGCAATGAGTAGGCCGGGGGCAACTGGTTTTGCTCACGGACAACAACCTAACCCCCACATTCAAAATCTTTCAAATGGTGGATCTGACATATCCAGGGCTGCCACCGTGAGAACGCAGTTTGGCACATTCACACGCCCAGTCTGCAAACTGTGGCACTTGCCACCCCGATTAACTTCCCCTCCACTGCACCCACATCTTCCAGTTAGCCAAACGCGGGGCAATGACGGGGTTAAACCCAAATAGCTGCGGGGACGTTTGTCCATTGTTTAAGTTGTCTCCCTGACTCCACTTCCGCCACTCGCCATCCAGGGTTTTCCACACCCCTACATTTTGGCCGCTTGGTTTTCATTCGCTTCCTGGTCTCCCTACAAGTTCTTCGCTCTCTTCGGCTCTTATTTTCTCGAAGTCGTCGTTTATGGCTCCTTTATGACCTTCTTCAGTTGAACAATATCACCTCTCGTTCGGCCTATACCAGAGCAACCATCTAGAGACCCTCAGTGCGGCGTGAACCAGTTCCTCGACGAACCATTTAAATCCTGTATATCGATACAGCCCTCTATCTCGTGCGTCTCATTCATCAATTAATTCAATTCAACGACCTTTAAGGAATAACCAGTGCACAGGTAATTGATAGGCTGTCAAATTTGATTTTTTCAGAAACTTCGGGTTTTGGAATTGTATTTTGGCAACAGCTGTGGGAAAAATTAGACAATGAAACTATAGTAGTTGGAATTCCTCGGGCTACTCCTAATTAATTCATGACTTTCATTAGGTTCGTTCATTAAACGGCCAACTTGGCCAAGTGTTTGTAAGAAGGGTTTTATGCATCTGATCTGAGGGATTTATGAGGAAGATGACATAGTTTTGTCGTCATTTTCGATATCTTATTGCGCTGCTTTCTCTTTCTGGTGTCCCATTTGGACCAGTCGTACTCCGTAAATCGTTTTCACACACACAGAACGTTTTCTCGAATGGCATTTTTAGGACTTGGAAGAACTTAATACGGAAAGATATGAAATCCTCGGTCAGAGGTTCACTGCGAACTATATGTACGAATCAATCCAACAGGTATGAAATCTCCCGCTGCCAATGCACCTCAGCAACAGTACAGCCAGCGCTCAACAAACTTGTTTGCCGTTGGCTGGACGGTTTCCCTTCCGATGACCTGTCGTGAAGCAGTAACGCCGGAAATCTTTGCCAATCCACAAACGGGAGGGACATGGGAACGACGTGCAATTCCTGCCACGTCGCTTATACATTGCTATAGGAGCGCACTGATCTCCTACGCAGCAGCCCATAGCTGGAGCGCTAGCACATTCCAGTTTTAGATGATTCAAGTTTTCAAATCGCACGCTATCTATAACATGATTTGCATGGCAGGAGGTCTGTCTTTTCAAATATGTGAAGATGGATGCCTTGATCAGACAGTCCTAGGAACCAAAGGGCAGCAGGTTTCTCCTAGTTGTGTCAGTTCTACAGTCACGGCTGCGCTGTGGCGCTCCAATTCTACCAATATGTTTCGTCATGGGTTATCGTAAGGCCTGCGAGGGGTCACAGTATTTTTTATGGAACTGCGCAGGCACCAGAAGGGTGTTCATGCTTTGATTGGGGCATTTTGTCCCACCATCAACAGCGTCGCTCCACCATTCGGCCCTGGCACTGCCTACAAGGCAGTAATTCTTAATATCCAAAAAGAGAACCCTCCGTAAAGCAGAACACAACAAGACTCCTCTAGCTCTGTAGTAACTGTAAAAAGGCCCTCGAAGAACAGGTAGTAGCTAGGCCACAGTACTAGACAATGTTTTCAAACTAAGCCATATTGTAAACGCCGCTCCATCGCGAGATCCAGGCAACCAAAGGATAGCACAGTCTGCGGGAATATCGATAGTGCACATCCTCAGATCACTTGACTTGTCTGGTTCCTTATCGTCGATGTAGAAGAGAAAGGAGTAAGACAAGTTGAGAACCTTAGAGAATCCCGGATGTGGCAAACAAAAAGGCGCGTTAACTTCCTAATCAGTAGTGACTCAATGTCTCTACTTTGAGACCCCCCCCCCCCCAAGCTCCCGCAGAAGGGCACTACAAGCCAGAGGAGATGTACTACCTCCAACAAGTCCAGTGCCATTAATAAATACGGTACGAATCCCGTCGTTCGACTTCGTAAACAAAATTGTTCGATGGAAAGGAACCGAATCAACGCTGGAATCGACTCCAAGGGAAAACCTGTTGCACCGCTTCTCTTATCCCTGATATCACTCGCTAAATCTCCGGCCAAGAATCCAAACCCTCATTTTGACTTATAGATAACTGTGATCTACATTT
Organism: Pachypeltis micranthus; assembly: GCA_020466155.1. Taxonomy (NCBI): domain Eukaryota; kingdom Metazoa; phylum Arthropoda; class Insecta; order Hemiptera; family Miridae; genus Pachypeltis; species Pachypeltis micranthus. The sequence continues at coordinate 39,155,200 of CM035772.1, forward strand.
GATACCTACTGAAATGCATTTCTTGTGATATAAACTCGAATAATTAATTAACAAATCACGTAGTATGAAAAAATAATTGTTTTCAACAGAAAGTGGTAATTTCGCGTTTCAGTTATTCGTATAAATAAAATGGTATTGAAATAATAAAAGCCAACTTCAAATAATGCTTTCATTTAAATAATAATTGTGATTATCGAATGCTAATTAACATTATGTACTGAAGAACACTATTAATTGACAGAATGAACAGGAACTTTAATGCACACAGTAAAGTACATTTTGGTAATTACGTATTGATTTTAAAGCGAGACCGAGTGTTAGCGTTAAGTGCGTCGGCGTAATTAAAATATTAAGTAAATCATCATAATTGGGCGTAATATATAATTAACTAAGTGAAGACTCACCTTTCGTTTGGATGACATTCCCTGAAAGGGAGGCGGATGAGACTTGAGTTAATTCATCTACTGGCGGCGTCTGAACGCGCTTCTCTTATCGATCAAATAACTTAATAAATAAACACCAAAAAAAAAAACCAAAACAACCGAAGGATTGTCGACGAATATTAGCGACGTGATGAGGAGGGAAAGGGTGAGGGCGAGGAGAAATTTTTGTCGGAAAAGTCGAAAAACGAAGAGACGAGTCGTCGACAATCCTCTGAAGGGGGGAAGGGAAGACGTCGAGGTATCGAAAGGGCGAGTTGCGGACGGCGCGACGGATGAACTCGAACTGAATGCTCTCGAGATCGCGGGGGTGGCGGCAGGTTTCGGGTGAGAGAAGAGCCAGCCGCCCGCCCGCCCGCTTCTGACTATCACCCCCTCCCCCCCTCACTCGCCCACACCCCCGGTCATCTCCCCCTGCCACACCACCCTTCATCACTACTGCCTCCACGACCCTCTCGTGGGTGACGCGAGGTGATGGGTGGGCGGCGGTTGGCGGGTGGGATGGGGACGGGGGGAGTTGTTTGAGCCTAAGAGGGATGAAAACAGGGAGGCCAACCTGAGTAGTGTGCAACGGCGGGTAATGAGGGATGCCGGGAGGATCAGGCTTGGCGAAGATCAGTATGTCGAGGGGAAAAGGGTTATGGACAACCAAATGACGAAAGAGCAGAGTATTGTTGGTGGCCATCTATTGAGATTCCCCCTAGTTGATGGCAGGCGCACATCTGGACTGTAAGACTGAGCGCAGCAGAAGATAGGTAGATAGTATGCTGTCAGAGAGTATAGTGTCGCTTATCATCCTCTCATTCACTACTGCCACTGTGGTATCACCATATCGCCCAAAGGATGAAGTCGTAGAATGGGAGGGGGTGGGGGAAGACTATACCCACCATTGTGAGTTTGATAGGAGGAATTACATTAAATTACGTGTACTCAGGTTACCAAAGCACTACCAGTTTCGCTGTATAGAACGTTGAGATGAATTCTAACACGCATACGTAAACTAAGTGAAAAACGTATTGTATTAGTTGCTGGAGCAGTAACGATCGAGGAGCATACGAGGGGCTGAGTAAAGATTTGTGATGCGTCACACCAAGACATCCTTGGCAACCAACAAAGTTCGTGAATATTTGCCGCCCATTTCGCTAATCACCAAGCAGAGCTTTTGCTACAGGGTCCGCGACAGCAGTTCCACGCCATTCTTCAACAATACGTTGACTTATTCTGCCGATGGACAATCCCCCCACCTCCCTAACCTGATGCAACTGGAGGAGACCCAAAACAGCCACAAATGAGCATATAGTGTGGACGTACACGAGGCACCTTATGTCCTCCTAGCTCCATCCTCAGTTTCACTGATGCGACGTCTTCAGTACGTCCCCACCATTCTAGCGCATACTGGAAGAAGACCTTGAGGTCCATCCCGGCAACCTCCTCCATCCCCAGCTGAGGGACCCCAAGCAGCCAGTCCCTCACACGTACACAGTAAATGCTTCGCCGACTCCCGCTACGCTTCGCATAATCTGTAACTCTGTACCTTTGACTTTACCAATCTAGGCCTGGCGGTACCTCAGTGAACAATGGCCAGTGAACAGACCACATATCATCCATATACTTTCCTTCTCTTGTTCGCTTCATGGAGTGTTTGATAAACCACCTTCATTGCCTCTAACCTGGCACGTGGAGAAGCGCAGATCCTTTGCTCGCCAGTTTGTCGGCCTCCCCATTCCCTTTACGACCTGGTACTCAACACATTGTCAATGCGTTCTCCCTCACTAACAGCTTCAGTCTAGTCAGGCATTCCTAAACCAGCTTCGACATGATGGTGTAGGAAGCCAGCGCCTTAAGTGCAGCCTGACTTGTCTGACATAATATGTATTCTTTTCTGTTTCAGACCCCAACGCAAAGAGTTCTGCCTGGAAAACTGTTGCCAGCACTCCCAGCGGTATTCAGCTGGTGTTATCGCATTATAAAACTGCGTTTCCTGGAGAACGGGATCAGGCTGGTTTTGTCTGGATTGATATATAACCCGAGCCCACTGCTCAATCTTTGTACAGTGTTCATAAATAGTATTTGTTACCTGCAAACACGATGTCGTCGTACCGGACTGAACACTTACTTGGGTGCCAGTGAATAATGAAAGTACAGTTTGGTACTCGACCTTTCTCTCACTCTCATACTACCAAAAACAAAATCCGGAGCTCTGTCGATGAGATTAAAATTTAATAAACCAAGACCGTACAAAACAGATTTTTATGTATTGGCACTGAAGAAAGAAACGTTAAATATAACCTTGACCGTACACATAGTGGACGAGGTATTGAGCAAAACATGCAACGCCTCCTTTTTGTTGTGCACTCAGCCTCCAGTGGCCCCTTGAATTTACATCTGCCTGTTGGGGTATCAACCCGGAACCGTTTAGCACATTACACCTCTGTAAGATGGAGGTCCTATCTTCTTGTCCTCTTTACAGTCACAATACGAGCAGCGTGTCGGCATTCCATACTGCCTAGCCGTATTCCCTTGTTCTGCCACTTCCGAAGAGTACAGCTCCTCTCCTTGGCTTCCGGTAGCTGTACCTTTGATGAGTACACCTCTTCCCCATAGGAAAACGACGTCGTTTGAGAAAGGCGCACCTCCAGTACACTGCCACCAACTGCTTTGTATGGTGGTCTATTTTGTGTGTAATAACGAAGGTGTTATAATGGTGAGAATAAATGCCTTCCATACACCGCCTTTTTTCTCTTTTCTTTCTCTGGGGTGTTTGAGACGGCAAGATACCCATCCTAGAGCAGGCATCAAAGTGACCCCTACGAGCAGAGTCCTGGACTTCACATTGTGTCAGGCCTGAGATCCTAGTGGCATTTCTCGATCTCTACACCCCTTCCCTACGTCCCCTGCTTCGGAGATTCTGGAGCGTTAACGTCCTCGTCAGGGCAGCGAGGAACATATTTCCACCTCATGGGAATATTCGCCCAACTTGGGTTACTCCCGCATGAACCCCTCCCCCTTCTTCATCTCTCCGCATCCACGCCAGCCCCGTCACTCTTCGGTCAGAGCACTTGCTCGACCTCACTTCCAGAACCTTCCATACACAGCACAGGTACGCCCGAAACCAGCCATGCTCAGGGGGCATCTGAGTGAAATAATAGCTCACCTAACCGTGTCTACGCTGCAGCCATGGCCAATTCTCCCAGACGAGCCATCTTGTCCATGTTCCGCATTCCTCCTGACACACTCGCAGGGTCCTCAGTCGTTCCTCTCTGGTCACTTCGCTGCATTCGGTAGCTTCGCTTCTTCTTCAATAGATTCCTCGTCGCTCTGCTGCCAGATGGGGCATCGGAATGACCTCCGCAACAACAAAAACCGCTGGCTCAGAGACCATTCTGGTTTCTGATTCCACCCTCCGGACCCCTCGCCTCTGCACTGCTGCCATCTTCCTCTTGTACTTTTCAACATGCAGGAAATCTGCCCATATCCTTGCGCCATACACGAGGATGGAATTTGCAACAAACATGAGCAACCTCCTCCTGCTTGGCCACCGGCGTCAGCCATCAACCTGCGGAGATGAGCTACTGCCGCTGCTGCCCTACTTGTGGAGCGCCAGATCTGCTTCCTGAATCTCAGCTTGCTATCTATCATGAAACCGAGATGGTGAGTGGCTCGCTTTATGTGACGACCTCCTCGCCCTCAACTACGTAACGCACTGCTGTGGAAATATTCCTCCTAGCGAGGGCGACTATCTGGGTCTTTTGCAGAGTGAGCCTAAAGCCCATCTCTTTCATCTGTCCAGTGATCTTGCATGTCGCTCAGTACAGTACAAGCGTATATACAGCGTCCTTGCTAATCGCATGATCGACCACAGTAACCTCCAATCCCCAGATGAACCCCAGCTACCTAGAAATCGACGGAGACTTAGGCCATCTAACATTCCACCAACACAGAACACTTCTTATACTCTTTGTGTTAAAGGTGCGTACACACACGTTCGAGGCAAGGTTCATTCAGGGCTGAGAACAGTAGTCAACATTCGTAGGTTCTGAGGCTCGGACAATATCCTACAAACAGAACGCACGCCAGAGAAGGAGCAGAGATGAACTGAGTTTTTAATACAACGGAATGGGACACCTTATCCTCATGGAGGACTTGAGGACATACTCCCCCCTTTAACAAGATTGGACCAAACAACTGTATCTATAGATTTTCCTATGTGCGGGTTTGGGATTGTTTCCCAAATATGCTGACAATGGTTGATTACTCGGGGTGGGCACAATACCCTATATGATCTATAAGTTGTTGAACTTGTAGACCAGCACACTTGATAGTGGCTTCCCTTACGCTCCTATCTTTTATAAAACAAAACAATCCTTTCTGTCACGTGTGTTATTAGGCAGCAGGCGAGTTTGCTTGCTCCCAGGTCATATCCAAGGGCTTGTTCACTCCACTAAGGTCCATGATGAGTACCACTACCCCCTTACACTCCCATGATGACCTGTAGTCTGGCGATCTAGAAGTGCTACGAGGTGGCAGTGGCTTACTACACTCCGAAATATTTGGCGTTGTTTGGTAATTATCTGGCGCCTTTCTGGATGCTAGATGCCATTTAGAGGTCATTGTTCATTGTACCAATTATCGTGTTGAGTTGTGTTCAGTTTCTCCAAGCTCCTGAATACGGTCGAGGGCCCGAAGGGTACGGTATTGCGAGGGGAAACGTCTGTAGCCGAACCAAAATGCTAGACAGACAGACTGTCAAGTGAAGTTGTGCTCTGGCACCTGAAAAGCAACGAGAGTTCGTGACTGCGAAGCACGACCCCTCGTTTTCGGGGCTGACTTAGTTCGTAGCGCGCGGGGGATGAAGGGCATTCGGCATCCGACGGTAATCTAAGAGCCCTTCGCTATACCGTGGGGGTCGTGTTGTTGGATTGGAGGGGGCGGGGGAGCTCCACCACCCCCTCACGATTCTTTTTTCCTACGAAGCACGTCAGAAACTGGACGCGTAGGGGTTGTTGTGTAGGATGGCGGAGGGAGAGTGGAATGGGGTAAGGGGAGACCGAAGCGGAGGGTTGAGAGAAAGGTTCGAAGGATGTTAAGGGGGCGCCCTGGTGTTACCCTCTTTCGCGCCCCCACCCCCCTCCGATGCTCCTCAACAACATCCCTCACCCATACGAACACCCACTTTCTACTCTACACATCATCCCTTACCGCATGAGACCCCTCCGCCGGTCTACCCACTCACCCTCCAGCCTTCCTTTTCACTCCAAACGAGCTCTCTCAGCTACCCTTCAACCTACAGCCCCCCCCCCCCCGCACTCGCACCATTCACCTTCCCCTCGCTCTCTTCCAACTTCCCAAAGTACGGCTAGGTGGGGGGGGGGGGGGTAAAAGGGCCCTTTCCCTCCACCACCGCCGCCCCTCATACCGTCACAACCTCCCCTTCTATCCCCCTCCCCGCACCTCCCACACAAATACGACCGCTGTCAGTAGCGGATGGGAGAGAAGCGTGGTGTTTGAGGGGTAGTGGCGAGGGTGAGAGGACTGACGGGAGCTTTCTAGTGAAGGGTAGTTTGAAGGGATGATGCGGCCTCCCTGAAGGTGGAAAAGGATGGGGGATGAAAAGGGGCCAGGAGGGGGGACTTGGAGTGAAGCGAAGGAGCGAGAAAGATAAACGTGGAAGGGTCGAATGAGAGAGAGCGAGACGGAGAACGACCCTCTCTAATAAATATAGCTCTCGGAGCTCCCCCCCCCCGCCTCATCCGTCCATTCCACCAGACCCATCTAGTCCCAACAGGCTTTACCAACCCCTTTTCAAGTTAAGGGGAGGAAGGGGTTTTGGAGTAGAGACCCTTTTCCTTCCCTACCTCGGCGTCGTAGGGAGAAAGGGGTTGTGGCTAGGGTGAAAGGAGCCGACTGGAGGTGAGTGGTGAGAGTGATGGCGTTGGAGGGGGGTGGGGGAGTTGTGCTTTCCAAAGGGGGAAAATGTTGAGGGTTGAAACCTCTCTCGTCGTTTCTCTCTCCCCCCCCCCCATCCGACAACCTCCACCCTTCTTATCTACCTTTCTACCTCTTTCTCCTTAAAGCACCCCCCTCGACTCACCACTTTCTCTCACTCATCTCCACCAGAAGCACTCCACACTGCTCCCTCTTCCATCCCCACCCCCCAACCCACCCAACACAACTCCGACCCCTTTCACTCTGACGTTAAACAGGGCGAAAGGAAGAAGGCGGCGTGGTGTGTGGGAACGGACGAGCGGGGTGGGGGAAGAGGAGAGAGATGTGGAAGGAGAAAGCGGTGTTTCCCAACTCGAGTAAAAAGATGCGCGGTGGGGAGGGGGTGTAGGGGGAGAAAGAAAGAGCGAGTGAGAGAGAGTGAGAGAGTAATAGAGGAGAGAGAGTTTGATGGGCGATGGTAGCAGTGAGAGGAGTTGATAGAACTCCTCAAGAGAAGAGGAAGAGAGACAGGGAGAGGGGTTGAAATAAAATACTCAACCCCTGTGGTGTGTTAGGGGTGAGAGCCTGGGAACAGTGGAGGAAGGCGGTGGTGTCGGTGAGGGGGGGGGAGAAAGGAGATAGCGTGAAAGGGGGGTGGCAGATCCTTTCTCATCAACCCTCCCCCCTCCCTTTAACCCTTCTCCCTTCTCTCTCTCTATCACAACCACCTAAGCTGCCGTCTTACCTTTTCTCTCCCTCGCTCCTAATCCCGAAACTTTATCTCTCCTCCCCTTCATCTCTTTCTAACACACACTCACTCTATCGCTCTCTTTCGTTCGCCTCTTCCGTCAAATACGGAAAAAGTTAACAAAAACTGACGTCGCCTGGTTTTGTTGTTGTTGTTGTTATATCTGCACAAAGTAGGTTTTCCCTTGTGCATGAGAGATTGTGGTGAGTTGTGGAGAGGGGATGTGGAAGTGCGGGGGCGGGGGGGAGTTGAATAATTCAAAGTAATTGAGGACCTCGTTGCCGCCTAAAGTCAAAAAACTTGAACGATAGTGTGAGCCAAGGGTTATGACTTAGATAACTGGTGCTAGATTTCCCATGTCTTGACCAGCGAGTCATATGTCCATATGTATCACAAGGTCTACAAGACATAATCCACTGAAGCATTCCAGGTGATGACTGGCGGTGAGAGCTCCCCCCGCTCTGGGCAGAACTCCGTATAGACCTCTAACGAAACGATAACATACCATGCTAGATGAACGGGCATTAGATAAATGGCAAGGGACATGGAAATGTTTGTCGTATGAATTTTTTTCGTTTCACCATCCTGTTCCACTGCCGTTTCTACAACAGCGAGCGTTTACTATTAAAGGAATCTTATAACCATTTCGCCCAGTTTGGAAGGAAGGTTGTTACAAAAAAAGTGGTCACAGTTGATCTTTGAAACTTGCCACCCAAGTAAGTGGTTTTATCAGGTGGGAAACCAGATTATGGACTCCTCCCGGATGGTGCGGATTCCCCAGGGTTATAGCTCCGTGAAGACCGGCTAAATGACAACGTGTCGTACCTCCACAGGTCTAGGTTCGGAGGATGTAGAGCGAGTGCCCAACTTCTTGGACGCTAGCGTCCATCATTTTGATTAGGGAAAAGAACTGTATACAATGCCGCGCCGGGTGGGATGATCCAAAGGACGCGCCAACTGTTTTCAATATTGCAGTTGAAAAAGGAAACGCCAAAAAACATCCATGATATCGATTATCGGAGCTCGCATAACTCCCGCTCCGTCGTCACAGTGATAGCGTGTTTGAGAAGCAGAAACAAGAGGAGTATCATTCGATTGATCGGTCCCAAGGCTGGAATATATGGATAGAGTGGTACTACAGGGTTGTATACAGACTTTGCCCTAATCCTACTAGACTAGCAAGGGTTGATATGACTAGACGGATATTTGAATCGTGGAATGGGAAGGTCTCAATACGGAAATGGACAAACTGGAATACTGAATACTGGCCTCGTCTCTGCATTACGCAGAACTACTAAGCCACACTAACACAGGTACATTTAACGTAGGAGTTTTCCATACGATATTCTGGATTTAGTACATGTGAGGACTTTTTTACTTACCTCTTTAGCGACGGACAAGGACCGGACGGGGCTGTCGTCGGTGCTGATAGGAGAAATTTCGGATATTTCGTCGCTAGACGAGGACGTCCTCTTCCTCTTCGTCGGAGTCGAGCTTCCTCTCCAACTGCTGCCTTCGTTTTGAAAATTTGGGACGCTCAACCTGCAAACATAGTGACGTAATCATGAGAGCAGAGCGGATGACTAAGGTTTACCGTGTGTCCTACTCAGAGATCTCATTAACCGGATGGTCCCGAGAAGTACGCATTTCCGTAAGAACGCTAAACGAGCGTTTCAAAGTATTTCCTCCAACGCTGCTATGAGAGGGTTTGCAATGAAGCTATGACCTTCAATAACATTCGCGGAACAAATGGGATGATGACATCTCCATTGGCTTAGTTGCACGTAACGCTTCTACAATCTTCGGAAACAGTCATTCTAAAATACCCTTATGCAGGTACAGGCACAGGAATTGTTGTTCCAAATGGAGCGCTCGGGATATGGGGTGTCACCTTGTATCAACAGTCAAGACGGAGATGATATTTGATGTCCTACGGAACTAATTGGTATCATGGGCTACAGTTAGAAGATCAAAAAGATTTCTCTTGACACCCTGCTTCGATTTGGCAACGATAAGAAAACTGTACCATACAAGAAGAGGAAGCGGAATACTTAGCCGAAAAGAGTGGAGATTTCCGCGAAACCTGTGAAACCAGACGTCTAACCGCCACCTGGTAGGATCATAATCGTTACGATTCTCAAAGTTCCGTTAGACAATGAGAGGAGAAACTCAGGATAATATTACATGTGTAATCAATCCTGAAAAAACCGAAGCATTTCTGGTTCATGCTTGACAAAATGTAGTGATGGCGCGAAGTGAACTGTAGAAATATTTTAAGCTATGCGCTATTATGCGTGTGAACCAAAAATGATTTAATCGCGGGAATCGAAACCAATATTTACCGAATAACGCAGTTTTTGGTTGTCAAGTTGATTGGCAAGTAATCCGGCGTGTATCTCGAAGACAACGGAGTCAAATCTGCTTCCACTCGCTTTTGACACTCGGCACATCCCAAAAGAAATTTCGTGACAGCTTCCCGAGGAAGAAACGCGAATCTCTCTGTCACCTGTGAACAGAATCAACAGTCGTAACTCAGTAGAAAGAAAAGACGGAGAGTTGCGCGTTGGTTTCTCAATTTGTCTATTCGTTTATTGCCATTATTTTTCGAGCATTCTCTCGTACGTCGATATTTCTGTTCGTTCATTTATTCGTTTTATCGGTGGTTTGTTCGTTTGTTCATAAATGTGTTTCCCTATTCGCCGACTCGTATTAGGTTTTGTGACTTTCCTTTAACTATTCGCTTTTCTATTTAGTTTTTTTCCTACTGTCTGTTTTTTGGTTTATTATTCATTCTGAATAATAACCCTATGTTTTCGGTCACGGAAAATTTTTTACAACCGCCCCTCAAAATTTGATTCTTTACGTTTCAAGACATTGGGATTCCAAATCCGCAATGACCGTCCGCCGTCCTTTGTTTTATGCCTTTCACGTGGTCTAAAACATTCGTTCTTTCGCACAAAAATCCCATTTGGTATCTAGTTGTTCCCGCCAACTCGGCAATACGATCGGACGAAGCCCATGGTTGTTATGGACAAAAAATGGTTAAACAAATTAACGAAACGCAGTATAATCGCAAATAAGCCGTGTTTCGTATCATTTTCAAGGTATTTTTACATCCTGGGTCGAATGGAATGAGAATCAGATGTGTACAACTGCGTATAGGGAAATTACAGTAATTATTAGAGTCTACTAATTGAAAGAACTCGCGGGAACTACAGCGGAAGTCAACGTTTCGTCGTTAGTACTCCCTCCCTCCCTCCCGTCTCATTAAAACCACCAGCCTGCTCGCCTCGCAACGCCCGCTCGCCTTGCAACGCCCGCTCGATTCGCAACGTTGTGTCAATTGCCGAGGGTTCGCTGGAAGTCCCCGTCCCAATTTCCCCGACTCTTTTTGGCCGATGGGGCGGAGGAAGGTTAGGGTCACTTCCTCCGAACACCCCTACATCGGATCATAAATGCCAACAGACATTTACGGGCGCCTGGGGAACATTTAGTTTTCGTAGTTCCATTGTAGTCAGGTCATGTTTCGTATGGTTTACTAGTATTTTTCGATGCTGAATCGAATGGGATGGGTCTCAGAGCAGTAATACTAGGTCAAACTGTGCATGAGAATAATAAACCATTGTGTAATAATTTGCAGGGTTTTTTCGTTTTGATCGTTCATTAATATTATCCTCATGAGTTCTGAGATTCAAACGGTTGTTAGTTCGTTATTTATTTTCTCTTCTGTTCCTTCAGCCGTTGATTGAAATCCCCGATTTCGTTCGTTGTTCGTTATTGTTTCCTTTATTCGACGTATTTCTATTAGCTGTTTGTAGATTGTAAACAACCCAACAAATTAATGAACCGTTTGTGTTTTAAATGAGGGTTATTTTGCACGTTCATCTATAAACGATTCTTCCACGTACAGAAATGGTTTACCACCATTCGGCTATTCTTTGTTTTCTCCTTTAGGTAATTCATTTTTTCTCTGTTTGATTCGTTCGTTTACTCTTTATGTTCGGCAGGCCGAATTAGCTGGGTCTTTGGCCTCCAAAATATCCGCACTCACACTTAATGGTACTCACTGGCCCTACGGAAAGTCGTTGTTTCCCCAAAAACCTCTATCTCAACCTTTTTTTTTAGTACTTGTGGAAATCCCACTACTCAGTTATTTCTAATTGAGAATGGATTTCCACTTTCCTGGGCTTTCCCAACTATCTTTTCCCACCCCTCAATTTTAGGTCCTCTCCACAAAATACAGCTCCTTCCATAAAGTCAATCATCCTTCAGCTCTCATGAACTACAGTCGTTTTCCAGTTCTCCCAACTCATTCATCTCTCAACTCTCGCGCTACTCACAAAACACACTCTCTCTCTCTCTCCTTCCACATAGTGTTCCACAACAAGTTCATGCGTATGGAGAGTCCTCTTGTTCGCGTTTATACACTCACACTCAAACTGATATCGCTATTCCGTCAAGTGTAATACAGTCCTCACCACACCCATTTACTTCTCATTTCCAAGCTCCCCCATTTGTACGCCCAACACTTCACATCAATCGTTCAATCTGTCATAAGACAGCCAAAAGCCGTTTAATTCGTTGATTTGATCCAATTAATTAATTGGTAGAATGATTTCATTTGTTTACGACAGAACTCGTTTGTGGATCTTTAATGTATAGGTTCATTCGTTAGTTTGTTCGAGTGATTGCCAATGTTGTCACTGTGTACTTCATCATTTGTTTGTTGGTTCTTTCAATTAACTTATTTGTGAACTTGTTTTTTATTCGTTGGGTGGTTCATTCTTCATTTATTGGTTCGCTGTAATAATTTGTGATTCGCACATCGAAAAATAATTTATTCGTTAATTAATTCGATAGTCGGTTCGTTAACGTTGTTTAATTGTAAGTCTGATGGTTCGTTTTCTCACTAATAATTGATTCGTCCTCTTCAAGAACGAATTCATTCTTTAGTTTTAGTCCTTCGTTACTTCATAGATTTGCTCGTCCGTTTAAATAATTGTCACTGTTGTCGTTTAGTTCTATTATTATTTAATTCGGTTTTGCGAAACCATATTTGTTCCAATGTGTATCGTTTACGCGCGTTGTAGAATGATTTTAGTCGACTTTTTTTGTTTGGTGACGGTTTAGTTCGTAATAATTGAATTAATTAATCCTCCAGTTTTGTTGATAATTCTGTGTTAATTTTTTCATCACTCTATTAGAAGTCAAATCGTGTGTGTTGATTCGTTCCTTCGTTTGTGATTTGTGAGTATTGTGATCGTGTTAAAAACAAAGTTGAGTTTTCTTCAGAGCTTCACGTTTTGAAGCCTGCTGAATCAAAGAATCGTAATTTTGGCGCATGGTCCGTATGTGGGGCTGTAGTTCAATTTGCGGGAGAACGGATGATTCGATTGAGCTGTTTTTTTTGTTCGTTATTTTTCGAGGACGCGAAAATAAAATTATGAGCGATTTCCACCGACGGGAAAGGGGGGAGAGGGACGAAAATATAGTACAAACTAGGGGTTTTCGCATTTTTCTCGAAAACGGTCACAATGATTTTAATTAAACGTTCAAATTATCTTCTGCTAGTTAGTTACCAAATTTTCTTTTCGATAAATACCTTCATGAAAATTTGGTGAACTGAGATATAGGCCTATGAAGCAGGTTGGTTCACTTTTTGGGCAAATGGTAACAACGATTTTAACGAAATTCACAGGATGCCTTTAAATAGTTAATATTTATGTATTATTCCCGATAAATCCTCTAACAGTAATTTGATCTATCTTACGCAGAATCTTTAAGCAACCTATATCCATATTTTGATATCCGACATTATTTCTGTCTCTGTCTGAAGAACGGAAATATAAGCTATGATAGCTCGGAAAACGAGATTTGTCGAATATTAATTTATCGGTATTCCAATTTTCTCAAAAACGGCACAAACGATTTCCATCAAACTCACACAGTACGCTCTCCACTAACTATTACCTACATATTGTTTTCCATGAATATTTCCGTAGAAATGCGATGAACGAAATTACAGCGCCCTCATACCCGGCAGATTGTCGAATTTACGGTAGGGAAAAGCTGTGTGTTGCTACGTACCAGATATTTTCTTTCGTTAGTTCGTAACTCTGGCTCCGTTAATTTGTTTCCCATAAGTTTGATTGTTAATAACCTTTTTATTCGCTCTTCCGTTAATTAAATTGTTCGTTTGATAGCCCGTAGGCCGTATTTCTTACTTCGTTTATTCGTTTCATCGAGAGTTCATTAATTCTTCCATTCGTTCTCTTCTTGGTTAGAAGTTGTATGTTCTTCTGCTTAATGATTCGTTCTATTCGTTAATTCATTTAAATGGCGCATTCTTCCCTTTGCCATTTGATGGCCTTCGTTGTTTGTACATTGATTGATATCTTTGGCTCATTGAATCGTAAAAACATTTTCTCTTTACTTTTACATTGTATCGCCCTTTTGTTAGTCTATTGTGTGGTTTAGCTGACCATGGTTACTGACTGGTTGACAATTATTCGTCACAATGAGTCTGGAATGTCTGAGTGTGCGGTACTCACTTTAAATAAACTCGATCAACAATCTGCCCCGGTATCAGACACGGTAAATTTAAATTCAGGAAAAAAAAGAGTTTTTGTTAGTTTCGAAGGCTATACAGAGGGGAAACTGCGATCTACTCACCGCTCGGTAAGTCTTTTTCTGTCCAGCGTGGTAGACGTTTTGAGGCTTCAGATTCCCACTGCCTCTGTCGCTGACGCCGACGTGGATCCCGTAGATGATGTCGTAGAAGTTCTCAACAACTGCGACTCGTTTATAGCCAACGCCCTGCAACATCCCTCAATAAGTTACGAAATGGAAAAACAACTCCATTAAATTTGAGAAGTGTTGGGTGAACATTTGTTATCATTACCATCAAAAGATACACTGCCCGAATAATTTTAAGAAGACCGTTTTTTTCGACTGTGTTTTGCTCTGGAATGATTAGACAGACTCCACGCAATACGAAGAAAGTCGCCGTTCAACCTCTCAGAACAATCCGATAGCACCATTGTTCTTGGGTGTGCGCAACAACTAGAGCAAAGCATTCTCATGATTGATGCCTACAACCCTGGAAATGTCACTTCGAATTGCCAACACACATGATCTGTTGGGAGGTAGCGGGAAACGAGGAAGATTAGGGAGGAGGCTTGGATTGAGTTGAGCGAGATGTTGGGGGAATATGGTCGAAACCGGAGAGTTTGGTGGTGAAGGAAAGAATAGCTGAAAACACTCATTACATCGGCTGAGCAAAAAGTCCTCAACTGTTGATTTATCGAGAAGTAAATGGGTTTAGTACAGTTTTTTAATTATAGATAACTCGTATGACACAACAGTTTTCTCATCATGTTGAGTGAAATGTGGCGTAAGGGCAAGGGAATCCGTTACAATCCTAGAGATTTGCTCTTTGACCACACTGGAGATGAGGATCCTGTGAGAGAACTCGGGGGTTTTTCGAAACGGTCCAAAAAATTGACCTCCAGTCTTTATTTGGACGCTGACCTTTCTCAGACGGCCCAGCTCCAGCCTGCAGATGCCTCTTCAGGTTTGCAAGATCGCCCTCCTCCGGTCCCGTGGACCAACTCTGGTCCGACTCCCTCCTCACGAAAAAAAGGGGGGTCCCGAGTGGAGAAAGAAAAAGGATGGCGCGAGCCAAGGCGCCAGGTGCCATTGTCAGTGGCGCACCCCTGTTTTTTGTAGGCCTCCCCTCCCTCCCTGTGAGTGCCGCACCTGACAGTTCAGAAGATAATCGGCTGAAAGGGTTGAACAAGAGATGCTGTCACGACTTGGCTGGACCGTTCGCTACCCTCAGATGAACTCTCTCAAGAGGTCTTGGGAACGAGGTACAGAAGCTGCACGGCTGGACAACTGCTCTCCTCAAACTTCTCATCCGTTGAATGCTCAAATTTCTTCTAATACCGAATCGCCACCTTGAAACATCCGTGTGATTTCCTGCCATATTTCGATCAAAAGTTCCGCAAACAAGTTCATGGATAACAAACTGGTTATTGGGGAGTTAGAACTATCTGAGCGTTTAAAACAAATGTAACGGACTGTTCCGAAATCTCGATGGTTGTCCCTAACGATTTTGAAACGGAGCTTACGTCGTGTAAGCAGCTTATTGGACCACCAACACGATTTTCTTGAGAACAATAGTGTCACATGACCGGCTTTTATGCGGAAAAGTATAGAAATCGGTTTTGTTGGAACTTTTGATGGTTTATCTTGGTCTTTCGCATTTTTCTCGCGGATGATTATAGTATTGTCAAGTAGTTTGGAACCGCCCACACAAACATTTAATCAAAACTAAATTTCAAACTTTGAAACGAAAAGATCTAAAAAATCTCTTGTTCCAAGGACACAGTACTGGCAATCTCTTTCACGGATGCCCTCTGAACGAAGCGTAGGCGACACACATGCTGAGTTCCTTCTGTGAAACAAATTGTCCTCCAACTCGGAGGGTTCACGGGGCTTTGTAGCAGATGATGTTGCCAGGGCTACGCTTCCCAGGAGGAGCGAGAGAGAAAGACGAAACGCCCTGGCCTCCTGTCTATGCCAAGCCAACTGCTCACAGAAGAGTAGACCTGTCATGTCATATCAGCCACTGAAAAATCATCCGACAGGGGTTATGTGGCTCCAATGGCACTCTGTAGACTTCCGAATGAAATGAGAATGGGTGATGGGCAGCCAACGCAAGAAGGACGTGTGGCCCCTTGCACGTTTTGGATTCAATTAATGGTTTTGAAAAAGGGAAATGACAGTCTTCTTGGGAGCATTTGAAAGCCTGTCCTTACCGACTTAAGCAAAAAAAAACAAAGAAAATGTGCGTGTTAGATCTAGTGGAAGGTGAAGGAATGTGGCGTGGAACGGACCAATCTGCAATCTTGTGAATACAAACATGAACCAGCAGACGAGTACAACAGAACTCATGCAGGTTCTATCGACTCAGCACAATTATTCAGATATCGTGAACCATCCTCCATTTGTCCACCGATGTCCTCGGGACAATCAATTAAGCGCAGAACTTAGCTTACACTTCCTGCAAATAGATTTCCCTACGCGGGAGGAGGTGTGAGTAGGCTACGAGTGAGGAGGTAGTGAGGAAGCAAATGAGAATATTTTCGACTTACCGAAGGAGATGCCACGAAAAGCTGGTCGTCTTCGCCCAATAAAAAACCTTTGCTTCTCATCCAGAATCGAAATTTCGAATTGTCCGCCGAGTTTCGGATTTCTCCTGCAACAAATAACATTCAGTAGGAATAAAAATTTGCCCAAATTATTACCTTTGTTTTTTTTACTTAGTGAACTACAACTTTGAACACGAAAGGAAATTTATTGCAACACCGAGTAAAAGTGTAAAAAGTCGAGTTGACAGACCTGTGAACACAGGAATTCTGTTGGAAGAAAATCGAGAGAAAGCATCAGTTAATTCTACAGAAACATCTTAGAAAATTAGTAAGAAACGTCGAATTTAATGAAAACTGTTAGCAAAACGATTAAAAAACGGTTTTGAAAAATATTATAAATTGAAGAAAAACTTCACTTTTTGCACCCCCCCCTCCATCGTACGCCTCACCTCCCTATCATCTCACCTCTTCTCCTTCCCCATATTAGATTCAGTCTCCGTAAATGACGACCTAATATCTTTGAAGAACCAACGTATTTGGGTAGAAAATTGAGGGAAATTCGCTGTACAATCGTGAAATTCTTCATCCAGCAGCCTGTACGTATGCGAGTATCACTGCCGATTAATTCGGTGGACCTTTAAACACCCGTTAATTGGGAGAAATATGAAGTATAAGAAATAGCGAAAATTCACGAAAAGTTGGTGGAACGTTATTGGGGGTAGAAAATCACTTAATATTTTCAGAAAAGCGCGAAAACCAATGGAATTCCGCAAATTGGAAATTGATTTAAAAATCGAGCGAAACTAATCGAACAACTTTAGAATGTCTCACCACTGCTTTTTCTCCCTACCCCAGCGTGTATGGGTTGTTTAACGGACACTCGGGGATTAGAAGAAAATCGGCAAAATGAAGAAAACTAAATTGTTCGTTCCTTAACATTTCTGCGAGAGGGGCTAACGTTCCAACTCCCAAAGTAACTTAATGCAGTAAAGACAACACTGATAATCACCGACCAGTGGCATTTCATAACGTGTACGAAGAAAAATCAATTACAACAGCAGTTTATTTGTGCAAATTAACAAGTTTAGCAAATTAAGTGGTTCATTAAGCGTCATTTAGGGAGTCGAGCGTTTCTATTCCAAAGAAGAGTTAGGAAATTCAGTGAAAAGTGTGAGAATTTTAAAAATCATATCCACATTCCCGATTTCCTGGATTGTGCCAGAAAACGCCCGAATCGCAGTTCTGCTAACTTTCAACCGATGGAAATTTACCTAACGTAGTAGATTTAAATTTCTGCGCTCGCATATTTGCTTCCAATGTTATTAACTGTTTATGAAAAGTAACGTAGTTTGTACAGAACAAACTAGCTCCTAATAACCTTGAAACAGCTATTCACAAAAGAGATGAAACTTTGGGAAAACCACCGTACGAAATTGAATAAAAATCCCTGGGAAAGTCGAGAGAAATGTACTTATAATCGAATTCATTCTACCGCCTTAAAAGTAGAATAAATAGTATACTGAAAATGCACGCTTTTCTCACCTTTGAGAGTAGAAACGATTCGCTTGTACTTGTCACCGGTTATAGTTTTCGTTTTGACGGATCCAGTGTACGTTCGAAGTACCCAGTCCTGAAACTTACTCCTCGCGTCCATATTAATAAATATCATTGAACCGCATCAATAATTTCGAGAAAATATTATAAGCGATTTATGAAAAACTATTTCTACGTGTATTTACGTGTATAACTATTTTTACTAAAGTAGGGTATTGAACTGTGCTTGAAATCGATAAAATAATGTACAATCAAAACTATCCGTTTATAAAAACGAATTTTGAATGTTTTAAAACTATTTTTATTAGCTAATTGTTTTAAAAATTAAATACGTCAATATTACTTGACGTTAAATTACCTTTAATACTACTTTTGTAACTCTGAATTAAATAGATAGTAAATAAGGACGACAATGTTACAGAGAAAAGAACAGAAAGAGGATAATTGAAACCCGAAATAAAAAGAAAAGGGATCAGGATGAAAAGGAAATAGATGGTTTAAATAGCTTGAAAGTAAACCATAATTAAAAGAAATAGAATTTTAAAAAAAGACAAAGGACAGCGAAGATGACAAAAGGATGAAAATATAAGAAAAGGAATGGAGATAATAAACAAGGAAAGAAGAAAACAAAAATGAGAAAGGAGAAAAATTAATTTACTTTCAATATGCCCCTTTTAGCAATAACTTATAAACGATTTATGTAAATATTTAAAGATATACCACATGTATTTCTAAGAAAAGAGAACAGAAATTAGTGTTGAGTACGAGCTCTCTCCTAATTAACTAATAACTACGAATTAACCATATTACCACCTTCAAGAATAACTGCACAAAATCTATGAAGAAAAGGAAAAGACAATAATTCTCTTAAAAATGGCTAACGTTGAAATATCTAATGTTAGAAAATCAAATAATCGTTTTTGTTGCGATTTCTCTTTAAAAATTTTTAGGTTGAAACTAAATGTTAAAGTAGTCAACGTTTTCGAATCTAAACGAAAGTTAGGCCAAAATAACGTGTTTGCTTGTCGGTTTAGTGAAATTAAAGACCTTCGAATATAACAGCTTGAAATGCAAAGTTAACGACACAATTTTAAACAGCCGAGCGAACGGTAAATACTGGACACGGATTTATTTTTTATAACTCGCGTGTTACCGGAGGATAAAGGAATGTAAGTTAAAAAACAAAATTTAACTAATCAATAGCCAACACGCTAACTCGATCAGAAAAGTACGCGATAATTTTTTTTGCGAAAAGCTTCAGAACTCGTAATAATAATTCCCCAAGTATATGTTAACATGAACAAAATTTTGGTGATACGACTCGAAATTTATATTGGTCGATCGCTGACTGCAACATAAATAGCCGGGTTTATATCAATATTTGTCACTAGAAAAATTGAATTGACGACGTTAAACTGTTGACGCGCTAAATTTGGGTATGGAGTCATAAATTTTACAAATGAGCGTTCAAGAGTTGACGTGTAGAATTATAACTTAAAGTGAAGTTGAAGAACTGTAGCGCGAAAGTTCAAATAGCTGCTCATTAAATTTCGAGATAATTTGAATGAAATTTCAGACCAATTGATTCGTCGGTCAAAATTTCGAAAAACTAAGCGAGGGAATTCACGGAAAACTTGACGTATTAAGTGGTTGCGCGACTAAACGGTTGTTGTTATAATTTAAATACATAAATTTTGATTAGAACTGTACGAATTGCAGAGAATTTTAGAATAAAAACAAAGTTGACGACTTGCTGATGAGATTGCCGAGGATTGTGAGGTTTTGGACGTGTGATTGCAGTTCGGCGTTTCGAATGAAACTGAATGGGTCCACTCAGCCGCCGACGAGTTTCAATTTTCGGACTCCCGAAACCTTAAAAACCGGAATTTGATTTCGGGTTACAAAAAAAAAAAGAACGGCTCTGAGCGGTGTTTGCGGGTTTATCTAGAGACGTACATTGGTGAGGGGAAGGGGGTTTCTAAGGGGTTGAAAGGTCGTAAGGGTTGAAAAGAAGAAGGGAACGGACGATATCCTGGTGGAGTCTAGCGATTGGACGACTTGGATTAAGAGAAGGGCCTTAGAGGGCGGTTCTCAATATGAAAGAAAGGGTTGGGACCCTTACAATCCAGCTATAGTACATTCTAGTCAAAAGGTTGTCAGCCAACCCGCAGGACAGGGCGGTTAGTCCAATGTCTGACCGAAACACGCACCTTCGATTCACATTGTAGGAATAAACGCTGCGAAACGATTTCCCCGACACTTCAACTCAATTGAACACTTAACTGTGGATATTATTCAAGTTTTCAACTACATAAATGTTATTGATAATTTTTACTTTCTGCTACCCAAAGGGTAAGGAAGGTCTTGCGAATCGTGTCAAAAACAGTTTTTTTGTTCAGTTCATTACATTTTGAGGCCCACTAAATCCAAAAAACCTAATTTCGGCGCGTGTTCCGTGTGTGAGGGTAGCTGTACTTCAATTTGCCGATTGAACTAGTTCATTTGGTTTATTATTCATTCTTGTGGGTTTCCCATTTGATTTTCTACTTGTTGTTTACTTGACTTGTTTAGGTTTATTATTCATTCTGAATAATAACCCTATGTTTTCGGTCAGGAAACATTTTTTACAACCGCCCCTCAAAATTTGATACTATACGTTTCATGACATGGGAATTCCAAATCTGCAATGTCCGTCCGCCGTCCGGACCGTTTGGTGCCTTTGACGTAGTAAAAAAAAATTCGGTATCTACTTGTGCCCGCCATCTCGGCAACCCGATCGGACGAAGCCCATGGTTGTTATAGGCAGAAAACAGTTAAAAAATTAACAAAAACGCAATTTTGGCAGTTTAATCGTAACTACGCCGTGTTCGGGATCGTTTTCTGGGTATTTTTAGATACTGGATCGAATGGAAATATTTTCCTAGAGGTCTACAATGCGTCAATAGTGAAATAGTGAAATCACAGTAAATATAGTGAGCCCAAGTCTACTGGTTGAAAGAACTCGCGGGACGATAACTACATCGAAAGTAGTCGTTTCATAGTTTGTACTCCCTCTCTCCCGTCTCAATAAAACCACTCGCCAGCTCGCCAGGCGCCTGGAATATTCCGTTTTCGTCGTTCCGTTGTAGTCAGGTCATGTTTTACATGATATACTGGCATTTTTCGATGTTGACTCGAATGGGATTTACTGTGCAAGAGAATACTAAACCGCTGTGAAATAATTTGCAGAGTTCTAGTTTTGTTCGTGTTTTTTTTTTAGCGATTTCCATCGATGGGACATGGGACAGCGATTCCCATCGATGGGACATGGGACAAAAATGTACCAAAAACTTTTCGCATTTTTCTCACAAAACGGCTCTTACGATTTTTATTGAAGTTCAAATTATTTTGTACCATTAAATGTCTCCATGAAACATGTCTCCTCGGTGAACAGAGATATAATTTGCCTAAGAAGCAAAACAGGTTTGTTTTTTTCACTTTTTGGTTGTAAAACGGCTCATCACCGAACTTGTACCTGCAGCATGTCTTTAAATAGTTAATACCTATATATTGTTCCGAATAAATGTTTCAAGGATAGTCCTTCGAACACAGATAACAACCAAAACGTGTCGAGATTAAATTTTCTTTTAACATTTTCATAATTTTCAGAGTAACTTAATTTGAACTCATACCCATATTCTGATCTCCACAACTATTTCTGTATCTATCAGTTGAACGGAGATATAAGCCACAACAAGCTCGAAAAACACGATTTGTCGAACTTGCATTTTTCAATTTTCTCAAAAACAGTTCTAACCATGATCGATAAAACTTACGGAGTACTCATAGGGAAGTAGAGCCTACATATTGTTATCCATAAATGTTTCCATAGAAATGTGTTGAAGTTATCGGTTTAAAAAAGTGTGAATTTCGACGCTTACTGAATCGAAAAAACGTAATTTTGGCGCGTGGTGTGTGTGCCCGGAGGAAAGGCAGAACCTATAGAGCTCGTCCTTTTCTAGTTTTATTTAGGGCTGGTTATTTTTCGACGACGCGAATGTGAGTCTATATGTGATTTCCATCGATTGGTGAGGGTGATGGCGGATGGGGGATCGAAAAAGAGGTTTTCCCGCACTTTCTTCGAAAAAGACTTCAACGATTTTGATCAAGCTTCCAAATTATCTTCTACTAGTTGATATACAAATAAATATCTCAATATTTGGTTTTCCATAAATATCTCAATGAAAATTCTGTGAACAGAGTGTTGAAGCGAAACTGGCATCAAGTGTTGCTTGACTACCTCCAACAAACGAAATATTTCACGTGGAATTGCACCTGCAATTCAAACGGGGTTTTAAATTTCTATTGTATCGGTTTGAACACTTTAAATTGTACCACAGGGCGTTATCAACTAGTCCAATCACCATGAATGCTCCTTTGGATGTCGGTTGAACGAAGATAACAATAAAAATGTACCTATAACATGAAGTTCCACAAGATGGAGTAAAAAACATTGGATTTGTTGGTAGACAAAACTCGCTGACGGTACGTAGGGCTGAAGTAAGTGGTGTGGTGCGTCGCACGAGTATTTAAAATTAAGATCACTACAAAATGTGAGGTTTGAATCTTGTGCTCTACAAGGCAAAACGCAAAAACGAGACTTTGGCCTAATAATTGAGAATTCAACACAATCAGGTAATGAGTCTCCTTTTGTAGTTTCTATACTTCATCCAAGGGATAATAGCTCCATGAGTCACCCTTCCCACGATACAGCAGCGTTTCATCATTCAGCATTCCAGGTAAGCCACCTATTAGTAGCTAGATCTTCCCCTCGACTCGAAGTACTCAAAATTGCATAAAAGAAGACATCTACGCATTATAATGCTGACGTTGGCATTCTGTATATATAATAAGGAAACTCTCGTTGAAACTGTTCGCTCAAGTTGTTGCTGTCTGTAGAACCTCTGTAAACTTGGAATTAGAAGTTAAAAAAAAAGAAGGCTTTCGTTCGGTGAATTCAGAAAATTGTCAGCATCGTTTGATTGTTTGACAGGAAAAAGTTCAGTGATTAATGAATATAAATCACGTGTGTGGTTTAAAATTAAGGAGGATTTAATTGCTGCCAATTCGTTATTGATCGAATATCACGTATTCCTGAGTAAGGGCTTCTGTGCAACAGCAGTTGAGTAAACTTCAGCGCAGGGCCTGCTCAGCTGTGACGGGTTGTATGCAAACAGCCCCCACGGCTGTGCAAGAGGTCCTGCTGGGTCTTGCACCTCTCCTTATACATGTGGAGAGAGCTGTCTACATACAGGCGGCTCGTATGCTGGAATTGGGTCTTTAGACAGGCGGGGAAGAAGGGCACTGCATCACCTGATCACCTGATGCTGAATAAGTTTCGTCCGTGGAGGGGGATTAATAAGTTTAACTTCGAGCTTCCCTTCGGGGTATGAATCCATGGAAGAACAAGATGGGAAGGGAGTGGTCCCTCTAGTGAGGCTGGAGCCATGGTATATTTCACAGATGGATCAGCGTTGGGTGGCCTGGTGCAGAAGTTTATTGTCTGGATCCAGCAACACCACTGGCGACAATTTCCAAAGCAGAGCACTTCACTGTGACAGCGTGCGTTCCTGAGGCGGAGAAGAATATACATTATTTCAGACAGTAAGGCTGCACTTAAGGCCCTGGCTTCCTATATCATCACGTCAGGGCTGGTTTGGGAATGTCTCAATGGCTTGGAGACCTTGGCAAAGGAAAACACATTAACATTGTGTTGGATGCCAGGTCATACAGGCATAGAAGGGAACGAGGTGGCCGACAAACTGGCGAGGAAAGGATCAACGCTTCTCCCAGTGGGACCTGAGCCATTCGTAGTGACCACCCAGAGCCACTTGATCAAGAAGGTCGGTAAATGGAAGGAGAAGTGCCTGGCAAAAGGCAGTCAAGGTTGTTTATCAGACTCTCCAGGGAGCGAACGATGAGAGATCTTCAGCCAGGAGTGAGATAGTATACGGATGGTATTTGGCCTGTTTACAGGTCGCTGTTCACCTCACCAAGATTGGCAAGTCAAAGGTACAGCATTGAAGATTCTGCGAGGTGGAACTAGAGTCAACGGATCATGTGCTGTGTAAGCCTCAGAGTACTTGGGGTTCATCAGCTGCGGTTGGGGGAGGTAGTAGGGATAGACCTCAAGGTTGTCTTACGCTTTGTGCGAAATGGTGGGGACGTATTGGGGAAGCCGCACCATTGGAGCTGGGGGTGGAACTGGGACGACATGAGGGGGCTAATGTTCGCCCACAAAACAGGCCCAGTTGTGCCTGCAGTGTGGATTTTCTCAGTGCCACCAAGGAACTAAATTTAAACTGGCTTCTTGAAATTCTGTTGGATCCGAAGGAAATCGATCTAATAATTCTGGTTTTCCGTAGAATCACGTCCAGATGGTGTTTTTTTACATTCCGCTACCCGAAGGGAAGGAAAGTATTGAAATCGAGTCAAAAAAAATTTGGGTTTTCTTCAGATCTTTACGTTTTGAGGCCTGTTGAGTCTAATAAAACCTAATTTCGGCGCGTGGTCCGTGTGTGTGTGTGTCTGTAGTTCGATTTGCGGGAGAACGGCTGATCCGATTGAGCTGGTTCTTTTTTTGTTTTGTTCGTCATTTTTTGTAGACACCAAAATAAGGTTATGGACGATATCGGCGAATGGAAAGGGGGGGGGGAGACGATAATGTACCAAAAACTAGGGTTTTTCGCATTTTTCTCGAAAACGGCTCTAACGATTTTGATTAAACTTTCAAATGATCTTCTACTAATCAATACCTAACTTTTCTTCTGTATAGATATGTCCATGAAAATACGGTGAACGGAGATATAAGCCTATGAAGCAAAAATATTTTTTTAACGCTTTTTGGCAAAACGGCTTCAACGATTAGTACCAAAGTTTCAAGATGTATCCGAATAGTTAATACCTGCATATTGTTCTCAATAAATGTTCCTCTGACAGTCCATTGAACAGAGCAAAAAATCAAAATGTGTCGAAAATAACGTTTTTCGAACATTTCCGTAAATTCCACGGTAACTTCTTCACCAGATGTAATAAATTCTAATGGAGTGTCTTTTAGTCACCCATAGCTACATTTCGTTCTCTATAATTATTTCAGTATATATATATGTTGAACGGAGATATAAGGCAAGTTAACTCAGAAAAGGAGATTTGTCGAATATTAATTTATCGGTATTCCAATTTTCTCAAACACGGCTCTAACGATTTCGATCAAACTTTCGGAGTACTCTCAGCTAACTAGTACGTACATTTTGTTCTCCATAAATGTTCCTGTAAAAATTCGTTGAACGAAGATATAGCGCCCGCCTATGTAGGTGGTGTTCGAAATTACGGGGGTGGCGGAAAGTTGTGTGTTGCTACGCACCAGATATTCAGATCTGGAAACAAGGCGAAAAATAGTTCGCGTGAAAATACTTACTACATCACAAGGAATAAGGTTTGCCTTAATGAAGAGGTTACTATGCAGATTCGAAAAAATTGATGAGTCTGGAAGAATTGGTGAGTTTGAAATGAATTCGAGAGTACTTACAGGAGGCAGCAGATATTGAACACACCGCCTCTGTTCAGGCTGGTTCCTTTGTTTATTTCCTCTGAAATGCATGATAATCTCGTTCCGCTGTTGTCATCTTCAATCGCTGGTGACGTTGAGACATCTCGCTGCTCTGTGAAAATATTACTTATAGTTGAGGCATTGAATTGTTTGAACAACCCCGATGTCCGTTCGTGTATATACCTGTCCTACTGACTGCGCCAATTTTCTAAATTCGCCGATTGAAAACCTTTTTCATTCAAAGCTTTAAAAAGCTCTACAGAAAGCAACTACGTACAAAGAAGTAAACAATTTATATATGGAATGCCGAAGTCAGCATTGTGCCTTGAAGACTTTTTTGTGCAGTTCAGAATGATTCGAGTCGGGTCTAGAAGACTTTGCTGCTTTCCTGGAAAGCTGAATGATGGAACCTCCGTGGGGGGGGGGGGGTGTCTCATGATGCGCATATTACCCCTTTGTGGATGTAATGTATGTTGAATATAACGTATATACATATTATTGGTGTGGGGTGGCCTCTGGGTATTGTGCTTCCTGTCACTTGTCGATGGGGTGGAATGGTTGTGGTGGTGGGGTGGGGTGTCCCCAGTAACGAACGTCTCGTTGAAAACTGGTCACCAATGACCGCGGGTGGGGGCGAGGATGTACCTTGTGATGGGTTGACGGAGGGGTGTAGGAGCTGCCGACCTTTTAACCTTCAGCGCGGGGGTGGGGGTGGAAGTGGTGGAGGGTAGCGCCGAGGGCGAAGACAAAAATCGACCTTCGCGCTCTTCAACGAACTTCGCAAGGTCGAACGTCCGGTATACTAGTTTTCGTTCTCCCTCCCTGTTTTCGTCAGTTTTTTCAATCGAGGCGTAGGGGGATTGAATAAGATGAGCCCAGGCGTTAGATATCGAGATGGGTCTGGGTTAGTACGGATGGCGATGGTGATGGAGGGAAGTGGTAGGGGGTAGGGGTGCAAAGTGCGGGATGAAGAGGTCAAAGGGTTGTGGGAGCCCAGGGTTGGGTTCAGGGGGCCAGTGTCGTGCCAACGAGGTTCCCTCCCTCGCTGAGACGTTGAAAATGCAATCGATGTCGACGAATCGTCCGCGTATATTGCCTGATGCTCAGCCGCCAAATCACGATTGTCCTCAACAACTGAATACACGTCGTGTATGAAACACCCTGTAAATTATTACACAACGGTTTATTATTCTCATGAACAGTTTGACCTAGTATTACTGCTCCGAGACCCATCTCATTCGATTCAGCATCGAAAAATACCAGTAACCCATACGAAACGACCTGACTACAATGGAACTACGGAAACTAAATATTCCAGGCGCCTGTAGGCAATTGGCACGACAGGGCGAGTTTTGACGAGACGGGAGGGAGGGAGTACAAACGATAAAACGATCACTTTCGCTGTACTTCCCGCGAGTTCTTTCAATTAGTAGACTTTGGCTCACTATGACTGTATTTTCACCATACGCAGTTGAACACGTCTGATACTCATTCCACTCGACCCAAGATCTTATAATAACTTGAATACGCTACCTAACGGCTATTTTCGATAAAACTTGCGTTTTTATTGATTTTGTTAACCATGGGCTTCGTTCGATCGGATTGCCGAGCAGGCGGGGACAACTAGATACCCAACGGGATTTTTGTGCGAGAGAATGGGTTTTTTAGACAACGTTATAGGCTCAAAACGGCCCGGATGGCGGACGGACATTGCAGATCCCGATGTCTTGAAACGTAAAGTATCAAATTTTGAGGGGGGTTGTAAAAACATTTTTCCTGACAGAAAACTTAGGGTTATTATTTATGAATAATAAACCAAAACAAGTCAATGACAAGTAGAAAATCAAACGGGAAACCCACCAGGAAAAGTCAATTGTGGTTATAACTTGCACTGTGGGCTAGTTTACATGGACCTAATACAACCTGACGTGCTACGTCTATACGGAAACTGGCAGCGCGTAACGCTACGCTATAAGAACTCCGCCCGCAGAATAATTTAGCCAAAATTCCTTCATCAGAAAAATGTGTTTTGATCACTGTAACTATGGTTAGTTTTGAATCGACTTCGCCGTCCGCGGGATTGTGCCTGCTTTTTGCAATCACGTAAAACGGAAAGTTTTTTGTTCTACCTTTCAAAAACAACGCTTCTCTCCATTTTGAGAAACTTTCTTTCTCGTCGTAAGTACTAAACCACTTCGCACTTCCCCCTTCTTTCACGGCTTCTCTGCAGATGTCAGAAAATGAAATATTCACAAGCTTGAACGCATTCTTCTTTAGTTCATAATCCGGAGAGTTAAACACAGAATTGAATAGTTTAATTTTCTGTATCTAAGGCCCTGGCTACTTTTTACAGAGACAGAGAACAGAGATAAAAATCAAAATGTGTCGAAAATAACGTTTTTTCGAACATTTCCGTAAATTCCACGGTAACTTCTTCACCAGATGTGATAAATCTTTATGGAGTGTCTTTTAGTCACCCATACCAACATTTCGTTCTCTATAATTATTTCTGTATATATTTGTTGACCGGAGATATAAGCCAAGTTAACAAAGAAAAGGAGATTTGTCGAATATTAATTTATCGGTATTCCAATTTTCTCAAACACGGCTCTAACGATTTCGATCAAACTTTCGGAGTACTCACAGCTAACTAGTACGTACATTTTGTTCTCCATAAATGTTCCTGCAAAAATGCGTTGAACGAAGACATAGCGCCCGCCTATGTGGGTGGTGTTCGAAATTACGGGGGTGGCGGAAAGTTGAGTGTTGCTACGCACCAGATATTTTCTCTGGGAATGTATGGGTAAACTCTAAGGTAATTACAAACTTTAAGCTTCCATGATGTGAAAAGTAGTGAATAAAGTACGTATCTCGTAGTTTCTTGGGCAGTAGTACCAGAACGCAGAAGGGTAGTTTAAGGGACTTTGTTCGAATGCTACATGTCTGGCAGAACCCCTCCTCACTCCACAAGGGGTCTTGAACAGTTGCACATGAGCGTCAATGACACCTGATGCCCACCCATGCCGCTGCCCCTAATAGATTGCGCCAGTAAAAAATAACTGGTGCGTAACTACACACTCGTAGCACTTCTATCTGGCAACTTAAGTCGAGTTTCTCGCCCTTTGAGCTCATTCAGAATCGCGGGCCGCTATAAGTCGTTTCTAACGTTTTTCTTAATACGGAAAGAAGGATGAGCGGTCTCCTTACATCTCCGACATTGCTCCAGTAACGTGCTTGCAGACTATGTCATGACGCTTGATGCAGCCCCCATGAGTACTCGCGTACAACGTTATTCAGTGACTACTGTGGCTAGTTACCACAGGCAAAACAGTGAACATCCACTTTGTTACAATCCTGGCTTCTTGTTCACCTTATGGTAGGAAGCAACGCCAAAGGGAGGGGCCGAAAGTGCCGGTAATCTTTTACTTTGGATCTACACCACCCACGCTAAAGAGTAGGGGGAATCGGAACTTTGCCTGAGTGCCCGTTCAACAACAGAATCATGCACAGCAGCTCCAAACTCAGATAGCTTACAAGGCTCAGGGGCAGTTAGAGCCGCCAATTTCAGAATTCCCCCACAACAAAAACAGTTCAATTACAAGATAACTCAGCAGAAGGTTTCCCTACTTCGAGAAGAAGGTTGCTAGAAGCTCTCGAGAAAACCCAGTGCAGATACACTCCAACTTCGTCCCGCGTAGCCGAGTCGGGAGGAATGACTCACCACAAACTGGCTATAATCGGGCCTCCAGGCTTCAATCGCTGCTGTGTGGCAGGTGTTTATTGAAATGGCCTACACCCTCCATAGCAGAACTGGACATCGACGGCAACAATGTCAAAAATTTGAATAATTAAAAATTAAGCCAAATTCTATCAGCTCTGCCAATCGGAAAGTAGCAGACATGTAGTTTTTACCGACTAGTCTTAGAATATAAAACCATTTCCAGCAGTTAACTAATAAGTTGCTACCTTCGTCATGAAGGAAAGCCTCAAACCACCGACATTTTGGAATGACTCCGATCTAGAATAACAAAGAACCACTTTAATGTGGTTTGAGGATATTTTATGACAAATTAGTTTGTAACCAACTTATTGGCAACAACTCCCCGATCTAATAATGAGATGAAATATCAGATGCGCCGCACCACACAACTTTCCTTAGCTCTACGTCAATTTACTTGTGTTCATGGCTTTTTCTACTAACTTAATTTATTTTTCATTCAGTGCAATTGAACTGAAAATAAGTAGCGCTTACAGTTCCGAAATTTATTGTGCTGATCGTACTCATGCTCTGACCATCATTGAGCAATTGGTACACAGGTAACGAATGAGGCAGTAAACGCGATTATTAAAAAAATGATAATAACCACCAGATCGTCCAGAGTTATCGCGTAAACACCTTTAGAAATGGCAGTAAATGTAACGGCGGTGATTGAAATGGTCCCTGTACATCTTACCAGCGTTATTAAACGCTCATTGTAGAGGTACTTGGTGTCATTTGAGCCGAGTTTATAAGGAACAAAATTGCTGCTCTCATCATTTCCCCACTGATGGCAATTTTATGGTATTTCCGTCTTACTAAGCCAAAAATCTAATCAAAACCGTTAGAGCCGTTTTTGAGAGAAGAAAATTGCCGTTTTGATCACTTAATAACTACAGTTAGTTTCGGGTGGATTTTGCTCATACCCTTATTTTGGCGTCCCATGGAGACCTGCGGGCTAGATATCAATTTTGGGCGGATTTGGTTCAGCCGTTTTCTCTAAAAATCGTTCATAGACCATGTTTCTAAATAGTGTTTACGGACTTAGTACGGTCTGAAACGTTAAGATCTGAAGAGAACTAAAAAAAATGTTTTTGAGCTGATTACATAACTGTCCTTTTACTTCGTAGAGCCACGGAAAGTGAAAAGGTATATTGAAATGGGTTTGGACCTGTTATGCAGGTGGTGAGCTATACTGGCTGATGCTCTTCATCTAGCAGTGTCCTTGGTTAAGAGTAATTGCAGGAAGTCTCGTAAATTTCTTGATTAAAACTCAGTTCGTAGCTACTTGTAGACATTTATTGCACAACTTGGCTTGATGCCTAGAACAATTCATGCTGCATTACACTCATGCTATTCGTTTCAACTAGAACACAAGCAATCCCTCGGTGAGTATTAATTAATGAATGAACAACATCTGAACTTTCCTCAGCTTCACATGCATTCCCCGATTTGTATAGCTCTACCAACTAATCGCATCAGTTTTTCGCTCGCTTCAACCTACTAGAGCTCTATGTTCCATGTAGGAACTGGCGGTGCGTGCGGTCATTAGACAACTCATCGTGTAGATACCTTATTGGAATACTAATACGAGTTTTGGTAGAAAGTAAGTATGAGCAGGATTTAAAAGGAAAAAATGCAAATCATATATTTGCTAATGTATTGTGTATTTATGGCTCTTGCCATTTTCTCGCAGATTAAAATAGTATATTACGTTCAGTTGTGTTGAACTGCCCATACAAAATTTACAATAAAAATTGTTAAAGCCGTTTTAAAAAAAATAAAGACCCACGCATCACCGTACGAGTACTTTTCTCAGCCCCACTTACATTAAATGATTTTCATGACATTAGCTACTAATCCAATGTATTTTCGCTCATCGGCGATGATGGTGTACCGTGACGAACCAAACCCTTGGATCTAGCGATGGTTAGTTAGAAGCATTTGTTCTACTCATCTGTCGTCGTTTGGTGGTAAATCGTCTCCGAACTGATTGCGAATAAAACAACAGTTTCAATTACATTCGTTATAGCTTATCCTCTCCCACATATTCTGACACAAAATGTATTAGTTCGCGATGGCGGAGAATGGTTCAAGATCGAAAGGTACTTGAAAGTTCTTTAAACGAGATGGATACTTTTGGTTTTATGTTTTTCATCCTTTAGCTTCAACCCGCTTGCCCGTCATTTTGTTAGAACATTGTTCATTTTCGAAGGAAAACGGGACAGGTGTTGAGAAGCCTCTAGCCTGCCAGCATTGTGCACATAGGGAACCCTCATCAGCTAAATTCAAGCGACTTTGTCTCATATCGAAAATCTTCCATGGGATCTTGTGACCTTTCTAAAATGCGTAGAGCTTAGCGCGTGTAAACTTACAGGACAACCTCTCAAGAAACAAAACTGGGGACATCACGCAGAATTCAATCGTCAGACCCGAAACCACAAATGATAAACATAATTTGGTAAGAAAGTGCCAATACTTCGTATCAGAACGTAACAATTGGAATTCCGCACTTTCTAGAGTTGCTCTTAATTTTCTTATGAAAGTTAAGTTAGTAGTTTATCGGACTACCACTCTAATTTTTCTGAGACTGGTATCATTGGAGCGAAGTTTAAGGAAATAACTGCTCAAAAACATTCTTAGCAATGTTTCACAATTTATTGTACTGCTCTCGTTATTTTCCTGAGAATGAGAATTTTATGGCGCTACCGCATTCTCTGGAACCGTCCGTACAAAAAATAAATAAATAAAATTTGAGCTTCTGAATCCAAAAATTTGGGAAAATAATCTGCGTGTGAACTCGATTGGGAGTAAATGGCTGAACCAAATCGGATCAAATGTAATATTCAGTCTGCACTGCCTGCTAGGTTATGAGACGCCAAAATAGGGCATGAGCAAAATTGGATTAAAACTTACAGTTGTCATAATGATCAAAACACTAAATATTTTTTCCCCAAAAAATTTCTCCAACGACTTTCATTAAATTTTTTGTACGAGCAGCTCCAAAAAACACATATAATTCTTATTCTTGGGAAAATGACAAGGATCAAACATCTCGGAGAAAATAGATTTTATTCCAGTTTTTCCTTATGAATACCTCTTAAATCAAAGTAGTACCTCAGAAAAATTAGTGTGGCAGTCCAATAAACTATCTACACGATGAGAATTTAACGACACTCATAAAATAATTAGGAGCAACCCCAGAAATTTCAACCATTGCCGTTCCATAAAAGCCCCATGTTGACATGCTCATGGATGTTCTGGGCTTTAATTGCTCAATAATGGCTGTGGCATAAGTAAGAGCAAATTAATGAACCCCGGAACTACAAGCTCCATCATTTTCTTTGTAGAACGCGGTTTTAACTCGATGAAAAACAGATTGGATCTGTGTCTAGAGTAACAAAAATCGCTTGATGAACGTGGAGTTACGGAAACTTGATGCTTAGTAACAGATGAAAGTGTGATTTATATGTAGGTTGATCAGGAGAAACTCTTTCGTTGCCTACCCTAGTGAATAATGTTCCTCAATTCGTTCCTTTGTGCACTAGATCGCCACGTACAATTGAATTAACTACAGACAGCAGGCAACAGCTACTGAGTTCCCCATGAAGTACTATATTCCCTCATGAATTCCAGAAAGTGCAGGACAATTTTAAGAAAATTCGAAACACATTTTTATTAGTTGGCTTACAAATAATGAACCGGCGGACACTGAAAGGGCTCCACTATAACAACCCTTCCATTTCCCTCATAAACTGTGAATACGCGTCGTCTTTGGTCGCCTGTGGTTTTGGAGCTTCAATTTTCCTCTCCGACTCAACTTTACGAGAGCCACTCGTTGGGTTGTCACTTCGTTTCACCCGCAGGGCTGTTGGAACGAACCTCGTCACATCTGCCGTCAGGTTCCTGTAAAAAAACAAAATACTTTCAGTATTGTAATATGAAATATCGTAAAGGAGCGTATACGCTAGAGAGTAAATTTAGGTAGGCCCCAAAGTGTTATGAGGTTCCCCTTCCCTGAATTCTGCTCATTGCTTGGTCGGCATGTATGCTAGTAAGTAAATGTGAAAAGCTCACCTGATCTGCGCTTTGGCTTCGATTGTGGCTCCTTTAATTTGACCATCTTTCCTAATGAGCTGAGGGGCAGCAGTGAGGACATTGGGCGTGGGAGTGGCTCCAGGAAGGCGAGGGGGGAGAAGTCGAGGAGGTAGACCTGGTGGTGGGCCAGGAGGCAGTCTGCAAAAAAATTCAAATTATATGGTTCATATAACAAACGTAATGAAAGAGATACTTAATGAGTGACACTTCAAACGAAAGAAATTTATGTTACCACAATTTACTAAATTGAAGAACGGTAGTATTACCTGATACCAAGGAGTCGAGGAGGGAGGCCGGGGGGTGGTCCGGGAGGCCTCATGAGAAGCCCTCCAAGTGGGGGTGGCATTGGTGGAGCTAATGGGTGTAGCCCATGAGGAGGTGGTACAGGCACAGGCAGAGAATCCAGACCCTTGGGAATACCAAGATCTTTGACCATCCCTGTTGACTCTTCGCCTTCAGAGTCACTATCTGCAAACCTTAAGAGCCAAATTGAAAATTACCTTTTTATTGAGAAAACAAGTCTTTCACAGTGATAATTTGAATTTACCACCGAATAACTAAATGAAAGATTGATAACAGGCATAGCAGCAGCACTCATACGAATTTCATGATGTCAAGTTTCTATTCTGAGCACATGGGCCCCATGTCACACGGTCACCAGCGTTCAATTCCCACTATGACTCTTTAAGTTGTGGATATTTTTACAGATCAATTCGCATGATTAGTTTACAGCTCAGTTTTGTGCCAATGGCCAAATGGCAGTCACAAGAGAAGGCCAGACTAAATAGCTGCTAGGAGGAGAGACGAAAAGTTTTCTTGGTTCTTAGTTTATCTTTCCAAAAATACACTTTTCCCCGTTAAGGAATCAAATCTTTTGTGATAAAACACTGGATATCCAAACCCTGATGATCCTAAATAAATTATGCAAAACGCCAGCCTAGGGAGGTTGTCAGGGTCATAACAATTTATGTAAAGGGGTATTCAAAGATCAACATGGAGGCACCAAAAATCGTCATTTATTTCTTTGGACTCAGAAGCCTTTGAAACATAACTTTAAAGGAAACGTTTTGTCATTTCAGTCGTTTACATAACTTTCTTCTCTACTTCTTACGGATAAGGAAAGCAGAAAAGTGCACAGAGACGAATAAGGAACCAACCAGGGACGTACCCCTAGAGTTACTGTATGTTTCTTCAAAATCGACCTGATCGTTTAGTATTTGCGTTCGCTACACGAATTGAAACTGAAACACGCATATTTTTGGTATTGAAGCACTTAGTTCTTATATCCTGCCATAATAACTTTCATAAGTCAAAATATTTTCAGAAGCAAAGTATTTGTTTTGTCAAAACCCAATGCTGCGTACTTTCGTATTTTTATACCAGCATACAGTTTCGTCTCCTAATCATCACTCGTATGTATTTACCTGATCGTTCGTCCTTTGGATTTGTCATCTGTGATCCCTTCAATGTCATCTTCATCGCTGCTGAGCTCAGGAGGAGGCCCAGGCGGCACCCCAGGTGGCACTTTGTTCCTGAGGAACCGTTATTCGATTAATTCAGAAATATTGTGCAAATCAAAGTATTGCGAAACCAACAGGGACCTCCCAGGATAAATCCTTAAAAGGCAAATTTTGATAATGACATCTTTATATTCGCTCAAAACGAATAACAAACCATCCCACTGCTAAACAAATATAAAAACAAAAAATAAAAATCAAATATGGATCCAAAAATGTTAAGTAGGAGATTAAATGTTAAAAATAGGAAAAAATCGACGCTTTTCAAAAACTGACAAAATAATGCAAAATAGTGGCCAGTGCATAATTACGAAAATCCTAAGAAGGCATCCATTGAAGTGGTAAGTCTCCATAACAATTAATCTATACCCTGCTTTTATCTGTGCTGACTGACTCCTATTAAAGGCACCGGGCGATCGTGGTCTAGTGGATAAGACATTTGTTCATGATTCTCGACGTAAGTCGGGGATTGTGGATCTGTGGTTCTCTGCGCGATTTGCCGTAATTTTTGCCTGAGTCAGCAGCTCTTCAAAAGCATCTCCAAACTACCTCAGTACATATCAACACATCAAACAAAATAAATCAGGAATAACATACCAAAATGAGTTGTACCAACCTAGGAGGGCTGTATGCAGACTTCTTCCTGAGGATTGACGTGGGGGGAATGAGGAGAGACATGTCTGGTAGGGGGATTTGAGAAGTAAGTCCCAACGCCAACATATTTTCTTGGTTTAGTTGATTAATGGGAAGTGGGATTTCGTCAACTTGAACCTGAAAGTAGCCACATCAATAATTTATATTACGGATCCCGTATGTAATTGATTATGGTACATTATTAGAAGAGTAATTGCGACCTCACCTCGACTCATCTTTAAAGTTCCCTGTCTCCACAACACACCTTTCCTCACGTGAAGCTCCCTTTCACATTGGCATTTTTTTACTGGAGGAGAAGACAACGATTGGTATAAAATATTACCAATTTTCAATTCTCTTTATTAGTTCATTTACCACTTTAATTTTGGCAACTTCTGAGTATACTGTCAGAGCTTAAACAGTAGCTGTGATGTGTTCATCAACGATTTTCGACGAGATTGAACAGCCTTTCTGCCACAAAGACGAGAACCTACATAAGTGTGCACGTACAAGCCTTGTGCGCACTGACCAGGCATTTTATCCAACCTAAACTGGAATAAGTACATGAATACTCTGGAAGAAAAGGGAAATAATAAATGTAGACATGCAAAGTTGATAAACACGCCAGAAATGGTGATAATACCCAACTTTTATCCTCATTTCCACATTTCGTCCGCTCACATTACGTTAACTCTGCTCCAGTAGTAATTCAATCCACTTGACTCTAGTCTACATCTATAAGTTCCTCTTCATCCATCACTCAACTTTTCTCAGGTTCTGAATATAGGATTAAAAAATAAATAACAAACACAAGGGCGAGCCTTTCTCTTGACTCAGAACTTCTTTACTTTCCACTAAAGAGAGACATTTCTCAGGTTCATTCGTGCTACTAAACTGGCTACCAATAAGGGCACCTCAGGGAGTTCTAATGTACAACACTTGATGTGTTAGAGACGAGTCGGGCAGAGAGAGTGAAGCGACCGTGGGCATGTGAATTATTGCTGCTGGTCAATTGAAAACTGGCAAAGTTACAATGCCACGTATATACTGTACAGTGGCTGTAATAAAATGATAAATCACCTGTTGAGCATGGCGCACGGCTTCCGAATACGTTGCCATAGTACTCCGTCGTTTCTCATACTCAGCTTCTGCCCTCTTCAACTCTTCCCACTTTTCTGGGTCTTCTTTTATGTACATCTTCAAAACTCTGTAACTCAAAAAACTAGTGTGTGAATTTGGTGTGGGATGTTGGGTGCAAGAAGTTTGGAACAAATTTTGTGTCTATATCAAGGTATATCTCTGGTTTGCATTGTGTATACGTGCCAAGTTATTGTGTTAGGCAACTAAAAAATGACAAGGGGTCTACCAGTTGATACGTAGGGAGCCAGACCCGTGACTGCACCTACCCTTTGTATCACTAACTACGCGAAAATACAGGTTTTACTTTTATTTATAAAGAATTTTGTTACTTCACGTACTAAATCACAACTTCAAGTTAAGTTACTATTAAACTTTGATTATTTGATGGTTACACCATATGTTACACGGAGGGGATGAAATAAAGGTATTCATTTTGGTTTATTATTCATTCTGAATAATAACCCTATTACAAACCCCCCTCAAAATTTATTACTTGACGTTTCAAGACATGGAGATTCCAAATTTGCAATGTCCGTCCGCCGTCCGTTGGTTTTGTGCCTTTAACGTGGTCTAAAAAATACGTTCTTTCGCACAAAAATACCATTTGGTATCTAGTTGTGCCCGCCATCTCGGCAATTCGATCGGATGAAGCCCATGGTTGTTATGGGCAAAAAATGGTTAAAAAAATTAACGAAACGCAGTATAACGCGTGAACTACAGCGGAAGTCAACGTTTCGTCGTTAGAACTCCCTCCCTCCCGTCATATCAAACTCAATCACCTGCCCGCTCGACTCACAACGGCTTCGCTGGAAGCCCCCATCCGACGGAGCGCCAAGGCAACTTCCTCCGCACACTCCTCCATCGGATCATAAACGCCTACAGACGCCTGGGGAATATTTAGTTTCCGTAGTTCAATTGTAGCCAGGTCATGTTTCGTATGGTTTACTAGTATTCGATGCTGAATTGAATGGGATGGGTCTCGGAGCAGTAATACTAGGTCAAGCAGTTCATGAGAATAATAAACCATTGGGTAATAATTTGCAGGGTTTTGAATTGTGAAAGAGAAATTGAATTGATTGTGGAATTTAAATTATTGCATTTTGTGCAGTTTCTCCACACCTTTCCTGGGTAGCAATATGCTTCATTCAATAGTCTGGCTGTCCACTCTCGAAACTGCCTTAATAGCTACAGAGAGTGTAGTATGTTATGGACAGAAACCAAGACCTCCCCGTATCTTTCTCTTCTCTCATAGGTGCAGCACCACAGAAGAATGACTGCTGTGCGGGCATAATTATTCGGTGAGTTACACAGCCATCAAATTGGCTGTCACAGTAATCGCATGTATCATCCCAATTGAGCCAATCATGAGGAAGTGCTGAAGGCATGATCAGAGGAATGGTGTATAAGATGCTGCAACATGAAACGAGACATTTGTGACGCTATTCCCTCAAGTGGGACGTTGAGGGCAATTGAACTGACAGCTAGATTCACCCTTATTCATTACTGTTGAAACATACTACAATCACAGGTGTTGGTGCCCTTTATTTTGTATCCTTTTCCAAATCCTGAAGGTTTCAGTATTTATAATACGCACTATTTAACTCACCGATCCAAAGTTTCTCTGAGTTTCCTTCGTTTGTCTTTGAGTACTTTCTCATTGAGAGGAGAAGGTTGCAGCACATTGTATTCCATGTTGTCGATTTTTTCCATTTCTTGTATCAATTGAAAAGGGTCTTTGCCTATTGATAAAGATGTACATATTTAAGAATGACAGGTAGAACATGTGACAAGATAAAGTTCAGGACAGCAAATGGGTCTCTCAATCACCAATGACAAATGGGTCTCTCAATCTGGACCTAAAGCACTAAAAGTATACTATTAACAAGAAGGGTTCAAGAGCATCAAACCCTCTTCACATTCACAGAACTATTTGGCTAATGCCACACATATCACTGTCAAGTACTGACCTTTGAGGACTGCAGCTCGCACCAATTGCCTCTGCCTTTTGTTCTTCTTCAATTCCTTTTTTCTAGCTTCTTTCCTCGCTTGGTCCGTCGGGTTCATGTACTTCCCGCTCTTTGTCGTGTTAATCGACCTTCGCCCCATTTTAGTCTGCTGACAACGTCAACTGCAATGATACATCGAAGTAAAGTAATTATTAATAGTAGTAGCTTTCCATGTGAAATTGATTACTTCTAAGTGGAATGTAGTAACTGATTGAGAGCATTATTGCTTCAAGCCTCTCAAATGAGTGTGTGGTACCGCTCCTAATTCATGAACAAAGCAAGAAGTCAAGCTGTGAGTCCAAACACAAAGGCTCAATAAAATAGAACTAAGGTATTAGTTAGGAACGCCATGAAGAATTACATCTCGGTGAAGTAATATTAACACTGGAATATTAATAATTGCGACATTAACAGTTAACCTAGTAATTCAGATCTGGATGTTATTCAACGACAGAAGGGAAAACACTGGATGAAGGAATGCATTTGCAATGCCCTGCCCTGCAGACTCAACAATATCAGTAAGGGTGATCCATAATAAAACAGAGAAAGGATAGTAGTCTATTTCTACTACATTTGAGTTACAATGACGGATACTACTCCTAGATGAAAATTGGTTAAGGGTGGGGCAGAATCAATTTGATAGTGGAATAAAGTTACTGTACTGAATGCACAGTTTCAATGTGCTACACTTGACTGGCCCACTGTATCACATAATATATGGACTTGCACCCAAACTACCATTCTATACAGAACCTAATGGAATTTGATAAGTATACAAGCAGCAATCTGGGTGATAATGCCTTAGGTTGATAAGTCTGTGATAATATGTAACTGTTAGTTGATAACTGTGGCATAGTTTACTTTGATATTTGCATGGAATCATGGTACATACTACCGGTTGAGATATTTAGCCATAGTCCTAAACAACAATTTGTGCCATGCGTCATCCGTTAATATATGAGTTGCTTCCACAAAGCTCGAGAAGTTAGTTTTTTTCCTAAGTCCTTCCCCAGCCACTTTTCTCATGACTGCTTTTTTTTTCGCCCTTAACTTTGAAGTATTCACTGTATACGCCCTCCCCTCCCCACAGACGATACATGGGTAATACTGTAGACCATCCATCGAGTAATGAATTGGAAAAAGCAGTAGCAGTGCGCATGTGAGTGTGATTTCAGACATACATGATCGTTGTGGGTGCATTGTTGAGATTGAATGTAAATGTAAGTTCGAATGAAACTTTGAGCAGAGGTATCTAAAGCAAGGCCGCAATTGCAAACATTGGACTCGTATGGGGTCATATACATTAGTCGTTTAAATGCATGTGATATCAGAATACAGGGTTACTTTGATATATGTGCAACAAATTCTAGTCATTGCATGAATGAGCTTTTGTAAAGTGGTTTGTACAATTGTGGTTACTAGTGCTCATTATATGATTGTGGGTGACAGTTTAGTTGTTGAAATTAACTAATCAAAGTTCGGAAAATGCAATTTATTAGAGGTAGAAGGGCACAGGGGAACTTTGTGTTTGAGGGAATGAGGACGGAATAATTGCTACTAGTTGAAAACCGAGGGAACTTATTTGACCCGATTCTCGTTTCTCCAGTAACCGGATTTCCACTCTGCAGGTTAATCGTTCCCTCCTCTTTCAAGTCCCTGAAGCTCAACCCATACCAATTACATACAGAGCCTCGAGATGATGCATGATTTTCGCAGTGGCCTTTAGGTTCACTGCCATTGCATACCTTCGCGCTAATTCACATTCGCAGTGGAAAAGAGAATCTTATCGGGTACTCGGGCGTGACAGTACGAACATTGGGATTCAACCCGTATTATCATCTGCTGACAGACCAAAAATGTAATATAGAACTTAGCATCACTCAGTCATTAAGATTATTCCACGTTCACGAAAGCACCAGGGAATAAAATTCGCTCTGATCGGCAATAACCACAAATATTAATCATTACTTTACGCTAATTTCACCTTTCAAACGATAAATCCTTTTTAGCGGCTTCTTCAAAGCTTCATCGGTATTGTAATTCCCAGGCACGGCTCATTATGCCGTCAACATTGTACATCATCCTCACAGCAAGTCAAACCCTACCTTATAATATATGTATACTTGAACACCTTGGTGGGGCTTGGAACTCAAAACTCAACACAAGTATCAAAAAACCGACTTCAACATCAAATTGATCTCACAACAAAATGCTGATGTTGTTGTTGTGTACGCTGAGGAGCACATTATTCTTACTAGATAACCCTCAAAAGTGAGCGTTAGCCTTGAAGTTACGGTATATATTTGTTAACAGTACGGTATATTATATGAGAATATTTTAATACATGTCGCTTTGCTCGAAAGAATTGTAAAATTGGTGTCCGTTCTAAATGTGAACACTGTGTGTGAATTGATCGTTCCAACAGGAGTCGTTGCAGGGGACTAGAACGTTCGAAGAGCTGCGACCTATGTTTGAAATAACTGGTTCTGAATGTACGTTCCAGTCCTCTTCCACGTTCACCGCTCAGGTACCGGTACGAGATGTTGAACACATTCAACGAGTCGTTCGTTCTCTCGAGTGAGAGAGAGACTGCAGGGCATCAGCCAAAGCCGAGGGAACAGCGACCTGAGTCGTGGCCACATATGGGCTCATTTCCCACACCCAAGTTGTATAAGGGATCCGGCTTTGGCTCTAGAACGGGTACCGGAATCTTCCGGTCCCCTCTACATATTTGAGGATGCTCCTCCATTCATTGCGTCGTATATCGTCCCTGTCTATGGTTCGTCCTCCAAGTCTCTCTATTCTGGTTCTAAGCCATATTGGGCATTCACATATGAAATGTTCAACCGTTTCTATTTCCCCACAGCCCTAATTGTTGGGTTATACCTATGTAATGTGTTCCGGACTGCATAGTGTCCAGTTAACATGCCTATTAATCTTCTTAATTGTATTCTATTTAGTTTTAGGGCCCATTCCGTCTTTATTTTGTTGTAACTCGTGGTCCCTGTGCGCTTGGAGAATTCAAGACCTCTGTTATTGTCTATGTCATTGTTAACTCTACTCCATGGAGTGTTATTTATGGCCTTCTTGACTGATGCCATCGTAACTGCCGTATAGGGTTCTGGTCCATAAAAGTGATCGGTCGACCCCTCTTTGGCCAGTATGTCCGCTCTTTCATTCCCACTGTATCCCCTGTGTCCCGGAATCCATTTCACCGTCAAGGTATTTCCTCTCTGTACAAGTTCTTTCCCCTTGTTATTCGTGTCCTCAACTGGTAGGCTCCTAACTATTGGATTGGCCAGCGTTTTAATTGACGATTGGTTGTCTGTGTAAATTGTTATTGTCTTATTGCTGGTGTTCAATGTCATCAATTTGTCGATACAGTAGTTGATTGCTAACTGTTCACTCTGGAAGACCGTTGTTTTGGTACCTAGAGATCTGGATTCTTTCCAACCTATTGCAGGGATGTATATATCCAAGCCCGTGTTTCCATGTATTTGATCCTTCGATCCATCTGTGTAACATATGTCTGAGTCATCCTCTACATGTGTTCTATTCTCCCAAATATCTTTTGAACGTATTTCCGTAATAATGTGCGTCTGAAGTTTGTATATTGTTTTCCTATCGTCTATCGGGCAGTTTGCCGTTTCTATGGAGTTATACAGGTCTTTCCCGATAGTTCCATGTCCACTTGTCATTTTTCCTTAGCCTGAGGACGCCCCTCATTGCTTCTTGTTGCCCATCTGAGGGGCAGTACGCCCAGTATCACTGCCAGGACAATGGTAGGCGTACTGTCGAAGGCACCTGACATAGTCATCATTATTGTTCTATCTAATTTGTTAAGGGAGCAATTCTTGGTCATGTCTTACCTATGATGCCTTTTATTTGGTGTAATAAGGTCCTGCTTTTTTCCGTCAATGTGTTAATATGTTCTTTCCATTTAAGTCTCCTATCTAGGATTACTCCTAAGTATTTGACTTTGTCGACAGTAGAGACTAGTATTTCCTATATTCATTGTCATGTTATTAGTGTCTGTTCGTTTCCTGCTAAATATTACTGTGTTCGTTTTTTCCAAATTTATGTATAATCCCCTTGCTTGGCACCAGCTCATTATAGTCTCTATTGCACCACTGACCGTGGAACATGCTTTGTGTGGGTCCCGATGTTGTACCAGGATAACCTCGTCGTCTGCAAAGAATTGACAGTAAAAACCTGCTGTGTTTATTGCCCTGATTAATTCATCAATTACCAAACACCAGAATAGTGGGGCGAGGCAACCACCTTGTCGTGTGGTACTGTAAGTGTACATTTCCTGCCGTGCAAACCACTTCTCTATTATTTAGGAGTGATGTGCACCATTCCACGACTGTCTCGTTTACTCCTATTGTTCGTAATGCTCTCGTGATTGCCGTGTAGTGTATGTTGTCGAAGGCTCCTTGAATGTCGAAGAAGCAGCCAGCAACAAATTCTTTATTTTTTATTATATTTTCCTCTATTCTATTGATCAGATTATGCAGTGCTCCCTCCGTGGATTTTCCTACGCTGTATGCATACTGTTCCCTGTGTAGAGGCGATGTGGGCATTACATCATCTCTGATATGCCTATCGATTATTTTCTCAATTATTTTGATAAATATACTGCATAGGTTTATCGCTCTGAAGTCCTTAGCTTTTGGGGCTCCACTTCTTCCCGGTTTCGGGAGGAATACGACGTTTGCCCTTCTAAGGGCCTTCGGTATATACCTTAGTCGTACCATGTTTTTTAGATTATAGTATATTCTGTCTCTTAGTATGTTTCCGCATTTTTGAACTAATGCTGGGAACAGTCCATCTGGCCCTCCTTGTTTGTATGGGGGCATGGAGTCTGTTACCCAGTCGAAACTTTCTTTATTGAAAAATGCCAATTGGTTGTCGTCGTACGCTACTGGTTCGGTTTCCTGCTCATTGCTAGGCTCTGCTGGGTTGCCACTTACTGTGCAGTCAGGGAACTGAGTTTGCATAAGATATTGTAAGCTGTTTTCGAGATTTTCAGTGTACCATCTTGGCGTAGCAGTGTACTTATACTCATATTTTTGTACGTTGTTGTGCTGCCTATAATTTTTATTGCTCTGGATGTCTCCGTTATGTTGTTTATGTTTGTACAGAACGCTTTCCAGCATTCTGTCTTCTGTTTGCGTAATTCTTTTTTATATTCGTTTTGGTTTATTATTCATTCTGAATAATAACCCTATGTTTTCGGTCACGAAAACTTTT
The DNA here is from genome assembly GCA_020466155.1 of Pachypeltis micranthus. NCBI lineage: Eukaryota > Metazoa > Arthropoda > Insecta > Hemiptera > Miridae > Pachypeltis > Pachypeltis micranthus. The sequence goes on from CM035772.1 coordinate 39,199,014, forward strand.
TTACAACCCCCCCTCAAAATTTGATACTTTACGTTTCAAGACATGGAGATTCCAAATTTGCAATGTCCGTCCGCCGTCTGGGCCGTTTTGTGCCTTTAACGTGGTCTAAAAAATTCGTTCTTTCGCCCAAAAATCCGATTTGGTATCTAGTTGTGCCCGCCATCTCGGCAATCTGATCGGACGAAGCCCGTGGTTGTAATGGACAAAAAACGGTTAAAAAAATTAACGAAACGCAGTGCAAAACGGGAGCTACAGCGTTTCGTCGTTTGAACTCCCTCCCTCCCGCCCGTCTCATTAAAAAAGCAACCGCGCTCGAGGCTCGCTTGCCTCCCGACGCCGCCACACAACTCCCCTTTCGCTTCGAGCGCCCCTGTTCCAATTTCCCCGACGTTTTGGTTTTAATACGATTCAATTTTTTTAGATTCTTTCGTTTCATTCTCATTTTGGTTTTTTTAATAGATTTTTGGTTAAATTTTGATATTAGTATTTAGCGTGCATGTTTTCATAATAAAATTCAGTTTTATCAAGATACTTTCGTTTTTTTGTTTTTTGTTTATTTTAATATTACGATTCAGTTCTTTTCGACCTTTTTTTGGGTTTCATTATGATATTTTTCGATGCTGAATCGAACAGGATGGGTCTCGGAGCATTAATGCTAGGTCAAGCTGATTATCCGAATAATAAACCGTTGTGTAATAATTTGCAGGGTTTTTTAGTTTTTTGTACTCTCTCCACTCCTCCTCTGTGCTGTTCCTGTTCAATCGTTTGTGTAGTCTTCTGGTGTTCTGTCTGAGTATTTGTAGGCTATGTTTCCACCACTTTTTGTGTTTACCTTTTATGTATGAACGTTTGCATGATTTGTGGTATGCCTTTGTTAGTATTTCTGTTATGTTAAGTAGTTCTGTTTCAGTTTGTTCTCTTGTTGTACTTGTTGATCGGTGAGTGTGGTTACCAGTGATTTCCGGTGCATGGTTTTCGATTTCGTTACTATATTTCACCCAGTCTGTGTGTTTGGGATTTCTGTATGCTAGTTTTATCTGATTTGGTTCTAAAGCTATTTCATATGTGATCAATCTGTGATCCGACAGTATGGATCCGATTTCTACTTTCCAATTTCTTATATATTCATGCATTTTACTATTGGTTAGTGTTAGGTCTATGCAGGATTGACCTCCTCGCGCTTGATATGTAGGAGTATCTCCCCTATTTTCTATCTGTAGGTTGTTAGTCATAATACAAGTTGCCAACAATCTACCTCTTAGGTCTTCGGTGTTACCTCTCCACATACTTGAGTGTGCATTGGAGTCCGTTGCTATTAATAGTCCGACGCCGTCCCTGTTGGCTTGTTCTGCTACTGTTGTAACCAGAGAGCTCAGTTCTTCTGGGTGTTGATGTGCCTCAGCATAGTGGGAGACTAGGATGATCTTGATTCTTTTTCCTTTTGTGTCCTCAGTTGTAAGTCTGACCGTCGTGGTGTCTTTGGAGCAGAGTTCTGTGATCATCTTTGAGAGGTGATTCCCCCATCACTGTCACCAGTGATTCGTCGGTGATCACACCCTCCTCTTCCAGCTCCTCCTCGATTCTCAGTGCTCCCAGTATCTCTTGGTCACTGGTGCCATCACTCTCTGAGGTGGTCTTCCCCTCTATTATTGGTGTGACTTTTTCGTCTACACTTTTTGTCTTGGGTTGCTCTGGTGTGGTTTTGCGATCTATTGTTTCTTTTTTCGGCAGTGATGGGAACTCAAAGCAGTCGTCCCATATGTCTGCCATGTTACCCCATTTCCTGCCTTTTATATATACTGGGGACAAGCAAAGGCCTATACATAGGTGTTGCTTCTCCTCTATTACTTTTACGTCCTTTTCTGGGATGGAGAATTCAAAATACGTGGCGTTTCCTCTTGCCTCGAATTTGATTAACTCCCATTCTTTTAGTTTGAGATTGAGGTTTTTATTGAACAGTGTAACTGTGTCATAAAATTCCTCTCTAGTTTCGGTCATGCCAATGGCACTGCCGCATACAATGGATTTTTTGGGCATGTCCTCGTATTTCAAAGCCGACCACCCTTGTTGGGTGATAGCGTCGGCTACGAGGTTCAATACCCCCTGAACAGCCTCATCCGAGTGCACTGTGATGCTGAACCACCTTTGGTCGCTCAGCAGCCCAGAGTTTACAAAACTTATAACTAAGTTTTCGTTGGCCGGATCCTTTAGTTTTCAGATCATCTCTTTTTTGATGAGGTTTCTGACTTCGTTGGTTTCCTCGTCAGTCCACTTCTCTCCATCATTTTTCTTAATTACTAATCTGCAATCTGGTGCAGTTTTCTGGCGTTTACCACATGTGTTAGACATAATTAGGTTTCCCGCCTGTACTGCCCATTTTGTGGCTTTTCTCTTTTCGTCTGTGGTGGCTGCTTCCACAGACTGTTCTGAGCCCCTCTTTCTTTTGCCAGGTGTCGCTGGATTGAAGCGAGACCTGCCTCTTTTTCTCCTTTAGGTCCTTAATGAATTTTTCTTTAAGAAGCCTAACCTGATTTTCGAGGTTTGTCTTCAACTCTCCTTCCGATTGCTTGGCCTCTTGCTCCATCCTGTTTAAGGTGGAGCCTAGATGCCTCTCTAATTTTTTGAGCCTTCTATTAGCGCTCATCTTCTTTTTGCGTTTCACAATTGTGAAACCCTCTTTAATATCCGAGGTGCTCTCGCGCCCCGAACTCATTGGGATCGTTTCTGATCCACTAGTTTGTACGTTTTTTAATTCAACGATTTTTTCCGGGGAAAAGATCAATGACGGTGCTGTTTTTGGCTTTTCAGCCTCTGTTTGTTTGGTGAGAGGGAGGGATGAACGCACCCCTCCCGCCTTTGGTTTTGCTCGAGCCGTTAGTCCAGAGGGACCCAGGGAGGGACAAACAGCCCCCGCTCCCAGACCACCTCTAGACGGCCCCCGTTGGGGCGGGAGCGACGGCCGCGGTGCCGGGGTATTATCCCCCGCTCCGCGGCCCCCGCCGCCCCGGGCGGCTTGTTGACTCGTCCTGTTGGTTGTTTTCAAAGGTGTGTGAGTCGTGAGGCTGATTGAGAAGGAAATAAGAAATCAGTAGGAGGTAAAAGTAAATAGATGTATTTTTCAGCCCCACATGTTCTCTAAGGTTATGTACTTATCTGTTTGTTCTTCTGATACTTTTCGTACGGTGATATCGCACTAAAATGCACTTCACTTGAATGAAATTATATAGAAAGAAAAAGAAATGAAAAAAAAACAAAAAAGAATAAAGCGAATTATGCACTGGTTTTGGAGATCCGTCAGAGACAAGAACCTCTTCCTATGAGTTCCAAAAGCCGAATCCCTTCTCTTGAGTGAGCAATCTTATTCGTGGTCATTTATCTTACTGTCATCTGTCAACATTGTCACTTTGGATGAGTAGTTCACAAGCTAAATGTCTCTTTTTCCTTGTCATGAGCTCCTTTTCGAGCTTGAGATTCAGCTTACCATCATTTGATGCAATACTCGACTAGATATAGCGTCCGAAGTACTAATACCAATATCGTTCGAAGTACTGAAGGTCCACGACTGGAACTAGCGGGGGGTCGTATTCAAAGTATTTTGTAAACATGACTAGATAACGATAAACTATGCAATGGTTTGTTCGGATTTGATTGGCAAAATATGTTCATTATTCTTGAAAACATGAAATCCCATTAAATATAACATCTTTCAACAACGTGAATAAGAAGACCAATCATTGAAAGACGCTTTTTCAATCCGAGATATAAACTAAAAGAAAACATGCGAGTCAGAAACTAAATTAACTAAAAGGTCACGAACAAGTAAATTTATCAGTCAACAATGCCTGAGATCCAGAAGATAACTAAAATTATAGCCATGTCAGCAACCGAGGATTATTATTTTCAATTAACGGTATTGAGCTTCGAATTCACTGAATAATGGCCGCTGGTGAAATATTGAAGGCCTTCAGTAGGTGGATAGTTTTTGCAACAATGCACTGGTTTCCGTTTTTATTTGATATCGTTATTTTTAAATGACAGCTTTGGAATCCAGCCAATACATGGAGCTCGCACGAAAAGTCGACCTGGAGCCTCCACACAACAGAGGCAATTGGCCAAGGCCGTGCCAAAAGCTTTGGTAACGAACAGTGCAACCATAATATGTAATTGCTTGTTTCTTTTATGGACCTGGTTCGTAAGATTCTCAGCAATACCATGCTTTCTGGAAGCCACTAGTGACACCAGCCACTTGAAGTCGAGATTCCAGCTACTTAAGGAAGTACCCAAAGTCCGTCTGTAGTCCCTTGTCTTGCTGAGACGACAATGCCATAAAATTTCCATTCGTGGGAAAATGACGAGAGCAGCACAATGAATTAGCAAACATTTCGACGAAAATCGATTTTAGTGCAGTTTTTTCCTCAAGAACTCCGCTCAAATGTTATCAGGTCTTCAAAAAAATTAATACGGTTGTGCGTATAAGATAAAGAGGGGCAGCACAATAAATTCCGGAATTGTAAGTTCTGCCGCTGTGAAGTGATGTTCTACCAAGTTCAAACAAACTGAGTGAAAGATAAATTGAGTTAGAAAAAGTCATGAACACAAGCGAATTGACGTAGAGCTAAGGAAGCCACCTGATATTTTTACTTTCCCTGGCTTTACAAAGTAGAATGGGAAGTTACGTAATTGGCTTAACACATTTTTTTGAGTTCTCTTCATTTTTTTAAAGTGATAAGCTCACAAAATTTGACTTACTGTATTGATTAAATTGATTTTGTGATTTTGCTTCCTGTAATCGTGGAAGAGAGCTTACGTATGTAAAGATTTATAACTAATCAGTCAAACAGTCTCTGTCTCTCTCTTAAAAAGACACACACAATCGTGTTCACAGACACACATACTTGTTACCTTCCGAAGCTCACAGCACAAACCGTTTTTATATCACAAAATAGTGACTGTTTCTGCATTCTGGTAAAACAAGGTTTAGCTTCCAATTTTGGGCGTCACCTACTAACAAGGTAACTGCATAAATATAGGCATTGAGTGGTTCCATTTGCTATAGTAACTGGAATACACTTTCTCGCTGGTTTCTTCTATTTGTTGTTCACATTGCGACATTTGAGATTACTGTCGTGGTTTTTGTTCTTCTATTTAATTTGATTAATTGGTTTGAACAGTGGCAGACGTACATTTGATGTAAGTGCAAGGAAATGGTCAATTCCGTAATCTCGAGAATAATTGCAAGCATCCATGTGGAATGGATAAGTAGTTAGGAGAATTTGCTACTTTCCAAGTTCATTAAAACGTATGCTGTCATGAGCTTCTAGGATGTACAATGATCTGAAGAGGTAGTCAGAGCAATCCATTACAAATAGAACCACTTTCCTATGATCGGGCTACTGGCACTGATCACATAGGTGATGTGCATGTGGACGCCAGATCATCATGTTATTTCAGTGTCCTCCACCAATGCTAGTAGTACCAGGTGCAACTTGCAAATGACATATCAAGGAATGGGCTATCCGACAACTTTTGGAAATCAGAAAATGCGATGCAGGCGAAAACGATACACATTGATCTGGGAATCAGAAAATAACAAATAGATACAGTAAATAATGTTCAACACAACACGAACTAGAACGAACTGACCTTTAGCTCAAAGTAGAAGCAAGATTAGAAAAATAACTTGTATAGTAGCTGGTCACTGTTACTTTATACATTTTTTCCAAAGAAGTTCATTGAAAGATGGAATTCCTCACTTGCAGGACCGAAGGGGTGGTTTCTCTCTTTCAGCGCGACACTGGCAAGGAGTTGCTCAAGTTTCTGGCTTTAGTTGTATCTGATGAATCCAGAGTGTCCTTTTACACCACATTATGTTTTAGGTCTTTGTAGAGGGGACACACTTGGTGCTGGAGGCCTCGTTTAATGTTATTGGTTTGGAGGCCAAGTAAAGGAGCATTTAGAGTAGAATAGCCCACCAATGAAGTATGGCATTGGAGTTGTTTCCTTTGAAGACTTTCAAATTGCGGGACTATGTTCATCTAACATTAGTTAGGTTGGTCTATAGCTGATGTGCTGACTTTGCCCCAAGACGGTTATCAAACGTTTTCTTGTAGAAAAGCAAAGCTTGCAGTTGAAACCAGAGACTAAAGAGAAGGATTTTGTGTAGGTTAAGAGTATTACAGGTAGGACACCACTCTTGGTTTACATCTTTCTTCTGTTTCAGATCAGAAATGAAATGCTATTACCTCGTATGGGTAATGTCCCTGAGCCTAGGTACTCCTGGCATCCACCCTGCTTTCTTGGATTATCCAAAACTGCGACGAGACCTTGAATTAGAAGGGAATTACTTGGTCAACCTGTCAGAAGTCATGGAATTTGACGAGAGCTTGAAAGAAGGCCTCGAATACCAAGCTAATACTAAAAACTATACTAGTTTATATGCTTGTTCCTACTGAACCTGTGATTTCGTGAGTTAGTTGTTTGGTGGGTTTTCCATGTCAAGCAATAAGTAAATGGGCATCGCGACTTCAGATATTATTGCAGTAGCTGGTTAAGATTAATCGTTCTATTCATATTTTTAACTCACAGGAAGACAAGGCCTGCTAAGGCCTGATTTACAATTATTGGCAGGGTTGGTTTTTGAAGTCCTTTGAAGGTTTAGTATGCTACAAGGCTTGGTTGGTTCTTCCTCATTGACGAAAAATGTTCGTTTCAGGAGCTTCCTACATTCTTCCCAGAAGTTAACGTGGACTGGAGGATTCCAGTATACAATGAGTACCCATTTGCAGCGTTTATTTACGGAGAAAACGTGAAACGAGGTCAACTGAAAATTGGAAGTGCATGCGCAGCAGGAATTCTTACTTATACGTTTCTCATAACCGATTGCGCCTGCTTGGAAGTCTGGTATCACCGTATAAGCGACTGGGAACATGGAGATAAGACGTACTCAACTTGGAATCCTGACGCCATCGAAGGAGAGATATACGTCACACTGGCAGACAAGGAGTTCGTTCCTAACATGGCACGTGACAGGAAGCTCAAACATAAACAGCCCATGTGCGGACCAGCCGATCTCCCTCAGTGCATTTTGACGACTCGAATTACCAACCGTTGGTCTGGAATAGCAGTAGTAGAATTCGAACCATCATTCAAGGGGGAATTATTGACCAGCTCTTTTGTGCCTTGGCCGCCTGCTCGTTTGCCAAATATAACTCATTTCGATGCTTGTGCTCCATGGACAAAAGGGAATTTGTGGGCACGAGACACGAAAGTGGTTTATATAACGTCTGGTTTGAATACGAGTCCTGAAATACTGTATAACAATGCAGGAAGAAAACTGTCTACCACAAACACTCTGCAGGCAGTTAGAGGAGAATTGGTAAGTCTGTTGACATTGGACGCCTTATTGATTAAAAAGGTTTGTTTCTCCTCTGGTTAAATTAGGTGTTAATGAAACAAAGTTCTTTCTCTAATTGGTAAGTTTGGCTTCACAGCGTCTATGCTTGAGAACGTTCTTGCATTTCGTTTTGGGTATGAAAAATGTCCATAAGTCTCTCAAGACTCATCAAAAACGTTCAACGCTCCCCAACACTTCTAAAGATTTGTCACATTCACTGCTCCACTACCTGACTCCTCACCCAGTATGTGCCCAACTAGTGCCCAGTTGGCTACTTTTCAAGATTATACAATTTCAGAGACCATTTTTCCAAATACTCATTGCCACCAATGTGTTTTCATGTGTTGCACTCAACCTGTCTACAGGACAACTCTGGTACAATAAATGTGTACAACAACCATGTAAACCAGCAGCCCATGAAGTATTTACAAATACCATTAAGAAGTTTTTGGTAGACTTACAACAAGCAGGTCGATATTTTTTTGTTCCATGATGCTTAGATTTTGTAATTATCTACAGCCGTTTTTGGCTTTCCACTAAGCAGCATGCCATGATTTTGTTTTAAAGGTTTACGTAAGTAGACCTACGTTACATAGTTCTATGTTTACTTAGATTAACGTTTCCAAGAATGGTGGAGAGGCCCTAATCGCCCCCCCCCACCACCACCACCTGCACCACCATTGTATAAACAATATCGCTCAATAAATAGTCTTCCTTTGTACATTCCTGGTCTTCCCTCTTTAACACCACTTGTTACGTTTTGAAACGACTGGTTATGGCATACGTTTGTAGTAACATTGGCCAGTGACTTTGTACTGATTAAAACAAATTTATCGAGCGATTCATCATTGCACTATGGAGATGAAGTGGGAATGTATCTTTAAAAATAAGAAATTTGCGCACATTCCTATTTGTTATGATGCTGTACAAAACATTGGACATCCTTAAAATGACAGTATGAACGTTTTAATAGTAACACCACTCTCATCAACAGCTACCAATCAAAGTGTGCGTCAGAGCCTTCAAAGGGTGGAAGGAAGGCCCAGTTGACGAACCCCACATGGTGTGTGTAGGAATCACCCCCGAATTCCCAATTGCCGAATCACGGAAGTTATCACAGAAGATATCAACAGTAAGTAGTGAATCAAATAGATGTATCTAATATTTTTCAACTTCTACGAAAATGACACAAATGAAACAAGGAGCATGATTCTACAGCCAGTGGAGAACATGGTGAAGCAGTGAGGGAGTACCATGCCAGCAAATCTTCTCACAGGGCTTGGATACTATCGCTGAAGGGGATCATATCGAACTAGTTGGGACTAGCAAATGACGATCTCTCTCTCGGTACTCCCATATTCCTCATTTAATATAGGGCACCACCACTACCCTCGTTGCAAATGGTCTAGTGGCATCTGACGCCATTATGAAAGTTGCTAAAGAATGGAATGGAGACAGTAACTCACTTTTATTTTGAGGTTTGTGTGCAATATGAGTTGGAAGCTGTCGAAGCTAGCATAGGGACACTTAACACCTAGAAATTGAATAGCTCAATTCAATATCATCATGCTGGACAGTGAACCCCTTCAGCATTACTATCCCAGCCTCCTACACTCCTCACTGCTGCCACCAAGTTTTCAGTTTTTCACAATAATGGTTGTCTCTAGTCTGTAGCCCTCATAATATCAAAGCTGTACCACTCGCTCATCAAATTTGTGTTTCAGATTCGGAAGGGGTTACAGGGTGGACTCATTGTGTCCAGACATGGCATTCATGCAGTAGCTGTACATACACCGCCTACATTTTTGACCCCTTATATTTTAGCAATGCGCATTCATCCAAAAGTTGTCACTATGATGGAAAATTGCGCTAATCGAAGCTTGATGAACATTATTGGAGAGGTGCGTCAAGGTGGTGATTACCCCAGAAACGCAGATGGTCTATATGAATATGATGTCTTTAAGCCTGATCTATTGTATGTAACTGAACCACCGAGTGCCAAGCCAAAGACTGCAGGGAGAGGCAATGCAGTCAAGGCTTCAATTACAATGATTGTGCTCACTTCCACGATTCTGCTACTCAAGATCGTTAACTGTGAGCCTCTCAAAGTGGGATTACTGAATATCTTTTCAGTGCTGCATGGGAACTGCAAATGTCCTACGACTAAATTGAAGATTTTTTAAATAATAAACAATCGAAACCCTACAAAATAGTGTCTTAAACTTGAGAATCTACAGTAGGAACATTTGACAGATGGCAAAGCAGCCACAGGCGCCTTATCAGAGCTGTTGGAAGTGTGTAGTTGTATGGAGACAGAATACAGAACTCTAGTGGCAACAGACCTTTAGAAGCTTTCTGGAACAGGGGGCTGCGTGCATGACGTGCATTCTCTCAGCTGACTCTCATAGGTGCTATCCTCGTCAATGATCAGCGAAGCTGATATGACCGAAAGATAAGGATGGGTTGATTCAACAGCTTGAAGGGTTCCGAGTCTCATAGGTGAGAATCAAAGGAAGGAGGACAGATCTTCATAAGGGAAACAGAGGTTCAATCTGTCGCCTACACTGGTAAAACATAAAGTGACCTCAAACTGATTCTACATAGTGGTGTGACCTGTATCCAATGCTATCATCTGAATATTACTTTTTGTGATAGTCCTCTTCAGCAGCGAAGGTTTTTTAAACAGGAATAAGGTAATTTCTGTGATGAGAAGTATGAAGCGCATTACGATTTTTATTTTCAACGTTTGTCACTAAACATCTGCAAAGTTATTGGCTAAGATGGTATGAGATCTGTTGAATACGGCGTTGGTTAATTAATCATTCGAAAAATTAGATTTTTTGGCATAAAAATCTATTTAGTGAGAGGATTAGACCTAGGTGCGGGGAATAGTACATGATAGGATATCCTCCTTTTGGGGTTTTCGGTCAGGAAACATTTTTTACAACCCCCCCCCCCTCCACCAAATTTGACCCTTGACGTTTCAAGACATGGGGACAACTGCGTATAGTAAAATTACAGCAATTATAGTGAGCCAAAGTCGACTAATTGACAGAATTCGCAGGAACTACAACGAAAGTAAACGTTTCCTCGTTAGTACTCCCTCCCTCCTGTCTCATCAAAACCACCCGCCCGCTCGACTCGCAACGTCGTGCCAATTGCTTACATGCGCCTGGAATATTTAGTTTCCGTAGTTCCATTGTAGTCAGGTCGTTTCGTATGGTTTACTAGTATTTTTTGATGTTGAATCGAATGGGATGGGTCTCGGAGCAGTAATACTAGGACAAGCTGTTCACGAGAATAATAAACCGTTGTGTAATAATTTGCAGGGTTTTTTAGTACCACTGGCTGGTAATTTAAACCAAGGTGATTGACATGGCAGACGAGAGGTAAAACAAAGACACAAACCCTATCCTACTCCCGTTTGATCTCCTGGCTTATGCAGATACCTACTGCACAAATATAGGGATCTCTATGTACTTGTACTGTAGCAACTGCAACACACGTTCTCACTGGTTTCATCCTCCAATTGATTTAACTGTCGAATTCAAGATCCCTGTGGTGATTTTTGTTGTTTTTCTATTTTCTTTAAATAGAATTCATCAAGATTTGTACAGTTGCCACTGCACATCTCATAGTAAGTAAAGGGTAATAGTGTAAAAGTTACCTGTGCATGCCGGTTCCCAGCGTTGTTTTATTTGATGAGAAGGAAGGAGTACGAGGACAGTCAAATAAATGCAAAGAATACATTTAAAACACGAAATAGTGCTGAGCAAGCAGGGAAAGAGGGCAAACTCTGCTCAACACTGCTGCCGCAAGCGGAACATGATCACAGAGAGCAGCAATGTATGTTGAAGTCTGACATGAGTAGGTTTCTAGAAAACAGGAGCTGCTGAATGGTGTTAACAATTACGTGATCAGAGGGGTACTGAGAATAATTTGTGTAACTATAACCGAGGTTTGATCAGGGCTTGATATGAAGACCCCACAGCACATAAGGAGTGACATGTCTACTACTAACCTGCTATCAGCAAGCTTACGAAAACAGAAGGGAGTTCTTTGGGAGTGAAAAAATGCTCAATGACCCCAGTCATGATGATCGATATGGAAAGCGTAGGACAGAGGCATATGACATACAGCTAGACAAGATCACTGTAAAAGGAAACGCAATCAGGGACATGAGTGAGCACTCAAGCAGCCTATGGGGCTGTCCACTAGCACAACTCCAATACTATAGGAATGTATGCAGGGATAATGATAACAGAGCACATTGTACCAAACTGAACTGAACTCTTCGATTTAGCGAGGGTTCATCGAAACTACAGTGCTAGTCGAAACTGAGCTCTTGTCTCGTGTTCGTTCCCACCCAGTTCCATATTTGTGGTGGTAAAACTTCTAATGTAATTCACGAATAAAACTCTCTGTTCCAATTGCATTTGGTTGATATTGTACTCATTCCCCGACTCTGTGCAATAACAATATCTTCAAGTTTGGAACATCTGCCATACATTCCTTGGAAGAGGATATAATTTCACAGCTACCTGTACAAGAAGAATCGTTTGATGTGTCAAAGTACACTTGGCATATCATTTCAGGTAGCTGTCTAAGGAATTTAGATTTGGTTAACACAAGTGGGTTCATTGATGAGTGTTTTGTAGTGATAGACATCCCGCACTATCGCCATTATTGCTAAATGCCAGAGAAGTTTTCTACTTGAGGTAGATGTCTGCTTGACAGGATCAGTATAGTGAAAGACTAGAGATTTTGGACCAGCATAAATGGTAATAGTCTAGCCAGAAACATGCAAATGGGAGATAATTCTTGTGACGCAGCCCTATTTTTCATTCTTCTGTTTCAGATCAAACATGAAATGTGGATACCTCATATGCATAACTGTACTAAGCCTGATTACGCCTGGAGGTCACTCTATATTCCTGGATTATCCAGAACTGCGGGAGGAATTGGAAAGGGAAGGAAATTACATGGCCAGTCTTCCAGATGCTGAAAAGCTTCCCGACGACTTGAAGACAGGCCTCGATTACCAAGCTAATACTGAAAACTGTATTCATTTATACACTGGACTGGGTTGAACCTGTGGCTTAAGAGAGCTGAGAGAGACATTCATCCAATTGTAGTTTGAGGAGCTTGGCTGATAGATGTATGCCATCGCCAAGACTCCTTTCCTTTCCTAATCTAGTGCCACAAAGAACGCCTGCTCTCATACAGCCCATTCATCCATTCAAGTCAGTTTTTCACATATTAGGAATGTAAGATCCTAAACTCCAGAGACTACCCGAATTGCTGCAGGCTTGTTCTACTGATCTGACAAGGCTTTTCCCAAACTACATTTAGCAACAGTCTGCTCAGAGGTTATGTCATGACACTTATGTAACCCTCACCAAATCTATGACGATTTTGCACTTGATTTAACTTCCAGAAAGTTCCGTTATGTGTTAATGACAGAAAAGAGCACTAGTTGTGGTGTAATTGCACAAGTGAAGACGATGGTGTGATTGATGTGTATCATGTATTGTCTCAGTCTGTATACTTAGTACTGGGCCCTCCCTTGTTAATAGTGCAGCATGGTAGATATTGTTGAACACTAATTCAATGCCTGCCTCTTCGTCATACACTGAGTGGGGTATGTCATATTTTCCAGGATCGTATTTGATAGTGACTACCCTGCAACTGGTGCCCTAGTCACATGGCAGTAGAACTTCATGACTAGTACTGGTTGAATTACAGACAACAAAGTAGAAATTGAGTACTTAACAGTAACTATACACAGGGAGTTCCTTCACAAATGTGAGCACTCTTGTGCAGACTATTGTCAATGATCGGTCTAGCTTCCACCACTTTCATCCTTTTAATGGAGAGGGATAACGTTCAAACACGTTACTAACCACAGTACAATTTAATTGAGTGTGGGACATACAAATCAGTTGTACTGATGTCAGCAGGGCAAGGAATGATGCTGGAATGGTTTTAGGATGCTTTAAGATTAAGCTTTGCTTTATTATTTTAACAAATGATTTATTTCCTCTCAGAGCCTTCCTACGTACTTCCCAGAATTTGATACTGAGTGGAGAACTCCTGTGAAGAATGAGTATCCATTCGCTGCCTTCATTTATGGACGAAAAGCAAAACCTGGAAAGTTGAGTATAGGAACCGCTTGTGCGGCAGGAATCATCTCTTACTCATTTCTGATAACCAGTTGTGCCTGCTTGGAATTCTGGTATTACAATATGAGTAACTGGGACAAGGGACAGAGGGTGCTCAACAAAGATAACTTCCACGCTATCGTAGATGAAATATACGTCACTCTGGCAAACAAGGAGTTTGTCCCAGACGTGAAAAACGACAGAATGCTCAAACCTCAAATGCCCAAGTGTGGAACCAGCGAACTTACTCAGTGTGCTCAAATGCCAGCCGCTGAGCCCGGTTTTGGTGGAATAGCAGTCGCACAATTCGAACCGTCGTTCGAAGGTGAAATGATCATCAGCTCTTTCGTACCTTGGCCGCCTTATTTTTTGCCACAGATTACCAAGTTACATGCCTGCCAGCCAAGTAAGTCTTTCCACACATATGGACAACGAGGCACCAAAGTCTGGTACTTGACGTCTGGTTTGATAACGGACCCTGACACACTTTACGACGCACTGGGAAGAAAAACGTCGACGACCAGCACTCTACAAGCAGTAAGAGGAGATTTGGTAAGTTCAGTGACATTTGACGACTTATCACATAGGCATAGTTCTTTAACAGAAGACATAACTTTTATATATAGAGCAAACTTTTGGTATATACAGCTCTATACAAGTCAAGATGACTTTTAGCAATCCTATAATTAAACTCCAAGCCACCTTCCTCCTTCATATTTGATAACTACTTTAGTATAGCGAAAGATAGGTTTTTGCTCATCTGATTCCCAACTCAGTCAGAGAAGGGCATAAAAAAGTCTGTTGATATTGCTAAGACGTAAGTATTACGTGACTCAAAGTGACAGCACAAACTTGTTGACTGGCGGATCCAGAGAAAGGTGGATGGAGGGGGGGCGGTAGATGAACGTTTTATTTTATTGGTTTTTGGATATTATTTATCGTCATTGTTAATATCTTTATGGATACAACCAGGATATAGGGAAAAAGGGTAATTAATCTTCGTTATCTTATATATGAAATCTAATAAACTAGCTAAAAAACTGTTTATCCAAATTTTCGCCTCCCCAGCCACTGACTGGTTCATCTTTCTCATCAACAGATCCCATTCTCAGAATGTGCCAAACTCTTTGGAGGATGGCTAGATGAGGCGTTTCAGGCAAACCAGATGTTGTGTGTAAGAGTCACACCAGAAACGCCGCGGTCTAAATCAAGGGCAAATAAAGTGTCAACAGTAAGTACTAAAAAAGATTTTGTAGAATGCCAATGTTGAACGATAAACTAAATACTTTTGAATGGTCGTGTACCCACTTGGGGTTCATTGATGCCAGAGGATACAAGGTGATGGAGGAAGGGGAATTCGGGCATCGAATATCCGGTTAGCCAACCACTTACAAATAAAACGAATATTTATTACGCTGCGTTTATTACCAAAATAAAATAAACTATTCTGGGAGATGGTATAAAATAGAATATCTGAGAAATTAAAAATATTCTAGGAGCTTCTTACATTAAACAAATCGAATGCTTGGGAAAGACGAGGTGATTGGACTATGCAGTGTGGTAACAAACAGAGGAAATGGAGAAGAAAAAAAAGAAAGATCTGATCGTAGGTACAGGGGGAAGATAATGGCTAAGTTCAATGAAGAGGTGCTGAAGGAGGTTGAGCGGTGTTCGGAATTTGAAGAACAAGTTGGTTCCAGCTGATAGGTCAACCAAAGTCGTTGATGTCGGAACTTTAATTTCTTGGTCGGCGTTGTGGGATACTGATGACCCTGATCGTGAGAAACGTGGCGTTCTGTAAGCTTCAGGTCAATTCTTGCAGCGAGTTCGACGGAAACTGACCATTGGAGAAGTCGAATAGGGAGAGGTGACGAAGGCAGCTTGGAGGTGGGGAAGGACTTGATGAGAAAGAGCAAGAGATCGAGTTAGGGTTGCAAGCAGGAGTGATAGGGGCTCAGACCATCAGATCATGAAACACATGAAAGAAAACAAAAGAGAAGGAGGCTCACTTCCCCTCTTCGTGGTCTAAATTACGCCTCTCAGAGTCGTCAACGCAAGGCGTTGTAACCTGATACCACTGGTGGAAATTACGTGACTAGGGATGTACATGCTTCACACTGCCAGTTGGAGGAATGGTTCTCAATTTACCATACATCTGGGACCTGATAGCCTACTGTTCACAGAGCAGTTCAGACCCCTCTACAATCATTTCAATTAGTTCTGGAATTGTATTAGAAGCGGTAGGGTCGTTCAACTACTCTTACCTCTGAATGTAAACAAACACACAATCAAGTCAAGGTGCGCAAGAGGTGGGGTAAGTTACCACTTCTGGGAAACATTCAGTTTGAGCATGATTCAGGATTCATCCCATCCTACCAATTGTGGTTTCTGTATGGAACTGAAACTTGTCAGTGCTGGATGAAAAAAAGTACTCTGAACTCTTAGCAGAACTCATTATCACCTCCATCATCGTTGGTCATCAAATAATAAGAAACATCGTGTTTCAGATACAGGAAGGCCTACCTGGAGGTTTAGTAGTGTCCAGACATGGAGTCCACGCTGTTGCCTTAGAAACGCCTGTATTTTTCGAAATTCAGTACATTGTAGCGTTTACTATTAATAAGCGAGTTCAGAAGCTGGTAGTTGACTGCGCTCGCAATGAAGGTTTGAACTATGTTGGTGTGTTGCACCAAGGTGGTGACTACCCCCGGGACCCGGAGGGTTTATACGATTACGAAATGTTTAAGCCAGATTTCGTATTCGAAGCTGAACGACCAGCTAGCTTAAAGCCAATGACTGTTGGGAGAAGCTCTAGTGGCACACCGACACTTGAACTAATTGCGCTCGCTGCTACATTTCTCGTACTCCAAGCTAAACTCTTCTGTGTGAAATATTCTCTTGGCTGTCTACTTTGACCCCCATTGGCGTCTCAAGTACACAATTTTTACAATAAACTATAAAACTCTTACTGTGCAAATGTCTTATTGCTGTGACGTTTTTTTAAAAATATTAATATAACTTTATTGTTCACTTTATAAACATTACAATTATGAAAACAAGATATATAGTAGGAATTGAAATTCTTAATTAACATGAAGCATGTAGCAGGAACAGCTCATTAGCAGACCTGACTTTGTGAGATTTACAACAACGCGTTAATATAAGATAGACATATTGAATATGTACAGACGTAGTGATAATAGTTTACAAATATTTACACAAAATATTAATTTACCAAAAAAAAGAGAAAAATAAAAATAAAAGTGGCTAGTGGAGAAAGTCTGATGGTCGCTTTCGCTTTAGCCTTCGCTGATTTCGTGGATGAGGTAAATTGGTTAGCATTTCCGTCATCAGGCTATTGGGGTGGCTTTCCATTGATCTGTGGAGTTGGATGTAGTTTTGACGGAGTACCTCATGTATGAATGGTATATTGAGATCCTTATGAAGCAGAGTATTCCTAACATACCATGGTGACCCAGTGATGAGAGGGAGGACCCGATTCTGTGTAGTTTGTATCCGGTGTATGTGACTGTTCGCTGCCAAGCCTCATAACCCAGAAGAGTAGTACCATATCGGTCTGATTAGTGTTAAGTATAATAAGCGCTTAGTCGACAAGGCCAATGGCGAGCAATTGTGGTCTAGGAGGAATCCAAGTTGCCTGATGCGTTGACGCACCTTGGTGACAAGGTGTTTAGCATGGGTCTTCCAAGTCAGTCTTTTATCCAACTGTATCCCAAGGTACCTGACAGTTTCTTCTTGTGAGATCTTCTGACCACCGAATTGAATCGAGGGCACATTTCTTCTAGTTTGTTTCGTAAACGCAACCACTGTAGATTTTTGCGGGTTCATGCTCACTCTCCAACTGCGGCACCACAAGGAAACACTGTCAACGTACACCTGAAGGACGTTCTCCGCATCAGTACAGGTTTCAGCAACGCTTAAGACCGCCACATCATCAGCATATTGGGACACGGTAAGAGTGGCTGAACTAGTGAAATCACCAGCATAAACCAAATACAGAAAGGACCGAGAACACTGCCCTGAGGGACACCCGCATGAATGTGACATATTTCAGAAGTTGCGTCGCCACAGCTGACGGTGAATGTGCGGTCAGTTATGTACGAGAGAACCATTGTATAGTATGTGTCAGGTAAGTGGTTTTTGATCTTGGAGAGAAGTCCCGTATGCCTCACACGATCAAAAGCCTGCTCTGTGTCAAGGAACAAGGCTAGACAGACATCCTTTCGCTCCATTGTATCATTGATTCTTTCAATCACCCTATAGAGCTGCTGTGGGCAGGAGTGCAAGTGCTTAAACTCAAATTGGGATGATGGAATGAGCGGGTGAAGGAATGCATACAGTTTTGTTAGAAGAAGACGTTCGAATAGCTTAGCAAATAACTGAAGCAAGCTGATCGGCCTGTAACTATTCGGATCCGATTTAGGTTTATTGGCCTTTCTATCAGAATCACCCTGGCACGTTTCCAGCACTTGAGGAAATATGTAATGCGTAGGGCTGCGTTAAAAATCTGCGTAAGTAGTGCCATCCCTTGACGCAGTAACGTCTTTAGTAAGGGCTGAACTACTCCATCCAATCCAGGAGATTTCCTCGGTGCCCTATTGATTACATTTCTAACCTCCCCCGGGCTGAAGAAATCACTGAATGGACTCAATGGCATGGGCTCAAGTACGAAAGCTTCAGTTTGTGTATTAAATTCGGAATCCTGAACTTGGTGTGGCTGAAATTGGTCTGTTAATTTATTGGCAAATAAGTCGCATTTTTCTTGGGATGTAGCCACCCACGTGTTACCATTTTTGAGAGGAGGAATTCCCATGCTTTCCTTAGTGACCCTTTTAGTTTTAAGCCACAACGAGCCATTCCGAGGATCAAGACTTTTCAGTTCGCTAATCATTGCTAAGTCACGTTCCTTTTTGAGGGCGGATTTCAAATTACGAGTAGCTCGATTGAAAATAGTTTTGTCAAGAGGATGCTGGGTTTGATGCCATCTTATTCTAGCTATTCTTTTAGCCCTTAGAAGCTGGGAAACCAAAGGTGAAGGATGAAAAGGTTGCCTTGTATACCGATTCCGGTCGGTTGCAGATGCCTCGTTTGACGCATTTTGTAAGATGGATGTTAGGAGGGTAACAGCGGAGTTTATGTCATCAGGGGTTTTTAATTGAATTCCGAGATCAATCTGTTGGTATATGAGTTCTTTGTACACGGTCCAATTCGTAGGGCATTTAAGGGTAGCATTTGCATAACAACTCATCGGACAGTTGAAAGAAAGTTGGAGCAGAACAGGAAAATGATCGGAGCTCAACTCTTGTAGAACACTTGGTTTACTACACAGTGAAGTTGTTGCTTGCTTGCCGATAAAAATGTCGAGATTGCTAGGTGTGGAACCATTTGTAGGGAAATGTGTAGGATCGTCAGCATGCAAAACGTCCAGGCAGGCGAAAACGGTGTAGAAAG
This sequence comes from Pachypeltis micranthus, assembly GCA_020466155.1. Taxonomy (NCBI): domain Eukaryota; kingdom Metazoa; phylum Arthropoda; class Insecta; order Hemiptera; family Miridae; genus Pachypeltis; species Pachypeltis micranthus. The sequence continues at coordinate 39,218,040 of CM035772.1, forward strand.
GTGTGAAGTAAACGCCCCCTCTGGTTTTGAGATGCGCACCCCAATGTGGCATGTCTTGCGTTGAAGTCCCCACCTAATATAAACTGGGACCGCAATTCATGTAGTATGCTGAGTATGTCATCAGCGGCCAATATAATTTGAGGAGCTGAATAAAATGAGCCAATCTGGATTTTACGAGCTCCGTTTTGAAGGTGAATACGACAAATTTGAAAGTTGTCCTCAATGAAAGGTGGGAGTTCTTCGTGTCTTATGTTGGATTTTATAAGTAGAGCTGTTCCACCTTGCCTTCTACCACTAGGTTGATCAGCACGATAGGTTTTGTACGGAGGTACAACTAAATTGAAGTGTGCAGAAAGCTTCGTTTCTGTTAATAACAAAGTATCCACGTCATAGGTCCGCAAAAACAATTCCATTTCATGGTATTTATTTGCAACGCCTCTGGCATTCCAAGTGACAACATTAATGGTTTGATTGGCGGTGAGATTAGACATGTTTTTGGATCAGAACAGGAAGAATTTGTGAAATTGTGTTAATCAGCGGTTGTAAAAGGGAAATCAACGTGTCGATTTTTGCCATAAGCGAAGAAAACTCGGAAGATCCATTAGTGTCACTTTTCTGTCTCAAAGCAGACGCATATGTTTGTGTAGGTTCTGGTGAGTTCATATTTGGGTGCATTAGTGAAAATGTTGACTTTTGGATTCGTGTTGTTGGGGGTCCATCAGCTGGTGGTGCATGGTTGTCTTTCCCAGATGATGCTTCCCGTTGACTGGTGATATGAGGTGAATTTTGCAATTTGTTAAAGGGTGGACAACCTTTGTAGGTAGCCGTATGTTGCCCATTGCAGTTGACACAGGTGGGGCTGCTGTGACGTTGGAATAGTAACGTTCTACTGTGAGGGGCCACAAGCTGCGACACAGCAAAGTCTGTCGTAAAGGTACGTTTCCCGTAATAATATGACCTCTGGTCAATTTGATTATTATGACTATATATATCAGGTTCTAATGTATAACATTCCTCTTATAAGATTCAGGAATGAAGACCACAAATCTGTGTCTAAAACTAGGCCTCAAATATTATTTCATCAAACGCAGTCAAATTCGTTATCCTCAATTCCCACACTAATTGCTACTACTACCATTTGTACCAGCCCCCACGACCTACTGGTCTATACGTTGGTAGTTTACTTAATCAAGGCACGTATGTAGCTATTGTGTCAGACATTGTTCAGTTCACTATGGATACTGGGATTGTTTATTCGTTTCCTAGTGATCGGCGCTCAATCTCCAAGTTTCAGTTCTATTCTATTCTAGTCAGTGTTATAAAAACGTTTATCGAGTTTATCGTTGCGTGTTATGATCATTATTCACGTTATTAGTCCACAACAAATTGGCGACGAGGTAAAACCTTTTTTTCGTTTTCCACCGACGAAATCAATTGCTGTTCTACTCGCATGGGAATCCCAAGCGAACACGTTTTTACGGTAATTATCAATTCTCTTCTCTGTTCAATAATCAACTATCATGGACGCAACTCAATTCAGAGCCTTTTTGGAACACCAGAACATTCTTATGACAAAATTATTCGAGTCACTGCAATTAACGAGAACTTCGCCTTCGACAACCAGCTCATCGTCAAACTCAAATACAAATACAGCTTTCGCACCGAATTTAGAAACATTTGACTCCTCCAAGGAATCGTTCAAAACATACAAGCAACGATAAGAAAATTATCTCGAGATGAAATCAATATCTGGAGACCAGGCTTATTGTTAAACTCGGTAGGGGCCTAATACTTTGACATGATTGCTGCATTGGGCTCTCCCAAGACTCCAACACAACATACTTACCCGGAACTAATGGCTCTGCTCGAAGCTAATCTATCCCCTCCAAGAAACGAACTCGTTGCTCAACACAAATTCCTGTCAATTTACCAGCGGGACAATCAAACGATTGCAGAATTTGTGACTTCTCTTCGTTCTGAAATAGGAGATAGTAATTTTATATCTCCATGTGAGTGAAAGGCTTCGATCGCTAACATATTTCTCTGGGCCCAATTCGTTAGGGGTCTCAATTCCGCCACAATTCGAGAAAACGTTCTCCAATCGAAGAAAACCGTTTTCACCGAAATAGTGACGGACGCCATTGCGTTGGAAACTTCCTAAATCGACTCACGAGTACTGGCTCCTAAACCAACCACACCCACTGATATCAACAAAATAACATCACGGACTAATAACATTAATCGAAGCAAAAAGAAATAACCAGGTTCACGCCATCGATCACAATCAAGACTAAGGCCCAAAATTGATGATTCTGCTCTACGCCTTGACGGAGTTTGTTTGAGATGTGGAAAAGGTAACCATATAGCAAAAGACTGCCAGACTTACAAATTCAAATGTTCTGTTTGCAACCGCACTGGTCATGAGGCCAAGGTTTGCGTGACAACATTACTCAACCAGACATCAAATTCTCGCTCCACCCACCAGATTCAAGAACAAACTCAAGCTGCAACCTCTGACTCAATCCACGGATATGGAGTTAGTCACATTGTGGACATCAACCATAATTTTGACTCCTCTCGAAATTGTGACAGCTATTTTGTCATGGTTAATGTCAATGGACAACCAGTAAAATTTGAAGTGGATTCAGGATCAGCCTACACATTCCTCCCACGTGGTATCTTCAATGAACGCAACCTTAACACACCACTGCAACCTACATCAATTGGATTCAGGTCGTATACCCGAACAGTTTTTGTTCCTGATGGTACAACGTTCTTGCTCGTAACAATGAAACAGAAATCAATGACGAATTTCCATTGTTCCTAACAATTTTTCAGCCCATCTTGGGACGGACTTGGATCAGGAAACTTCACATCAACCTGCAAAATATTTGACACCAGATCTCTTCTTACTGTATCATTGAACATCAACACTATCCAAAACCCTTACAGTATTGACACCTTCATTGAACGCTACCCAAGTGTATTTGAGGAAAAGGTAGGATGTGTTCCAGGATTCGAAATCAAACTCAAACTTCGAAACAATGCTAAACCAGTCTATCATCGTGAATGCGGTGTTCCCTATGCACTTGAAGACCAAGTCAATCAAGAGCTCAAACTGACAACCATCGAAACACCGTCACCCCCGACCAGACCAGCCAGACAGCTCTCAGTTGGTGACAGGGTGCAGTCTCGCTATTTTCACAACAACAAGCTACAATGGGAACCTGGGGTTGTTGTCTCCAAGTTTGGACAGCTCCATTACTCTGTTAAATTGGACAACAACCACATATTTAAGCGACACATCGATCAATTAAGACCTTTTAACACCAAACCAGTACGCGTCACGTTTGCCCCAGATCAAAACAATCAACCCCTACAACACCCACCGGAACACACCAACATTCAGCACTCTATACCTATTTGTGTCCCCGAACTATCTACTCTGCCAGCTCAGGATGAGGAGCCTGAGCAGGTTACCGCAAGTCTTCGACGTTCAAACTGAATTCGTCGACCACCGTCATATCTTGAAGACTATGAGGTTTCAATCTAACCAAGGGAGGACTATTGTGTCAGACATTGTTCAGTTCACTAGGGATACCGGGATTGTTTATTCGTTTCCTAGTGATCGGCACTTGATCTCCAAGTTTCAGTTCTATTCTATTCTAGTCAGTGTTATAAAAACGTTTATCGATGCGTGTTATGATCACTATTCACGTTATTAGTCCACAACAGTAGCTGAAGCAGGGGTCCAAAATAACATAGCCCTTGCCACATGTACACTGGAATTGTTTTGTGTACTGCAACCTCACCATTTACTTACTCGGTAAATAAATTCCAATGACCTCAGAGCACACACCTTCAATTGTAAGATGTATGACGAACTTACTATTTATGATGACTTTTCTACAATACTGGGGTATTTTCGATTTCTATAATATTTGTGGGGTTTTTCTTTTTGCTTTAGCGTGTAATGATATTGGGTGAATGTAGTACTTACCCGCTTTAATAACATAAAAGAAAGAGACTGCCCTACTATTGTTCTTTTAAGCTATTACCATCATTAAACGAATAAACTGAAAAATAATAGTAACGACATTGTTATTGGAAAATATAAATTCCTACGTTCAACTACTCACAAATACCCTCAAACAACTAACAAATGATGGGTTACTATACACCATGTAACTCATTTGCTTGCTGTAAACAAGCTTATGTGCGCTGGTTTCTTTATTCATTTAAGAAAAAACTCACCCACAGTTTGAGAAGGGAGGGAGGGTCTGCTTCTAGTGGTCCCAGGAATTTACTGCTGCGAATTGATAACCAATGCGGACCTGTTCAGCACATTATATCTGGTTGGCCTTCACGTCTCTCTGACGGCAGCTCTTTATAGTCCTCTTCATCTTCATGAGAATCTTGCACCGTGCAGTTTTCAAAAATCATGGTCATGGTTATTCATCACTTAATCATGGAGTATGTCCCAGCAGTTTGGGAGGTTGAGGAACGGGTTTACTTCCATGTCCCAGTGATTGAATGATATATTTGTGGATGGATTGGAAGCAATTGAAGAGAATTGGGACTCCCTTAGAATCTGGTGGGCTGTAAGGACGATCAGGATGTCAGTGTGACAAGTAGCCAGGGAGTGAGTATCATATCAACCGAATGCAATTGGATTTATTCGCAATTACACTCGGGGAAGTGTAACTGCCACGAACAGGGAACTGTTCGGTTACAACTGAGGGCAGTGAACTATCGAGATAAATCGTGGCATTTGAAGGGCCCAATCAGCACAAATGGCCCAGACGAGCCTCCGCCCATGATGAAGTGCCTGTCCTCAGGTACTCATGAACATTGCAGTTTCTTGCTGTGTACTGCAATTGGGAGTGTCCACACAACAAAGGGGAACCTAATTTTGAGCAGAGAGAGAGAAAGTAAGAGAATTTTGATTAAAGTTCCAAATGGGTGTCCATATTTGTAGTGGGAGTACACATCTTCTGCAGGTCGTACGTCTTCGTTCCACACAGCTGCGACATCCAGGGTTTAGAGAATCGACTCAACCCTTGGCGAAAGACGATTCTCTCAGTAAGGGGAGTCGTCTCTTGGAAATAAGTGTGGCGTCCTGGTTCATGGGGTGGAGAAACGTGTGATGTCTGACAACATTCACATGTGTACATTGAGTGGCAGCTTTTGAAAGTGAGTGAAGTTGCCAGACAATTCATACACAGATTCTGCACCTCCACGTAGGTACTTAGAGGATTCTCGCTGCAGTTGAGGAAACGTGGGCACTTTTTTACCCCATGATGTTAGCCGCAGATAGGGCAGGGATGTGGATCTGGCGATGGAGTTCTGTCATCACCAGACCTTTTCGAAATAGCTCCTCGTCTACCAAGATCTCGCTCACATGTACATAGAGAAGTTCAAAGCAAACCTCAATCCCCCCATTTGTTACGAGAGGGGGTTTGGAAATGTTTGGAGAGCCGCTGACTCAGGCAAAATTACAGCGACGAATGCCCATTCGTCTGATTATGAATCTTCGTCAATACCCACTAGACTATGACTACTGGAGTACCAACAATAGGAGTTAGGCGGTACACGTGCAACATGCATCATAAAAAACAAAGTGTAAAATCAACATCACAAAAAAGTTTATCGCTTCAGTACGTTTTCAGAAAAGAACAGAATGACAGGCTCACTACAAGCTCTTAAATCTTCAGGCTGACTTGCAATTAGGACAGGAAGGACCTGAATGGTATTAGTGGCCCGTGGTAAGGGTGTCTTTTTATGACCAACAAAGAAAAAATAAAATACTCCAACTGATGAGAACGGAGTGCCATAACAGAGAACGAGTATTTTCAGGCCACGACTGATTGACTTAGTGCACCCTTCCTCGTCACACTGGTCTGTGATTGAAGTTGCCAAGGACAAACTGTACAAGTGAAATTTTTGTCAAATGAATCGTGTAAACACTTTTATTGCTAGACGTCGGGCAATCTCAAGTGATATGGGGATTTATTATTAAAGTAAACTCTTAAAACTTCGAAGATTTTGGAACTTTTACAAAATGGATTTGACTAGCATGGGATCGCCAGGATGTTGAGCAATTATGTGAGCATTGAGAAGCAGCAGTGCAGCAGTCATGTCGATAGTTTCTGGCAACTTGTGGTACTTTGTATCATCTTCTTCAGCGTAGATCACCTGTGACAACAATTACGTTAATTCGTTTGAAGGAAGATAGCCAAATGATTTTTGATTAACTAGAAGAAAAGTAACATGCTGGGTGAACCTTTGCATGCTCCAGACAGTTATTATACCCATACAAAATAGTAGAGACAGTTTGTCAGTGGTCAAGTTTCCTTCAATAAAATGATCCTTGTAGAGCACCCACAAACACAACCTGTTGCTGTAGTAAGCCTTTTGTCATTGCCTAGGCAGCGACCACCCCTAATAACTTCCCCGTCCACATCCAATTTTTTCTTCAACATCCCAAAATCCACCTAATTGTGTCTCTCTATTTCACTCAGCCATGTCCATTCTTGACGCTTATGTACTGATGTACACCAAAGTGGAAGCTGAGTGGGGCCTTTTGTGCAGGTCATAGTTGTCATGTGACACTGTTGTCTGATTTTCATTGGAGCCGACGAACGATTACTGTCCTAATTCTGGATAAAAGTAACCCCCCAAAAAAGAGATTCGAGATAATCGTTATTTAGTAGTTGAATTTGGGTGTAGGCAAATGGGACTTACGTCGAGTATTTTTTTCAGGTCGTGTTTGATCTCTGGAAAGCCTTCGTCAAACAGCAAGTTCTACAAAAGGACACAAACAAATTTATGCAGTTATTATTTTTTTAGGGGCCAGAAACTTCGAGCACATGTATGAGACTCAACTGTATTCCTGCTCACATTGTGGAATACCTTCACCATCCAATGGTTGTGGCTGAAATACTACAGGACTTTCATCTAATTCTGAAAATTCAATTCAGGCTTTTTACTTGATACAAGAGACAGACAGACATGAAATCGCCCATCATGGATTCCCTACACACAGGGGCTGTCACGCGTTACAATCAATTCCAATTCCATTCTTACCAACGCGTTTTGAGTGCTCTTCAGGTCACTATTGAGCGATGCTAACTCATCATCAAGATCCCGTTCATCCCCTTGTGAGTTTGATGCCTCACAACTTAGAACCAGTTTTACTAAATTTCGTTCCCATTTGTTCAGCCTGTAAAAGGAAAACGAAGAAATTAATACTGAGACAAATTTAGTTATTAAACCGACGGTTTCAGATGTTAAACGGCAATTCTGGGTCTCACCAACGCCACTTTAAATAAATCAATGTTCACATGGTACGGAATTAAAGAGAGCTGTCATTTTTTATCAACCACTAAGTTTTCATTCAGAAAAGTACATACAAACGCACTTATTTTATTCTATTCTTCAGTGTATTCATTTCTATACCTACATCCACAAAATGAGCCTTCGAGGAGAGTGCAAAACTCTATTCTGCCTTTACCCTTCTTCATTGACCATTTCGTTTGGTTTTAGAAAAGGAAACTGATGAGGACAAAAGTGGACCAGAGAAAGAAGAGTTTTTCTGAGATGGATGAAATTGATTTCGTGACTAAGCCCATCAAAAGCAGCTGTTTTATTGGTGGTCATATCTAAAGCTAATATACAGTAGACAGAATACTGTCACTAATACACAAACCAGATCAATACTTGACTATTCCCCTTTGGGGCAAACTCCTACACACTTGGACTAGTTATACCGGCTTATAATAAGCTTATCCTCCTCCACAACAACTATCAAACTTACTTATCTTGTTTCTTATGGCATAGTTCCTTCTCAGCAACGGCTCGATCTTTCAAAAAGACCAAACGTGTGAGCTCCTCATTTAGTGACTTGCTTGCTAGGTGGTATGTCACTAGAGACTCCACAGGAATCGCACTCAAATCTGGAAACATGTGCGTACTGAAAGCTCAAAATATTCAAGTTACTACTGAGAAAAAGAGAATAAATCATGTCAAGTCCTCAAATGAGAAATCAAGCAGAATGAAATGCAGAAAATCTCTCAAAGAAATCACGTGGTTCATCTATCATTTTCGCTCCTAAGGAGCCTCCAGTTGCAGTCCTAAGGCAATCCTAAGGCTGCAAGAACACACCTGTACGTTCACGAAATGCAGCTACACTATATGAATGGCTCATCTTCCCTGGAAGAGTCACTTTGCCAGAAAATGAGAAGGGATCAACAATGAAGGACTTGAACATATCATAAATCATGTTGCTCTTGCCCACATCTTAAGATACTAGCCTAAACCAGACTACTATATTATGAAATAATGGACGTTGGAGGAAAACTAGGCTAACCCCCAAGCAGGTGCTGACGACCAAAGGCCCTCACCCTTCGTTTACTGAACAAGGTCCAATAGAAGGGGGTATGCCAACAAGTAATATCAAGCTAAGGTTTCACTCTCTAAACCCCTCATTCTGCATACAGGTTCAATAAGTGAAGTACGCCAATCAAAGACCTCAAACATATTTGTAGTGCAGTAAGCCAGGTATAAAAGTTCAAAAGTCTACAGACAGGGCGATCATACGCCCTTAGAAACCCAGCATTAGACTTTGGCCCTACAACTCAACGAGTTCTATAATTGGTCCAGAATTGTACAAACTCAAATTCACTTCTACTATTCTATTAGTGAAGTAATGCTCAAAGCACTCACCAGTCCCTTCGATGCTATTGAAGACGGACAACAATTCTACACCTTGCTGGATGATTGTTTTCCTAAGAACTGCACAATCCCAACTAAGTGGCTCTTGGAGAACCATTGACATCAGCTCATTTCCCTCTACAAGGTCATCGTATTTCTGGCTCAGAGTGCGAATCACCTCTCCACATAGATCAGCATAATCCACCTCTCCAGTTGCACTCCTGAAAATAGTTCATTTAAGAATTTTACAACCAACCAGGTCACTTGAAACGTTTTGAAAACAGATTCAAGAGAGAGAGAAATCCCACAGCATGATTTGTGGTAAGAGGATGCCTACAGGAATTTGTACTGCTCCATCATGTTCCGAAGATCCATTTGGTTTCAACTTAATATCGCCAACTGCCTCGTCATTTTGGGGATACGCCTTTCTCTAAAGATTCAGGTGGGGGTACAGCCACCTGTTCGACAGAGTCAGGATGATTACAAAAGATTTAACCCAGTCTAGAAAAAATTGATTTATGTGCGATAATAACAAGGAGGGAAAAAAAAGAAATAATCTAAATACATTGAAAAGGAACAATAAAAAAAATTAATTGCTAAATGAGAGCCTATAATATAAAGTTAAACTTTGCACAATGAAAATAAAACCGTCTGACCGTGTTCATCCCTAGCACGCGCGAGCACAGTATCCGTGGTGGTTTGAGGAGGAGGAGGACCGCGTTCAAAGATGGAGCGGTGGTAGATGATGGAGAACCTAACTCCGATCTATACGTTGGCGGCTGCAGTGTATGAAAACTGGAGACAGTTTTCGAACAGGGCGGAATTCTGATGATCCTGTGGCCCAATTCGTCGAAAAGGAATAAATGCTATTGCGGTTCAGGTTCAGGTCGTTAGCAGATCGAGCGCTAATAGAAAACGAGAGACCGATTGCCGGAAGAGCCGCCCCTCCCCCAGGAGCGGGGGGCGTTAGTAGAGACGCAATCGCCTACAATCCGCTACAGGTTGATTCCGGGACCTTTTTTGATGTGAAGAGCTTGATGAGTCACTGTTGCTCCTTAACGAAATAAATAATGAAACAAAGAGAAAAAAAAATAATAGAAAAAGACCTCAGCGTTATCGCTTTTGTGAAACAAGCTTCCTTCTGAGCTGCCTGAACACGCTTATACGCCTTTCTCTAAAGATTCAGGTGGGGCTACAGCCACCTAGGATTCAGAGGGAGAGAGTAAGTGATAGGATTAATTTGCGCACAGAAGTAAGGCTGACCATACAGTGGCATCAATAGAGTGCCTTGCTATAAGGTAGCTGTTAAGAGTCTTGCAATTGGGACTGAGGTGTTGAGGCCTAGCACAAGGGGACAACGATTAAGATTGGCTTTGGTAGGGTTAGTCGCAGTTTAATGGGCCTGGGGTCCATGGGCAGATTGTTTACCCATGCATAGCAAGTGTCCAGCTGGTGCATTGTGAGGTCTAAGCTGAAAGAAGTTGATAGGAGTAAGCAGTTATAAGAAAGTAGGATTCATAATAAGTAAGATAGGTGAATAGTGTGTGGATGGTTGGAGCAAGAAGGATGCTCAATGGGAGGGCGTATTATGCTTGGGCTTTTGCTCCCAAGGGCCTTGTCAACTAGTAGTGGTGCGAGTTGTCCAACAAGAATTGGTAGGGTTTTGTGTGTAGTGGGCTGCTAGATGAGAAAGGCTCGCTGATATTGGGCTGTGGTGAAGGCTGGGTACAGGTCTCCCCATGGCTCCTGAGCTCAAGCAAAAATGTAATTAAACCAAACAAAATGCAGGGAAACTTCAAAAACCCCAAAGGTGTCGAATCACCAGGCATTGGAGAAATCAATCTCCTGAGGAGAATGATATGAGGCAGTGAGTTGCTACTTAGTTCACTTGATTGAATGTCATTCAAACACCTGATAGGGGAGGAGGGGGCTTTCAGAGAAGTGGCTTGGGTGCAAACATACCCTACAAGAACGATGGCAAATATCCCAAGGACCTTTCTCAGGGTACCACTGCTTAACAAGATGAGAAAGATTGACGTATCTTGCAGAAGTCGAAGGCAAATTTGAAGATGGAGGTTAAGTAGAAATGATCATTCTGTGTCAAAGAACATGGCACAGCAGCAACCCCCAGGGAAACGAGGAGTTCATGTCATGATGATTGGAGCAGGAGAAACTCTCTGTGAACACCCCTTTGAAGGCTGAAGGAAATGGCAAGTGGCCGATTTTTCTCAGTCTAAAAAGAAGAAGGCTAAGCAGCCAGGCGGTGATGAATCGAAAGAACAGCCCATGGTAGTTCAAAACCTAAGTACTTACTGTGTTTCACAACACGTGAGATTTAATAATGCCCATCTTTTGAACAGAACGTAAGTAGTTACCTTTTCCCTTTAACATGTTTCAACCATAACGTACGGTCCTATATTCATCAAGTTGAAAATGTTCAACACCAATCAACGTATCCACACAGTGTTTATAAATTCAGAACGAATCTCCACGCAGATTTTCAACGAGAAATAGGCGATAAAAAAACGTCTGTTCCAGAATGTGGTATCCTCAACAGCTATGGACTTTTCGCTCTATCAACTAAGACTATCTATTTTCATTCAGTGAATGCTGTCTGTTAGAATGTGGCTACAAATACTGGCCTCGCTTAACGTTCCAGTTTATAGGATTGCTCCTACTAATGTCATGAGGTCCGACAAAAACCGACGAAAAAGCCGACGTTAGTTTGTTTTCCAGAGTTCTTACATAGCTCCTGCTCATCTAATAAAAATGATTAAACTTCAGTTGTGTAGGCAGCTTAATAGGCAACCATTTCGGAACGCCTAGCCACATTACTAGCACCAGCAGCCATCTATCAGGGTTATGACGGAGGAAGGGTTGGAGAGTGAAGAGGATGGGTAAAGTTAAGGGGGCGGACGTACCCGTACAGGGCTACCCTGTGTGCCTCCCAGAACATCGTGCCTCTGGACAGCTAGGGGCTACGATGGAAGGTGTCCCGCGCCTCTTTTACCATTTCACCCAGGAGGGCAAGCTACACCCCCCCTCCCTCCCTCACATAATTATCCCCTAATGAACCTCACTAGGGTGCCACCAACAACCACCACGAGGTTAGTGATGGCTATGGTCACCTGAGCTCACCAAGACATGGCTGCACCCATTTAGGTTGATAATTTACGTATACAACAACCGAAATGTGGAGAAAAAAATCTATTTTTAACAGCTCATATTGTTTCCCTGAGTTGTGCTATGTACTAATTATTTTAAGGATGTCATGCAGTAAAGTGGCGAACAGCTACAAGTACAATCAATGTGACTAATAACTACAGCTTTCAACATGTTAAATGAAAAAGGTACCTTTTAGACGCATTGGGAGCAGCCATAGCGAATGATTAATCAACGATCACGGCAGTATACAAACTGAATGCACACGGATTTATTTTATTCAAAATAAATAAATATCTACTCCTGACCGTACTTGGGAAGGCATTGATAACGGCTTCTTAGCGGGAGACACTGGGATGGCAATCGACGAAGAAGAAATCGATGTCTACGTGTCTTCGATACTCGAGTCAGATTCTTTACAATGAATCAATTTAAATTGTATCGATTCTTATGAATGAATAAAAGTACTCGCATTGATTCTTCAGGAATACCGATTTTTCAAGAATATATACGTTTTTAATATATTCAATCGAAACGTTAATAAATATGTAATGTGCGCATCACACAACTTTCATAGGCCCCACATGCATTGAGCGGTTTTTTTCACTCCAATAGCTAATCAAATCTGTTTCTCATTCTGTTTATAACGACGTTGCATTAAAAAACTGGCAGCGTTTAAGGTCCCGAAATTTTTTCTGCTGTTCCTACTTTCCCCCGTGACCATTATCAAGCAATCAATGCACAGGTGATGTAAAATACTTTCTACGTGATTTATTTTAGAAGGATTGCGTTCGCCGCTCACAAATCTTTTGAATGGTAGTAGGTGAGATGGGGCAGTGGTTGGAAATCCGAAATTTCGTGAGTGTAATTACGCGTTCATAGTATAATCTACTTTTTTCTTCTACCACTTCAAATTTTCTGAAGATTCTAGAAACATTTGACCACACTACAACATTATACTGCGCTAACATACATATTTTTGTCGAAGTTTACAGTAATTTATTGTGTTGCTTCTGTCATTTTCTCAGGGATGCGAATTTATGTTGTTATTTTGTTTCTCACAGCTGCCGAAGCAAATAATTTAATCAAATCAGTTTTAGCCATTTAGAGAAAATAAATGTTTAGTGTTTCGATCTCTATAGTTAATTTTGGTTGAGTTTGGCTTATACCTTTCTTTTGGCGACCCATGACATCACAGCGGGGGCTTTATCGAATTTTAGGAGACAAAAGTATATAAGCCCCCTCTAAGGTATTTTAAAACTGAGTATATAAAAAAGTTCAACTCATGATATCTTGATGCTGTGGGAGTCTCTGCCGATTTATTATTTTAAAAAGCCTCGAAGTTTTAATGATCCCAAGATTTAATGAGTTTTAAACATTTTCAAAATTAAATTTTGAGTACCAATCACAGTTTGATTTTGTTGGTTAATCTAGTTAGTCTAGGAAATAACACAAACTATTTTTATGACAATCTTGAACCTCCTAGCTCATTCCTATAAAAAATTGTTGATATATATTTAAAGATATTGTGTTTAACTCAAAAGTTCAATGGCACGTGTTGTTCTATATATTCGAACGTTGAAATCTAGGAGTTAGTGAGGAATGCCGTAAAACGTGGATTTTGATGCAAAATATTACATACATTCGTACTTTCTTTTTACGGACGCAATTACCAGATACATGCTTACATAATTGGTAGTACAAGTCGCTCTATTAAAGTAAGTAGCCAACTGAACTCTTAATTTTTTACATAGCAACAAGAAAACGGTAACCAACAAATGAAGTCGCCGTTTTCTATGAAAATATTCCAAAACACAAACAATTCCTCTCTTGTTCGTGAAAAGAGGAACAAATTATTCGCGCTCTGAGTGCGCCAAGGGTTTTAATGTGGTTTCAACCTGAGGTTAAAATGTGTAGAGCTCCTTAGCCTTTAGCTTCTATACACTGGGGGAACAGCAATATGTTTGATTTTTTCTGGATCTTATCGTCATATTGAGGCAACCAGGTAAGAACATATTGAAACGAAAAGCTTAAAAACTTGTCATTAATTTATTGCAAATCTGAGGTGAGCGATTTTTCAGCATTCATTTTACAAATTCAATTTCCCGCCTCTTTATCGGCTGGTGAAATAAATCTTAATTTTGTTATATAAGAATGCTAATGAACGACGTTAAAATTTAACATATTTCAACCACAATTTCAGGCAGGGGTGTCAGGAACAGGTTAGAACAGATATTTTGACAGTTGTTTGGTACATTCTCAGGTACAATCACAAAACAACCATATGAGGGAATATATCACATAATAAAGAAATAGTGGATTGTTAAATTATATTGATACACAAAATCTACAATTAATAACGCGTTAGTGACCTTAAATACACTCATCATTATTTCCATCACGTCCCAGTGATAGATGGTGCTAGAAGCTTCAGGGGAGACTGAGTGAACAATTACAAAACTGCCTAGTTGCAGTAACAAATATATTCAAGGCAGTAACTAAAAGCAACTATTCTCTTCAGAATAAAATTTCCATCTCCTGGAAAGACCGAAAACCCAACAACAAATTGAAGTCAATGTAGGGACAACGAGGAATGAAGTTTACACGCAAAAATTCAACGAAAAGGAATTAAGAACCAGGGTGGGCAGCAGTGGACGTCATCTAAGGTTTTTAGCTGATGGAGCACCGTTGATTAAGAAAAACAAACCAATTGCATCAAGTACCTAGGGCTCACTGAGGAATGTTGTGTGAAGTGTACCACCTGGTGATGTATTACTTTCCTTGGCTAGGCGAAGTAGAGAGGAATGTTATGTAATTGACTGGGAAAAAAGTCCTCCTCAGATCCTAATGTTTGATGGGCTTCTGGGTAAAACATAATTGTGCTGAGGAGATGTTATCAGCAATTTCTATTAATATCAGGAGAACAGTACTGAGTTGGTGTGAGAGACAGAACCAACATGCAATGTGTTACAGTCACTTGACGTCAGGAGGACATGTTTCGGTGACTAGGAACAGTGGGCAGGGGTAATGAATGGTTAAAATGATTTCTTCTGGTAGATTACTTGGTACAATGAAATTTATAGTGAGAAGCAAATAGAGCATGTTGTGATTGTTCAAGGAATTAATGCTCACCTTCACTTTCGGTAGTCACACTATGACTTCATCTTCTCTTCCTCACACGGAGAATGACATTCATAAATAAGAAAAAAAGGCCTGACCGCACTACTGAGTGCCTTCAGACTTGCGTCTGCGTTTGAGGGGAAGGTATAAACTGTGAATCTTGATCATGTGAGCTTTGCGGTTGTTTGATTGGCTGAACTTGGCGCCACAAACGTCGCATCTGTATGGCTTCTCCCCAGTGTGAACGAGACGGTGCCGCCTCCAATGAACTGCCTGACCAAACCGGTAACCGCACAATTCACATAGGTATGGCTTGACTTCACCATGGGTCGTCTGGGAATGCTTGCCAAGTTGCTTCGAGTCGAAGCATTTGAAAGAACAACGGGAACAAGAAAGTGCAGCCTCGTCAATGTGACTCAATAAATGAGAGTTGAACTCTTCTAAGATAGTGAACGTCAAGTGACACCGGCGACATTCATAAGGTGGCACAGTTGTGTGCAATTTGATGTGAGCTTTCATGTAAACGTAATTATAAAACATTCCTTCGCAAATTGGACACGATGCACCTACTTGATTGTCACGAGGCCCACTACTACCTTCTCTTCCACCCTTGTGAAGATTCATATGAATCGACAAACGGGATTTATTTCGAGCAGCGTAACTGCACAATTGACAGCTATACGGACGCGATGCTTCATGAAGTCCCTTGTGTGTCTTCATGTTGTCCAAACGGGAAAATTTCTTCCCACATGTGGGACATTTGTGCGGTTTTTCCAAGTCGTGAGATTTATGATGGCTCAACCAAGATTTTTTGCAATTGGAGATATAGTCGCAGAAGCGGCATTTAAACGACACATTTGGGCTATGAGTAGACATGTGTTTTTCGAGTTTTGACAGGTGCAGGCAGGAAAACTGGCATTCAGTGCAGTTGTAGACATTCTCAAAAGGTTCACGTTTGCTGTTTTTGATGTTTTGAATGTGAAAAAACTCGATTCTGTTTTCAGGGTTATCTTTCTTCCTCAAGTGAGTTTTAATGTGTTCAACAACCTGCAGAATATAAAAAGAATATAAATACGTATAAAAATGAAATAAATAAATGACAGACGGATTGTGGGAGGTGTATGCTGCTGTGCCTTTTCAGTTTCCTTGGTACTATGGTACAACATTGATCTCTACTTTTCATGTAGCTCCCAATTTCACTTCTCTGAATATGATAATTTTTGACAACTGGCCAAGTATTAACTTTTTACTTTTCTTAGGCCTACGAAGTAGAAAGGAAAGATATCTATTCGACTGACAAAAATATTTGGAGTTCTCTTCAGATCTTAACGCTTCAAGGGCGTCTGGGACCGAAAAACATCAATTGGGAAAATGGTCTATGTGTCCTCTGGCAATCAACCTAAATGTGTGCAGCCATGTCCACCCTCGCAGTGGTTGATGGTAAACCTTAGAGAAGTACAGAACTCCGAGTAGTGGATTATGTAAGAGGCCCTGCTTGAGCACATTACACTATGGGGTGGCAAACTTGTGATCTGGCAAATGTGCCAAGAGTAAGAACAGAAGAAGCCCCCCCCCCCCCTATAGCTCCTGGCTGTCCACAGGCACACAGGTTTTTCAAGGAGGCGCATAGGGTAGCCCAGAACAGGTACGTCCGCCTCCTTAGCATTCCACATCATCTTCCTCTTCACTTTCCTACCCTTCCTCCGTCATAACCCTGATAGATGGCTGCTACGCCTTTCGAAATGGTTGCCCAATAAGCTGCCTACACAACTGAAGTTTAATAATTTTTATTAGATGAGCAGGAGCTATGTAAGAACTCTGGAAAACAAACTAAAATTTTTCGCAGCGTTTCCTCTAAAATCCCCTACTATGAACACGAACCTTCTGAAAAAAAATCCGATTGACAGTCCAATCAAATAGTTCTTAATAGACCTCATGACATTAGTAGGAGCAATCCTATAAACTCTGGAACGTTAAGCGAGGCCAGTATTTGTAGCCACATTCTAACAGACAGCATTCACTGAATGAAAATAAATAGTCTTAGTTGATGGAGCGAAAAGTCCATAGCTGTTGAGGATACCACATTCTGGAACAGACGTTTTTTTATCGCCTATTTCTTATTGAAAATCTGCGTGGAGATTCGTTCTGAATTTAGAAACACTGTGTGGATACGTTGATTGGTGTTGAACATTTTCAACTTGATGAATATAGGACAGTACGTAATGGTTGAAACATGTTAAAGGGAAAACGTAACTACTTACGTTCTATTCAAAAGATGGGCATTATTAAATCTCACGTGTTGTGAAACACAGTAAGTACTTAGGTTTAACCATCAAGACAGGGACGACAGGGTCACCGCATCCCTCCCCTGCGATGGCTCTCTCCTTCCACCTTGGTCCCACGAGCAAGTGCGAGCTGCACTACACTCCTTGGCTCCCCACAAAGCCTCAGGTCCCACCGCCACCTATGCTGCAGCGTACCAGCATGCCCCGAACTCCATCACCCTGCGTTTTACCTCACTCTTCAATGCCTGTCTCGCCATGGGCTACTTTCCAAGGCTACTCAAGCAAGCAGTGGTCGTCTTCTTTCCAAAGAAGCTACAGCTAGGCTCTCAAGCTTCAACCGCCCTCAGGCCTATCAGCCTCCTCCCCACAGAAGGGAAATGGTTTGAGAGGCTGATTCTCTCCTCGCTGCAACCCTTCATCCTCCCGGCGCTGCACCCTCACCAGTTCGGAGGCATACCTGGGCGCAGCACTGAGGATGCCATGCGTTGCCTTCGCGAAACATCCCAATCGAGCCCCCACCGAGTCGTCTTGGCATTGTTTTTTGATGTCAAGGGCGCGTTCGACACCGTGTGGTGGCCGGCAGTCCTCTGCTCCCTACGCGCCCTCGCCCTACCCCCCAACCTTTATCAAATCTTGGTGAGTTTTTTCCATGACCGATCTGCCTCTACTGGGTCAGGGGCGCAGCGGGCTCAACTAGCAGTCACGGCGGGCTGCCCTCAGGGAGCAGTGCTGTCCACCCTTCTCTGGGCGGCTCTACTAGACCCTCTCCTCCATATGCTGCAGGACACAGGTTACAGGCTGGTGGCATTTGTTGACGACCTCGTGGTTGTGGTGGAGGCAGACCATGTGGCGGCGGCCAAGCTTCACCTGAGGCGCACCACCCGACTTGTCACATCTTGGTGCGCCTCCAAACGTTTGACTCTGGCCTCTGAGAAGACACAACTAATCATCCTCCGCTCAGAACTCTTGATACCCCCCCTAGGTTTAGAGCTCGCTCCCCGCATGACAGTCACCCCCAAAAGGACAGCCAAGTACTTAGGCACCATGTTCTCTCCCAGAGACAGCCCAACTCAGCACCTTGCCCTTCTTCGTGCCAAATGCTCAGACCTCACATTCTGAGTTCGGTCCTTGTGCGGAACCACATGGGGGGCCTCCCCCCACGCCCGCTGCCTCTACTACCGCGCGTTGTTTCTGCCCATCACCCTATACGCTGCAGCTATCTGGTGGATTACCCCCTCAGCGGGATAGGCAGCGGGCGCGCACACTGCAAAGGGACGTCCTCTTGGCCATCTTACCGGCATATCGGACGACGTCCCACCTGGCCTTGCAGGTACTCATGGGCGCCCCCCCTCTAGACCTTATCCTTGACCTCGCCGTCCTACGGGTTGCCATCCGGCGTGCGGCGCTGAATGACTACCGCAGTGCCCTGGAGTCACTTGTCCCCGCGCGCAACTGGAGACCTCCACCGAGGGCCGCTTGCGGGTGGCGTACGAGGCAGTCCTCGACTTGTGGCAGGCGCGGTGGGACGCCGGCCCTACTGCGCGACATCTCCACGCCCTTATTCCCACCGTTAGAGGCCGCCTTAGTATGGGGGAATGGCACCCCTCCTTCCCAGCAGTCCAGCTGCTCTCCGGCCACGGCGCCTTTAACAGGCGCCTCTTATTTTTCATGCGCCGCACCTTTGACGACTGCCCGTGTGGGGCTGGGGTCTGCGAAGACGCGGAACACGTCCTGTTCTCCTGCTCCCTCTACGAAGACGTAAGAGCCTCAGCTCGCATCCCCCCCCTCCGTGAGTGCATCTACTATCCTCTCGACTCGGTCGGCTAGGCGTAGTTTTGCCAGATTCGCCCAAGCATGGGGAGTTAGGCGGCAAAGGCTGGAGTCATGGACTCCCCCCGCCCTAGTCCGCACCAGCAACTCCCCCTCAACAAGGCGCATCACAACCACTCCGTTTACACCCTCCCTTGGTGCCGGGACCTAGAGTCGCAACAGGCCCGCTAGACACGGGCAGGTTATTTGATAATGTCCCCCGCCTCCATTTTTTTTTCTAATACTACCTTGCACCAATGAGCCAGTAGGCCACAACAGGTCTGGCTCATTCTCCCATTAGTACTTAGGTTTTGAACTACAACAGGCTGTTCTTTAGACTCACCACCCCCTGAATGTTGAAGCTTGAATATCTGAACGAAGAAAATAATTAGAATATTCCTGCTCAAAAATAGTAAGTTACAGTTTTTTGTTTAATCAATCAGGAACGTTTGGACGATTTATCTAGCAGCCTCAGATTCCATAATCTGCCACTCATTCCCATCGTCTATGTTTACAATTAGGTCTTACTCACTGTAATAAGGCATGGAGATGAAAATGAGCACAAGGTGCACCGGTGGGTTGATCCAGTGACTGATCTTTGGCCGACACAGTCTTCATCATTTGATCTTCGTTCGTAGGAGGCCACACCTTCCTCTATATTCTGTAGGCAGGAAGGCGAGTGAGGGATGGTTCCAGGCTTTGGGAAGTCCACATCGCCTGATACGTAAACATATGGTTGAATGCCAACCGCTAAAAATATGATAACTTACGAGACACGATTAATTATTTACTCATACAGAACAACAAATTCGAAATAGGTGACCACTTTTCCAATGCCTCAGGCCTTTTGTCGTCTCATGCTCCAGCCAGCCCTTTGTCATGTCCCAGCAATAAAGCTACAACCCATTTTCACAGCAGAAAGAACCCCTCCTCCCCCCGCCAATGTCAGCCACTAATTAGGTTTTGTCAAATATTTCGAGTAGATTCATGCTGTATCCTGCTTCTGCCCCCATAGCTTCGCAGAATTGTTCCTCCCTAATCCTTTCCAAGTACTGAATATACCAATCCTAACCCTCAAGGATGCCAGAGTTACACCCCCTCTCCATTCGCCACTTCAATTTAAGATTTCACACCTTGACTTCTGCACTGGCTTTCATTTGATCACAATCACTTCGTTCAAACACCTTCATTGAACAAATCGATCAAAGCGCAAATATAGAGTGCAGTACTTGAAGCATTGAGATGATATTTTGACGTATCATTTGCTAACGCCAAATTAAGATTTGTGATCATGGATGTATAGTTCCATAAATTGATGTTGTTTTCACTAAGTGACAGAACAAACGCTCAGCTTCTGATTGAGCTGTAGCTGTGAGTCTATGGGGAAGTGTACAATGAATGTAAGGCAGCCCGTGTGTGTGTGTGTGTGTGTGATAGTGTGAGCCGAGAGCGACTAAAGGTTTTTCTTTTCTTGAAGTGTAAGACGGGGGGTGGGGTGTGGTTTGACTAGTTCTAGGGTGGAAGGGTGTAAGAATAGGGCAACCTACCTATTAAAGGGGCAGTGAGTAAACGTCCCATCAGAAACCTTGACACACCTGAACTCCTCGTGAGAAATACTTTTTACTACCTCTTTGGAGTACCTTCCAAAATGTCTGAGCTCTCTTGCTCAAACCTAATCATTAGACCTCTAGCCTTCGCTAGAGAATAGGGGATCTTAGATTCGTAATGAGGTGGCACAGAAATCGTGCTCTACAATCAACAATAAAAAACTACAATTTACGCAGTATGATTCCATCCCACTTTGATTGGATTCCAAGTGATCTATACAGCCAGAGCTGACAAAAGAAAACAATTCAATTGTTAAACTATTCTACTCACTCGAAGTAGCACAGTAACAGTTCCAAGGATTGTCTGCATTGTGATGACGAATGTGATCCAATATTGTCCTCGCGCTTGAGGACAAATTGTTACAGAGTTGGCACACAAATTGGGAGACTTTCGATACGTTACCTGCAACTGAAAAGAAGTGCACCAAACTAGTGAAAATTCTTCCAAGCCCAGCCCCACTGTACAGAAAATTCTTCTAGCCTCTTACAATTTAACCATTGATATCGAACTGCTCACCACTGCTCTCCTAATTTCAAACTGTAACCCCTTCGCCCCTCAGTTCATGAATGCTGTCTACATCTCCCCCGTTGGCATTTTATTGTTTCACCTCCGAGTTTGGCTATTGTACACAACCCCGAGTCTCGAAGGAATTATTCAGGTTGACGGCGCAGTTTAAATAGAAACCTATTTTCGTTCCACCTACATGTTTTTGTTAAAGTGCGGTGTACGAAGATACAGTGCTCGTATGTACAGCAGATCGACGAATTTACGGCTAAGTTGTATGATGCCATGCACCAGATATTTCATTAAAAGGGCACTGCCCCGGACCACAGACGTAAGTCATTGAAACATTACAGTAAGACGATCTAAACTTCAGGGTAGGAGTATTAACACTTACCGATAAGTTGATTTCCTTCATTCAAAATTTCCATAGCTACAGCATTTTCTTAAATAAACTTGTGAGCTTACTGTAATTCTGTTACGAACTACACATACACCAGCTCCGATACCAAACATAATAAATACTCTAAAGATTTAAACCTGTAACAGTCGCGGGTGATCTCCCACGGGTTGTTGTTATTGTGTCTAACTTCGTATTCTTCATTTTTACTTTCCACGACCCAAAGGGCAAGGAAAGTCTGGTGATCGTGTCAAAAAAATAGTAGGGTTAGTGTGTTAGGGGTAGTGGGGTTTTCTTCAGATCTTCACGTTTTGAGCCCTAGTGGGTCAAAAAAACTTAATTTCTCGGTCCTTGGTGATATCTTCAGAAAGTTGCCACAGCTCAACTGAAGCCACAGTAAAATCTGTGCCTCCTTTGAACGTACTTGCTCCCAAAAGTTTACCTACGTGCTGGTTTTTGGAACGTTGACTGTCCAAAGGCGTACATTCACACTATGGTTCGATCTGGGGGACTCAGTGTTCCGTCTCTCCCACTATTATGTTCTTGCTCTGTAAGCGCCTGCTTGCTTTGCAGGCATCTGGCTGAGAGGTTGCAAGTGCTGTGGCTGGTCTTGAACTCGTCAGGATCTTGATCAGATGCGATGGTGTGACATGGCGACTCCGTCTTCCCCCAAGCACCTGCGAGTTGCTCGGATCGTATCAAGACTGGTGGTCGTTCTATCGTGGAACATCCTCTTATCCTTCTTTTCTTCCCCGTCACAATCCTTCCATCCCTAGCGCCGGCGTAGGGTAGTGTTGGAGTAGGTAGTGCTTCCCAAAGCGATACTAGCGCTTATACTTCCATGCTATCCATGGAACTCTTATCTCCATGAAACCATCTATCTCTCTTATGTGTATGTGGTGTTGTTATCCCCCGCCCTCCTTTTTTATCGCTAAGTTCTCTTCTTGTTTTATATTCTTTTATAATGAATAAAGTATGCTAAAGTGTTTTAAAGTTTACTTGATTAAAGTCACGGAGATTCCCTGCATCGACTCTACTAATAGGTTATGGGCCCAGACTCTGTTGAACTTTTTTCAAGTGACTTCAAAAGTATGTTCTCAACTCCGCGTTGCCGTACATACGTACTGTAAGTACAACTTTGTAGTTTTCCCGACGTATTCACATCGCGTTTATTTGGTCAACTTTAATTATGGCTGAATCTATGAATTCGTCGAATACTCTTCCTTGCGAAAAGTTGAAGGGAAGGGAAAACTTTCAACAATGGAAATTCCAGATCAAAAGTGTACTTATATTGGATAACACTTGGAGTGCGATAGATGGTTACCCCGAGGGTGATACAACGGATCAAGCTGGTAGATGGAGGCGTGATGCAAAGGCTCTAGCTAAAATTAGTCTAAGCGTCGAAAGAAATGTTTTTCCTCACATTATCAATGCTAAAACTGCTAAGGAAGCGTATGATGCTTTAGTTGGTGCTTATGAGGACAAAAGTCTGAACAGTTGCCTGAAACTTTTGCGTCGTCTTTGTTCCATCAAACTAATCAATTTTCGCCGAATGGAAGACTACGTTAATGAGTGTTTGAATATAGCTCAACAACTCGATTCCATGGGCAAAAAGATAGATGACGAATTTCTCGCTGTTATGATCCTAGCTGGCCTTCCTGATGATTACGAACCACTCATCATGGCTTTAGAGGGTTCTGGTCAGAAAATAACCTCTGACTTCATCAAATCAAAGCTTTTACAAGATGACAAGTATACTGAGAGTGCCAGTCATTCTGAAAACGCTTATTTCTCCGGAAATAAAACTAAGAAGAAGCCACCTTGGTGCAAAATTTGCCGTGTCAAAGGTCACTATGCCAATGATAAATGTAAATCTTACGCCCAAAAGCGAACGGAATCTCGACAACCACAAAATGAGAAACCGAATGGTAAATCCCAGCATGGGGCAGCCCCAAAGGCCATGTTTACTACAAATACGGAGTATAAACCTGGTGATGCCATTTTTTATATTGACAGTGGTGCCAGTACTCATATGTCCGGCAATCGAGATTTATTCAAAAACTTTTCTGCTGATTCCAGCATGCGGAAAGTGCTGATTGCGAATGATACTCACCTTGATTGTGCTGGTAGTGGTAATATCGAAGTCCAACTGCAAAATGGAGACATTTCAACCATTTTTAATGTGACGTATGTCAAAGACATGTCTGCAAATTTGTTGTCAGTGCATACCCTGGCTAAACGTGGTTATACCATTGTTTTTGATGAAAATCAATGTCAGATTATTAATGGAAAAGCTCATCAACTTAAGGGAGAGCTGATTGCAACTGCCACAAATCATGATGGATTGTATGTTTTGGACACCATGCACCACGATACTGCTCTATTGACACAATCAACTGCCAAACACGAATTGTGGCATAAACGTTTAGGCCACTTGAATCATGTCAGCATGAGGAATCTTCAAGATATGACTCTAGGCATGAATTATCCATCCAATGCCAAATTTGACAAATGCGTGGCTTGTATAAAAGGAAAACAAACTCGGAAGTGTTTCAAACCTTCAAAGTCCAAGTTATCAGCTAATCGACTTGACTTATTACACACTGATCTCTGTGGACCTATGCAGCAAGCATCTTGGAGTGGAGCGAGGTATATGTTTACCATTATTGATGACTGTACCCGTAAAGTTTTTGTGTTTTTCCTGAAAACAAAAGATGGAGTCGCCTCAACTTTCGAAGATTTTCGGATTATGATCGAAAATGAATGCAGCACTAAAGTTAAGGCTATTCGCTCAGACAATGGTTCTGAATATTGTAACCAACGTCTGCAATCTATTCTCAAGAAAAATGGGATCAAACACCAGTTGACAGTTCCTTATAATGCGGAACAAAATGGAGTGGCCGAGCGCTACAATCGCACCATTATGGAGAAAGTACGCACCATGATGGAAGACGCTAAATGTGATCCTCGAATGTGGGCTGAAGCAGCTAGTACTGCTGTTTATCTCATAAATAGGTCGCCGACGAAGAAACTTCCTGGAGTTACACCTGAAGAAAAGTGGTCAGGACGAAAACCAGACCTGTCACATCTGCGTGTCTTCGGTTGCCCAGCCTACGCCCACATCCCATCACAGAAGCGCAAGAAATTAGATAGCAAGAGTAGGCTGCTTACCTTTGTAGGATACTGTGAGCTGACCAAGGGCTACCGTTTATTAGATCCCATTACTCAAGATGTAGTGACTGCGTGTTCTGTAGATTTTCTAGAGGAAAGTCTGATCTCTAAGCCCGATCGCATTGAACAGAACAAGGACTGTTCTTCACAAACTGCTTATCTTCCTCTAAGTGATGATACAGTTGAACAGCCAGCCAAGAAAATCACAACTACAACTAGCAGCAGTGATAGTGACTCTGACACATCATCTGAAGAAATCTACCCGACCATCGAGCTCTCTAGTGATGAAGAGAATGAAGCTCTGCCTGGGCCAGATGTTGATGAAGAGAGGAGGTACCCTCTAAGAGATCGTAAGCAAAAATCTTTTCCTGATTTTATTTCTTATTTTTGTTCTGAGGGTGAACCATCAACTTACAAAGCTGCTATTTCTGACTCTAATAAGGCAAAATGGCAAGTAGCCATGCAATCTGAAATTGATTGTTTGTTAAAAAATAAGACGTACATTCTTGTTGACAAACCTACAAACTGTAACATAGTAAAAAACAAATGGGTTTACAAGATAAAAAGAGACTCAAATGGCGAAATTTCAAAATTTAAAGCTAGATTAGTAGCCAAAGGATGTAGCCAGAAGCTGGGAATTGATTATAATGATACATTTTCTCCAGTAGTTCGTTATAGCTCTCTGAGATTTCTCTTTGCTTTAGCCACCAAACTAGACTTGGAAATAGATCACTTGGATGTTGAAACAGCTTTCCTTAATGGAGATTTGAAAGAAACAATTTATATGTCCCAACCAGAGGGTTTTGTTAAAAAGGGAGAGGAAGATAAAGTCTGTCTTCTAAACAAAGCCATTTATGGTTTGAAACAGTCGTCACGAAATTGGTATGAAAAGACTAGGGATGTGTTTCTGAAGCTTAATTTCAAACAAAGTGATTATGAGCCATGTATTTTTTCAAAAGTTAATGGTGATAAGATCATTATTATTGCTCTGTATGTAGATGATTATTTCTTATTTTATAATGATAAAAATGAATGTAATAAGCTAAAAAGAGAACTTAAAGCTAATTTTAATATTAAAGACTTGGGTTCTGCTAAACAAGTTCTTGGAATGAGTATTGATAGGGATAAGTCAAAAGGTACATTGAAGTTGAACCACAAACAATTTATACTGAATTTATTAAACAAATTTGGGATGTCTGATGCCAAGCCAATAGGTACTCCTATTGAACCTGGTTTGAAATTGGAAAAAATTCATAAATCTGATGGTTCTTATCCATATCAAGAATTAGTGGGATCTCTCATGTATTTGAGTGTAACATGTAGACCAGACATATCATTCAGTGCTTCATACCTTAGCCAATTCAACTGTGCTAACAATAAAATTCATTTTTTGGCAGCCAAGCGTGTACTGCGCTATTTAAAAGCCACAATTGATTATGGGATAGAATTTTCCAAGTCTGAAGATCCTATAAAATGCTATGTAGATGCAGATTGGGGCAATGATTTAATTGATAGAAAGTCCTATTCTGGTTTCGTTTTTACAATGAGTGGAGGTGCAATTCATTGGGAAAGTAAAAAACAAAGAATCGTATCATTATCTTCCACTGAAGCAGAATATATTTCTCTGAGTGATGGTTCCAGAGAAGCCATTTATTTATATAATTTTATTCGGGATTTGATTGGAAATTTGTCTGTTTATCCTACATTAATTCCTAAGGATGGCTTAACCATGTTCTGTGATAATCAGAGTGCTCTTACTCTAGCCAATAGCTATGTTTCTAATAAAAGAAGCAAACATATTCATATTAGATACCATTATGTCCGGGAACAAGCTCAAAATAATTTGATTCAAATTGAACATTTATCAACTAAGGAAATGTTAGCCGATTTTCTTACTAAGAGTGTTCCGAAAGATAAACACACATTCTGTTGTAACGGTATAGGTCTTAAATTGCCTAACTCTTAATTATTTCAAGTATGTTGGTTAACATTGCGTTTAATAAGCTTATTGTATCTTTTTATGGATGTTCAAATGTATCTATTGTGTACGCTTTTTGAATCAAGGGAGAGTGTTGGAGTAGGTAGTGCTTCCCAAAGCGATACTAGCGCTTATACTTCCATGCTATCCATGGAACTCTTATCTCCATGAAACCATCTATCTCTCTTATGTGTATGTGGTGTTGTTATCCCCCGCCCTCCTTTTTTATCGCTAAGTTCTCTTCTTGTTTTATATTCTTTTATAATGA
Organism: Pachypeltis micranthus; assembly: GCA_020466155.1. Classification (NCBI taxonomy): domain Eukaryota; kingdom Metazoa; phylum Arthropoda; class Insecta; order Hemiptera; family Miridae; genus Pachypeltis; species Pachypeltis micranthus. The sequence continues at coordinate 39,245,054 of CM035772.1, forward strand.
ATAAAGTATGCTAAAGTGTTTTAAAGTTTACTTGATTAAAGTCACGGAGATTCCCTGCATCGACTCTACTAATAGGTAGTCTGGGCGCCCTCCCCATTTCATTAATTATTATTAATTTTTAAAATATGAGGTGTGTAGCAACATACGAATTTCCACCACAATTTCCAAGTTTGAACACCAACTACATATGCTGCGCTATATTTTTGTTCAACGCATTTCTACAGGAACATTTATACAGAACAAAACGTAGGGACTAGTTAGTTAAGAGTTCTTCATAAGTTTGATTGAAATCTTAAGAGCCGTATTTGAGAAAATGGGAATACTGATAAATTGATATTCGACAAAACTCCTTTTCTGATTTAACCTGGCTTATCTCTCCGTTCAACATGTATATATATACAGAAATAATTACAGAGAACGAAATGGGGGAATGGGTGGCCAAAAGACACTGTATGATTGATAAAATCTGGTGAAACAGTTACTCCAAAATTTCAAGAAATGTTCGAAAAAACATGAATACCAACTTGTGGTTCTTTGTAATTATTTCTGAATCTACTTGTTGAACGAAGGTATACACAATGATAGAAAAACGGCTATGACGACTTTATCCAAACTTGCAGGTTCCTCTTAACTAACCTACATGTTATAAATGTTCCAGTAGAAATGCATTGAACAATGCCCGTATATACTGACCGGTCGTCAAATTTAGGGGGGTTCCAGTGTAAGTGGAGGTAGCGCGCTAAGGCCGCTACATAAAGATATTTTACGGGTAAAATATGTAAAAGGGCCTAGAAGAATACACTACAACAAATGTTCATCTCGGGTTCGTAACTAAGGTTTTTATTGAACGTATTTCAAACAAATGGCGCTGGTGGCACATTAAAGAATACGATAGATCGACATTACAGGGCGGGGAAACAAACCAGCCAAGTGCCATATGTGAAGTGAAATACCAGGTGGGGGAAAAGGGGGGGGGGGTTCGACGACTCCACAAGCCGGCCTCTGGCCCCCGGCCCTCGCTCCCCGTCCAATAGCGAGAGTAGGTGCATGCAGCGACAGAGAGAGGCTAGGGGCAGTGGCCGTGCACCGCGGAAAGCGGGGATACTCTTGGCGGCGTCTGCTCAACTGCTATTTCTTATTTCCACTCTCCACGTGTTTTGAGTCACAACAGTCAAACAAAAGTGAACTACAACGAAAAACAACAAGCCCAATCAGCAACCCAGCGACAATCTAAGACGACTGGCAAGGCGCGTTAGTGTTACATGAAGCACTTATATTAGAGAGGAGAAAGGAATTAGAGTCTAATATGGACATAAAAAAGACTATTGAAAAACATAAAAAATGCATTCATTACAATTTACCTACCCTAACCAATTCATAATTTGCAGTAAACTTGTGAATAAAGAAATACAAATGTGTGACAGTCACACATGGTAGAAGTGAAACTTTAACGTGCAAAACCGAATCGCAACGGACAAGTGGAAAAACGAATCACAACGGACAAGTGGAAAAACGCATCGCAAAAACATTTTTACTCGAAGTTTTACGGGCAGTTTGTTAATGTACTTGTCGAATTTGGAAACCTGCCCGTAAAACTTCGAGTAAAAATGTTTTTGCGATGCGTTTTTCCACTTGTCCGTTGCGATTCGTTTTTCCACTTGTCCGTTGCAATTCGGTTTTGCACGTTAAAGTTTCACTTTTTTTTTTCAACAGTTAGCTGGTTTGTACAAAATTATTACCTACCTACGTTATTAGTTAAAAGAATTTTTACAAGGAGTATACGAGAGAAAGGAATTGTTGCTAAATTTCTAGAGGTTTTTCTTTCGAATTTACGTATATGAAAAGAATGTTTTTCCATTTTTCCCCTTTAGGAACAGTTGGTCCGCAGTAGGCCTTGTTCGTGCTGGCTGCGAGACACGCCCAGCTTGTGTCGGGCACAGGTAAATATGTGCCCGATGGCGGGGCTGCCAGTTGGAGGATATAGCCCCTTATGGGTATCCTGGCGTAATCAGTCTTTTCTCTTGTGCGCAGGTTATATGCCGGTGTTGTTGGGGCACAGAGTTGTCCCCTGTCGGGCTCGTCATGTCGTGGTTCTGCCAATTCTTCTTCTTCGTCGCAGTCGTCCTCCATGATAATCTCCATTTTGTTGTCGCCTTAGTCTGTTCGGCCTCACGAGGAGTTTCCTCTGGAGGCTCTTTGACGTCAATTACCGCCCCGTCGTCAATGCCCTGAACATGGGCTCCAGAATTTCCGGCACACATCCGGGGGTGCCTGCATGGACCGCAGGTACACTCAATATCCGACGGCGCCGATTAATTCGCTCGTCCCGGGCCAACCAAGCCCTCTCCAAACCAGTTAATGAATCTGCTGCAGGGAGCGCAGGGGATCACTAGGTCCGCTTTGGCTTTCACGGGACCATTCGACCTCGTTGTGCAACTGAATTTCTCTTTCAAACGTCATCATGTTCGGCGAGTACCCCGTAAGCGGCCAGTGCTATTGGAATGGACATATATATCGCCAGAGTTCTGTGGAACCTTTCACAAACGCTGTTTGATTGGGAATGTTAGGCAGTAGTCCGCACCTTTGTAATTCCCCATCTATGACACAAGAGTTGTACAGTTTGCGAGGTGAATGCCGGTCCTCTATCTGTTACTAGTCGCTTGGGCACTCCATGCACGGGCACGTATTTGTTGGCCAAGCAGTCGGCCATGGTATCAGCGGACGTGTCTTTTATTGGGTAGGCTTCAGCGTACTTTGTGAAATGATCGATGACGGTCAGGAGGTGTTTTTGTCCATTTGGAGTAGCCAACGGCCCCACGATTTCTCCCGGGGCACTCAGCAGTAAAGGTTTCTGCAGGGAGGCCCCCAGTCGCTGCAGCGTGTCACGGCGCCTGCACGCCTCACAGTCCAATATGAATGTGGTCACTCAAAATGTTTACCACTTCCTTTTATAACCAACTGACTGGGGGTCAAACACTCACAAACGTCCGAAATCCACTTATTGTATTAAACAAAAAGAACGTTAACAATTACGATTAAAAAAAGGAGGAACTGAAAGTAAAATTAAACGTTTTGTTACTTTTCGAAAAGACACAACTTTTACAATCCGCCGAAAAAAGAGGGAACACGCGTTTTTTACAGTAAAACGGTAGGTTAAGAGAGCAAACCACAACAACTCCTCTGGCAGAGAGCTCCCCAATCTTCCACATTGAAGTTTTTATGGTTCGTGACATTTTCGGCCAGAACCCTAGGTGGCGAATCATTTTGTTCGTAACTTCTGCCCCTGGGTGCCCAGCCCATGACGAACCGTAGCTTCTTTTCATTACCCAACCTCGCATGGTGATTGGAATGAGTGGCACCACTACCTCCTCTCCATTTACGGTAACCGAAATCTCCCACAGGTCAGCTCGCCGGGACAAACAAGATGCTCCCCGGCTCACGAGCTCTTTAATCCAAGGGTCCTTCAGCAACCAGCAGCTGTTACGGTATTTCCAATGAAATCGCCGCGATGTTGGGTCGGCTCAATCCGTCGGCGTGTCCCATCTGCGACCCATGGCGATATTTGGGCTTGAAGTCGTATTCTGCCAACTGCATTACCCATCGGTCCATACACAAGGTTGGATCTCTCAGCCTCAGAGCGGCGGTTAACGCCATATGATCCGTCTCCGGTGTGAACTTCCTTCCCAGCAGGTACTCCTAAAAGGTTCCCCCTTTGTCGCCGAATAACGGGTTTCGGCAGGATTTAATTTCCGACTGGCGTAAGCCACTGGCCTTTCTGCTCCGTTAATTTGCTGAGGCAAAAGCGCTCCCAAACTGCTCTGGGAGGCGTCCATTGCCAAAATGAAGTCTCGCTCCAGATTCGGGTAAATTAATAGCGGGTCGGAGATTAAAGCGTTCTTAAGTTGGTCGAACGCCATCTGTTGCGCTAATGAAACCCTTCATTTTGGTTTATTATTCATTCTGAATAATAACCCTATTAAAACCCCCCAAAATTTGATACCTTACGTTTCAAGACATGGGGATTCCAGATCTGCAATGTCAAACCCCCGTCCAGGCCGTTTTGTGCCTTTAACGTGGTCTACAAAATCCGTTCTTTCGCACAAAAACCCCATTTGTTATCTAGTTGTGCCCGCCATCTCGGCAATCCGATCGGACGAAACCCATGGTTTTTATGGACAAAAAACGGTTAAAAAAATTAACAAAACGCAGTATAATCGCAAATACGTCATGTTTCGTATCGTTTTCAAGGTATTTTTACATCCTGTGTCGAATGGAATGAGTATCAGACGAATTAGAAAGACGAATTGATTCCCCAACTACTCGTATCAAAAAAGCTAACAGAGTTCTAGAATTCGAACAACAACAAAAAAAAGTTGATTTTTAGAAAACGTCAACCCTGAACCATACACACAAATAATTAGGAATAAATCGTAAAAAGAAAATACGTTCCTAATCTGGAAAGAACAAGTCTATTAGACAAACAAGACGAAAATTAAAAGGGAAGAAAAAGACCTAACTAAATTCGCAACACAATGACACAATTCAACTGAAATGTTCTCCACAACCAGGCCAGAGCAGCTCCCCCGAGACGTAACTGACTTTAAATTTTGATTTTACTTCTGGGGTAATCCCACGGCTGCCACCAATTTATGTAAGCAACTATTGTGCAGTAAGGAAAAGCATTCTCCCACTAGCCCTTCGTACTGCCGTTTGAAGGGTGGCCCGGAGCATTTACAGAGATTGACTGCAAGCCAACTGGCAACTAAAATCACTTGATTATACTGATCTGAGTATAATCAACGGGATCAACCCCAAAACCCATCTTTCTTCCGCCAAAACAATTTCTTACCTAGTGGTGCCGCTAGCAACTGGTAAAGGAACAACCCCCCACCAACATATCGTTTAAGACTATTTAAGTAGTTGGCTATCAATTTTAGTTAACAGCCAGCAGCACCAAGACCAGGCATAAAGGTCTAGTACTTAAGCATAATACTTGGTGAGGCTACTGGCTTGGTTGGGTGGGTAGTAAGCTCACAATCAAAGAAAACAAATTATTGACCAAGTCCCAACGAATTACTCATCCAAGACTGTGCCTACCATAGCTCTACAAGTAGTTGCCAGCCAATTGAATTTTTCATTGAGGGCATGATGGAAAAGTTGATAGTAAAAACGGAATTTTCCCTGTTAGGAAATGAATCTTCTTGGCTGCTGCTCTAAAGGTAAGCCAGCACTCTGGATGATGGGTAAGTGTACTAAGATTATTTATAAGTACTAACTAATGGCTTCGAACGGCTAATTAGGAATGCTTTATGTAGTGAAGTAGACTAGCAACCAAATCGATGGAAACATAATCATCAGCTGGAGACGTTGCATCATATGACATTCTCCTTTCTGTCAGATGTTGGAATGGGCATTAGGTGAGACTGATTTCGACGTAGCTCTTTCCCATTTTGCAGTGTGATCAAATACAATCTCGGCTTCATCAATTACGCTTTAATCACTGCTTTTTGTATACCTTGAACCCAAATTTCGCACCCAGGTTCTAGGTTAGGATGACCCTTTGTCAGCTCCATGCCTTTTGTCAAAACGTTGCTTCATTACTGATCGAATTCTCCTCTCTGCTTCTCAAAGTTTTTCTTGATCAGGTGTCTTTGGAGTGACTCTGCCGGGGAGTCGACCTATATGACACAAGCTCTATATCTATATCCTCGCACTTGGCAATCCGTTTGGACAAACCCAATGGTTGTAATAGGCGAAAAATGGGTTAAAAATGTAACAAAAACGCAATTTGGCAGTTTTATCGAAATTACCTCAAAGTTCCTCCTACTAGCCTAGGAAGGTGACTACACTCCAACTGTACAGAAGTACATAGTATTACATCAGGTTCTCTGTGCCAATTCATGTTTGGAACAGGAAGAGAGTATAATGAGAATAGTATAATATTCTCTCGCTCTCTCTGCAGCGCTTAGTTTTACACTGAGGTTGCACTTGGACGAGCATGTGACACCGCATTACAGAAGATTGGATGGCTCAAGATACAAGAACGAAAGATGGCTGCCTTGGTGTTCGGGATTTTGAAAACCCACAGGCCGCCGTACTTGTGTGAGGGCTTCCAGTTTCTGAAGGACAGGATACTCGCAGCAAGAACAAAATTCTGAGAATACCTGAACATGAAGACGTCGATACTTGCGAGATCCTTTGATGTGCAGGAAGCTAAACTATTTAATGATAACGTCGAACTGTTTGATCTAACGCAGAAATTGTGCGTGCACAATGTTTGTTACGTAAATTAATACCTGTGTATTTAATTGTCTAAACATTTATGTAAGTCCTTCGCGCTCACTCTTCTTAATACAATTGTGTGTATGCAGAATATATCAATTACGTGTTGTTGTTTACTTATTACTGTTTAGTGTTGTTCAAGTTAAATTTAATGTTTACCGTATGTTTATTGTGATAGTATGCGTTCTTTATAGCTTCAGTTAGGAATATCACTGCTGAGACGGGGAAGAACTCTCAGTACTTGCACTTAATTATAGGTTAGTTTGATAGTGTGTATGAATAACATCGAGTAAGTGGTTGGCCTCAGCTAGTCCTGACGAGGTGGGATAGAATTCTGCTGGGTCTCAGTTATTTCGTGTATTTATGTTTTTCCTTAATCAGTTTATTATATGATTTCAGTGTTGTTCATACGGTTTTTTTTTTTACCTTTCTATTGACGTTCAGGGCAGTCTCAGGCCGCTCCCAGAATGACGCTCTGAAGGTCGCGTTGGAGGGAGGTCCATTGGTTGGTTGGGCTGGTGACTGGCGGGGGTTCTTTCACCCACCCCAACTGGCTGGTATGAAAGATGTATGTTTGCTTTATGTGTGTGATATAATTGGTAGGAATACATGTAATTTATTTGACATGAAAGTTGATGAGTTATGTTATTAGCGACATAAATATAAAGAGTGACGCGAAGTTGAAGATTATTTTTTATTGACATTGTATAATATAAGACTCCTCGAATCTCACGTACAATTCAACTGTAGAGGTGTTTCGTGTATAGTAATTCTTTTCAGGAAATGGAAGGGAGGGCTGTCGGAGCCCATGTAAGAGCTTGAGTGGAAGAACGCTGTATCACATCACACCAAGTTTGTCCAAGTGCTTCAAGATAAAATAAAACTTCAAAGTATGTATTCAAAATTTCCTGGGAGGTTGCTTTTGAACATGTGTCAAGGTAGGCAACCGTCGTCTGAAGGCTATTGTCAACAGGATATGATAAATGAAGAAAAATATTTGAGCGATCAGCAACACGATGATGAGCCCTCGACTGGTGCTTGTGATGTCCAGTCGAGCCAATTGTTCAACCAGATGGTTCCCAGCGAAGAAGACTCCCAATATGACAGGTCGATGTTGAAAAGGGGCAGTGATCCAAATGAAGTGGATGTAGGAAATCCGAGCGAGAGCAAACCCAATGGAGGTTAAAATCGCCATGGGTATCAGTAAATTAGGAAACATTTTTGAAGGTGTTACATTCTTCCGAAAACTCTTGGATGATGTTATATGGGGCTCAGTAGGGCAATATATTAAAAAATGAGTAAAATAAATCTTCTCATCACAAGGAGCCGGGTTCGCTCTATGTTCTGTCCCGCTGTACTTAAACACCCTCGTTAGATTGAGTTGTTCTCCTTCAATATATGGTACGTACATATAGTCTGATTCGAAGGTAGGAGGAAAATTAGCCTTCTTAATCGTTTCTTGGCCAACTCTTGAATACAATATCTCTTGTTTCACTTCCACGCATTGCCCTTCAGCTACTATGTATTTTGCAGGAGCCCCCGGTTCATTACAAGCATCGAGACAGTTTATGAACTTATAACCACAATAGCCATATTTGAATGTATGGTCGCGCAAAAGTGGTCTGATTTCGAAAGTTCGTACATTAATGTGATAAGGGAAAAAGGTTTCTGAGGGATTCAAATAAAAGGTTTTCTGGAATTTCATGGTCCCATATTGTCTGACTTGAACTTGGGCCTTGGTCGTGTTCAATTTAACCTTGAAAGCTAGGCCAGAAGGCACGGCCACTTTGCCATTTACTGATATTTCCAAACTTTCATCGCATCTAGGAAGAATCCTCATTTGTATTTCAGGACTTCTCAAATTCATATGAAGCTGACGCCCTCGCGAGTCATCAGTTCTCAATGCAACTGGTGCAATGATGAGGAAAATCACCAAACTGATGACGCCAAAAAAATGAATAGTACCGATAGCGTACAAATCTTTGACTTCGTCCCGAAACGCTTTTATAAACCATATCACACATTGAACGAGCAACGCCAAAATTAACCCGATTGCCATGTCGAGCCTGTAATGTACGAAAAAATGATCTCGAAAGGGGAATAGAGCGACTGTCGTAGCGTGAGCGAGAATGACAAACATTACGCTTGGGATCAACAACACAGCGAAAAGGAACACAATTACTGCTTTATGACGATGCATGTAACTTTGAACCACATCCTCCCTTCGGTAGAAAGCATCAACTTTGTCTGCCTCAATTGGGGTCTCTAAGCTCCAACGTTTCACTACAAAGAGCACAATAACCCATATCACCATTATCACTAGAAATGCCAACAAAATGAGACGGAACGTTTTTGTAGGAAACCCGTCAGACTGGGTCACGAAGATTGTTGATAAATATAACACTAAATATGTTATTGTTTGCATTGTTGACGTGAGAATTCTAGAGTGCAGTACACTAATGGGAAAGCGTTGGTGAAAGATCAAAAAGAATTTCATCGGATACACAATGTGCCATCCAATTTCCAACCAACTTAAGATCATAGCAACTATAAAGTTTTGCGTTTGAATGTAAAGTAATACGCATAAGATGCTGATTGCATAAACGCATAATCCTACGAGGACGATGTTAAATTTGCGCCACTTGCGAGAGAAAAGAATAACCTCGACTGTGAACAGAAAAGTGGCCATTATAATCCAGACGACGTTAGTTACGCCCAGAAATGTTGTATCGCCATAAACGTTTCGATTAGTTACTTGTCTTCGAAAGAGCAGATCTTTGCTGGCTCTAGCTAAAATGTACAAGACGTCGACGCTCCATAGGGCGATGATGCAAACGATATCTCTTTTACCGTTCGTATGCTGAGGAATAGGCTCTTCTACTGGTACTTCTTGTACAAGTGGTAATTTCTTGACTTTTCTCTTCTTTCCTTTTCTAGACTTCTTTCCTTTTCTTGCGACTCTCTTTTTCCGCCCCACGGGGTAGCTTCTCGCCTTCCCAACACCATTGCTGGTTTCTTGGACTTCGTAAGTTTTCTTCTTTGGTGGCATCTTCAATGTCTTCAGCGTTCACCAGTGTCTGTCACAAATAAAATCCAATTACAGAAAGTAAGACCTGAACAATGCAAAGAATAGCTAACGTTTGGTTTATTATTCATTCAGAAAAATACACCTGTATTTTAGGTCGGGATTTTTTTATAATCCTCCCTCAAAATTGGACACTACGTTTCAAGGAATGGAAATTCCGAACCTGCAACACCCATCCCATATTTGGCCTTTAACGCAGTCTAAAAAATCCGTTATTTCCACACAAATCTCGTTTAATATTTAGTTGTGTCCACCAGCTCAGCAATCCGAACGGAAAATGGTTAAAAAAATTAACAAGAATGCAATTTTGGCCGTTTGATCGCAATTACGCCGTGTTTAGTCCCGTTTTCAAGGTATTTTTACATCATGGGTCGAGCGGAATGAACATCAGACGTGTAAAACTGCGTATAGACAAATTACAGTAACTATAGTGAGCCAAAGTTTACTAATTGAATGAACTAGTGGGACAGTAACTACAGTGAAAGTAATCGTTTCATCGTTTGTGCTCCCTCCCACCAGTCTCATTAAAACTACTCGCCAGCTCTACTCGCCTCGTCGTGCCAATTGCCTACACGCGCCTGGAATATTTAGTTTTCGTCGTTCCGTCGTAGTTAGGTCGTGTTTCTTATCGTTTACTGGTATTTGTCAATGCTGAATCGAATAGGAAGGGTCTCGGAGCTGTGAGTTCTGCTGTGCAAGAGAATAATAAACCATTGTGTAATAATTTGCGGCGTTTCTTACAGTGGACTTGAATGCTGCCACAGGGAGTCTCAGGAGCTCTCCACATCCATAAAATTTCGCCAGCCTCGTCGTTTGGTTCGATGAAAGCCCTTCTCCAGCTGGATGAAGGCAGTTTGCAGAGCGGCTCTGGCATCAGGGAATTTCGATCGCCTTATACTTCAGTTCCCAAGCACAGAAAACCCTGCAGAGTGCAGTGATGTGGCGATAATGTCAGCTTGCACTGTTAGGTCGGTATTTGCTGCAATCAGTTCACCTTCCAATGCTCTAGAAAACTGAGGCCAGTTAGCCTTTTGATGCTGAATTGTCTTTTATACATGTCTGTGCACTGAAAGATTTCGTCTGCAGTGGCCAGGTGATTGCTGTCTGTTTATCCTGGTACGACTCGTTAACCCACTATTTTGAGTAGCTGAGTATGGGGCAAAGCTGAGACATTCATGCATCACCTTCTTCCCAGCCCGTAACTGTACTTGGTGAGTTGCTGTATGAACGCCTCGCCTGCCCCAAAGTGGTGATCTCGTGTTTGTGTCGGTTCAGGCTACGTCAAGTAGTCAAAGGCTGCCAGCCACTGGTGCAACGAATTGCCTGTAAAATTAAATAACGACCAGCCCACACATGTGCCACAGCTGCCAGTCCAGCCACTGCCTCGGACTGGGACTCATGAGGGATAATTCAGCTGCTGTCCAGTGTTAGCCCTCGGCCACTGTCGACGTGGTGAGTGGAGCACCCGCTATCAGCCACCTTGGAAACGCTCAAACCCGTTTTTTCCCTCTACCCATTCCAAAGGACACACCTATTTAGGGGTGTTAGTGAGCTACTCCCAGAACTTTCTTCCGCTCATTATGAGCGTATTTGAGTCTGTGAACGATTTTACGAAAACCACCGTATCAAATCAGCTCAAACTTCATATCTCGCCCGCTGGTCACAATGAGACGCCAAAATAAGGGTATAAACTAAATCCACTGAAAGTTAACTATAGTTATCATAGTGATCAAAACACCAAATATTTTTTTTCTCAAAAACGGCTCTAACGATTTTGATTAAATTTTTTATATTGATAGCTCTCAATAAGGCAACTATACCATAAAAATCCCATTTGTGGGAAAATGATGAGAGCAGCACAATAAATTATCAAAATTTTCGACCAAAAGCGTTTTTATCGCAGTTTTTTCCTTATAAAGTCCGCTGGAATGGTTTTTTTTTTTTTTGCGGGACAAGCCTTTTCGCCTGTCGTAGTCGTGGCTGGCGATGCCAATGGTTGCCATTTTCCTGTATCTCCCATCGAGCAACCAGACGGTTTAGGTGACTTTTCGTCAGACCCACGTGTGGCTCAGGCCCGATGGGTAGGGATTCTGTACCCCTTTTCGCAAGGCGGTAGCCTTTTCATTGCCCTCATGCCCCCTGTGAGCCGGCACCCAAATGAGGGAGAGCCTGTTACGGGCGCCGAGCTGCTTGAGCGCATGGAGGCATTCCCATGCCAGCTTAGACCTAAAACTATACGCTGCAATGGCCTTTAAGGTGGCCTGGCTGTCTGAGAAAATGTAGATCCGCTTGCCCTTGAGTCCTTTGTTCAGGATCTACTGCGCAGATCTTTATGGCTAGGATTTCCGCTTGAAATATCGTGGCATACTCCCCCAGCGGCTTTGCAAGACTGTAGTTGGGCCCTACAATGCCCAGTCCTGCTCGGCCTTCCTTAACTCCACCTCGGTCTGGAATGTCGCCTTCTCCCACCGTTCCCGTGAGTGGACGCTGACGCTGAATGGCAGCCGAAAATTCTTCTGCTCTGGCATGACGTCAGTAGCAAGGACTGCTGCCTCTTCTATCTTAAACTGTCTGGTTATTCTGTGGAGGCTCGCCTTAGCCCTGGTGGAAATTTTACCGGTCTGCAAAAGCCTTGCCGCCCCCAGGTAAGCGGTCCTCTGGATGTGTATATGTAGAGGTGAGATGTTCAGAAGGACTTCCACTGCAGCAGTAGGGCATGTACCCATGGCCCCTGTGATAGCAAGACACGCCTGCCGCTGCAATTGTTGGAGTTTTCCTTGTACTGCCAGCCGGCGTGTCGCCTTCCACCACACCGTGGAGGCATACGTGACGCGGGGCCTTATTACCCCCTTAAAGAGCCACTCCATCATTTTTGGAGTTATGCCCCAGCATTTGCTGCACAGCCTCCTACACGCCCAAAGGGGTGTAGTTGCCTTGTGCAGCGCATATCTCGCATGCGAATTCCATGTGAGCTGCTTGTCCAGTATCACCCCGAGGTATTTCACCTCCTTCATTATCTGGAGCCTTGCTCCTTGCATTGGGGGTGGTACTATATCAAGGTTTCTTCGTCTAGTGAAGGAAACCGTGGTGGTCTTGGTCGGATTTATAAAAAGTCCTTCCTTGGCGCACCATCTTTGGATGATATGCCTTGCATCCTTTCAGACACCGTGGAGGCAAATTTTCCTCTTACCAGAACTGCAAGGTCTTCCTCGTATGCGACCACTTCGTAGCCTTCAAGCTGCAGTGTTTCCAGCAGCTCGTCGGCCACCAGTAGCCACAGGAGTGGAGGGAGTACCCCCCCCCCCTTGGGGGCAGCCTCGTGTGGGAACCACTGTGATGCTGTCTTCCCCTAGCCGGGCCGTGATTTCCCTACTCCTAAGCATGGACATAGTCCATTTCACGGCCTGGGGTTCTATTCCCCTCTGTGCTGCTCTTATCAAAGGCACCCCCCACGTCCATGAAGCAGCACAACGCCACCTCCCTTGCCTGAAGGGCCTCATCAACCAATGAGAGCGGTCTCAGCCGACCTGCCCCTCAGGTAGGCATGCTGTGCCCTCGAGAGGGGCTTAGTTTCAAGAGTTTCCTTGAAGACCGAATCCATGATCTTTTCCATTGTCTTCAGGAGAAAGGAGGAGAGGCTTATGGGTCTCTGAGATTTTGCAGTCGAGGAATCACTGCTTGCCTTAGGCAAAAACACAAGCCTCGTCCTTCTTCATGAATAGGGCACATGGGCCAGTAGAAAACTGGCTTTGAAAGCCTTAACCAGTAGGGGAAGTAGGGCCCCCAAGCCCTGCTGAAGCAAGGCTGGGAACACCCCATCCCCCCCGGGGGACTTATAGGGTTTAGAGGAATTTACCGCCCATTTGACCCTTTCGTGGGTGAAGGTGCGATTCGCGTACCCCAGGAGCCTGCGTGGGTGCGGACGTTCCCTGTTTCGCTCCTGGGGTGGGGTGGCAGCCCCTTCTTCAATGATGGTACACCCTGGAAAGTGTTCTGGGTTATCTTCCCAGGAGCATGCCCATGCCACCAGGCGCGACCACGGGTTGTGGATAGTGGAACGGCCACGGCATTGTCCCCAGTGGCATGTCTGCAGCCAGCTGTGAATCAGGTCAGCATGCTGACTGAATAAGCAGCCACGAAAAATGGGCAAAACCCAATCCACGGTGGAACAGCATACACTAAGGATGCATGGCCAAAGGGAGTTTGGTCTTCTAGTATGCGGACTCTGGGCACCGGGCGACCCCCAGTTTTAAGTAGCCTTCCTGAGACATGCGGGGCTCTGTCCCAGGCGACCGTTTAATTCCCTAGCTTCTCGTGGGACCATATATGGAAACCAAAAAAGAAAAAAACAAAAACCAAGAAAAAGAAATTGCCTCAGAGATCGAAGAGGAGCTTCTGCGCATAACGCCAGACCTCGAAGATCAGATGGCTGTAGACGACAGTCCTGCAGCGTCTAGAGAGGCTACTGCCTCACTGCAAACAGGGGCTGTGTCCCCAATAAGCCTAGAGGGTCTCTTTGAGGACCCAGGATCCCTCACCGCTTGGAGCTCGCAACTCCGTGAAAAGGGAACCCCCTCGCTGCTGGCCCAGCGGCCGGAGGGCGCCACGGCTGACGCCGGTGTGGCCTCCGGGGCGCGCGTGGTGGAATACCGTGCAGGGGCAGGCGGGGAGGGTGGAAGTAAAGAGGTCAAAGGAGATACCTCTAGAGCAGGACCTGATGGCAAAAGGTGGGGGGGTGCTAGGAAGAAGAGGTATAACCACCTCCTCAGGCGAGGGCTAGCACCGGAAGAGGCCTTGAAGGCGTCAGCCATGACGGTCCAGGAGAGTCCTTCGGAGTCCAGTAGGAAAAGACCCAGACCCTCGACTGGGTCGACTCCGCAGAGCCAGAAGGGTGGGGACCAGAAGAGGAAGGCAGCGCCTCAAGCAGGTCCCTCAAAACTAAAAGAGCAGAGAACCACCCGCCAGCAGAGTAGGCCAAGGTTCAGGGACGTGGCGGAGGGGATAAGGGTGGGTGTTGTACACCGGAAGAAATGAGCAGCTTGACAGCCTGGATCAGGGAATTATGGACAATGTCCTGTCAGCTGCAGAGAGGGGAGTATGGCCAGCCTTCCAGACTGCTGTGCACAGATCAGGCTGGCTATTAATCCACTGCCAGGACAGAGATACTGTCAACTGGCTACAAGCCACTGTGGCTAGCGCTGGTTTGCTGGGTGACACCCCCCTGCGAGTAGTCGAGGGGGATGCCATCCCAGGACACCAGGTGGTGGTGGGATACTTCCCAAATGCAAGGGAGGTACCCAGTGACCTCATTCTCTGGATGCTGCTGAACCAGAACAGAGGTCTGAACACCCGGTTTTGGCGCATCATCCGGAGAGAGGAAGAGGAAAGGGACTGGACAGTCCTAGTAATGTCAGTGGACGAGGCATCGGCCGCCGCCATAAGGACTCTGCCAAGGCAGCGGGCCTACTACAGGTGGGGGACGGTGAACCTAAGGCTCTCAAGAGTAAGAGCGAACAGGAGAGAGGCGGGGGGGAGGATGAGCCTCGACTGGGAGGAAGGGCCAAGTACCTCAGGCAACGCGCCCCTGGTCGAAGGCTCAAACTTCGCCCCTGCCGCAGCAGCGCCCACAGAAGGGGTAGGCACGGGAAGGCAAGGGGCTATTGGCCCCGCAGGGAGTGCAGGCCCTTCTGGAATGGCACAGTCAGAAGAAAAGGCCGAGCCTGATTGTGAATCCCCCGCGACGTAGGACATCGCAGACGATCCCACAGCCGGGGCATTCAGCTGAAGGCAGCGAGGAGCAGGGCTCCACGACCACTCCGTCCTCTGCCGCTGCGCAGCCTCCCCGGCGCCCCGCCGAGGGTGTGAGCCCGGAAGCGCGGGCAAGCGCTGGCAGGGGCGCAAGGCAACGCTCACCAGCCGACGAAGACAGCAGTGGGGAGGTCGCTCCTCTTACAACAGGCCGTCAAGGCCTGGTAAGAGGAGCGGCCGGAGGGGGTCGATGACCCTGCCCACGCTCCGCCTCCTCCAAGTCAACCTGCACCGGTCACAGGCAGCCACGGCCGTGCTCAACAGGAGCCTTGACAAGAGGAGGTGCGATGTGGCCCTGGGCCTGGGACAGGAAAATCCGTGGCCTACCAATACAGTCAGGTAAGGTAGTGTATGACAAAGATAGTGATTGATGCCGCGCGGCAATTGTGATTAAACGTAATGTTAAGTACACTGTCATGCCTAACTTTATCTCTAGAGATGTTACAGCTATCATGGTAGGGGAGAATTCGCCAGAGGGAGCAGTCAGGACAGTGTTGGCATCTGCCTATTTCCCACACGATGCGAACGCCCCACCGGAAGAGGTTCAAAGACTGGTAAGTTATTGTAAAAACCACCAACTTCAACTCATAATTGGCTGTGACGCAAACGCTCATAACGTTGTCTGGGGGAGCATGGACACCAACATTAGTGCCTCCTGGACTATCTTGCAGGGCATGAACTGGAGATCCTTAACAGGGGCAATGACCCCACTTTTGTCACGAGGACTAGGGAAGAGGGGCTTGACCTCACCATCTCCAGCCGTTTCATAGCCAGCAGAGTTAAATACTGGCGAGTACTCGACGAACCATCACTGTCCGACCACAGGATTATTCTGTTCAGTCTGGGATTCGGTTCCCAAGTACGGGAAACTTATCGTATTCCCAAAAACACAGACTGGCCACTTTACCAAACCCAGCTCTTCTCAGAACTGGGAGGTATGGACAGGGAAACCCACTCAGTGGAAGACCTGGACACTATGGCCAGCCTTATGCAACGGGCGATTATTCTCCTATGAGGACAATTGCCCATCCCGTACCCACATGACCAACGGTGAGGCCCGATGGTGGAATGAGGCGTTAGGGAAGCTAAGGTCCTCAACGAGGAGGCTCTTCAACACGGCTAAAAGAACAGGGGATTGGGAGGCCTACCGGCAATCCCTTACAAGCTACAGTAAGGCCATTAGAAGAGCAAAGAGGAAGTCCTGGAGGGATTTCTGCAGGGGCATAGCTCGTCTCTGGAGCCTCAAGGCTGCAGAAAGCGCTCTCCATGGACAAACCTCAAGAAGAAGGCCTAATCAGGAAGACGGACGGAACGTTTACGAAGGATGCGAGGGAAACCCTGGAGGTGTTGGTTGATACCGCTGGAATGTTAGTAGAATGCTAAAAAAAAATTGGTATTGTCGTCCAGTCCAAACCTAAAGGGTGGGTGTTTAAAAACGCTCATGAGATACATGGGGCTCACTCCAGAAATTCCTGAATTTCAACTACGCCCGTTTCGCTTACTACCAGTTCTAACAGTTATTACCCAATAACTCCTCAAAAGTGATTACTATCCACTTCAAAAAATTCGTGTTTACAGCTTCATCAATTATCTGTGTACCGAATGCTCAATATGGGTCCTGCAATGAGTACGAGCAGCACGATAAAATCTGGAACTGTAAGCGCTACCGCTTCCTGCTGCCGTAAAGCGTTATTTGACCAAGTTCACATTAACTGAGTGATAAATGAATTGATTAAATCGAATTGGCCATGTACAAAGTGAATTGACGTAGAGCTAAGGAAAGTTGCAGTTGAGTTTGCAACGCACCAGGTATTGTTAAAGTTCGCCTCTCACACAGGGAATATGACATAGAAATTCTGAACCTCAAACTGCAGGGTGAGCACAGCGTGGCGAAAGTACGCCGTGTTATCCAGATCCTCCAACCCAAGCACACAATTGGTAGTGTGCCATACCCACCTACTCAAATAAAGTTAATTGTTCATTTCAGAAGAAATGAAGCGTTAAGAATAAAGATACACGACTGGGAAAACTTGGAATGAAATGTGTTTCTAACGAAAGCAAAAGAGTTAATGTAGCATTCCGCTGTTCTTAAACATGATCTTAACAATTTAAATTTTGCGAGCGTTTTGGTGGTAAAATCGGGCCTCACATTAAAGCGTGAATTTCTGTTCAACTTCGTAGGACAGCGGAAAGGAAACTTACCGAATAAATTGATCGCAACGTCGACACAACATCTGATTATTAAATGAAGCGAAATGCTTGGACAGTACGCTACGAGCAGCTGCAACACATCATTTCGAATCGAGCGTTTAATTGTTAATGGGGGCGTCCAACAAGAACTCGAGGCACTTGTACGTGTAGTGACGGCAACAAATAATTCGTTACACAACGGAAAATCGAATTACACAAATCGAGCTCGAAAAAAAAAAATCAGGTGCACCGCATAACACAACTTTTCTTAGTTCAACGTAAATTAATTGGTTTTCATGGCTTTTGCTACTAATTCTATGTATTTTTCACTCAGTTCATTTGAACTAACTAACACACCACTTCACTGTGGCAGAAAGCAGTAGAACTCACAGTTCCAGAATTTTTTGTGCTGTGCACTCGGTTTTTAGAAGGATAAATATCACTTTTCCGGAGTTATCGGCTAGCAGCGTTTAGAAATGGGTAGTAAGTGAAAAGACACATCGTATAGCTACTTGATTGAACTACTACCTGAATTTTTCTGAAGACTAATACAATCTCTGATAATCTACATTAGACGCTCAATGACGGTGAGGGCATGAGTACGAGCAGCACAATAAATTCGGGAATTTTCTGCCGGAATGTTTTAAATGAACTGATTGAAAAAATATCTGGTGCGTAGCAACACACAACTTTCCGCCACCCCTTAAAGTTCGAACACCACCTACATAGACGGGCGCTATATCTTCGTTCAACGCATTTTTAAAGGAACATTTAAGGAGAATAAAATGTAGGAACTAGTTGGCTGAGAGTACTCCGAAAGTTTGATCGAAATCGTTAGAGCCGTTTTTGAGAAAATCGGAATACCGATGAATTAATATTCGACAAATCTCCTTTTCTGAGTTAACTTGGCTTATATCTCCGTGCAACATATACATACAGAAATAATTATAGCGAACGATATGTTGGTATGGGTGACTAAAAAACACTCCATTAGAATTTATCACATCTGGTGAAAAAGTTACTCTGGAATTTACTGAAATGTTCGAAAAAACCTTTTTTTCGACACATTTTGATTTTTATCTCTGTTCAATGGACTGTCAGAGGAACATTAATGGGAACAATATGTATGTATTAACTATTTGAAAACATCCTGTGAGTTTGGTGAAAATCGCTGAAGCCGTTTTGCCAAAAAGCGTAAAAAACCTATTTTTGTTTCATGGGCCTACATCTTCGTTCACCGTATTTTCATGGAGATATGTATGGAGAAGAAAAGTTAGCTATTAATTAGTCAAAGATAATTTGAAAGTTTAATCAAAATCGTGGGAGCCGTTTTCGAGAAAAATGCGAAAAACCCTAGTTTTTGGTACATTTTTGTCCACCACCCCCCCCTTCCCATCGGCCGAAATCGTCCATAACCTTATTTTGGTGTCTACAAAAAATAACGAACAAAACGAAAAAAGAACCAGCTCAATCGGATCAGCCGTTCTCCCGCAAATCGAACTACAGACACACACACACAGATCTGTTTCTTTATTTGATGACTGTACCTAAACCCTCGACGAGGGTTATATCAGTCATAGAAGTTGCGGTTTCGCTAATATGCAAGAGGCCGGCCCCTGCAGCATCCACCGAACTCAGACCTGTGGAGGTACGGCAGGTATTTGGTCTTTAGCCAGTCTCACCGTAGAGAGCTGTTGCCCGTGTGTTACCGCGCGGAGGTGACCACCTGAGGAATCCCGTTCCATCTGGGAGTAGTTCTTAATCTGGTTCCCTACCTGATCTTACTGTTTACTTGGGTGGCAAGTTTCAAAAGGACTGATCAACTATAACCACGTTTCTTAGCCATTACCTTCTTTGCGAACTTTGCAAAATGGTTATAGGCTTCTTTTGTAGCAGTCAAAGCTGCTAAGTTCGTTTGCCCTCCCAACAACCGTCGCTCACTGTTGTAGGAACTACAGTGGAGCAGCACATGGTTTCTTGTTTCCTCCGCACTGGAGGCACAAGACGTGCATAATGGAGAGTCTTTCAGAGAAAAGAAGTGGAGCCGCGCATTGAAGTCACCATGTCCCGTGAGGAACTGGCTCGTCCAGTGGTCTGGCTCAACCCATTTTCTAGAAAGACGTTCACGGATGTTGGGGAAGAACTCATACGTATCACGTCCCTTTGACGAGGATTCTCATCTCGCTTGCCATTTCTCTAGAGCCCATTCATCGATGGCGGCAAGTTTCTGTTCTGTGGTGAGATCCGCACGGAGTTCAGCCCAACGCGGGGGAAGCTCCCGTTTCACTCTCCACTTGTCAATCATGCACTCAACAGCCAAATCAACTGGTAACTGACCAGTGATCACCTGGAGTGCTTCCGTTGATACAGTCTTGTAGGCCTTGGTGATCCACAGGAGCGCAGCTCTCTGGGATTGGGCCAATACTCTCTTTTGATTGACTGTTAGTTTGCTACCCCAGACAACGGGGCAGTAGCCAATCACACCTAAATAGATGGCCTTATACATGAGGATGGTGTCATGGTAACACACACCCCAAGTGGCCTTAGTAATGGCACGCAGTGAGGCAAACCGTGCAATGTTAGTGCCTTTAAGGGACTGGAGGTGTTGGTTGAAACCCCACCTCTCACCTATATCCACTCCTAAATACTTGACGTGCTTTTCAAGAAGGAACCTGTGGCCGCCAAAGCGTATTGTGGGTGGATTATTCACTTTCCCCTTCAAGAGGGTTAGCTGGGTTTTTTCCTCAGCCACCTGCATCTTGACATGCTCGCACCATTGGTTGACAGTGCGGAGCACGTGGTGGGTTTTTTCTTCAATTTGGCGGACTGACTCTGCAAAGATCAGCACAGTCAAGTCATCCACATAGGCGTACGGCTCGCAGTCAGTCTCCGTGAGTTTCCTGAGAAGACCTTCGAAGAAGGCATTCCAGAGTGCTGGTCCTAAGACCGAGCCCTGTGGGCACCCCTTCTCAATCTTTCTCCGGACGGAGACATGCCTACTTTCGATCGTAGCAGTTCTGTCTGTCAGGTAGCTTCTGACGAGCGAGTACAGGTTGCGGGGGATTCCCCTACCTTTGAGCTCATTAAGGAGCGCTGGCCACCAAAGGTTGTCAAACGCTCCTCTGATGTCAATCAGAACTGCTACAACGTACTTAGCCGGAGCCAGCAGGGAAACACGCCGAATCTCGACAATGACATCCTGAGTGGACCTTCCTTTGGTACACCCGTATTGCCTGCCTGTGAGGTTGCGGCCAAAGACTCCTTCGAGGGACTGCAACATCAAGATTTCTAGTGTTTTGCCTAATATGGAAAGAAGGCTGAGTGGTCTCCATGATCGCGGGTCTGACTGATTGCGGTCGCCTCCCTTTTGAAGAGTGACAACACGCGCAGTCTTCCACTGAGTGGGGAACTGTCCGACCAGCAGACAGTCATTATATAAATTAAGGAGGCCGCTGGAGATCGTTCGCTCAGCCTTCCTTAGCATATTGCTTTCTATTTTATCTGGCCCAGGAGATTTGTTGGGCTTTAAGGTCGCAAGGGCCCTGCCGAGGTCGCCTGTTGTCCACAGTGGGATGTCGGGCTCGTTCGGAGGGTCCATGATCAGCTCCCTTGCTGCCCTCTGGGCTTCAGTGTCTCGAGCTACTTGGTCATCTGGGAACGCCTTCTCAAGGAGGGTTTCCAGTGAACGTTCGATGCTGCAGGCCCAGCCTGACTCATTTTGCATCGCAGCTAAGACCTGCTCTACATTTGCTTTTCCTATGGAGGACTTGTAGTGTCTGCCCCAGGGGTTCTCAGAGCTCTCCTCTTCCACAAAATTTCGCCAGCCTTGCCGTTTGGCTCGTTTGATGGCGCGGTGGAAGGCCTTCTTCTCTTGGATGAAGGCAGTTCGGAGTGTTGCTCTGGCATCAGGGTCACGAGTGTTTTGGTACATCCTTCTGGCTCTATTTGCACTTTGCTTGAGGGGATTTAGTTCCTCAGTCCACCATGGGACTTTGATCGCCCTGTGCTTCTGTTGGCCAAGTACAGAGAGCCCAGCAGAGTGCAGTGCTGTGGTAAATGTGTCCACTTTGCTGTCCACCTCTTCAGGTGTGGATGCTTGCACTATTAGGTCGGTGTCTGCGGCACGCAGTTCACCTTCCAGTACCCTAAAGAATTGCGGCCAGTCAGCATTTTTTGTGCGGAATCGCTTTTCACGCATGTCTTTGCAGAGGATGTTGTCATCCGTAATGGCAAAGTCAATAACCATGTGATCGCTCTGCGTTGCACCTGGTACGACTCGCCAACCCTGCAATTTGAGTAGCAGGGTGTGAGACACGGCTGTGACGTCTATACACGACCTTCCTCCCGGACCATCATAGGTCGCCTCAGTCATGGGGTCGTTGGCAACAACCAAGTTGTACCTGGTGAGTAGCTCTATATACGCCTCGCCCAACCCATCAAGGGTTGGGGATCCCCACAATGATGATCTGGCGTTTGCATCAGCACAGACTACGCAGGGTCGTCCTGATAGGCCTGCTAGAGCCCGCTCGAGTGGTTCAAGGCTGTTGGCAACTGGTGCGCCAAATTGCCTGTAGAATGATATTACAACCAGCTCAAAGCCACCGGCTCGGATGAGCACAGCGGCCAAGTGCTGGCTGTTCAGGTGGGTGAGTGCGAGCATGTCAATGGACGGGTCGATGCAGGCTACTGCTGCCTTGGCTCCCGTTCTTGTTCCAGCCACCACTCGTGCCTGCGATCCCAGACCAAGAGTTTTGGATCCTATGTATGGTTCCTGTATGGCGAGAACACTGCAGCGTTTCTTGAGTGCATTTTGCAGCAACTCAGCCATAACTGGGGAACTCTTGTTGGTGTTGTGCTGAAGGATTCGAACTGTTTTTGACCTATTCATAATCCACTCGTGACTCCTGGAGGGCAATCGCTCGCTGACGAATGGTACAGCGTGCGTCTCGTGTATAGTGTGCAACCTGTTGGATTTTGCGTTCGACGCAATTGGCACACTTGAGGGGAGCATCACGCTTGCATTCCTTACTCAGATGTGGCAAGGCGCACCAGGCGCACACAACAGGTCTTGTACAGGCCACTGCCAGGTGGCCATAGCGCTGGCATTTGTAGAGTGGGGGCTTGGTACTTTCGTATGGCGCACCGCTGCCAGGCTATTTGGAGGTGCCTTGCCCCCTCTAGTTTTTTGTATAGGCTGGGTGATACCTCGATCACCCAATCCTTTTGTCTGCCACGCTTTTTGGTGAAAAGAGGCCTGACGTCCTGCGGCTGCAAGCCTAACGCAGGGTTGTGTTCAACAACTTGTTGGGCCAAGTCCTCTTTTTGTAGGTCGGTCCGCACGTCGCACAATAGCAGGCGTGGGAAACGACCCAGGGGGGCTGACGCTTGGAGCTTCAACTCCTTTTTCGTGGAAATGTGGCTCGTGAGCGCCTTGGCCATTTCTGGCGTTTCCGTTACAATGACGGCGCCACCTCCTACTGCGGTGCGGATGTCTAGCACTCGGACGCTTAGAGCTTGGAGGTCCGTAGCAGTGACACCCCGCATAAGCGCTTCCATTGCATCAGGGTTGGAGGGACCAGCCTCTCCTTCCTTACATGTATGCCTAACCACTACCACGTTTTGTCGTGGGTTTTTAGGGGGGAGTTTGGTAGGTGGTGGAGGCTTTTTATTTTTGTTTTTATTTTTATTTTTGCCCTTGTTTTTGGGCGGAGGCGTAGGCGGGGCGCTGCCCTCGGCCTGCACGTCGTGCTTAGTTGGGGCCTTTTTCTGCTTCCCCCTGCGCTTCCTGGCCCTGGCAGACTGCCATTCAGCCTCAGCTTCTTGAGGGAGGGAGGAAGGCGCAGTAGCGGCTACTGCCGCATATGAGGGGCCTGGGGTACTACCCTGGCTCGTTAAAGCTCCTTGAGTTTGGGGGGCTGGTGGCACTGGCTGCTGGGCAATTGCCCTACGCACCTCTTCCTCACGACAGCCGCCACAGTTTCCCGCAGGGGAGTGGCAGGGGGCGATATCGTTGGGGGCATTAGCTTTATAGCCAGCTTCGAAATTTCGAAGAGGCAACTAGTGACGAGGTCCCGCATAGGTCCTGTCGCGTTGACCCTCATCCGTGCCAGTTGGCCGTGGATGATTTGGACATATGCACAAATCTGCTCCATGTCCGACAGATTAGGGTCAACGGGATGTCGATGACATACACACACACACACACACACACACACACACACACACACACACACACACACACACACACACACACACACACCTACACACACACACACACACACACACACACACACACACACACACGGACCACGCGCCGAAATTAGGTTTTTTAGACTCAGTAGGGTCTGAAACGTAAAGATCTGAAGAAAACCCAAATTTTTTTTTTGGGCCGATTACTATACTTTCCTTCCCTTCGGGTAGCGGAAAGTAATAAATTGAGTTTGGAGTAAGTCATGAACACAAGTGAATTCACGTAGAGCTAAGGAAATTTTTGTTTCCTTCTCATTTTCCCACCTACAATACGTATTGTGTGGTACTCTGTTGGAGTGATGAGTTATAAATTATTTTACTTCTCTCGCATTGCCTTCGATTGCCTACGATATAATAGCAATATCGCACCCTCGAGTAGGGGAGTGAGTATGATATCGACTGAATACTATTGGAACACAGAGTTTTATGCTCAATTACATTAGCCAGCCATAAACGAGCAGATATCTGCGGCAGATTTGGTCGCCCGATCACATCTGACAGATATCGCTAACGATCTGGAGTGACCGATGAGATCGGTCGTTGCCCCTTAACACGAAAAACGTATCTGCCGATCTTTCATGCCCGAGATCTGTCACCTGACCAGTGCCCGATGTCATCTGTTCGTTCGTGGGATGAAATCTGACAGATTCAGGTCTGTCACCGACGTTCGTCTGGCAGACTCGAGTTATCGGTCGAATCCTCAATTTTTTCCAGATCGGTCACACATTCCGTAAGTGGATGCCATGGGGTTATTGACTGTCCGCAGTAAAAAAAAGCGTAAATTAGCGGCTTTTGCGGCGGGTATTTTTTTTATTGCTCATAAAACGGCTAAGCCAAAAAAAGAGAAGTTTGGGAGAAGTCGTGGGTTTCGGAAAGGAGAAAGTTCGGGCACATGAAGTTGTTGACGCACCTTAAGGAGAACAACCCGCAGGATTGTGAACATTTTGCTAGCTCATATCTCTGGCTCCCATAATTCAATTCATTTGGTTTTTTGTAAATAAAAACCCTGCAAATGATCAAACAACGGTTTATTATTCGGATAATCAGCTTGACCTAGCATTAATGCTCCGAGACCCATCCTGTTCGATTCAGCATCGAAAAATATCATAATGAAACCCAAAAAAAGGTCGAAAAGAACTGAATCGTAATATTAAAATAAACAAAAAAAAAACGAAAGTATCTAGAAAAAACTGAATTTTAATATGAAAACATGCACGCTAAATACTAATATCAAAATTTAACCAAAAATCTATGAAAAAAACGAAAATGAGAATGAAACGAAAGAATCTAAAAAAATTGAATTGTATTAAAACCGAAACGTCGGGGAAATTGGAACAGGGGCGCTCGAAGCGAAAGGCGAAAGAGGAGTTTAGCCACCCGCCTGCGAGGCGAGGTTGTTTTTTATTCAGACGGGAGGGACGCTGTAGCTCCCGCGTTGTACTGCGTTTCGTTAATTTTTTTAACCGTTTTTTGCCCATAACAATCATGGGCTTCGTCCGATCGGATTGCCGAGTTGGCGGGCACAACTATATACTAAATTGGATTTTTGTGCGAAAGAACGAATTTTTTGGACCACGTTAAAGGCACAAAACGGCCCGGACGGCGGACGGACATTGCAAATTTGGAATCTCCATGTCTTGAAACGTAAAGTATCAAATTTTGAGGGGGGGTTGTAAAAAATTTTTCGTGACCGAAAACATAGGGTTATTATTCAGAATGAATAATAAACCAAAACCACAACTAAATTTTAAAATACTATCCCTCCTCCCCCCCCCCCCCAATTCTGGGTAAGTATGCCACTAGGGGTAGGTGCCAACAAGTAATAATGTATTTACGAATTTATTATTTTGTGGGGAGATCGTCTTTTGTAGTTACGAAAATTGTAGTTTCCTACGAATGTTTGCAGTTACGATTTTTGAATTACTCATGCGAAAACAGGGGAAAACACTCGTGGACAACATAACGTCATAACGTTAAGAGACTCTGCCCGATCCAATCGAACAGTTCTTTGAACCACAGACATCGCTTCCGAGAAGTCTGCAGGTTAAGGAGGACGCCCGACTACCATCTGCCAGATTTGAACTCTCGCAGATATCTCTGGTCGACTTTCACATCTTTCATCAGTTTTTAACGCCCACTAACGCACAGATCTTTCCCACAGATATCGTTTAAAAACGCGATATCTGTCGCAGATATCTGCTCGTGTATGGCTACCTATTCGGGGAAGTTTTACCAACTGTGACGGAAAACATCTCTGAGAGAGCGGTTTCGTGGAGGAATCAACTCTTTAGGTAGCCAAGAACGGAGCTGCGATCGGGGAGTCGTTATCACAAGCTGTAGCCGTGCACGTTTCGTTTTGGTTTATTATTCATTCTGAATAATAACCCTGTTTTCGGTCAGGAAGATTTTTTTACAACTCCCCCTCAAAATTTGATACTTTACGTTTCAAGACATGGGGATTCCAAATCTGCAATATCCGTCCGCCGTCCGGGCCGTTTTATGCCTTTAACGTGGTCTAAAAAATCCGTTCTTTCGCACAACAATCCCATTTGGTATCTAGTTGTGCCCGCCATCTCGGCAATCCGATCGGACGAAGCCCATGGTTGTTATAGACAACAAATGGTAAAAAAATTAACAAAACGCAGTATAATCGCAAATACGCTGTGTTTTGTATCGTTTTCAAGGTATTTTTACATACTGGGTCGAATGGAATGAGTGTCAGACATGTACAACTGCGTATAGTGAAATTACAGTAATTATAGTGAGCCAAAGTCAACTACTTGAAAGAACTCGCAGGAACTACAGCGGAAGTCAACGTTTCGTTGTTAGTACTCCCTCCCTCCCGTCTCATCAAAACCACCTGCCCGTTCGACTCGCCTCGTCGTGCCAATTGCCTACAGGCGCTTACTGGCGCTGGGGGATTATTTAGTTTTCGTAGTTCCATTGTTGTCAGGTCATGTTTCGTATGGTTCATTAGTAATTTTCGATGCTGAATCGAATGGGATGGGTCTCGGAGCAGTAATACTAGGTCAAGCTGTTCATGATAATAATAAACCGTTGTGGAATAATTTGCAGTGTTTTTTTTCTCTCGCGGAGTATTCACGTTTGTGTGAGAGTCCCTCGCGAGAATTTTACGAGTGGTTCGGATCACACTCGCACACACAGACCCTGTCTCTCTCTTTCTCCTGTTTCTCGAAACTTTGTCGTCAAGCTGAACCGTGTCTCCAGCCGTCAATTGACGAAGACGAATAGAAGTTGCCCTTTATTTATTTTGTTCCGGTGGAAGTAGAATTTGATTCTTTTGGGGAATTCGTTTTCTTTTATATATTTTGTTCGTTTTCTGTATATTTGTGACCCTTATCGGAGAGCTAATTTATTTCAATTAAAAGGTTGGTTTTATTTACGTTTCGATAATTGGTTTATTTCCTTTCGTTTTCATCAAGTTCAAAAATCATTCTTTTATTCATTATTACCGGTCAGTCGTGGGTTCATCCTCTAACACAATAATAAATATCCGTCACAGATGTACAGAAATAATTGTCGCCCAACGTAAAACTATATTGAGAGTTTGTTTGTCCTAACGTTTAATCCGAACCGATAAGTGCAATGTCTCTGAAAACGGGGAATACTTATTTCCGAGAGAGAAGATCTCTATGCATGTATGCAGAAAATATACGAGAAGGCCAAAGGTCTCAGTGTCGAAAACGTCGACTCATTCGTCTCGCAGTTCAATCGCACCAAGACGATCGAAGACAAATTTGAGAGTCTCAGCGCCAAGATTAGGCATTTTAACGCTTCAGCTACTGACAAAAAACTGACGATTAACAACATCCAGGTTTATATGAGCTTATCGATTATATTCGTAACGAATATCTGAAATACAGATTCAAGCAGCTACCAAAAGTACTATTCCAGCCACTCTTTCAAACGTAAAAAAATTCCAGTATTGCTGGTCTTCAGCTTGAAAGGCGATGCTTTAGCCGTTTTATCTAGCTTCCCGTTAGTAATCCGCTGGCTATGGACGCCCTCAAGGGGCATTATCAAAACAAACGTCTCCTTTCCAGCCACCACCTGAACAAAATATTTGACTTTAGACCAATGTGAGAGCCGCCCCACGGCGAATTCCAAGCTTTCCTCAGCACTCAAGAAAATAATTGGAATTCGTTAACCTCATTAGGGCTGGTGGATCTATTTGATTTCGTCAAGTTGCATGTAGCCTTGAATCAGTTAGATCTGAGGACACGTAGAGCCTTTGAAGAAAGAAATTCCTCTCACGATATACCGACTTACGACAACCTTATCAGCTACGTAACAAAACTTAGCCGCAAAGAAGAGCTTATGTGTGCAGAAAGTAAAAGTTTAAGTGGCAATCGTTCGAAGGGATCTTCTAAGGAATCTCGTTCAGAGGAGCATCGTACGAGATCTTCCAGTAAGAACTCAAAGGGGGACTATAAAAAGCATGAAGTTGAGCCCACTGCATCGTCTAGTACAACTCTTGCAGCCAAGGGAACGCTGGAATTGTGGAGGTTCTCACGTGTTCTCTCCAAAGGCAATGATTAAATATTTTGTTTAGGAATAAAATCAACATTTGGCCACAAAACACCGTCCTAAATTCACAAGATTTGGTATCTAAAATTAAAGATATACAAGCACCTTAAATTGAGCCTCCCTAATGATACGACTCGCGGCATTAGAAGCAGCTCCAAATGCCAAACTTGCTTCATTTGATGTGGTGAGCTTGTTTACCAATATCGATGTAGCTACCTGCAAAGATGTGGTTAATGGGCTTATCCATGGTTCGAATCTCGATATTTTTGAAAAGAATGAATTGTGTAGTTTAATGTCTGTATGGATCAGAATTATTTCTTGTTTGAGGGTAAATATTATACTCAGCCACGGGTTGCGATGGGTTCTCCATTGTCTCCTTTGCTGGCGGACATTTACATGGATTGTATTGAAAAACAAATTTTTGGAAAATGTAAATCAAACAGCCTCCTGTATTGGTATAGATATGTGGATGACATCATAATCTTATGGACAAGGACCGAAAGACAATTAAATTCCTTTCATGATAATTTTTTCTACAGACACACGGACCACGTGCCGACATTAGGTTTTTTAGACTCAGTAGGCCTCAAACGTTAAGATCTGAAGGAAACAAAAATTTTTACTTTCCGCTACCCGAAGGGAAGGAAAGTATAGTAATCGGCCCAAAAAAAAAATTTGGGTTTTCTTCAGATCTTTACGTTTCAGACCCTACTGAGTCTAAAAAACCAAATTTCGGCGCGTGGTCCGTGTGTATGTGTGTGTGTCTGTAGTTCGATTTGCGGGAGAACGGCTGATCCGATTGAGCTGGTTCTTTTTTTGTTTTGTTCGTTATTTTTTGTAGACACCAAAATAAGGTTATGGACGATTTCGGCTGATGGGAAGGGGGGTGGGGGACGAAAATGTACCAAAAACTAGGGTTTTTCGCATTTTTCTCGAAAACGGCTCTAACGATTTTGATTAAACTTTCAAATTATCTTCTCCTAATCAATACCTAACTTTTCTTTTCCATACATATATCCATGAAAATACGGTGAACGGAGATATGGGCCCCTGAAGCAAAAATAGGTTTTTTACGCTTTTTGGCAAAACGGCTTCAGCGATTTTCACCAAACTCACAGGATGTTTTCAAATAATTAACACCTACATATTGTTCTCAATAAATGTTCCTCTGACAGTCCATTGAACAGAGATAAAAATCAAAATGTGTCGAAAATAACGTTTTTTCGATCATTTCCGTAATTTCCAGGAAAACTGCTTCACCAGCTGTGATAAATCCTAATGGAGTGTCTTTTAGTTACCCATACCCACATTTCGTTCTCTATAAATATTTCTGTATATATATGTAGAACGGAGATATAAGGCAAGTTAACTCAGAAAAGGAGATTTGTCGAATATTAATTCATCGGTATTCCGATTTTCTCAAAAACGGCTCTAACGATTTCGATCAAACTTACGGAGTACTCTCAGCTAACTAGTCCCTACATTTTGTTCTGTATAAATGTTCCTGTAAAAATGCGTTGACTATGTAGGTGGTGTTCGAACTTAAAGGGGTGGCGGAAAGTTGTGTGTTGCTACGCACCAGATATTTTTCTTGACCCAATTACTACACTTTCCTCCCCTTCGGGTAGCGGAAAGTAATAGTCTTAAAGCTTTATTGGGTTCTGTTAAGGATAAAATCAACGTCCAGGATAAATGTGGGGTCTATAAACTAAAATGTTCATGTGGACTTGAGTATTGTGGTCAAACTGGTTTAGGGAACGAATAAAAGAGCATGAAAAGGATTTTAAGGATAACAAAGGTGATTCTGCGTTTGCAAGTCATCTGAGTGAATCTAATCATGACTTCAGTTTTGATCTAACAAATAAGCAGTATATAGAATTTCTTCACTTTTGCCCAAAAGGAGGTATGTTGGATGTTCTGGAAAAGTTCGAAATTGTTAAAAGTGATAGGTGTGGGAAGTCTCTGAATGAGGTAATCCCTCAAAATATTTCACCATTAATAGGTTCATTTTTACAATACCTTGGGTTTTCCCTCCACCATTGTCTGAGTTAATTGACATCGGTTTTTCTGATGTTACTGTTCTGGTTACCCCTGCCACGCCCCCTTTCACTTCTCTGAGCCAATAGGATTCAATATCTCCGTTCACCTAACTATATAAAATGTCCTTTCTATGAGGTACCTTCAGTTCATGTTTGTTACTGTTGATGACAGAACCGTCGAAATCGATTTAACAATTGTGCTCATTACTTCTGTGGAAATATAGACAATTTATTGTTTATTATGTTTTTAATGAAATGGGTTTCCTCAATTTCCTCGCGAATGATTTAGTTCATACCTACTATATCTTCATTCAACAGTTCACCTTCTGTATCGACTTCAGTACCAGTGCCACTCCTTATGGCCTCTGAGCTCTTCAACTCATCTTCCTGCCATCCGCGTACCGTCTTTTGTCTCACATTCCACCATCTCATCTTCCACATCACCATTGGACTCCGCGTCTGGAAATCAACTGAGTACCTTACCTTCTTCCTTAGCATCATCAACTTGTATTCCTCATAATTTAGCTACCCATCCAGACGCTTCGCTCGTTGGATCCTTTTCTCCTCACAATAATGACATGACTAACCCATGTCCCTCTTCATTTGAGGTGTCCCATGAATCTTCTTCTCTAGCGGAAGGGCTGATGGCCTTCCCTTCATTTTCAAGAACCGAAGTTCACCATCAGAACTAGCAGAATATGAGAAATACTCAGTCGCTGTGCCTGCTCTGTATGACACTGGCTCCGGTCACTCGTATTTAGGCGATAAGAGACTTAGAATGCTGGGTATTGCAGCCTCTCTACTGCAACAAACTTCAAACCCCTTTAATGTCACGATGGCGAATGGATCCCGTAGTACCATAATCGGTACCACCATTCTTAACTTCACCCCGGGGAATCAACAAATCGAGTTCCCGTTTTATTATTTAAATACTCTTTCGTTCTGGATTGTGATAGGATTAAATTTCCTCAGGACCTTCCGAATTTTGGCAGATGATTTAAGTTTCAAGCGGTGGTTTGCAGATCACTCTAATAATAAATTTGAGTTTATGAGCTACCTTGATGCACACTCTTATTTTACCAAGCCTGTGGTTGTGCCTGTATTTACACAGGTACATTGCCTGTGTTGTGGAGTTCAGTCGCTTGCTGACATCGAACGAAAATTTCTCATAGAATTATAGTAAGTCCCTCCGAGCCAATAAAGCAACGTGCATATTAGAACTCTCCCAAAGTTCTCATGGTGATGCATGAGGAACTGGATAAGATGCTTGCTTCTAGTGTTGTGGAGCCTAGTCATGCAGCGTGGGCTTCGCCTGTGGTGATGGTGCGGAAGGGTGATTCTTATAGGTTCTGCATTGATTTTTGACGAGTAAATGACATCACAAAAAAATATTCCTACCCAATGCCGAATATCAATATGTTGCTTGACAGCTTGAGACAAGCTGCATATTTGTCTAAGTTCGACTTAAAACAAGCTTTTCTGCAAGTTCCGTTAGCAGATGAAGAGAGTCGGGATATTACCTCCTTCATTGTCCCGAATGGAGGGCTTTTCCGATTCCTAACGATGGCATTTGGACTCAGCAATGCCCACAGCACATTCCAGAGGCTTGTAGAATCAGTATTTTTGGACCTCTACCCCCAGGTTATAGTTTTCCTAGATGACATCCTAATATGCACATCCGACTTCCCAACCCATTGTGTTCTTTTGAGAGAAGTTTTCCGTAGATTAAGGGAGTGTGGGTTGAGAATAAATCCCGATAAGTGTGATTGTGGTTGTGTTGAAGTTAGATATTAAGGATATAGAGTAAACATTGACGGCATAAGTGTAGACCCGGAAAAGTCAGTAGCCGTGACATTATACCCAGCCCCAAAGAATTGCAGAACTCCGCAGGTTTTTGGTAATGGCTGGTTGGTATAGGCGCTTCATTGCCGATTTCTCAAATATTGTTGCTCCTCTGACTGCACTTCTCAGTAAAAAACAAGCCTGGGCTTGGTCTGATGTTCAAAATCAAGCATTTGAGTCACTGAAGATTGCTTTAACCAGCGCACCAGTGGTGGATCGACCCAACTTTGATTTACCCTTCACATTGCAGACAGATGCCCCGGCCAATTTGGAATAAGAGCTGCACTCACTCAGTTGCAAGAAGTTGATTACATACTGTTCCAGATCTTTGAATGCAGCAGAAAGGAATTACTTGGTCACTGAAAAAGGGTGCCTCGCGGTTATTTGGGGAATCGAGAAGAATCGGCAATATGTGGAAGGCAGTCCCTTCCAGGTAGTGACAGACCATTCATGTCTCAAGTGGCTTTTCAACGTTAAAAATCCCACGGGCAGGCTTGCTCGTTGGGTGTTGCGCCTTCAACCTTACAATAGAATATAATCGGAAGGGAAAATTAAATTGCGTCGCAGATGCCTTATCTCGTATTACGCCTTCTATAAACATTATTGCTTCCGCCTTGGTCCAGTATACGTCAGCTGAACGCACAATGAAAGCGCGACATTTGGGGATAGCCAAAACTCACTGGCGCATTGGTCGGCACTACTATTGGCCAGGAATGTACCAGGATATATTGCGTTATGTACACAACACAAACAGGGAACTCGAAGGGAGCGAATGCGGGCGGCGAGGGAACCGCTCGACTACAACTGACGGCAGCCAAGTTGCGAGCGAATCGAGGTATTTGAGGAGCCCAATCAGCACAAATGCCCCGGACGAGCCTGCGCTAAATGGAAGAGTTTGGTTCTTTCAGATACACTACTTTCATCACCCTTGGGTGGAAGTAAATTGTCATGCAATAATTCCCTCCATAGCATTTCTACAGAAAGTAGGCTTTCGCAGCTGTTCGCCTTGCAATGTGCTCTTTCTTTTAGTTTCAGCGGTTTTAATGTGAGACGGGTGGTTTGTCTACTGTGGCTGTGGCACTGCGTCGTGTGCACTTAGCGTGGGGGAGCTGATCACCAACACACTGAACAGCAACACCTTTGTGCAGGCAATCATCCTTCATTATTCCAGTCGAGTTTTGTTTACCGACTTCGTTTATGCCCAGTTTTAATCGGATTTATGGACAATTTTGTACTAGAAATGTTGTGCACACAGGAATTCATCACGGCACTCCGCACTGACGACTTGCGTTCCGATATATGGTCATCATTGTTAGTGGTTTCCCGAAAGGCATTTAACTCGTCCTATGTAGGGTACATCCCTGAGAACAATTCAGCTGGAGTGATAAACGGTTTATGAAGAAGTTTCGTGCTATGCATTTTTCCTCCCACGCGAGAACGTGCCTTACAAGTTGCACCAAAGATATGAAAGCACTTCCTTTCAAATCTCTGGCGCAGGGCCAGGACCTGATAGGCAGTTTCCTCATCTGTAGCTCACCCACGATCTGCACCGAAGGGTGTCGACTATGCCCATTACGTACGTGTGTTAGTTCATTTTCCAGTGTCCCCCGGTGCTTCCCGTTATCTGCTTTACGTCTCTCCTCTCCATCATCAGAAGGCAACGTCTTTTCTCGTGCGTTGGTTCCGACATAGAATGTTGGGAGTGGCCCACTCCGGAGTGTTCCACACGGTCTGGTGGAGGATTGTCCTGGCTTATTCTCTCATTGTCATCTTACGAGTGGCGGACATGCCCTAGAGTGGCGCTATAGGTACAGTAGACTGAGTCCATATGGTCTCTAATTTCTAGTGATCACTTTATGCCCAGGAATCCAATAAACGTTACCTCTATTGGAGTTTGCACAAGAGTTGAGGCGCATCCTGCATTCACTCACCAGTTCTTCAGCGGCTTGCAAGACGCTTCAACATCAGTCAGTATGTGGATAGTTCTCTTGATATATCCTTTTCATCCATTATAACGGCATCATCAATGATAGCGTAAATCTCTGCTTGAAAAACTATTGAAGTGGGACTCTCTTAATTTGCTCCGATCCTGTTCCAAAAGTCTCGTATTTTCGGGGGCACAGAACCCTTCCCCGTTCCGTTTGTTCTTCCAATATTAATTTATACACCACCAATTTATTATTGGAGTTGTAGAAATCGTGCATCTAGTCGATCTCAAACTTGTAGGCAATTTTGTTAGTCAAACCGCCGACAAACGCTTCGTGCATAGATATCACTGGAGTGTCTCACTGCCTACTGCTAGGCTGGCGAGTCTTATCAGGTGCAACGCAGATCAATCACATGGTTACTGACTTTGCCATTACAGACGATAACATTCTCTGCAGAGACAAGGATGAAAAGAGATTCTGCACAAAAAAGCTGACTGGTCACAAATCCCTAGAGTACTAGAAGGTGAACTGCGCGGTGATTGCGTGTACGACGCAATAGTGCAAGCTGTCACACACAAAGAGGTGGACGGCAAAGTGGACAAACTTACAACAACGCCGCACTCTGCTGGGCCATCTATAAATGGGCAACAGAAGCACTGGGCGATCAAAGTCCCATGGTGGACCTATGAACTTAATCCCCTCAAGCAGAGTTTAAATAGAGCCAGAAGGATGTACCAACACACTCGTGATCCTGATCTCAGAGCCACACTCCGAATGGAATTCATCCAAGAGAAGACGGCCTTCCACCGCGCCATCAAACAAGCCAAACGGCAAGGCTGGTGAAATGTTGTGGAAACGGAGAGCTCCGTAAACCCCTGAGGCAGACCTCGCAAGTTTTCCGTAGGAAAAATGAACGTGGATTCACACTAGCGAAACCGCAACCTGACTTGAGAGTGTCGAGGAACAGTGATTTTGATAAGTAAACAGACGTGTGTGGGTGTTGCTGTTGTTGTTGAGATCACAAACGTATAGTCGTAAATCACCTAGACAGAAAGAGGGGAGAAACACATGGCCGCGGATGTTTCTTTCGCACGCACTAAACAAACGGTGAGAGGTCATAGGCAAATCGTTAAGATGGCCGTTCAGAGGACACGTTCAGTTTGATAGATCCGAGCTCGACAGTACTACTACCAATTCTACCTAGGAGCCGCTGGCAACGATGGAGTTCCGTTCGGATTTCACAAATACTCGTGCCCATCCTTTTAAAGAACTGTTGTTCAGAGAGACCCGCAAATTTTCGAGAGGCACAAATATATTTACCTACCATGTTTACTTTTAACCTCTTATGGCAGTAGGCAGTCATCAGCAAAAACACGGGAAAGGAAATATTCTTGCCACTTTTCATTTTTTTGGTTTATTATCCATTCTGAATACTACACCTACGTTTTCGGCCAGGAAATTTCTGTACAACCTTCCGTCTAAATTTGACACTTGACGTGTTAAGGCAACGAGATATCAAATCTGCAACGCCCATCCGTCCTCTCTGCCATATTTGCTCTTTAACGCGTTCTAAAAAACCCCATTTGGTATCTTGTCGTGCCCACCTGCTCGGCAATCCGATCGGACACCACCAACCAATGGTTGTAGTGGGGAAAAAATGGGTTAAAAATGTGGCAAAAACGCAATTTGGCAGTTTTATCGAAATTTGTAATCGTGTTTGTAATCGTTTTCTAGGTATTTTTAGCTGTTAAACGAAACGCGGTCAAACGAAACGTGTATCAGAGGTGAAGGACTGTGTCTAGACTGAATGCACTGAAATCACAGTAACAATTAATATAGTTATTACAGAGAGTCAAAGTCTACTGATTGAAAGAATTCGTGGGAAAATACAACTTCTTCTCAGCCTGCTCTCGTTTCACATCCTGCCTCCCGTCTCACTCCAACCACCAGTCAGCTCGACTCATCACGTCGTGCCAAAGGCCTACAGACGCCTGGACTATGTCGTTCTGTTGTAGTCAGATCTTGTTTTGTATCATTTACTAGTATTTTGGATGCTGAATCGAGCGGGTTGGGCGTGAGACTACGTCAAGTTGTGCAAGAGAATCCCATTCCGTTGTGTAATAATTTGCAGTAAGTCTGCCGCAAGGTCATACTTAGAGTCACCTGCTGAATGAGCTTGCCTCCCTTAGCTGGTACATTTGATTGACTAGTCTAGAATGAGGTTTTAACATTGAAAGTAGTTACCTACGTTATCCTACTAGCCTAGGAAGGTGACTACACTCCAACTGTACAGAAGTAAATAGTATTTCATCAGGTTCTCCGTGCCAATTCAAGTTTCGAACAGGAAGAGAGTATAATGAGAATAGTATAATATTCTCTCGCTCTCTCTGCAGCGCTTAGTTTTGCACTGAGGTTGCACTTGGACGAGCATATGACACCGCATTTTAAAAGATGGATGAGAATAGACTATTATTGACTAAGATTGGATGAGAATAGACTAGTATTGAACAAAATTCTGAGAATACCTGAACATGAAGACGTCGATACTTGCGAGATCCTTTGATGAGCAGGAAGCTAAACTATTTAATGATAACGTCGATCTGTTTGATCTAACGCAGAAATTGTGCGTGCACAATGTTTGTTACGTAAATTAATACCTGTGTATTTAATTGTCTAAACATTTATGTAAGTCCTTCGCGCTCACTCTTCTTAATACAATTGTGTGTATGCAGAATATATCAATTACGTGTTGTTGTTTACTTATTACTGTTTAGTGTTGTTCAAGTTAAATTTAATGTGTACCGTATGTTTATTGTGATAGTATGCGTTCTTTATAGCTTCAGTTAGGAATATCACTGCTGAGACGGGGAAGAACTCTCAGTACTTGCACTTAATTATAGGTTAGTTTGATAGTGTGTATGAATAACATCGAGTAAGTGGTTGGCCTCAACTAGTCCTGACGAGGTGGGATAGAATTCTGCTGGGGCTCAGTTATTTCGTATATTTATGTTTTTCCTTAATCAGTTTATTATATGATTTCAGTGTTGTTCATACGGTTTTTTTTACCTTTCTATTGATGTTCAGGGCCGTCTCAGGCCGCCCCCGGAATGACGGTCTGAAGGTCGCGTTGGAGGGAGGTCCATTGGTTGGTTGGGCTGGTGACTGGCGGGGGTTCTTTCACCCACCCCAACTGGCTGGTATGAAAGATGTATGTCTGCTTTATGTGTGTGATATAATTGGTAGGAATACATGTAATTTATTTGACATGAAAGTTGATGAGTTACGTTATTAGCGACATAAATATAAAGAGTGACGCGAAGTTGAAGATTATTTTTTATTGACATTGTATAATATAAGACTCCTCGAATCTCACGTAAAATTCAACTGTACAGGTGTTTCATGTATAGTAATTCTTCTCAGGAAATGGAAGGGAGGGCTGCCGGAGCCCATGTAAGAGCTTGAGTGGAAGAACGCTGTATCACATCACACCAAGTTTGTCCAAGTGCTTCAAGATAAAATAAAACTTCAAAGTATGTATTCAAAATTTCCTGGGAGGTTGCTTTTGAACATGTGTCAAGGTAGGCAACCGTCGTCTGAAGGCTATTGTCAACAGGATATGATAAATGAAGAAAAATATTTGAGCGATCAGCAACACAATGATGAGCCCTCGACTGGTGCTTGTGATGTCCAGTCGAGCCAATTGTTCAACCAGATGGTTCCAAGCGAAGAAGACTCCCAGTATGACAGGTCGATGTTGAAAAGGGGCAGTGATCCAAATGAAGTGGATGTAGGAAATCCGAGCGAGAGCAAACCCAATGGAGGTTAAAATCGCCATGGGTATCAGTAAATTAGGAAACATTTTTGAAGGTGTTACATCATTCTTCCGAAAACTCTCTAATGTAAACATTCGGAGTAGAAGAGGGCAATACATTAAGAAATTAGTTTGATAAACCTCCTCATCACAAGGATACGGGCCTACTTCGAACTTGTCCGTCGTGGGGAACTTAAACACCCTCGTTATATTGAGTTGTTCTCCTTCAATATATGGTACGTACATATAGTCTGATTCGAAGGTAGGAGGAATATTAGCCTTCTCAATCGTTGTTTCTTGGCCATTTCTTGAATACAATATCTCTTGTTTCACTTCCACGCATTTCTTTCGAGATATTATGTATTTTGCAGGGGCCCCTGGTTCATTACAAGCATCGAGACAGTTTATGAACTCATAACCACAATAGCCATATTTGAATGTATGGTTGCGCAAAAGTGGTCTGATTTCGAAAGTTCGGACATTAATGTAATAAGGGAAATAGTATTTTGTGGGATTTAAATGAAAGGTTTTCTGGAATTTCATGGTCCCATGTTGTCTGACTTGAACTTGGGCCTTGGTCGTGTTCAATGTGGCTACGAAACCTTCGCCATCAGATTCAGCCACTTCGCCATTTACTGATATCATCACACCATTATTATCATAGCATACAGGATAAAATATCATTTCTATTTCTCGACTTCTCAAATTCATATGAAGCTGACGCCCTCGTGACTCATCAGTTCTCAATGCAACTGGTGCAATGATGAGGAAAATCACCAAACTAATGACGCTAAAAAAATGAATAGTACCGATAGCGTACAAATCTTTGACTTCGTCCCGAAACGCTTTTATAAACCATATCACACATTGAACGAGCAACGCCAAAATTAACCCGATTGCCATGTCGAGCCTGTAATGTACGAAAAAATGATCTCGAAAGGGGAATAGAGCGACTGTCGTAGCGTGAGCGAGAATGACAAACATTACACTTGGGATCAACAACACAGCGAAAAGGAACACAATTACTGCTTTATGACGATGCATGTAACTTTGAACCACATCCTCCCTTCGGTAGAAAGCATCAACTTTGTCTGCCTCAATTGGGGTCTCTAAGCTCCAACGTTTCACTACAAAGAGCACAATAACCCATATCACCATTATCACTAGAAATGCCAACAAAATGAGACGGAACGTTTTTGTAGGAAACCCGTCAGACTGGGTCACGAAGATTGTTGATAAATATAACACTAAATATGTTATTGTTTGCATTGTTGACGTGAGAATTCTAGAGTGCAGTACACTAATGGGAAAGCGTTGGTGGAAGATCAAAAAGAATTTCATCGGATACACAATGTGCCATCCAATTTCCAACCAACTTGAGATCATAGCAACTATAAAGTTTTGAGTTTGAATGTAAAGTAATACGCATAAGATGCTGATTGCATAAACGCATAATCCTACGAGGACGATGTTAAATTTGCGCCACTTGCGAGAGAAAAGAATAACCCCGACTGTGAACAGAAAAGTGGCCATTATAATCCAGACGACGTTAAGTACGCCCAGAAATGTTGTATCGCCATAAACGTTTCGATTAGTTACTTGTCTTCGAAAGAGCAGATCTTTGCTGGCTCTAGCTAAAATGTACAAGACGTCGACGCTCCATAGGGCGATGATGCAAACGATATCTCTTTTACCGTTCGTATGCTGAGGAATAGGCTCTTCTACTGGTACTTCTGGTACAATTGGTAACTCCTTGACTTTTCTCTTCCTTCCTTTTCTAGACTTCTTTCCTTTTCCAGACTTCTTTCCTTTTCTTGCGACTCTCTTTTTCCGCCCCACGGGGTAGCTTCTCGCCTTCCCAACACCATTGCTGGTTCCTTGGACTTCGTTAGTTTTCTTCTTTGGTGGCATCTTCAATGTCTTCAGCGTTTACCAGTGTCTGCCACAAATAAAATCCAATTACAGCAAGTAAGACCTGAACAATGCAAAAAATAGCTAACTTTTGGTTTATTATTCATTCAGAAAGTACACCTATATCTTCGGTCGAGATTTTTTTTACAACCCTCCCTCAAAATTGGAGACTACGTTTCAAGGAATGGAAATTCCGAACCTGCACCACCCATCCCATATTTGGCCTTTAACGCAGTCGAGAAAATCCGTTATTTCTACAAAAATCTCGTTTAATATTTAGTTGTGTCCACCAGCTCAGCAATCCGATCGGAAAATGGTTAAAAAAAATTAACAAGAATGCAATTTTGGCAGTTTGATCGCAATTACGCCTTGTTTGGTATCGCTTTCAAGGTATTTTTACACCATCGGTCGAGTGGAATGAGTATCAGACGTGTACAACTGCGTATAGTGAAATTACAGTAATTATAGTGAGCTAAAGTCAACTAATTGAAAGAACTAGTGGGACAGTAACTACAGCGAAAGTAATCGTTTCATCGTTTGTGCTCCCTCCCACCAGTCTCATTAAAACTACTCGCCAGCTCTACTCGCCTCGTCGTGCCAATTGCCTACACGCGCCTGGAATATTTAGTTTTCGTCGTTTCGTCGTAGTCAGGTCATGTTTCTTATCGTTTACTGGTATTTGTCAATGCTGAATCGAATGGGAAGGGTCTCGGAGCTGTGAGTTCTGCTGTGCAAGAGAATAATAAACCATTGTGTAATAATTTGCAGCGTTTCATACAGTGGACTTGAATGCTTGCCACAGGGATTCTCAGGAGCTCTCCACATCCATAAAATTTCGCCAGCCTCGTCGTTTGGTTCGATGGAAGCCCTTCGCCAGCTGGATGAAGGCAGTTTGCAGTGCGGCTCTGGCATCAGGGAATTTCGATCGCCTTATGCTTCAGTTCCCAAGCACAGAAAACCCTGCAGAGTGTAGTGATGTGGCGATAATGTCAGCTTGCACTGTTAGGTCGGTATTTGCTGCAATCAGTTCACCTTCCAATGCTCTAGAAAACTGAGGCCAGATAGCCTTTTTGATGCTGAATCGTCTTTTACACATGTCTGTGCACTGAAAGTTTTCGTCTGCAGGGGCCAGGTGAATGCTCTCTGTTTCTCCTGGTACGACTCGTTGACCCACTATTTTGAGTAGCTGGGTATCGGGGACGGCTCAGACACAAATGAAAGAGGTGAGTCCCTTCTTGACTACTTAGTATTCAAGGAAATGGTGGTGGTTAATTGGGGGAGCACGCCAACTTTTGGTACACGCAGGCGAAGGGAGGTGCTGAACATTACGGTCTCAAGTACCTTCTATGCCAGCAGAATAACAGATTGGCATGTCTCTGAGGAAACTTTAATGTCTGACCACCGGATGGTGAGGTTCAGGCTGCGGTTCCCCAATAGTGTGACAGATACATATATGAACCCCAAGAATACGGATTGGGTTCTGTACAGCTGTGACTTGGCCTCCAGTTTAGAGAGCTACAGCTGCGAAATGCAAACTGTCGAATGTGTGGAAAGGGTGACAGGGGAGATCTGCGCAGCTATGGTAGAGGCGTATGAAAAAAGCTGCGAGTTGAAAACCCGAAGATCCAATAGGAAGATCCCTCGGTGGAGCAAGGAACTATAAAGGCTTCGGAAGGAAACGAGGAGGCTCTTTAACAGAGCCAAAAAGCAGGGTGAGTGAGATGCATATAGGGGTTCCCTCACGTTGTACAATAAAGACCTTAGACAGGCAAAAAGGAAATCCTGGAGGGACTTCTGCGGGGGCATTAAAGACTTGTCTACCATGTCCAAGGTACAGAAGATCCTCTTTAGAGAAGAGAGGCAGCAAATCTGTTTTCTCCTAAAGGCAGGGGGAACATACACAAGGGGCAGCAAGGAGACCTTGGAGGAGCTACTGGCAGCTCACTTCCCAGGGTCTCATAGCCTGCAGCGGGGAGATTGCCGCCACCATCAGCTGAGCGCCGATTGAGGTACCTGTCACGGGCGATCGAGGAACCCGTTGCTAGCCGCTGCCTCCAGGGAAATGTTCACACTTAATAAGGTTAAGTGGACAATTGGTTCATTTAACCCTTACAAGGCGCCAGGTGCGGATAGGATCTTCCCAGCCATGTTGCAGCATGGTAGGGAGGCTCTGGGTCCGATACAGTCGAGGCTTTTCAGGGCGAGCTATGTCCTTGGCAAGGCATTTAGGCATTAAACATAAAGTGCCAGCTTGAGTCATTGGATTCTATCTAGAGATGAAGCGTTCATTAATGAATTGCCGGCTCCCTCTTTGGTTCCTTTGTATTATTCATACAAAATAGTACACGTATGTTTACGGCCAGGATGTGGACATGGACATTGATGTCTCATTTTTATGAATTTTTGGCTGTCCGTGGAGTAGTGGTGGTTTTGGGTTCATATAAATAATGGTTACACCAAACAAACAGTAAACAAGTTATTAAGACAAAAAAAAAAAAGAAGACAATCCAAAAAC
This sequence comes from Pachypeltis micranthus, assembly GCA_020466155.1. Classification (NCBI taxonomy): domain Eukaryota; kingdom Metazoa; phylum Arthropoda; class Insecta; order Hemiptera; family Miridae; genus Pachypeltis; species Pachypeltis micranthus. Next base: position 39,287,262 of record CM035772.1, read on the forward strand.
ACAAAACACTCAGACTTCAACAAGACCTAAGACCTATCTCGTGTTTTGTCGGTACAGGCCACGTCAAGTAGTCGAAGGCTGCCAGCCACTGGTGCAACGAATTGCCTGTAAAATTATATAACGTCCAGCCCACACATGTGCCACAGCTGCCAGTCCAGCCACTGCGGACTCGTGAGGGATTATTCAGCTGCTGCCCTGTGTTAGCCCTCGGCCGCAGTCGACGTGGTGAGTTAGTGAGTTTTTTCCCTCTACCCATTCCAAAGGACACACCTATTTAGGGGTGTTAGTGAGCTACTCCCAGAACTTTCTTCCGCTCATTATGAGCGTATTTGAGTCAATGTGTTGTGTAACAGACAATCGATTGTGTCTGGAATACGTTGGGTCCTGTACAATAGGCGAGATCTCTGTCCTCCAACCTGCCGAGGATGAGTTCTGCAGTCGCAACTTCAATGAAGGGGGTCCCGCAGTTTGTACTGTGCGTGAAAATAACTGAATATTTTGTTAAAGTGCGCCTCTCACACAGGGAATATGACATAGAAATTCTGAACCTCAAACACAGAGTGTGTGAGAGAGAGAGAGAGAGAGAAAGAGAGAGAGAGAAGGAGAGAGAGATAGAGAGAAAGAGAGAGAGAGAGAGAGAGTGTGAGAGTGATTTTGTTTGTTCTATACGCTGATAATTCCAACTATTTTTTCGATTTCAATTAGTTACAATTGGTAGTGCCATTCCAACCTACTGAAATAAAGTTAATTGTTCATTTCAGAAGAAATGAAGAGTTAAGAATAAAGATACACGACTGGGAAAACTTGGAATGAAATGTACTTCTAACGAAAGCAAAAGAGTTAATGTAGCATTCCGCTGATCTTAAACATGATCTTAACAATTTAAATTTTGCGACTATTTTGTTAATTGACGTAGAGCTCAGGAAAGTTGTGTGTTGCAACGCACCAGATATTGTTAAAGTGCGCCTCTCACACAGGGAATATGACATAGAAATTCTGAACCTCAAACACAGAGTGTGTGAGAGAGAGAGAGAGAGAGAGAGAGAGAGAGAGAGAGAGAGAGAGATAGAGAGAAAGAGAGAGAGAGAGAGAGAGAGAGTGTGAGAGAGTGATTTTGTTTGTTCTATACGCTGATAATTCCAACTATTTTTTCGATTTCAATTAGTTACAATTGGTAGTGCCATTCCAACCTACTGAAATAAAGTTAATTGTTCATTTCAGAAGAAATGAAGCGTTAAGAATAAAGATACACGACTGGGAAAACTTGGAATGAAATGTACTTCTAACGAAAGCAAAAGAGTTAATGTAGCATTCCGCTGATCTTAAACATGATCTTAACAATTTAAATTTTGCGACTATTTTGTTAATTGACGTAGAGCTAAGGAAAGTTGTGTGTTGCAACGCACCAGATATTGTTAAAGTTCGCCTCTCACACAGGGAATATGACATAGAAATTCTGAACCTCAAACTGCAGGGTGAGCACAGCGTGGCGAAAGTACGCCATGTTATCCAGATCCTCCAACCCAAGCACACAATTGGTAGTGTGCCATACCCACCTACTCAAATAAAGTCAATTGTTCATTTCAGAAGAAATGAAGCGTTAAGAATAAAGATACACGACCGAGAAAACTTGGAATGAAATGTGTTTCTAACGAAAGCAAAAGAGTTAATGTAGCATTCCGCTATTCTTAAACATGATCTTAACAATTTAAATTTTGCGAGCGTTTTGGTGGTAAAATCGGGCCTAACATTAAAGCGTAAATTTCTGTTCAACTTCGTAGGACAGCGGAAAGGAAACTTACCGAATAAACTGATCGCAACGTCGACACAACATCTGATTATTAAATGAAGCGAAATGCTTGGACAGTACGCTACGAGCAGCTGCAACACATCATTTCGAATCGAGCGTTTAATAGTTAATGGGGGCGTCCAACAAGAACTCGAGGCACTTGTACGTGTAGTGACGGCAACAAATAATTCGTAACACAACGGAAAATCGAATTACACTAGTCGAGCTCGAAAAAAAAATCAGGTGCACCGCATAACACAACTTTTCTTAGTTCAACGTAAATTAATTGGTTTTCATGGCTTTTGCTACTAACTCTATGTATTTTTCACTCAGTTCATTTGAACTAACTAACACACCACATCACTGTGGCAGAAAGCAGTAGAACTCACAGTTCCAGAATTTTTTGTGCTGTGCACTCGGTTTTTAGAAGGATAAATATCACTTTTCCGGAGTTATCGGCTAGCAGCGTTTAGAAATGGGTAGTAAGTGAAAAGACACATCGTATAGCTACTTGATTGAACTACTACCTGAATTTTTCTGAAGACTAATAAAATCTCTGATAATCTACATTAGACTCTGTATGACGGTCAGGGCATGAGTACGAGCAGCACAATAAATTCGGGAATTTTCTGCCGGAATGTTTTAAATGAACTGATTGAAAAATAAATTGAGTTTGGAGTAAGTCATGAACACAAGTGAATTGACGTAGAGCTAAGGAAATTTTGGTTTCCTCCTCATTTTCCCACCTACTATATGTATTGTATGCTACTCTGTTGAGGTAATGTTCCATGATAGAACGACCCCCAGTTTAGATACGACCTGAACAACATGCGGGTGGTGATACTGCAGAACCGACTCATCTCTGCAGCACTTTTCTAGCACCACACACCCTTCCAAGACACGTTCAATTCTGCAACCCTGAGGTTACCTGCCTCCTCTTCACAAGCTTCCAATACTGCCATACGAGGACCTGTCTTGTCGTATTGCGCTTCTTGGCTTGCCAACGGTGACGATGTCAGGCTTCAGCCCTTCCCCAGATACAACCCAGTAATGCCGCTCCCTGTTCACTTCCCACCCTTCGGATGACAATGCACCAGCAACATGCTTGCAGACCATGTCATGGCGCTTGATGCAACCCCCATGAGTACATGAAAACACCTGCACCACATTATTCAGTGACTCAACCAGGTTACCGCAGGCACAGCATCCAGCATTTACAATGTTACGATCCCTGCCTCTTGTACACCACATCGCTGTAGGCAATAACGCCACACAAACGGTGTTAAAGCGACGTGAAAGTGCTGGTAATCCTTCCCACGAATGCCCTATGAAGCTCACTCAACCCCCACAGAAGAGTAAGGAGAGTCAGGACACTGCCAGAGTTTCCATCCTCCAACCTGCCCAACCATGCATAGCACTCTGAAGGCTTTCTCAGCCTGGGGGCAGATGGAGTCACCATGTCACATAACCGCAGCTGATCCTGGATGAATCCTAGACCAGAGACAGTGCGTGCGACATGCCGGCCAGATGCCTGCAAAGCAAGCAGCTTACGGCACCAGAACGTTATAGTGGTAGAGAGAGATGGAACACCAAGCCCCCCTCATTGAACTGCCACACTTTGAGGACGCCTCTAGCCAGGACACGGGATATGCCAAAGACTAAACCTCCATCTACGACCTTCACACTGTAACCTCGACAGGGCAGCACCACTGAAACTGAGCTGCACTTCTCTGGATTCACCCCCGATCCTAGCTGCCTTACACAAGTGATCTGCAAGCCCTGTTTGGTACCTGCGAGGAGGACGACATCATCCGGGAAGGCGAATGGGCACACCAGGGGCACACCTAGGGTGAGATCAAACCCTGCTCTTGAGGCAGGTTACTCAGTGCAGTATCAACCACAAGTCTGAAGAGTAAAGGAGACAGAGGGCCATCCTGCCGAATGCCACTCCCTATTGCCACGTTCCCAGACATCTCTGTTCCAGCCTGCGAGGCCATCACAAGCACGCAGTACTGGGAGCTCGCATAATCTATGAGTCGATCAGGAGCCTTCACAACGCAGTGGCAATCAGCCAAGGCCTGATGGCTTACCGTTTCTTCTAGCAATCTATACCCACACTTTGTTCTTTGTAATTATGTCTGAATCTACTTGTTGAACGAAGATTTGTATAAGCAGTGAATAGCTTGAAAAAAGAGATTTGTCAAATATTAATTACCATTTTTCCAATTTTCTCAAAAACGGCTATAACGACTTTATTCAAACATGCGGGTTACTCTTAACTAACTAGTACGTACACGTTGTTATAAATGTTTCAGTAGAAATGCGTTGAACGATGCCTGTATATACTGACCGGTGGGTTCCGGAAGTTGTGTGTTGCTACGCACCAGATATTACGTAGTACGTAGTACTCTCAACTACCTACTACGTACATTTTTTTCTGCATAAATGTTTCTGTAGGAATGCGTTGTTGAACGAAGATACGACGCCTGTTAGTACAAAAACTTTTGAAGCAAGGATTGTGCAGTAAGGAGAAGTATTCTTCTACCAGCCCTTTGTACTGCCTTGTTTGTGATGTGATACAATTCTGAGAGGGTGGAGTCGTTATCACTTCATATCTTTTTGTTATCGTCTTCTCATTCCTTTTGCCATTATTGGTTCATGCGTTCGTTTTCCTTAATTTAAAAGCTTTCGTTCATCGAGTTCCGTCTATAATTATTTATTATAGCCTAATTAATCCATATCATAACAGGTTATGCGCCCAGTGTACGTGAATTAAATTAAATTCAGTGCGCGCAAGAATCGGATGAAAACGGATATATTCGTTCATCAACTTAACCTCTCGTTCCCGACGTGTTCCCCTTGTCATCACCAAGTGTTTCGTATCTACAACAACAAAAAAATGACGAGTTTTCTAGTTCAGTTTCCAATTCTGACAAGCTCAAACTTTACGAACTGGAAGTTCAGAATTCGTTCATTATTGGCCAAAGAAGGACTTGAAGCGGTTCTCGATGCTAACACAACGAAGTCGACATCTACAAAAGCTGATGAAGCACTGGATTTTTCAACACAAGATGCCAAAGCTCGAGCTATTATAATTCAAGGAGTATCTGATAAACACCTTGATATAATAAAAGGCATGTTCTACTGCAAAGGACATGCTAGGTGCTCTAAAAGCTGTGTTGTTCCGGATCAGCAGGCACTCTGACGTCAAAAGGGCACGCCATCATTATGACTAAAGCCGAAATGCGAAATGTAGCTCTCAGCATACGTTCAGATGCAGACACGCGAATGGTTTGTACTCCCTTGACGTCACATTTACACCAGAGCAGTGCCATGCCACCAGCATTGAAGAAAATGCCATCTGGCGTAGGCGACTTGGTCATCTGAGTAACGGACTGCCTACCCTGAAGGGGACCTGCTCATCGTGTGTCGAGGGGTAAGCCACCCGACAACCTTTTCCAAAGAAGGAAAAACCTACGTCTCGAATTGGACAATTGATTGATTCAGACATTTCAGGTCCTGTAACTCCAGAAACACATCTTGGACAAAAATATCACCCGCGTAACCCAGGCACGACATCCGAAAATCCTTCGGAGCTAGCTTACATAGCTTCGAAATGTCATTGCGTCCGTTCCATATCAATGATGGTGTTTCGCCGTTCTTGAGTGTGGTAGTTGGTGACCTGTTCAACTCGTACGCGGAGCCCTTAATGGCTTCTCCCCATAGAAACTTCGGCATTCCGGAGTCCATGAGCTTTGTTCTCACCATATTTTGAATAGTTCTATTCATGCGTTCCGATTTTCCGCAAGTTTGCGGGCTGTAGGGCATAGAATACTGAATTTCTATCCCCTTGTCTCTTACATAGTTCTTGAATCGATTTGAACTATATTCCCCACCGTTGTCCAGTCTGAATTTTTGAACTTTAATGTCAAACTGGCGTTCCAGCATGTTGACGAAATCGATCAAATTTCTCTCTGCTTCATCTTTGGACTTCAGGAGTTTGACAACAAGAAAATTGAATCGTATTAAAACCAAAACGTCGGGGAAATTGGAACGGGGGTGCTCGAAGCGAAAGGCGAAAGCAGAGTTGAGTGGAGAGTTGGGAAGTGGGGAGTTGGGAGGCGAAAGGGGATTTATCAATTTTTAACTGCGGGAGAACTCTTTCATCAACAAATTCGGACACTATTCCACTCAAATTCACCAACTCCTGGGCAGATGCACCCCCTGCAATGTACTCAGCCTCCATGGTTGATAGTGCAATGCAGTCCTGTTTTCTGGAGTACCAAGAGATCGGATTCTCATCAAGGTAGGCGACGAATGCACTAATAGACTTTCGTGTTTGGCGGTTGCCACTCCAGTCAGCGCGTCCGAGAATGCTTGGAGTCCCGTTATTGTTGAACTTCTGGTGAACCGGAGACCCGATGTTTTGGTGTGACTGAGGTACCTCACGATCCTTTTTGCTGCCTTCCAAGTAGACTGGGTGGGTTTGTCTAGGTATCTACTTAGATATGACACGGAGAATGCAGTATCCGGGCGAGTTGTGATTGAGACTTGTGATCAGTGAACATACCAAGTGTCTGTATGGTATGTCAGTTCTGATCGTGCACTTTTCGTATTGGAATCCAGTTTCCATTGGAGTTGACACCTTTCGACATGTTTTCATATTGAATTCTTCTAGGATCCGTTCGATGATGCGGGCTTGTGTGACAGTGATTTCATCGTCATTTCTCTCTATTTTCATTCCAATGAATGATGACGCATTTGCAATTGTTTTTACCTGAAATACTCGTTCTAATGCGAGGACAACGTCATTTATTTCGTCCACATTCCCAGTAATTATTGCATCATCTACAAATAAGACGAGGTATACATCATTTTTGACGTATAAACAGAAATCATATTCAGATCTTCTGAAGTTTAGGGATAACATTATCTCATTAAAGCGGTCATTCCAGCACTTGGGAGCTTTTCTAAGACCGTATAATGCTCTCTCAAGTTTTTGAGTTTCCGACTTGCTGTCTACTCCAAGTGGTGTATAAATGTATACATCGTGGTCTAGAAAACCATTTAGAAATGCCGTGGGGATGTCAATCTGTTTTAGAGGCCAATCATTTCGCACTGCAACGGATAATACTGTTCTTACAGTTTGCATACGACATACTGGCGCATACGAGAATTCACCCCATTCCTCAGTAGGTTCTTGAAATCCTCGCGCTACAAGGCGGGCTTTCTTCATTCCATCCGATTTTACGGTAAATACCCATCTCGTTTCGATAGGTATTGCTCCGATAGGAGGATGCTTAGGTTTCCTAGTACCCAGGCGTTTGTGAGAGTCCAGTTCTCGTTGAATCGCAAGACTCCACTCGGATGACTTGGAAGCTTCCTCGAAGTTTCGTGGTACTTCTGTATTTGACGTAAGCATACAGTATGCTTGATAGACATCCTAGTCTCGTAGATGTTTCGGTTGACTGACAGTCCTTCCTGAACGAGTGGTCGTTTGTAGCGTAGGTATTAGAGAGCTCTGAGGACTCGGCGATGATGTCGGGCTTGTCATCGGACTTAAGCGTGGCGTTGTTGTCAAACTAGAGGATGGAGTTTTCATAGGAGTTTGCATGTGTACGGGACTAGGAGGAGATGGTGGTGTTACAGCCGATGTTGTATTCTTTACTGGAATACCTTGTAAGCGATAAAACTCGGAATTTTTCGTTCGACTTTAGTAGGTACTCGAATACGTTTTCATAAAAAATTACATCTCGTGATTCCACCACTCTTTTCTCGTCGGGTAGCCAGATCCTGTAGCCGCCTCCAGAGTGACCGCACATCACTCCTCTTGTTGCTCTAGCATCAAGTTTCTTCCCTTTTGGTAGACGCGCTCTCAAGACGACCCTGTGCGTATGCTGGATGTTTGTACTGTGACAGACGAGAAGTTCAAGAGATGGAAAAATCGGTTATGAAACTTCCTAAAACTTCAACTCAAAGTGATCTTTTTACAGCCAGAATGTTGTGCTACGAAGCCCCGATTGAAAATCTTCAGGCTGAACAGGAAGCAGACCCTCAACTGTCTCTTATAATGGCTTGGGTCCGTGAAGGCAAACGACCTGACTGGGAACAAGTAGCAGGGAAGGACATTGAAGTCAAGGCTCTTTGGGCCATGTTTGACTCATTGCGGCTAGTAGAAGGGATCTTGTATCGAAAATGGGAAAACTCAAATGGTAATCTGATACGGGACCAGTTCATTGCCCCAGGAAACATCAGGAATACGTTGATGCATCATGCACATGGTCCTGCACACATTGGAGACAGACGAATGGTGGCACAATTGTGACGTTCTGTCTATTGGGTAGACCTACACCGCGATGTCAAAGAATGGTGCAAAAGTTGTGAGGTGTGTGGGAAGCGTCATGGTGGAGGAAAACGAGGGCGTGCACCAATGCGTCCTTTTCAGAGAGTTGGAATTGATGTAGTGGGTCCTCTGCCTGTGACAGAACACGGCAACCGCTATATCCTCGCCGTCGTTGATTACTTCACAAAGTGGCATGAGGCTATACCAATCCCAAATCAGAAAGCCGAAACAGTGGCTCACGCCTTACTGCAACATGTGATTTCCCGATATGGCATCCCAAGAGAGCTGCACTCTGACCAAGGTCGAAACTTCCAATCAGAGTTGATAAAGGAAGTCTTGAAACAACTTGGAATACGTCAGACAAAGACTACACCTTTGCGGCCTCAAAGCGATGGTCAAGTTGAACGAATGCATCAGACACTTTATGAGTGGCTTGCAAAAATGATATCTGACCATCAAAAAGATTGGGACCAACAACTGCCAGTCGCACTATTAGCCTATCGAGCTTCGGAGCATGCAACAACAGGATATTCTCCAGCTTGTAGCTTCTGTTTGGCCGAGAGCTTACATTACCTTTAGAGCTACTTTTTGGGAGGCCACCAGAAGAAGGGGAGATTCAAGAGTACGCTGCTACCCTTCGCCGCAGGATCGTTGAAGCCCATACTCAAGCCCATGAATCTCTGCCGCTAAGGGCTGATGACATGAAGAGGAGATACGACCGAAGTTCCCGGGGTAATACTTACAGCGTGGGAGACTTAGTCTGGCTTCTCAACCCACGTCGGATACGAGGCCACAACCCAAAGCTGATGTGCCCTTGGGAAGGGCCTTACGAAATTCTGACGTGCATTGATTTGGTTGAGTTATTGTTGAGAGTTTGTTGTTGTTAAATATAATACCATTCGGTATTATATTTAACTATATAACCGTTTTTAGTATAGTATAATATTCTCCTCGCTCTCTCACTCTCTCTCTCTCTCTCTCTCTCTCTCTCTCTCTCTCTCTCTCTCTCTCTCTCTCTCTCTCTCTCTCTCTCTCTCTCTCTGCAGCGCTTATTTTTGCACTTGGACAAGCATATGACACCGCATTTTAAAAGATGGATGAGAATAGACTATTATTGAACAAAATTCTGAGAATACCTGAATGTGCAGGAAGCTAAACTATTTAATGATAACGTCGAACTGTTTGATCTAACGCAGAAATTGTGCGTGCACAATGTTTGTTACGCAAATTAATACCTGTTGTATTTAATTGTCTAAAAATTTATGTAAGTCCTTCACACTCACTCTTCTTAATACAATTGTGTGTATGCAGAATATATCAATTACGTGTTGTTGTTTACTTATTACTGTTTAGTGTTGTTCAAGTTAAATTTAATGTGTATGTGATAATATGCGTTCTTTATAGCTTCAGTTAGGAATATCACTGCTGAGACTGGGATGAATGTACCAGTAGGGTAGGCGGGGGTAAAAACTACCAGTTTCATGTTTTCATGATATCACGGGCCCAGAAAGAGTGCTATTCATCTGGCAAAGCTGGGATCTGGTGCTACAGGATCCTAGATGCATGTGCTGGAAGGTGGGGCGCAAACGGACGAGCCAGCTATTCGCAGTAACAATTTTATGAAAAAGTGGAAATGGTAGTTATTGCCCCATGCAACGGGGGAAAAAGTACCATTGAATTTCTGTGGTAGTTTTTGCCCAAATTGTAAAATATCTGGTGCGTAGCAACACACAACATTCCGCCACCCCTTTTAGTTCGAACACCACCTACATAGGCGGGCGCTATATCTTCGTTCAACGCATTTTTACAGGAACATTTATGGAGAACAAAATGTAGGGACTAGTTAGCTGAGAGTACTCCGAAATTTTGATCGAACTCGTTTGAGCCGTTTTTGAGAAAATTGGAATACCGATAAATTAATATTCGACAAATCTCCTTTTCTGAGTTAACTTGGCTTATATCACCGTTCAACATATATATACAGAAATAATTATGGAGAACGAAATGTTGGTATGGGAGACTAAACGACATTCCATTAGGATTTATCACATCTGGTGAAAAAGTTACCCTGGAATTTACGGAAATGTTAGAAAAAACGTTATTTTCGACACATTTTGATTTTTATCTCTGTTCAATGGACCGTCACAGGAATATTTATTGAATAAAATATGTAGGCATTAACTATTTGAAAACATCCTGTGAGTTTGGTGAAAATCGCTGAAGCCGTTTTGCCAAAAAGCGTAAAAAACCTGTTTTTGCTTCAGGGGCCCATATCTCCGTTCACCGTGTTTTCATGGAGATATTTATAGAGAAGACAAGTTAGGTATTGATTAGTAGAAGATAATTTGAAAGTTTAATCAAAATCGTTACAGCCGTTTTTGAGAAAAATGCGAAAAACCCTAGTTTTTGATACATTTTCGTCCCCCCCCCCTTCCCATCGGCCGAAATCGTCCATAACCTTATTTTGGTGTCTACAAAAAATAACGAACAAAACAAAAAAAGAACCAGCTCAATCGGATCAGCCGTTCTCCCGCAAATCGAACTAGACACACACACACACACATACACACGGACCACGCGCCGAAATTAGGTTTTTTAGACTCAGTAGGGTCTGAAACGTAAAGATCTGAGGAAAACCCAAATTTTTTTTTGGGCCGATTAGTATACTTTCCTTCCCTTCGGGTAGCGGAAAGTAAAAAGAGGCAAAAAAATAAAACACTGAACTCAAAATTGCGGTGAATAGGAATGCTTTATTTTCCATTAAACAAAATAATAATAACTCTTACGTAATTGAGCCAGTTAGACTGGGTTACAACTGTCCCTTTTCTTGTACAAAACAGAAAAAATGTATTCCAATCAACTGGTAAAACTGAAAAGTAGGAATACCTACAGGTAACTTCTGAAATGACTGGCTGGTAGAGAGCTTGGACGAAAATTTCTCTGAAAGCATAATTAAAGCAACAAAAAGGTAAACTAGGTAAATTAAAACGTGGCCTTAATAAACGGCTGGCAGATCTTCTTTGAACGAAATCGTGTTCAGAAATCTCGAATTTATATTAATCAAAGGTGTAGTTAATTTTATGTGAACGTCCCCTTTTTCGAAAAAGGCTTCCTCACTTGTCTCAACGAAACGTTGACTGTTAGGTGCCCTTTTGAAAAACTGTTCTCCTTATCCATCATCGTAGATAGACACGACCTTAACGACGTAAAGGCGAAAAGATTTTTTCGTTTTCCCTTGCACATTTATGACCACGAAGTTCCTTTTTGAAGTTCTGGGCTGTCACGATGAATGTTCGTCGACTCCTCATCTTCGATTTCTTCGTCGGAAAACGTGATATTCAAGTCTGAGCTGCTGTTGTGCACAGAGAAGTTTGAGTCCAAATCCGAAGAACTGAAGGAGCTAGCAGCTGATGGTTTGGGAACCTTTGACGAGGTTTTCTTGAAAACAAGTTTTCGCGGTTGAATTTGTTGTAATTTTTTTCTTGATTTTGCTGCTTTTTCTTTAGAACTCGTAGCTTCCAACCGTGCCTTGTTTGGTGTTGATGTGAGAAGAACTGACTTCAGTCCTCTCCCTGTCCGTTTTCGTATGATTTTCCTCTTCGGAAGTGGAATTATTTCCTCAGGCAGCGTTGGTCTGGAAGGTCCAGCTTGTGGATTCGTCTCTGGTGAGAGCAGGGCAGCATCTTCGGTTTCAGCAACATTGAGCGTTGCCTCAATCATTTGACTCAATTCATGACTGTCATGAAGTTCACGGACACCTGTTAGTTAGGTTTTCTCCATTTGGGCCATATGTCCTTCTTCAGCTTCGTTGAACACAATGAACTGATTTTCATCTATAATAACGACGTTTTCGTTGTCAGCATCGGGGTTCTGGTCCGTCACCTCTGATGGCAGGAAATCGATATCTGTGAACACGTTGTGATCCAAGGGGTAAATCCCCGTAACTTTGAAGCATCGGACAGCATTTTCAAGCGTAGCAGCTTTCTCAAAAGCAATTTTAAACATTTCGGCAACCTCATACACACTAAGCACTTGACCTGGATGGCAGACGCCCCATCATCTGCTGCGGCATCGTGCGGCAGGGGCCTGAAGAAGACTCTGTCCAGGGGCTGAGTCTTGTGACTGCTATGAGGAGGAAGACTTAGTAAATTATAAATAAATAAAATAAACTAACCCTGTGTATGTGGTTAGTTTTGGCGAAGTTGATGGCTTCAAGACTCACATGGGAAATGTGGTTGTCGAGGATTAACAGAATAGGCCACTCAACGGAAGGGTTATATATGTAGGGTGAATTTCTTAAAATGCTCCAACCATTTAATGAAGGTTGGGGTATTCATATATCCTTTGTCAGTGACTGCCATGTCACAGCCAACGGGTCCATTTTTTATGAGGAGCAAATTCACCCTTTTCCTGGCATAAATGAAGTATGGTGGGACGAAATGACCAGCGGCGCTCACGGAACAGGCTACAGATACAGTTTGCCCTTGCTCTGAAGATACCGATTTGGCAACTTCTCGTTTCCCAGTCGGTGCGACGTGTTTGGGCAGTTTATTCGGGGCAGTTTGTATCCCCGTCTCATCCATGTTATAAATTCGGTCAGGGGTGAAGCCATACTTCCCCATTGCAGCTTTTAAATTTTCATGATAGGTTTATATCTGAGCACGATTAAAACCCATCATCCTCGCCACACTGGTTTTACGTGGTGCACGAAGGGATAAAAGATTTCTTTTCAGGAACAATCTCGTGAAATCCCTACCTGTGAGCTTGAATTCTTCATTGAAACGATGTTCAATATGATTGTTCACCGCATACCAATAGAGCAAACTCAGGGCCTTCAGTGTCACGCCAAAAAATCTCTTGTCCAACTCGATACAATGTTTGACGATGTCTTGTTCTTGTTCTTCCATGAAGATTTTTCGAAACCGTCCGAGATTTTGAGATCCCACTCCTCTTTTCAGTCGCGCGAGCAGAGAAACATGGCTGCAGCCTATAACTTTTGCAGCTTGACGTATTGAAACATTGTTCCGGATTAGATCACAAGCTTGATTGAGAATAGATTCTGAAATGTGCTTGCGCTCAGTTTTCCTCTTGTAAGATCTGAAAAAGCCAATAAGAAAAAATAGATTACAAACACAATTATGGGCATGGGATCCTTTTAAAATAATATACCTATAAATATAAAATAATATATATAGAATGATATAAATAATGAGTTTTTCAACATGATGCAAAGGGAGGAGGGGGCAAAAACTACCATCCTAACAAGATGGAAGTTTTTGCCCCATGACGGGTGGTAGTTTTTTCCCCAAAAGATGGCCAGCACATTAACCTGCTCTCCTGATCCATGAGCTTCCATGAAGAGACCGGCGGCGGCAGAAAAAACAATTCAACTTATGTGTTGACAGTTGCACTTTCGAAATTTGAAGTATGCATAGCCAGTTAGTCGCAATGCTATTCTCAAGAACAGTAAATCTTACATCAAAATGCCGAAAAACAAACTTACCTCATTTTCTCGTCACCAACTCCTCGCGTTATCACTGACAAACAGACTCCAACAGGTGTGGTGACACTTAGACACCTTGGAGCCCATCCAGCATGGTTACCAACAAAACAATTGCACTGGTAGTTTTTACCCTCACCTACCCTACTCTCAGTAATCGCAGTTAATTAGGCCAGTTTCGCACGGGGAGCCGTACGGCTCTCGCTCGCGAAGAGGAGGACGTCGCGTGAGACTGAAATACACTAGGAGCAGTGGAGGTTTCACACAACGAGCGAAAACGGCTCCCGCTCCTCAGTTTATTGCCAGCCATCCATCGACTGCCATATCAACGAGTTCTTTTTCTATTGTCGAATACCGACGCTCAATCTCACTGCTCTTCATTTTTTTTTCATTTTGAGTTTTAAATGGATGTGGATATCGAATTGTTAATCGACAGTGTTTGCATTGTTTGGGACAAAAGCCTCCATTCTTATAAAGACCGCTACGAAATTGCGAAAAATTGGAGGGAAATCGCTGAAGGTCTCCACGGTGATCTTGCATCCCTTCCTACAGTTGAGCAGAAGAAGAACAGTAAGTTCGAATTCAACAATATCGCTTTAATCACAAGGATCTTTTTATTCCCCCCCCCCCCTCTAGAATCTAATGTTGAATTGTACAGGCAAAACCGTTGGGACAAAATAATTTATCACAGGGTTACGTATTTATTTCATCTGCATGGTACAGCAATAGAAGGCGACATAAAATAATAACGCATAATAAAGATATAAATGAATAAGATTATATGAATAAAGAAGCATTCCTGACATTGTTACACAAGGTTAAATTTTATCCATTTGCCAAGGTACAGCGCCGACAGGGGACATAAAATAATCGCAGAATGTGTTTCTGACATTGTTGGCGGACAACGGTCCTCGCACTTGTTGCTCCTGCTGTACATCTCCCAGTCCTGTGATTGTCATTGTGTCTTCAAACGCAAAACCATCTCTTTCACGAACAAAATTATGAAAAAGAACACAACATTTGACAATGTCTACAGCAAAATCTGGCTGCACATTGATAGCCCGATGAAGTATTCTCCATTTATTGGTCAATATTCCAAAAGCACATTCCACAAAACGTCTTGCCCAGCTTAAGCGGTAGTTGAGTACTCTCTTTTCAAGTGAAAGGTTTTTTCCTCTATATGGCCTCAACAAGTTTCTGTGCAACCCGAATGCTTCATCAGCTATGAAAGCAAATGGTAATTGAGGGCCCATGGCGCCAGGGAGACATTTGTCAGTTGGAAGATCAATATTTCCATTTTCGATTGATTTTCAAATCCTCGAATGTTTGATCCTTTCCACAGCTGCCGATATCCACATACACAGAGCGGCACTCAGCATCTGCTATGGCCATGAGGACTACAGAAAAATATTGCTTGTAATTGTAATACATGGATCCACTTTTTTTGGGGCTTAACAAGCGTATGTGTTTCCAATCAATAGCCCCATGACAGTGTGGGAAATAGCTTTTTCTTGAAAGCTTGCTGCAATGCTTTCCCACTTCTCTTTAGTCGGCACTGGGAACACTTCCGCTTTCATAGTAGACCAAATACCTCGGCATACGCTTCTCACGATCATGGATGCAGTTGAAATCCCGATGTAATGGAGCTCGGTGAACGTGCAGCCACTTGCGAGATACCTGTGGTTGAAATAGTGAGCAAAAAATTTCCTGCGTCTGACCCCCTTAACTGGGCCCCTTTTGTTAAGGGCCCGATCGGTCGATTCGGAGCGACAATAGCAACCCAAACAATTCTCCTCAAAGCTCATCACAACAGCAACTTCCACTTTAACAGGTTTAAACCACGCATCGCCCCACTACCTTCATCACCCCATTTCGCTCGTCTCATCTCACCTATTCCATTCTTTCCGCGATCGTGTGCACCTTCCGACGTACCTCCGTTTCTGGTAAGCGAACTCCGATCTTCAAGGGCCCCAACGAGATATCTTATTTTTATTCATGAGCTCTAATTCATTTTTGTTCCGTTCGATTTCATTGTCATTCAATTCATTGTAATAGAAGCTATACTTTATTTCCGAATAATTTATATTTCCTTGTTTTCCTAGCCTTTGACTTTCATTTATTTTCTATTTCATTTTCTTATTTATTTATTTGCTAATTCAGGCAGCAGCCTTGGTCCTCCAGCCCTACACATTTCAGACGTTGAACCTAGAGGTTTAACCATCAGCTTCCCTCACGCCTAACCATTGGTCAATCCGGGCCGAATTTTCAATTAGCCTTTCGGTTTTATTCGAACCAAGTTTCAATAAGTCCATTCACAAGTAATTCGGAATAGCTTCAATTACAAATTCCTATTGTTATCATTTCTCATAGAACTGCACAGCTTTCATTGTGCACGATCGCAATTCTGTTCATACTCTTGCCATTTCTTGTTTATATCTGTATCTTATTTACTCTCTCTGTATTCTCACATTCACACGTATTAACATTCACGAGTAAGTTAGGAAGTGAAGTGATCATTGATGTTTATCAGTTCGGGTTCCATTTTCATTTCTTTCCGACTGATTCTCCTACAGTTGGCTTGACGCATTTCAAAATCCATTTTCCAAATGTCGCTTACTCCAGAGCAGAAATCCAAACTCCTTCGGGAGAAACTATTTAGTTTTGCGAAGGACATAAAGTTAATTATGGATGCGGGGAAGGCCATTAAGGCCGATTCCTCTAAAATGATTCCCTTCAAAGGAATGTTTCGCACCTTAGAACCAATTTATAAACAATTCAACGACGTGATAGATGAATTATCCACTCTGCATATTCTCAATGAAAACCTCCCTAAATTCCCCGACGTCGAGTGTACAAATATTGCTGCTGTAAAAAAGTACTATTTTGAAATCTATGCGATCAATGAACAGTACGCTTCACCTATTCAATCTCCTAATGGTACTGTGATCCTTGAGCAATCTTCTGTAATTAGGGCGCCTAAAGCCTACCTACCAAAACTGAATTTACCCAAATTTAGCGGTCATAATTTTACTGACTGGCCGTTATTTCGGGACACATTTCCATCCCTCGTACATATGGATGAATCTATTTCGCCAATCGAAAAATTTCATCACCTGATTGGATCCCTAACTGAACCCGCCTTGGCTCACATAAAGCTAATTCCACTAATAAGTGACAACTACGAACAAGCTTGGGCTGCATTGTTACAACAGTACGATAACAAACGTAAATTAGCCTCCAGCTATATAGAAAAAATACTTACGAGCAAGCTGCAGCCAAACCAATCTACCTTTAGTTCGCTACAATATTTCCTCACCAATGTGGCTGAAAATATCACCTCCTTGAAGGCCATGAAAATACCCAACATCTCCAAGTACATCCTTTTCGAATTAGCCGTCCGATGCGTTGATAAGGTCACTAGAGAATCGTTTGAAATTCAGCGTCCTGATACCAACTTTCCTTCATTCGATTCTCTATTGAAATTCATTCAATCCCGGCATCAAGCGCTACTGCTTGTACCAGAAAACAAATCTCATAGCCCACAGAATCATTTCAAATCGTCTACCTTTTCCAGATTCAATCCTAAATCTTTCCAACCCAAATCCTCGTTTTTCACTCAAGCCTTTAACCATCAGCTTCCCTCACGCCTTAACCAACCTGAAAAGGTAGAATGTAAATTTAATAACATGTAATTTGTGCGATACAAGAAATCAGTACGTTTGTATTTTTGTAAATAATTCAAACAGGCATCATGACTGCTATTATGATACAACTATCTTTTTTTTTTTTTTGTTTTACAGAAAAGGAAATAACGGCGAAATGGAAAACTCTCAGAGATGGCAACCAGAAAGCTTTGGACAGGACGAAAAAGACAAGGCGATCAGGAGCCCCTGCTGCAAAAATCAAGAAGTACATCTACCACGAGCAGATGGATTTCTCGAGAAAGGTTTTTGACGCTCGACCAACAGATGATACTTTAGGAAGTGACGCCAGTCACGAGGCAAGAGTTCAGGATGAAATCGAAATTTCTGTAAATATAAATCCAGAAAACATTGCCACCCCACAAACTCCTATCAGTTCAAAAAAGAAGAATGAACGCAGAAAACCTGACCCATTTGAACAGAAAATGTTACAGCTTTTGGAAACCCCCAGCAGACACGTGTCATTCGTACAAGGTCTCCTCCCAACGCTGGACACTTTCTCGGAAGATGAAGTTCTGAAATTCCAAGTTGGCTGTCTACAGTTGATACAGCAAATAAAATCTGCAAGGATTTCAGATCATGTTGGATGGGGACATTCCAGCACTCCTATTCAGCATTCCCAGTGTCATCCCTTGCCCTCTTCGCATGCAGTTTTCCCTTCTCAGCGTGTTTATTCGTCTCCATCTCCATCTCAATATTCAATAACAACCCTGGCGAATTCCAAGAACTCAGCTTCTCCTTCTCCTTGTACCACTCCATTTCCACAGAATACATATGGAAATGAGCACTTACAGGTACAGTGAGTACCTACTTAAATTAAAAAACCCCTGCAAATTATTACACAATGGTTTATTATTCTCATGAACAGCTTGACCTAGTATTAGTGCTCCCCCATCCCATTCGATTCAGCATCGAATACTAGTAAACCATACGAAACATGTCCTGGCTACAATGGAACTACGGAAACAAAACGTCTGATGATTTTGCCCCGTCGGGCGTTTCAAGCGAACCCATTGGGAGGCGAAAGGGGAGTTGAGCCGCCCACCCTGCAGCGTTGCCGCCGTTTTTTATTGTGACGGGCGGGAGGGAGGGAGTTCAAACGACGAAATGCTGTAGCTCCGCGTTGTACTGCGTTTCGTTAATTTTTTTAACCGTTTTTTGCCCATTACAACCACGGGCTTCGTCTGATCGGATTGCCGAGATGGCGGGCACAACCAGATACCAAATCGGAATTTTGTGCGAAAGAACGATTTTTTTAGACCACGTTAAAGGCACAAAACGGCCCGGACGGTGGACGGACATAACAAATTTGGAATCTCCAAGTCTTGAAACGTAAAGTATCAAATTTTGAGGGGGGGTTGTAAAAAATTTTTCGTGATCGAAAACATAGGGTTATTATTCAGAATGAATAATAAACCAATAGAAAGTGCCTAGTCTAGCCTTCCTTAATTCCGTATTTTCCCCTTATTACTGTACTTCAACATTTTCATGTACCTACATTGCTACTAATTTTTTCTTAATAAATAATGCTACAAAAGTATGGATATACTCTATTCCCTACTCAAAATGATTTAAAGGTGCATATTTTCAACTATTCACGCAGATATTTGGAGTTTTACATGGAAATATGTGAATTGGAAACAAAGCAACTCAACTTACTTCAATGTTATTGCAAGCCTTAATTCAGGCTTAATGCAATTAGGCATGTTGGATCTTCAAGTTGAATGGCATTCTTCACCTTGCTGAGGAGCTCAACAAATGTGTCGATTGACATCCGGAAGAAGTTGAAAAACTTTTTGCAATCTTTTCGAAGTGTGGCGTTAACTCCTTCTTCATCCTGTTGTTGGTTGATCGGATGGACCCAATACTGTCTGGTACTTTTTTATGCGTTGAACACGACGGCGGTGAAGGAGGTAAATGGCCAAAGCAAGCGTGCGATCCATCGTTCTTCAACTCGGCGCAGATGACTGCCAAAAAAAGGCGATCGAGAGCCAAAAAGGCTTTCCGTGTGAAAGAGTGGGAGTCAAGAGCAGTAAACGCTCCTCATCGCGAGTGAGAGCCGTATGGCTCTCCGTGTGAAACCGGCCTTATAGGTTAGTTTGATAGTGTGTATGAATAACATCGAGCCTCAACTAGTCCCGACGAGGTGGGATAGAATTCTGCTGGGGCTCAGTTATTTCGTGTATTTATGTTTTTCCTTAATCAGTTTATTTCATATTCAGTCACTTAATCAGTTTTGTTCATACGGTTTTTTTACCTTTCTATTGATTTTCAGGGCCGTCCCAGGCCACCCTCGGAATGACGCTCTGAAGGTCGCGTTGGAGGGAGGTCCATTGGTTGGTTGGGCTGGTGACTGGCGGGGGTTCTTTCACCCACCCCAACTGGCTGGTATGAAAGATGTATGTCTGCATTATGTGTGTGATATAATTGGTAGGAATACATGTAATTTATTTGACACGAAAGTTGATGAGTTATGTTATTAGCGACATAAATATAAAGAGTGACGCGAAGTTGAAGATTATTTTTTATTGACATTGTATAATATAAGACTCCTCGAATCTCATGTAAAATTCAACTGTACAGGTGTTTCATGTATAGTAATTCTTCTCAGGAAGTGGAAGGGAGGGCTGCCGGAGCCCATGTAAGAGCTTGGGTGGAAGATCGCTGTATCACATCACACCAAGTTTGTCCAAGTGCTTCAAGATAAAATAAAACTTCAAAGTATGTATTCAAAATTTCCTGGGAGGTTGCTTTTGAACATGTGTCAAGGTAGGCAACCGTCGTCTGAAGGCTATTGTCAACAGGATATGATAAATGAAGAAAAATATTTGAGCGATCAGCAACACGATGATGAGCCCTCGACTGGTGCTTGTGATGTCCAGTTGAGCCAATTGTTCAACCAGATGGTTCCTAGCGAAGAAGACTCCCAATATGACAAGTCGATGTTCAAATGGGGCAGTGATCCAAATGAAGTGGATGTAGGAAATCCGAGCGAGAGCAAACCCAATGGAGGTTAAAATCGCCATGGGTATCAGTAAATTAGGAAACATTTTCGGAATTGGTGCAGGTGCGGGTGTAGGAGCGAGTGTGGGTGCAGGTGTAGGAGCAAGTGTGGGTGCAGGTGTAGGAGCGAGTGTGGGTGCAGGTGTAGGAGCGAGTGTGGGTGCAGGTGTAGGAGCGAGTGTGGGTGCAGGTGTAGGAGCGAGTGTGGGTGCGGGTGTAGGAGCGAGTGTGGGTGCAGGTGTTGTATAATTATACTGGTATCCAATTATCACGATCTCATTGGGGCAATACAATGAGAATTGAATCCAATAAATCGTACCATTACAAGAAGCCGGCTCTACATAAAAATCTCCGCTGTATAATAAATTCCTCGTTATATTGAGTTGTTCTTCTTCAATATACGGTACGTACATTATGTCTGATTCGAAGGTAGGAGGGAGATCAGCCATCTCAATCGTTTCTTGGCCATTTCTTGAATACAATATCTCTTGTTTCACTTCCACGCATTTCTCTCCAGGTACTATGTATTTTGCAGGGGCCCCCGGTTCATTACAAGCATCGAGAGTGTTTAAGAACTTATAACCACAATAGCCATATTTAAATTCATGGCTTAAGGAAATTCGTTTGATTTCGAAAGTTCGAACATTAAGGTAATAAGGGAAAAAGTTCTTTGTGGGATTTAAATGAAAGATATTGTCGAACTTCAGGGTCCCATTTACTCTGACTTGAACTTGGGCCTCGGTCGTGTACAATATGGCGCTGAAACCTAGGCCATATCGTTCAGCCACTTCGCCATTTACTGATACCTCATAACCTTGACGTTCATCGCATGCAGGAAGAAAGTCCATTTGTATTTGACGACTTCTCAAATTCATATGAAGCTGACGCCCTCGCGACTCATCTGTTCTCAATGCAACTGGTGCAATGATGAGGAAAATCACCAAACTGATGACGCTAAAAAAATGAATAGTACCGATAGCGTACAAATCTTTGACTTCGTCCCGAAACGCTTTTATAAACCATATCACACATTGAACGAGCAACGCCAAAATTAACCCGATTGCCATGTCGAGCCTGTAATGTACGAAAAAATGATCTCGAAAGGGGAATAGAGCGACTGTCGTAGCGTGAGCCAGAATGACAAACATTACGCTTGGGATCAACAACACAGCGAAATGGAACACAATTACTCCTTTATGACGATGCATGTAACTTTGAACCACATCCTCCCTTCGGTAGAAAGCATAAACTTTGTCTGCCTCAATTGGGGTCTCTAAGCTCCAACGTTTCACTAAAAAGACCACAATAACCCATATCACCATTATCACTAGAAATGCCAACAAAATAAGACGGAACGTTTTTGTAGGAAACCCGTCAGACTGGGTCACGAAGATTGTTGATAAATATAACACTAAATATGTTATTGTTTGCATTGTTGACGTGAGAATTCTAGAGTGCAGTACACTAATGGGAAAGCGTTGGTGGAAGATCAAAAAGAATTTCATCGGATACACAATGTGCCATCCAATTTCCAACCAACTTGAGATGATGGCAACTATAAAGTTTTGCGTTTGAATGTAAAGTAATACGCATAAGATGCTGATTGCATAAACGCTTAGTCCTACGAGGACGATGTTAAATTTGCGCCAATTGCGAGAGAAAAGAACAACCTCGACTGTGAACAGAAAAGTGGCCATTATAATCCAGACGACGTTACTTACGCCCAGAAATGTTGTATCATCATAAACGTTCCGATTAGTTAATTGTCTTCGAAAGAGCAGATCTTTGCTGGCTCTAGCTAAAATGTACAGGACGTCGACGCTCCATAGGGCGATGATGCAAACGATATCTCTTTTACCGTTCGTATGCTGAGGAATAGGCTCTTCTACTGGTACTTTTGGTACGAGTGGTAATTTCTTGACTTGTCTCTTCGTTCCTCTTCTAGGCTTGATTCCTTTTCTTGCGACTATCTTTTTCCGCCCCACGGGGTAGCTTCTAGCCTTCCCAACACCTTTGCTGGTTCCTTGGACTTCGTGAGTTTTCCTCTTTGGTGGCATCTTCAATGTCTTCAGCGTTCACCAGTGTCTGCCACAAATAAAATCCAATTACAGCAAAAGCGACCTGAACAATGCAAAGAATAGCTAACGTTTGGTTTATTGTTCATTCAGAAAAATACACCTGTATTTTAGGTCGAGATTTTTTTTTACAACAATCCCTCAAAATTGGAGACTACGTTTCAAGGAATGGAGATTCCAAACCTGCAACACCCATCCCATATTTGGCCTTTAACGCAGTCTAAAAAACTCTGCAAATTATTACACAACGGTCAACGGTTTATTATTCTCATGAATAGCTTGACCTAGTATTACTGCTCTGAGACCCATCCCATTCGATTCAGCATCGAAAAATACTAGTAAACCATACGAAACATGACCTGACTACAATGGAACTACGAAAACTAAATATTCCCCAGGCGCCTTTAGGCAATTGGCACGTCGTTGCAAGACGAGCGAGCGGATGCTTTAGAAGAGACTGGAGGGAGGAAGTACTAACGACGAAACGTTTACTTCTGCTGTAGTTCCCCCGAGTTCTTTCAATTAGTTGACTTTAGCTCACTATAATTACTGCAATTTCACTATACGCAGTTGTAAACGTCTGATACTCATTCCATTCGACCAAGGATGTAAAAATACCTTGAAAACGATACGAAACATGGCGTATTTGCGAATTATAATGCGGTTTGTTAATTTTTGTTAACCATTTTTTGTCCATAATGGGCTTCGTCCGATCGGATTGTCGAGATGGCGGGCACAACTAGATACCAAATGGGATTTTTTTTTGCGAAAGAACGGATTTTTCAGACCACGTTACACGTTTAAGGCACAACACGGCCTGGACGGCAGACGGGGGATGGCGGCCTGACATTGCAGATTTGTAATCCCCATATCTTTAAACGTAAAGTATCAAATTTTCCTGACATAGAAACATAGATCATATTATATTATATTCATTCTGAATAATAAACCAAAATCCGCTATTTCCACAAGAATCTCGTTTAATATTTAGTCGTGTCCACTAGCTCAGCAATCCGATCGGTAAGCCTATGGTTGTTATGGGCAGAAAACGGTATACAAAATCAATAAAACGAAACTTTGGCAGTTTTTTCACAATTACGTCGTGTTTGGAACCGTTTGCTAGGTCAAATGGAACGAGAACCAGATGCCAAGTGGAATTCTTGTGTGAAAGAATGGATTTTTTCGACCACGTAAAGGCAAAATATGGCCTGGACGGCGGGCGAATAATGCAGATTTGGAATCTCCACGTATCGAATCGCCAAGTCCCTCTGGGCTTCAGTGTCTCCAGCTACTAGGTCATCAGAGAACGCCTGTTCAAGGAGGGTTCCCAGAGAACCTTCAATGCTAACAGCCGAGCCTGAGTAACATTGCATCACAGCTAAAACCAGCGATAAGTTTACATTCCTTCTGGATAATAACCCTATGTTTTCGGTCAGGAAAATGTTTTACAACCCACCACCGATTTGATACATTACGTTTCAAGACTTAGGGTTTCCAGATCTGCAATGTCGGTTCACCGTCCGCCGTCAGGGCCTTTAATGTGGTCTCCAAAAAATCGGACGAAACCCATGGTTGTTATGGGCAGAAAATGGTTAAAAAAATTAACAAGACTGCTATTTTGGCAGTTTGATCGCAATTACGCCGTGTTTGGTCTCGTTTTCAAGGTATTTTTACATCATGGGTCGAGTGGAATGAATATCGGACGTGTACAACTGCGCATAGTGAAATTACAGTAATTATAGTGAGCTACACGATGGCAGTAAAATAACTTGTAAAGTGTAGTTAGGAGCAGTCCCTGAAATTCCAAAGTTCAAAACACCACCGTTACACCTAAGATCACTTCCCACAGTCTTTTCTCGATAATTCCAAGACCTGCAACACGATCGTTCTTAAGAGAATCGTGTAATGATCGTAGCACAAGTAGGAGCAACTCAATAAATTCCGGAATCTTTTACGCCGCCAGTTTCTTTGTGGAACGTTGAGCTACGCCCTACTAAGTTCATATGAACAGTAGTGGTGAAGAAAATTGTGTGATGCGTCGCATCAGATTTTCTAAGCGGAACTCATCAATTGCTCAATCACAACTCCCGTTCCATTGCGTTCACAGGGTTGTTCAGTGCACTGGCTACGAGAACATATGCCGCATCTGCCACGAAACTGACCAAGTTGAAACGCTCATATCGCCATGCCTTTGCCGTGGATCATTGTCGCTTGTGCATTGAACGTGTCTACAACATTGGCTGGCAGAAAGCGATAGCAGCACCTGCGAACTATGCCGTTTCAAGTATCTGACAAAAGGGGTGCCCAAGTAAGCGCTCAACTATTGGAAATTTCAACGAATTCGATAATCCCACTTACTTGTGCTCAGTTCCGTTTCACAGTTACCCTCAAGTGTGGTGATGGAAGGTAAGGGATTTTCGACCTTTTGGGCAGCGTTTACCGATTCACCAATTTTCTTCGGCAAACTGCTATTTTCCTCTGATTGATAGGCAATATTTTACTATCATGAGGGGGGGGGGGGATAAATACACGACAAAATTACTCACTGGACAAGTCAAAAGAGTTTGCTGTGCCATCGTCAGTCTATCGACAAGCAATGATGAATAGTGACTACCAATACCAATACAATTACCAATACAACTACTCTATTCAAACTATTACATTATTTGATAAACACATTCCATGAGAGCCAAGTAAGAATAAGTTACATTTATCGATTTCGACAACTTTTACTTTGAATTTTCATAAACGACGTGAACTTCATTAATTATACTAAATGGCCGGTTCTTGCTGACTACCATCCTATGACCATGCCTGTTTATGGGAAAGTAGCTTTGCATTGAAGAACTAGACACGTGATTTGGCTCTGGCGTAACTTTTAAAAATTCGTTGTGAGAACGATTCATTTTAAATAATTGTACTTGAAGAACTATGAACGTGTCCTGATTCAACCGCATTCATGCAAAATTCCAGATTCCAATTTTCCATTCGGCTGAATTCACTTATTCGAATAAATTTTGCGCTTTCAGCCAATCCTGAATTTAAGGCGTTCGTACAAGAGAAAATAGTTATAAAATAAATCATTTCAAGATAAAATGAATGTTTAGTTTTTTGCATTTATTGTGGAATAGTCAAGAACAAAATTTACAAATCGGTGTCCGGGCTGTTGTACGGCGTTCATAGTGATTGAAGAACTAGTGGGACAGTAACTACAGCGAAAGTAATCGTTTTATCGTTTGTGCTCCCTCCCACCAGTCTCATTAAAACCACTCGCCAGCTCTACTCGCCTCGTCGTGCCAATTGCCTACACGCGCCTGGAATATTTAGTTTTCGTCGTTCCGTCGTAGTTAGGTCGTGTTTCTTATCGTTTACTGGTATTTGTCAATGCTGAATCGAATGGGAAGGGTCTCGGAGCTGTGAGTTCTGATGTGCAAGAGAATAATAAACCATTGTGTTTTAATTTGCGGCGTTTCTTACAGTGGACTTGAATGATTGCCACAGGGATTCTCAGGAGCTCTCCACATCCATAAAATTTCGCCAGCCTCGACGTTTGGTTCGATGGAAGCCCCTCTCCAGCTGGATGAAGGCAGTTTAGAGTGTGGCTCTGGCATCAGGGAATTAAGATCGCCTTATGCTTCAGTTCTCAAGCACAGAAAACCCTGCAAAGTGCAGTGATGTGGCGATAATGTCAGCTTGCACTGTTAGGTCGGTGTTTGCTGCAAGCAGTTCACCTTCCAATGCTCTAGAAAACTGAGGCCAGTTAGCCTTTTGATGCTGAATCGTCTTTTATACACGTCTTTGCAGTGAAAGTTTTCGTCTGCAGTGGCCAGGTGACTGCTGTCTGTTTCTCCTGATACGACTCGTTAACCCGCTATTTTGAGTAGCTGGGTATGGGGCACAGCTGAGACATTCATGCATCACCTTCTTCCCAGCCCGTAACTTGGTGAGTTGCTCTATGTACGCCTCGCCTGCCCCAAAGTGGTGATCTCGTGTTTGTGTCGGTTCAGGCTACGTCAAGTAGTCAAAGGCTGCCAGCCACTGGTGCAACGAATTGCCTGTAAAATTATATAACGACCAGCCCAGACATGTGCCACAGCTGCCACTCCAGCCACTGCCTCGGACTGGGACTCGTGAGGGATTATTCAGCTGCTGCCCAGCGTTAGCCCTCGGCCACTGTCGATGTGGTGAGTGGGGCACCCGTTATCAGCCACCTTGGGAACACCTCTACCCATTCCAAAGGACACACCTATTTAGGGGTGTGAGTGAGCTACTCCCAGAACTTTCTTCCGCTCATTATGAGCGTATTTGAGTCAATGTGTTGTGCAACAGACAATCGATTGTGTCTGGAATACGTTGGTTACGTCGGGGTCCTGTACAATAGGCGAAATCTCTGTTCTCCAACCTGCCGAGGATGAGTTCTGCAGTCGCAACTTCAATGAAGGGGGTCCCGCAGTTTGTACTGTGCGTGAAAATAACTGAATATTTTGTTAAAGTGCGCCTCTCACACAGGGAATATGACATAGAAATTCTGAACCTCAAACTGCAGGGTGAGCACAGCGTGAAGTACGCCGTGTTATCCAGAACCTCCAACTACCCAACTCAACTACTCAAATAAAGTTAATTGTTCATTTCAGAAGAAATGCAGCGTTAAGAATAAAGATACACGACCGGGAAAACTTGGAATGAAAATGTGTTTCTAACGAAAGCAAAAGAGTTAATGTAGCATTCCGCTATTCTTAAACATGATCGTAACAATTTAAATTTTGCGAGCGTTTTGGTGGTAAAATCGGGCCTCACATTAAAGCGTAAATTTCTGTTCAACTTCGTAGGACAGCGGAAAGGAAACTTACCGAATAAACTGATCGCAACGTCGACACAACATCTGATTATTAAATGAAGCGAAATGCTTGGACAGTACGCTTCGAGCAGCTGCAACACATCATTTCGAATCGAGCGTTTAATAGTTAATTGGGGCGTCCAACAAGAACTCGAGGCACTTGTACGTGTAGTGACGGCAACAAATAATTCGTAACACAACGGAAAATCGAATTACACTAGTCGAGCTCGAAAAAAAAATCAGGTGCACCGCATAACACAACTTTTCTTAGTTCAACGTAAATTAATTGGTTTTCATGGCTTTTGCTACTAATTCTATGTATTTTTCACTCAGTTCATTTGAACTAACTAACACACCACTTCCCTGTCAGAAAGCTGTAGAACTCACAGTTCCGGAATTTTTCGTGCTGTGCACACGGTTTGTAGAAGGATAAATATCACTTTTCCGGAGTTATCGGCTAGCAGCGTTTAGAAATGGGTAGTAAGTGAAAAGACACATCGTATAGCTACTTGATTGAACTACTACCCGAATTTTTCTGTAGACTAATAAAATCTCTGATAATCTACATTAGACGCTCAATGACGGTCAGGGCATGAGTACGAGCCGCAAAATAAATTCGGGAATTTTTTCTGCCGGAATGTTTTAAATGAAATGAGTGAAAAAATATCTAGTGCGTTCCAAGACCCAACTTAGCTCTACGTCAATTCCCTTTCTACATGGCTTCTTCTACTTACTCAATTCACTTATCACTCAGTTCATTTGAACTTAGTCAAACAACATTTCAGGGCAGCAGAAAGGGGTAGCGCTTACAGTTTATTCATTGGAATTTATTGTCCTGCTCGTACTCATTCTCGGACCATTATTGAACAATTGGTACAGAGAGAATTAATGAGGCTGTAAACACGATGTTTCTTTAGAAGAATAGTAATAACTTTTGTAGAGTTATTGGGTCTTATTGGGGTTACTTATTTTGGCGTCCATGGTAACCTGCGGGCTAGATATCAAGATTGAGCTGATTTGGTACGATCGTTTTCTCTAACACACATACACACGCACCTTGTTTCCTTATTTGATGACTGTTCCTAAACCCTCGACGAGGGTTATATTAGCCATGGAAGTTGCGGTTTCGCTAATATGCAAGAGGCCGGCCCCTGCACCATCCACCAAACTCAGACCTGCGGAGGTACGCCAGGTATTTGGTCGTTAGCCAGTTGCCCGTGTGTGACCGCGCTGAAGTGACCACCTGGAGGTGTTGGTTGAAGCCCCACCTCTCAACGATATTCACTCCTAAATACATGACGTGCTTTTCAAGAAGGAGCCCGTGGCCGCCAATGCATATTGAGGGTTGATTATTCACTTTTCCTTTCAAGAGGATTAGCTGGGTTTTTTCCTCAGCCACCAACATCTTGACATGCGCGCACCATTGGGTGATGGTGTGGAGTATATTGCGGGGTTTTTCTTCGATTTGGCGGACTGACTCTGCAAAGATCAGCACAGTCAAGACATCTACATAGGCGTATGGCTCACAGTCAGTATTCATGACTCTCCTGAGAAGACCATCGAACCCTGTGGCCACCCCTTCTCAATCTTTCTCTAGATGGTAGTAGGTGGGGAGGGGGGGGGGAAGAAAACCACACCCCGTACCGTAGTACGAGGTTTTTTCCATGCCCCTCCGACCAATCACATTGTAGTATGCGGTTTTGGCCACACCCCTGGCCAATCACGTTGTAGTACGTCATTTTTTATCCCCCTCCACCCCGCCCCATTTACACCCTACACCACAATTTTCTCGTCTAAATTCAACGAAACGCAACTACCAACGCGTAATCATTTTTTCAACGTTTTGACGCAAACACACAGTAGTGAAGAGGACTGCAACCACGCCCAACGAGTCTGGACCACATTCAACATGACCACCATGATCTGTATTTAAAAATGGATGTCATCCTGTTAGCCGATGTTTTCGAAAAGTTCCGCATGGCCAGTCTAACGTATTACGAGATCCAACTGAACTTCATGATATCCATTCGGATTACCCATTGGCGCCAGTGAGACAAGAAGTCACAAAGGATATGCTTTCACCATACTGCTTGGATCTGACGGAGGAATTAAATTACACACCGGCTAAGTAGAGAAGTTACTCACCACTCGCTACAACAAGGAGAAATAAGTACTCCACTACAGAAACCTAAAATTGTACGTTGAACTGGCGCCAGTCCTAAAAAAGATTCATCGCGTGGTATCCTTTAAACAAAGGCTGTGGCTTGCTCCGTTCATCAACTTCAATACTGAATAAAGAATAGTGTCGGGGAATGCGTTTGATGAACAATGCCGCGTACGCAAAGAGTTAGGAAAACGTCCGTTCTCCAATAGATTTTCATCTGATGGCGGCCGAGAAGAAAGGGAGGTTTCATTAAGGTTATCCTCACTAGCCCCTTTGGCTCTACTCCTGTGGAACTAAAGCACTACCTCATTGTTCATAAAGCTACTTTATGGTTTATTGGTACTTCATGGTTTAGAAAGTTCAAAGGAACTGTGTGAAAGATGGGATTAGTTGCTGGAGCCATGAAAATCACCCAAGGGGGGGGGGGTGCTTAAGGAAGTTGTGGGATGCGTCGGACCAAATGTATTTTTCTCGTATACCTCTAAGAAAAGCTTGGTAGATGAGCATTGGAGGAAAGAAGATGATGTGGAAGGGCAGCGTCAGAGGGAGGGTTCCAACCATTGATCTCGTTTGAATTGAACTGGACTGTATGATAGACGTTGATTCGAACTTGATGGTACATAATATGGTACTCGATGTACTCAGTCGTATGCAAAACTTTTCACGGAAATTAGTTCTTAATTCGTAGCTTTTTGAAAAAAAAAATTTGTTCTCACGAAGGATTAAACTTACTTTTACTTAGAGATTCGCTGTATCCAAGGTTTCTCTAAGTTTTAGTTATTTAAAAGCTTAATGCTTCGATCTTGGAAATTATAGAAAATTATTTACCGAAAAAATTGTCTTTGAAGTTACGAGTTGTTTCAAAGACAATTTGAGAATATATTGTGCCATGGTGAAGAGACGGCTTGCCATTACCATCCTGTAAGGAGTCAGTCTAGTAGAAATTGAAAACTGAATTAATCCTTTCTACTGGACTATTAGATGATTGCATACATGTTGACGTGGTTTTCGCGCATTCGTCGCCCAATGATGTCCGCAGTAATGGATTGGGGGGCAAGGAGTGATGGACAGGTTTGGATACATAACTTATATAAGTTACGTTCTCAGCTTCTTAAAGTAAGTTGTAAAAAAAATATGTATTGAACCCAAGAGAACAAATGAAGTTTGATACAGAATGGAATGATGGAATTATTATGTGCAGAGTAACACGAACATCAAATCCCCGATATGGACTGAATAGTACTGGAGGTGTTGTTTAAGACAAGCAGCGAATGTTGAGGCATATTGACGGCTGCATTGAGCTTCTCTCCTAGAGGAGCGAGTTGCAGTTTGACCTGAATCGTGTGAGTGGGGGGGGGGGGTTCTGCTTATGCATCTCCTTTTATTATTGACTCTCCCTCTATTTACGCCAAACTTACATCAAAGGTAGAATAACTCAAACGAATAACTCAATAGGAAGCAAATGATATTTCGGCTAAAGACTGTCCTTTTACGTTTTCATCTCTCTGTCTCTTGTATTTATATATTTCGTTTAGTTTAAGGTATACTGTGGAAGCATATTTTTCGACGTAGGGAGGGAGAGTGGCCTGGGCCCTGTTGTCGAAAGAGCCGACCTTCTGCTTTTCGTCACCATCCTCGTCGCTCCGGAGCGTCAAAAGGGAAGCACTAGGATTAGAAATCAAATTTGATGGAGAAATTCATCCCTTGAGGGATTTTGTTTTCTCATATTTTCATGACGCTCAAGCCGAGCAAGCGCTGGGTGAGCTGCCGCCACATTCCTTTTATCAATTTTTTTTTATTACATTTTTTTTATCCCATTTGTTTGTTAAGCATCATTCAGAGGGTCTCGTTTATCGGTCGTGTGCCTAGCGTTAAATTCCTTTTATTGCTTTCATGTCTTAACTACGAAATAAAGAGTGTATGGGAGAATACAATCAGTCCCGAACTCCACCATTTTTTCAGCTGAAAGTTCTCCTCAACAATTTTCTTACTTCTCTCAGCCTCACGAAGAAGTTATAAGTTTCTGGGAAGAAAATCTACAGAGGTTTCTACGTTTCAGTCTTCCGAGTGCACATAACACCATTAGAGACGCCAATATGTTAATTGGATGTCAAGTGGGAGATGGAGCCTGAAAGTGTACCAGATACAATGGCGACCATTTTGAAGGGTTCCAATTACACATCTATTGAGTAAAGGAGTAAATAATTAATACGTCAAGCACCAAATTTCATGTCCTTCAGTTAAAATTGACTAAACCTAACACGAGTTACAAGAATGTTACAAATTTAGCATCCGAAACACAACTTGTATTAAGTACAAATAAATTAAATTCACAATTAAAATGGCAAAATTTAATTTTAAAATAATTTAGTAGACCAGCCAATTTTTCATTTTGAGAGTTACGATTTCTTGTGCTTAGGAACGTTAAACAGGTTATATTTTGTATGACATTAGGTTATGATACGTAGTAAATAGTCACGTAATGTTGTAAACAAATAATTTTGAAGGGCGGTGTTAAACTCGGCCACGCCACTCGCGTCGTAGCGTATGCTCTATTGAAGGGCCTGTAAACACGAGTTCAGGCAATTTTTTGCGACTTGGACTGACGACTATGGGAGTTTCGGAGCGAATGTAGATTTGTCGGGAAGTTGAATCTGTCGTATCACGAAGGTTTGTTGAAGATCTTCCTCGTGTCTCTCGATCCCGAAGGCGGTGAATAGTTTGAATTCCCGAATCTTTGACTCCGCCTGCAGAAAAGAAAGTGAGTGAGAGAACATCTAGAGCTGTAGCACAATTTACTGGTTTGAATACTCAATTTAATATGAGAAGTGTGTATACTGCGTGATACAGGTTGTTACGCTCCAGGCTAATTAATCTAAGGATATTTGTACAAGGAGCAGCTTGTTGTTTCATCACTACTGAAGTGGTCCCCTCATGGGAGGAGCTAGTTTCTCCTGGGGCGTTATGGCTTCAATTCAATGCTGTCTAATGGTACCAGTACACACTCGCTGAGACAAGATGAGAGCAGGCGAGGGCAAGAGTTGTAACGTACTTGGGGAATTGTCTCACAATTCACCTGTGTACAGAACACGCGTGAAAGTCGTGTCTGGGCCCAAAAGAAAAGAACAAATTAAATACACTCAATTATACTCACTTGATGAGATAAATAAAATAATGGCTCTCAAGAAGGTAATGGGAAATGAAATTATAAAGCGATTAAGACCCACTTGAATTTAATCAGGAAAAACTCGAATGAAATGAACTCCTTTTAGAATGAAATAAATAACCTATGCTCGGATTGTATTAATAACAATAAAGGGACAATGGGGAAAATGAAACACCAAGCTCCGATCGCTTACCTTACTTCACACAATATAAAGGGACGTTTAAGAACTGATTCACTGGCTTAGGAAAAGGGGACGATTCGTCTGCGAAGTCAGTAGCCGTTCTGATGAAGAAACATGGCTCCACCGCTAATATAAACAGCGGCGAACTGCATGGGTGACAGTCAGTGTTGCCACTTCTGGTAGTCCACCGCAAACCATTACAGAGTGTACACAGTGTGCTTGTCATGTCTCGCTCTGCCTCGCAAGGCCATGCCTTGGCCTCGCCTGCGCTCGGTCTGGGAGCAGTTTTTGGCACGAGTCAGAGGGCCCGAGTGACCCGAGATCACCTGAGAGCTGAGCGCGAGACACCCCTGTACACTCTCGTCTGTACTCGGACTCACAGTCGCTTTGAGTTGTAGTTCATTGTTTTGAGTTGTGCTTGCGGTTAAGTTGTGATTTTGTAGTCGAAATGGAATGGAAAAAACGAGACCACGCTTCAGTTTCTCGAGGCTTATCATGCAGAGGTTTTCAGTGCTGTTTTCATCCACCATCTCCTACGTCTCCAGGGTTTTTTTACTTTCGTCTTCTTGTACGTATACACGTACTTGAAATAGGCAAATGACAACAGAAATGCAGTCGCTACTTCTACATCAAGAGTCTCCTCCATTTCAACAATCACCAACCAGACAACACCACCAACGTGCACTGGCAGCGAACTAGGCACGAGCCTCCTCGGCATGGCCCCTCAGCGAGAGTGTACTGATACCATAGAGATTTTTGGGTGTGCTTGTTGTCAGTGACGTGCCAATGCTGCAGCATAGCTTAAAATGTATGCTTGGCACGTATGATGACCTTCCCCTTGGGTACCTTGTACTTACAAAAAATAATGCATATGTTGATGGAGAGAAGTCTAACACTCTATCTTGACTACTGTACGTACGCCTCTTTTAAGAGAAAAACTAAGAAATGAGAAGCGCATGGGTGGACTGTATTATCAGGAGGATAGGAGTAGATTCCCGTCGCACAAAGAACAGCGCCCAATACAAACACAAAATGAGGAAAACGTGTGAAGGACGTCGGACTCGAAAGGGTTGGGTCTAGAAGAACGTGGACATGAAGAATCCGAGGGTTAGTGGGGAAAAAAGGAAGGAAAAGATCGAAATTTGCACAAGGCGGGGAACATGCAGAAACGCAACTGAACTGCAGGGTGGTTAAAGGGCGAGGAGGGCCCTTCAAGAGCGAAGGAAAGAGGTAAAGGGTAGAGGACAAGCATTCCATGTTCGCGCCGTATCGCCAGAACTTTGTCGGCGGAAAACAACTCCTAACCCCGTAATTGAGATCAAACACTAATATTGATGTAGAGAAGTCTAACATTCTCTAGACTATATTGAGTAATTACATAACTTTCCTTTCTCCTTTGTAGAGCCAAGGAAAGTAAAAAACGAAAGACTACTTCACTACTTTGCTGGAGGCTATTGTTGTCACATTTAGGTTCTCTGGGTATCTGAAGCCATCAGCCAACTACAAGTCCCATCAAAAGCTACCTCTAGTCGCTACAGAAAGGAAGGAAGGATCACAAGTCAGGAGCCTGTTTGCAAGGGTTGATATGAGGCCTAGACTTGTGGAATGCCTCATACAATAGGTAACTGGAAGTAGAGTGAAAGGTTTAATGAAAATTAAAAACCCTTCAAATTATTTATTAAACCACGTTAAAGGCATAAAACGGCCCGGACGGCGGACGGACATTGCAGATTTGGAATCCCCATGTCTTGAAACGTAAAGTATCAAATTTTGATTGGGGGGGGGGAAAAGTTGTAAAACATAGGGTTATTATTCAGAATGAATAAACCAAAATCATCACTTCCCAGTGCGATAGTCAGTAGGTACACTGACGTTGGAGACACAGCAGAGTGATGTCTTGAGGCCCACACTTACCTGCAGTTAAAAACAGCGGATGTAGCGGAGGAGTACAAGGGAGGAAGTTGGCAGGCGAACAGGTTGTTCATTGCCTGAAGCTCATCGTCGAAAGGTTGCTCTCCTTTGTGAGTTCAATCCCTTGGAGGAGCCTTTCTGAGGCGACAATAATGTATAAGGTGACGATACTTATTGGAGATGCGAGATCGCAGTTAATTCCATGAAGGTAGTACCCGATAAATGTTCTGTGTCACATTATCTGCCTTTCCTGTTACCACTGTCATAACAAGTAGGGCCTACAACGTGGCACAATTGGTCCTGGCCAGGTTATGCAATGGATTACCAAGGAGAACAACGAGGTCAGCCTTGAAGAAATGCCTGAGTCCTACCTAGTGCAGAGTGCGAAAGAGACCTGCAACTACTACTGCTAGTATCTCATTCTGATGCTCAACATCAAGCAGATGCAGCCTGAATTCCCCAATTTTACGACCTACCTCCGTCCAATAATTTGTCTCCCCAAGCCTTAGCAGCAACGACAAACACTCGTACATACAGGGTAATACAGAGGGTATTCTGTTAAAACATTAACGCAAAGTACTTGTCTCACTACAAGCCCTAGTAGCCACGCTAGGGAAGAGCAATTGGGATGACTCGCCATCTCACTTCGTGACAATACCATTTAAGTGACCTCAGTGTCTCATCGTAACCTCAATCAGTGCCGCTACTCCTAACTCACTGAATTTAAGTTCTACCCATACATAGTTGATAGCTGTGCCGCCATTCACTTATAAAAACTTTCCTCATGAAGAGGAACGCAGGGCTGCTTTTCAAAAATGCTGGCAAATGTGTCGAAATTTCACTACTGCATTTCACTACTTTGCAATTACCTAAATCCTACCTTTAGAAATTGTCTGCGCAAGGGGGAGATTTTTCGGTTTATGTGTGGGAGTCCATGGTCCTGACAGACTGAAACTTCTCGTCAAGCTTTTCTTCGTTTTTCGTTTTATTGTCGAACTATCAGAAGCATCATCCCGATTGACGCTGAGCCGGCTTCCACCGCTTCGAGGCGGAATGTCTCGCACTGTGGAAAAATTAAACAAGAAAAATGTTAACTGAAACATTAGGCATAACCTATTTTATCGCAACTTTGTCCTAGACAGAACAAACCTGATGAATTTCATTGAACTGTACATATTAATGACCGTAACCAAAGCTTATTTTTCGTTGATTTGAGGTGTTGTAAGATTAAGACTTTGAAGAATAATAAGATGGTACAGTTACCACTTATAAATTGGCAGGATCACAGCTCGCTGAGCCTGACAATTGTTAATCAGCATGGGCTTCAATAGCAATTACTCAAACAGGTCAAACGTGTTCATTAGTAGGGATTACTACAGCTGCCATTAGAAACGGCGAAGTCTCTGTTCACAAATCTCCCAGTCTATTAATACAAGAAGCAAAGCTCGGGGTGTTGAGAGATGTAGTGTATGAGAAAAATCACGAGGCTGGAAAGAAAAAGGCAAGTTGGAGGAGTAACCAGAAGACTTCCTTATGAGAGGAGGATGACTGATTGTGAGAGGAGCCACAAACAGAGGGAAGTTATGATGTTAAGCAGAACTTAGGAAAGGCAGGTGAATACAGAGGATGTTATGTAAGTCCTCCCACACTTTCATCCTTCCTTTTGGTTGGTCTGCAAGTGACCAAAGTGAGGAACAACATCTTTGAGCAAGTGCAGATCTGAGAAACTAACTCGTGGGATTCGCTTACTCCGCAACAGTGCTCCATGCTTACTGCATTGTAGAATCATAGCCGATCATACACTAAAGATATAAAAGTAACACGCACTAACCTGCAGCAGCGTGCAAATACACGAGACTTCCGTATTTATTTGGAGGGGCCTCCATGTCGGTTGTTTCATCTTGACTCGTGTCGTCCAAATAATGACTCCTGAGAACATCAAACTTCCTTAACAACAGGGAAATCGCCTTAATCTTATGCAGCATCGTATTTGTTCAAAACCATGAGCAAGTACTTCACTCTTCTTATCTAGGTTCTAGGCATTGTGTATATAGACTACAAACTATATCAGTGATAATGCTTATTGCGTTTATTAAAACTAAACTCACCCCTTCCGAGATCTGGCTAATGATCCGTATCCCAAATTTGAGTCGCTTTCCCCAAAATAGCGCAAATTTCTCGCTGATCTGCTGAAATGACCACTTTCATTGACATTCCCCTGTCAACATAAAATTTAATGAGCATCGCGAAAAATTCAATTTGCCAAACTTTGGCAACCACACGTTCAGTAATGTTCCTCACACTATCGGCCTATGTTGAGCAAGGCGTTTGGGAGCTATACACCTTCTACAGTGGAGGGTGGCCAAATAAATGTCTGCCTAAGTGTGCTTACAGATGGTCTCCCTGAGCCTACTTGTAGTCAAGCTCAAGTGGTAGATGTTGCAGGCTGCTCTGATTTGCTTCTGGTCCCTTCGTCATCAAAAGTAAGTTGGTTTACAGAATAGTCCACCTTGCTCCAGATTGCCACTCGCGTGATTGCTAAATAATTCCAACAACCTTGGATTGCCTCCTGATCCTTCATCGTCCAAAGTGTCCTGGTTAATAGAATTACCTCCAATATCGACTACTAGACTGACAGCTAGGGCTCTCAGTATTTTTCACCACCTTAGCATCGATGGTGGAGCACTGAGCCTAACACGGCTAAAGAAGAACAATGTATATAACAGACACATATTCCACTCCATCAACTCGCACAGGTTCCTCTCTGAATCAGTTGAATTGGTTCCGCCCAGGTGGTAAAAGCCCCCCACCCAATCCCTGACCCGCAGCTGGATACGTAACATGTGGTTTCACTAAGGCACCATACATCATTACATTTCTGATTTGGCACTCGTCATTGACTAAATAGGATTTAATCAATCAACCTCCCATGTCTTTGCAAAATGGTAAAACTTACCCTCGAACCACTATTTTTGTTTCGCTCCAAAGACCGGAACCAATTTGATTTGTCGTCTGAAGCAGATCCTCTCCTCCAATTTCTCGAATCCTGTCGAAGAAAAAACACACAGTCACACTTGCATTATAATGTAAACAAGGTTCTCTCACATTGGCAACACTGTTGTGTGCTCTGAAAATCGTAAACAACTCCTCTTTTTCTTTAAACGAATTTTTCTTCAACAAGGCTCCAATATTGACATTTCCGTGCATTCCGTTTTACATTACTGGCTCCACTTCCAGCAGCATTTTACATCTTGGCTTACCCCACGATTGGTACGAGACCTACGCTTGAAGTTGGGAATGGTTTAAGCAAATACTATGAAACATTTAAATCTGCATCGTGAAAATATGCTGTAGTCTATAATCAATTACAGTTTTCCCATTTGAAGTGGAAATGTTTCCTCAATGAAATTGTACTTTTCCCATTAAAATATTCCATTTCAAATCGTGTTCACGCCCAATCATTTAATATTAAGTACTTCGCATAGCTATTTTGTATTGCTCATCTTCGTCCTCGACATAGCTTCTGAGACTGCCCCAACACTCCTAATTTAAATTACGAAACTAACATGCTTATTCTTATTCCTTGGAGCTACAGTGTGTGTGTGAGTGTGGTGTTATAAAGACGGGGAGGGAGGAGAGGAAGAGATGTAAGTACAGGCAATGGAAAACTCGTAAAAATAGGCTGTCATTGACTCACAACAGAGGTAATAAGAGATAATGTGCACAACTGCCAAGATACGTACAAACGAGAATAATAGTTGAGTATCACGCTTGCGAATTAAACAAAAGGAGTCAGCTATTTCGCCCAATGGTTGAACGATCACAGGGAGAAGCTCAGTAGGGAAGAATAAGATGAGGTGGGAAAGTACTTTGGAAAATTGGTCCTATCCGCAATCTAAAATGACTGGGATGGGAAAACCAAAAAATTATGTTGAAGTTTCGACGATTAAGGAGTCATTAGTAGATGTTTAAATTACATTTATCGTGCAAAAAATCGGAAAGTGTAAAATGAAGAAAAAACAATTTTTTTTAACCGCAAAACAGTTCAATTATTAGCCTTAGATTTCGTTATCGTTCAAAAGCCCTGGCACGTACTTAGCATTCATCGAACCCAAACCTGTGGAGGTACAGTATTTTTTCATTTAGTCAGTCTCCCGTTGAAAAACTGTTGCCGTGGGTCACCACACAATGATATAACTGTGAGCAATCCTTATCATCTGGGAGGAGTTCTTAATCTGGTTTCCCACCTGATCTAATTATTTACCTGGATGGCAAGTTTCAAAAGGAGAGATCAACTGTGACCACGTTTTGTCATAGCCTTGTTCGCAAACGAGGTGAAATGGTTATAAGCTTACTTAGTAGCAAAGCTTGCAGATTTGGTCGATCAGAAGAGTTTTGATAGAAGGGCTGCCAAGCGACACAAAGATCAAAAGGACCAGCGTGTTGAAAAGCACAACAAAACCCTGCAAATTATTACACAACGGTTTATTATTCTCATGAACAGCTTGACCTAGTATTACTGCTCCGAGACCCATCCCATTCGATTCAGCATCGAAAAATACTAATAAACCATACGAAACATGACCTGACTACAATGGAACTATGAAAACTAAATATTCCCACGGCGCCAGGCGCCTGTAGGCAATTGGCACCACGTTGCGTGTCGAGCGAGCGGGTGGTTTTGATGAGGCGAGAGGGAGGGAGTACTAACGACGAAACGTTGACTTCCGCTGTAGTTCCCGCGAGTTCTTTCAATTAGTTGACTTTGGCTCACTATAATTACTGTAAGTTCCCTAAACGCGGTTGTACACGTCTGATACTCATTCCATTCGACCCAGGATGTAAAAATACCTTGAAAACGATACAAAACACGGCGTATTTGCGATTATACTGCGTTTTGTTAATTTTTTTACCATTTGTGGTCTATAACAACCATGGGCTTCGTCCGATCGGATTGCCGAGATGGCGGGCACAACTAGATACCAAATGGGATTGCTGTGCGAAAGGACAGATTTTTTAGACCACGTTAAAGGCGTAAAACGACCTGGACGGCGGACGGACATTGCAGATTTGGAATCCTCATGTCTTGCAACGCAAAGTATCAAATTTTGAGAGGGGGGGGGGGTTGAAAAACATAGGGTTATTATTCAGAATGAATAATAAACCAAAATCAGAAAAATCAGTGAATCCCTTCCTATGACTCCTCATGGCTACGAATAAAGACGAGATTATTCACTGCTCGTGGCCACATATCGCTGATGTGCAACGAGAAAGACAAACCAGAATTGAAGAAGACCCGAGGTCCTCAAAAGAACTCACTCTAGCAATCACCTGGCCATTCAAGTTATATGGTTGATGGTGTGGAGTGGATCATGAGGGCGTACTCGCACATTTCTCAGAGTTGATCGCATCACTTAATCCGTTGACTGCGTGTGCCTCAGAGATTGAAGGGACCCTGCGAAATATTTTTAGATCGTTGGCAAAAACTGTACGTCTCCAGAAAAATTTGCGTCGCTAACGAAAATCAGAAGAAACATAGGCCCAATATGTGAAACCTGAGGTTACCTGAATGTATTTGGAATGGGTCTGGAAAACGACCCGACTCGACCCGTACTCGATTCTAACAACTTAAGAACGATCAGTAAGGTAATCCCTGAACTATTCAAGTAAGGATCTACTGAGAGAGTGAGGAACTTCATCGAAACATTTGGAGAAATCAGTGCAAATACAATCCCCCTGGCCACCAACTTCAAAAGCATCGGGAATGATCTGCTGGATAGCTGAAAGTTTTGTGACCAGCCATCTACCAGAGCCATGTTGGTTCAGGGACAGAAGTTTTACGACCAGTGGCATGATCCAGATGAAACAGTTTTTATCTACAGATAATGGAAAGTGAGCAGGTAGGACGATACTCCTCAATCCCTTCTTTGGTATGGGCGTGAAGTAGGAAGTCTTCTGTACTTAGGAAACCGTAACCATTGAAGGGGTTATATCAAAATGGATCCATAGTGAATGCGAAAGGCTATCAGTAGTTTTTACGAAGAAAGGGAAGGACACCATCCAGTCCCATATCTTTACTTGACAGAAGGGGCGTATCATCTCCAAAATTAAACTATCTACTCCAAACCAATTTTTTTATTGGTTCTGATGAAGTCAGTCTATCCTTGACCGTTGCTGTGTAGTATCCCTTATCCCTTTTGATAACGACTATCCACAATTTCTTTGTGAGTGACCTAAATCGTAGAATGAGCGAGGTTAAGTCTGAAGAAAAAATCACGTTGCATACTTTATGGGGCTGAATTTGTTTAAGGCGGA
This sequence comes from Pachypeltis micranthus, assembly GCA_020466155.1. Taxonomy (NCBI): domain Eukaryota; kingdom Metazoa; phylum Arthropoda; class Insecta; order Hemiptera; family Miridae; genus Pachypeltis; species Pachypeltis micranthus. The sequence goes on from CM035772.1 coordinate 39,328,247, forward strand.
GAAGGCGTGAATAAGGGATTTCCAAAGCGTTGGCCACAGACTTATGTGTTAAAAGAGTTTGGCGTGGTGTCGCCTCCGGTTCCTCTGGTTGAATACATTCAAGTACGTTGAGCAGAATATGTGTTTTTTGACATACTTTGAAGCTTAGTTGCACATCCGCTCTGTGTACGTCTCAACAATCATTTGCGTGCTTTACAAGTCAATGCACTCAGAGGTCTTTTTTTCTTTCTTCGTTTCCAGACTTTGAAATTCGTATTTATTTTATTTTGTTTAAAATCTAGTTTAAAAGCTCAATTATTCTGATGAAGCTCGTTGTTTCGTTTCGCCCGTAATAAATTGATTGATTATTTCGTTTGGGGGCTTCTCATCGTCCCATCCCTGTGCCTTTCTGAAGGTAATTCGCACGTTTCCATTGGTCACAAGCACAAATTTAGAACTTTCTTCCACTCCCAAATTGAGAATTTTCTCGCGATTTAAATCCGGCTTTCACTCTCGAAATCGGAATATTTCAGTTTCAAATTTGGGATTGGGAATAGGTGGAGTTCCTGCAGGATAACGTTCATTCGGCGACACGATTTAACGCATTTCGAAAGTTGTCAATTTTTGCGTAAATACGTTTTGTCACGTGGAGTCAGGTTTATGGTACGAGCCACGTAATTGACTGCTTTGAAAGAATCCAGGAAGGAGACGGAATAAGAAGAAAAAGGTCGCGGTTGGTCAATTGAAGACGAGGTCGGCCTCCTTTACCTTAAATAGAAGCTTGAGCTCCTTAAGGTCGTTTCCCTTTATAAGGATTACGCTTTTAACCCCTTCCTTCTTCATCACATCGTTTTCTTCTTTTGGTCGACCTTCTGTTCCTCGCATTGTCAGTTTTACCGCATATTTTCTAATTATTACGCACCCCTCGAGGTTTCAGGTCAGGGAGATCATCGCGAAATAATCCTCAGAATAGACATATAACCCTCGTAGGTAATGACAGATAAAATTGAGGGAAATATGTAAGAAATATTAAATTCTCAGAAACGATTTTCAAATTTGGCGTGTTTCCCGTCTCTAATTTTTCGGGTTAATGAACGTAGCCTCACGCCTATTTATGTGCCAATTTTGAGGCCTATAGGTGAGTTGTGATACATATCCGCAAAAAAATTGTGCGAATGAGTCTACGTGTTAGTGTATGTACATTAAACTGGTTGACGTCAAGGTTCTCTCTGCATAAAAAAATCATCCAAATAATCACGAAGAAAATCCGAGGTTGAAAATACGCACTTCCTCAAGAATTAAGACTAGGAAAATTACAGCCCATTTCCTGCGACTGTTGGTTAAATAGCATATTCTTCCACCGAATGAAAAACGGCACATTGTTAAAATATTGGTCGACGGGGAATGGCAGAGATGGGTAAACTCCATCCATTCCATCCAACATTCTATTCCAACGAGATTTAAGAATAGTAATAACCTGTTCAGGCTTTTAACCTATAATTTCAACAACTTTCCAGCTGCATCTGTTTTCAACAGTTTCTCGACGGAATTGAAAAAGAGGGTTATTGACAACCACACTAAAACTAAAAAACTCTCAAAACAGTGGGGCATCCCAGAAAATGTCGAAATCCAAACTACCATCGTCCCCTTCACTGACTTTTTGTTCGCAGTTTTCATATTTCAAGTCCACAATAGTCCCAAAATAATCGTCTCGGCAGTCTCATAAATTGCCTGAATTATGTTTACTCAATAACGTTCTGAAACCTTAAGTACTATGGCTAGTCGTCTTAAAGGGAAAATTAGATAGCCAACAATGTGCTTTGACGGCCACAGGCTATCTGTCTAGGCGTGATTGGCTACTGTCCCATTGCCCAGGGTAGCACACCCAGAGCCAATCAAAGGAGAGTACTAGCCCAATCCTCAAGAGATCAGAGCACCAAGGCCTGTAATACTGCACCCACTGAAACACTCCAAATTGCATGGCGGACAAGTGGAGAGTGTGAAGCTTCCTCCGCTCTAGGCCTTCCTCTATTCAACGAAAACTAGTTGCTCTACATGAAAGGTAATATCAAGTGAGATAGAAACCCTCGTCGAAGGGATGTGACACGTACGAGTGTTTTCTCAACATCTGTCAACGTCTCAGGAGAGAATGAGTTCAGCCAGATCACTGGATGAGCCAGTTCCTTACAGGACATGGCAACTTCGATGTGTGGCTCCAAAGGCTCTCTATCCTGCACGTCTTGAGCCTCAAGTGTGGAGGAAACAATAAACCACCTGCTGCTCCGCTGTAGTTTTTAAAACAGAGAGCAACAGTTATTGGAAGAGCATCCAAATCTAGCTTTGACTGCTACTAACCAAACTTATAACTGTTTCCCCAGTTCCCAAAGAAGGTTGATATGTCCCTCGAAACCTGCCACCCACATAAATAGTCCGATCAGGTGGGAAATCAGACTGAGAACTCCTCCCAAATTCCACAGGGTCAGAAGGAAGCAGACCTTTGAGTGATAAATTGTGGGTATGAACGTAATGTTTTTACAGTGAATGTACGTAATTTAATAGTTCAGCTGTGATGGATAGAAGGATAAGGAAAGAAGATTGGTTGATATCTTATCGTGTACATTGACATGCTTCTTTCTTTTTTGTTTTGTCGTGACCCTCACTGTTTTGTAGTATGAAATTATTATGGTCTTTGTTCGTTCCAGTATCAAGTTTTTGTCGAAAATAATTTGTGTGAATGTATGCAAATGATCTGAACTACTTGGCAGTCAGAGAAAATGGAAGAGAGGGTCGTACGGCTCTAATATACCCTGATAATGAAATAAAACTTCCAGCCATTCATTCTCAGTCAGCTCAAGCAATGATAAAGATGTTAAAATGTGTTTAACACTTACGACAGTGTCGGGGGAAGGTTTGTACTGCTTGTAGCGAGACAAAGGGTCAGGTTCGTCTGTCTTTGGGGTGTTGACTCCTGAATTGACGACAGTCTTCTTTGACTTGCCTGTTTTTCCGGTGAAGAAGGCTTTGATCCTTTGAGTGAGACCTTCTTTGTTGGCACTGCTCCTATAGAAAAGACACTGGGTTGATCAGGGACGTAAAAGGACGTTTTATCAAAAATCTGTAGAAAACTCAATTTTTTTTAGCTGCACATACATGAGACGTAAATTTTCAATTAATTATTTTTCATGCATACCTAACATTCCTGTCTACTCCAAGGGGTAAGGAAAGTGAAAAGGTAGCAACAGAGATCATGAAGGAAAGCTTACTTTAAAAGTATATTTTTAAAAACATAGACACCACTGCTACTGAGCTCTCCCACCGGCTCCTGCTGGCAGTGGAACAGTTTGGCCCTCCTGGGAGAGGCGAAAAAACCATGCTTCACACTCCCCAGTATACCTAGGAATACCTGCAGTAGGACTCTTGGATAAAGCTATACATTATGGGGAATAACCGAACAACTGATTCGAAAATAGAATTCCCGGAAGAAATGTACATGTACTCACTGCACTGTGGCCAATGGACTGTCTTTCTGCAAAAGCATAATGAGTCATACAGTTCCCCCATAAACACAAATGTGCAGTAAATAGTGAAACCCTAGCTATACGCAGGATAGTCAGTGCCAGAGATGACACTGATCATAAAAGTTTGATATCACAGGTGACATTTTGACTGACAATATTGTCTCTGAAATCAGTGCGAGTTGGGTCAAGGGTGTCAGGGTTGCCAGTTGAAAGATTCCAAAGGAATGAAGAACATCATATTGAGGTTTCATGATCTCAAGTTAAATGTAGTTGGGCAGTTGGGAATACTCATACATGATTGGGGATGGTGACACTTTTGGAAAAACCTATGTCTTTATGATGAATATTTTAGTAGATACCGTTGACTGAATGAAGTTCATGCCCTACTTGAGAGTGATCGTTAAGGGACGTGCGTCAAATTGAACACGGTTCTTTAAACTTTGTTTCCCGAGCTTGATGTTAATAATTGGTTAAATTATTCTTACTTGTAATTTTTAGAAGGCGGTGTGTTAGTTATCATCGTTACTGACAGATCGTTTTCTCGGTTGAACTTAACCTCTTCAGTACCATCAGCTCGTCCTCGAGCTCTTGACGTGTCCTTCATTTCATCCGACGTTTCGATTGGAGACTCCTCAATGCGTGACAACTGTCTGTCCAATTTATGAGCTGCAAAAAAATAGGAAGGCTCATCTAGGGTAATATTTGGGTAATATGTTAACTAGAACGTGCACTTAGTTCATGCTAAACACGTACCGTATCGTTTCACATGTACGTCTCGGTTGAAAGAGACTGATCTGTTGGGTCTCCTGCTACAAAAAACAACTATAAGTCAACAGTCAACGTATCCACAGTTTCTGGCGGGAGCCTTACTCAAACTCGCACTAACCTGTCACTGCGAGTACTGGCTCTCGACTCCTGGTCACTGTTGTTTGACGTTCCCGTGGACGATTTACTTCCCCGTACGTCGCTGAGGCGGGACGATGAGCGGAAGTCGTGGTCTTTCAACGACCTCGACCTTCTGATATCAACGGACATGGGACCATCTCTAGAACACGAAGAAAGCTGTGAAAAGTGAGCAGGAGGAGATACATGGGAGGGGGAAGGAGGAGGATGTTTATATCAATATCAAAATCAACTTTTATATAATGTTTATACAACTGTTCAGTGGTTTGGAATCGTAAGCACAAAATCACTTAACCACTTGAAAACACTTAATCAAAATAGTTATTGCTATTTTAGAAAGTAGGATATTTTGTGTTTTCGGCACTTTGACGACAATATTTATTTGTAGTTTGGTTTGGGTCTCTTTATTTCGGTGCTCTGTGTTGATCTGTAGGCTGAATATCGAATTTGCGTTCTTTCTCAGTCGTATTCAGAGACATACACAAACCATTTTCTCAAACGGTGTTTTTTGGACTCAAAAGATTTTCAAATGTGAACATCTGAATAGAAAACTACAAATGAGAAAAAAAAATCAGCCGTTCGCATAACGTTTGATTTTACTTAAAAATAAAATGAATATTTCAGGGCGTAATTGTTCGGCTGAAACAGTATTTCACTCCACTTGACCTCAGTGCTGTGTATTATGACACCTTATAATATTGATGTTCCTCAAGAGTCATTTTTCTTACATTCGTGACGTCCAACGAAAGCCAGTCTCTTCAGGAACAAACTCATGACGGATATCATTTTGGAACAATGACAGGACGCATCACTTTTAAACTACATCCTCCTATTCAAGTTCTCCTTAGACTTCTTCCCGTTCTACAACTCAACGCGCCTCAGGGGATCGAACTACTCAACCAACTGGGAGTGTGGACGGGTGCCAATGCCCACTAACGGTTTCGGACTTAAAAACAACTAAATCACTCGCGAAGATATTGTGGAAACATATTTCAATGATAAAACCAGATGGTTGGTTTATTGTTTCTGACGGTGACCTAACCGACGAAATCGATATGACAGTACAACTCAAATTTGGTCTAGAAATAAACAATCGTCATAACTTCGTTTTATTTTCGAAAGGGTTTTGACAATTTCCTCGTAAGTTATATAGTTGATATTAGTTATGGAAGTCGAGCAGAGATCGCAAGTTGGTTCATCGAACGGAAGAGGCTGAAGAGGTGAAGCTGAGGATTTAATTCCCAAGTACGTGAAAGAAAAAAGTAACCATCGTACCACAGCTGTGTCACGTAGTGTGAAGGAAGTTCAGCACCAAACTTTGAAAGCGAACTTCACACATCGGAATAATAATTAATCGGGTTTTCAATTATTTCAAAAACGGCTATAACGATTAAGATCAAACTTACGAAGTACTCTCAACTAAGTGGTACCCACATTTTGTACTTCATAAATGCTCCCGTAAAACCGCGTTGAACGAAGATATAGCGCCCGTATATGTAGCAGGTCGTCGAATTTACGGGGGCTGCAGAAAGTCGTGTGTTACTACGCACCAGTTATTTTATGAACGTGTTTTGTTAAAATCAGGAATAAAATGTATTAATGCATATTATATGCGTACTAATGGGTTTTACTTCCCATCCACTAAAGGCAAACAGGAAGACCGATGCGATTACGTTATGTTATTAGTAATTTTAGCCTCGACGTCGAGTCTGCTGTTTGAACACAACATTTTGAAGGTAGCAGATACTATTTAATAGTTTACTGAGTGGCTATAGGTGCGATTCACGTCATTTTCAGCTGTCTACTATTCAGCGTTTTGTTTTTTTTTAAATACTGGATAGTTCTATTTCAGGGACTCTGCTTTGAAAATGCAACCTTTTTGAGATGGCAGATAACATTTTATAGTAAAGCTGATGGATGTGGAACTCATTCACGTCGTTTGCAAGTATCAACTAATAAGTCAATTTTTGAGCTATCAAATTCATCAAATTTGGATTTTTCTGTAAGTCGAAGTCCACGAAACTATTGTAGCAGACTCGGGTTTTTCGACTCAGTTATTTTTAATCCGAATCCACCACGCAGATTTCCGATGTCAACTAATCAACCAAAAAGTCAAATTTTGAATTTTTGATGAGCCGCCGTGTTCTTAGTTCACACTTCAGAGAGAGCAGAGAACCGTGGTTTTACCAAACATTGAGGGAACTATCAGAAAGAGTAGCGACCAACTTCAACTAATGAGTCAACGTTTTTAGTTCTCGAACTGGATAAAACAGCATACTTTCCCCACGCTTTCGCTCATACCACTAACACACACACAAATAATGCTCACAACGGTACATTACTCCACTAGGGGTGATAAGGCTCCAAATGGCAACGGAGCCATAATCGGGCAGTCAGGCTCCTCCACGCAGCTTTACCCAAGAACGACGGCAGACCGTCCACTGCATCCCCCATCCCACCCCTTCAACTCAGGACCCTCATATGCAGCTGTTGGAGGCTCAATGGCAACCAGCCAGTGTTAAAAGGAAAAATACCAACGAAGCGGGAAATCCCCTCCCCAATAATGGTCAAAACAACGATGAGAGGGCCTAACACTTCTTAAAATCCCCCACCCCACCGAAACTGAATGTAAGAGAGGTTTTTGCTGCGATTCGATGTAACCCATTTTGGCTCCCAACTATTGTATAGCCCCTAGACTCATGGGGCAAGGGGGCTGATCATGGACCCTGCAAACGAGTCAGACATCTCGTTGCGGACAACAAGCGACCTCGACAGGGCCCTTGTGACCTTAAACAAAACAAATCTCCTGAGCCAGACAACATAGAAAGCAATATGCTAAGGGAGGCTGAGCGAATCCTCTCCTGTCGCCTTCTTTATTAATTTAGTGACTGTCTACAGGCCAGGCGGTTCCCCTACACAGTGGACATTTGCGTGTGTCGTCGCTTTTCAAAATGGGGGCGACCACAATCAGCCAGATCCTCGATCATGGAGACCATTTCGCCTTCTTTACATATTGTACAAAACGTCAGAGATCTTGATGTGGCAGTCCCCTGAGGGAAATCCTGGCTTTGGCAGAAGGATGCCACAATGAGGAGACTCAGAAACCAAGCACTCAAGCAAGCAAACTCCAGCCAAGAAAGTGGAGAACCTGTAACAAGTTGACTTCACAAAGGGAGAAGTGAAAAGGGTCGATGAAGCACATGGTGACTTCATTTGGCACAGCTGCATCATGGAATGTTACTTTTTCCATTGATTGTTTCGCTCCGTATTATAATTGTATCAAAAAGTTGCTAACCCGTTGTTTCCAATTCCTCTGTAGAATATGTCGAAATTAATTTCTGGATGGTTTTGCTATTGCTAAATACGAGTCCAAAATCTCAGAGGTGCCCTCTGCTCCACTCGTTCCCAAAGCAGCACCACTCGTCTAAAGTTGTGTTAGCGTATTTAGAGTTTCCTTTCTGGCTACATCAGGCGTTTCTTAATCTTACCCTGTAAGTATGCCAGACATTCCTAGAACTTTCTGCACGTCTGTAACGTCCCTAAAGCATTTCTAGAATCGTTTAATTGTGAATGCATTAGTCATCTTTAGTACCTCGTTTGTAGTTTTGAATAGTTAGTAGGCGCCCTAGAAAGGTCCCGTCCATAAATGTATTAGATATGTCTGAAATCGGCACGACTATTTACATCTGTACGGCTACTTCAGACTTTCTTGGATGCTTCTAACTCAGGTATAAGGAAGAACATCTTTGAATAAAACAGGCGCTCCTGGAACCTATCACCTTGAATGTATCATTAATATCCTTCATGACCATAATAAGGTTTCATTAAAGTGTTAAGAAGGAGAGTTATATACTCGCCTGAAAAAATACCCGGTGTAGCAACAATACAGCTTTCCGCAACCCTAGTCGAGAGTTAAAAGTTAAGAAAAAAGTAGATAATATTTCAGAAATCAGAAAGTTATCATGCGCACTATTTTTCGTTCAAAAGTACCATTTTGAACTTGTAACACGTTTTTAGGCCTTTCGTTTCCTACAACGACGCAGAGCGAAAATTACGACCAACAACCAACAAAAAATCCGGTTGTCCAGCGAGTTGCACGCGATCGCGTCATCAGCCTCGCCTTGTAAGGAGAACTCCTCTCCCGCCTGTTCGCTTGGCATCGCCTACTCAGTGTAAAACGGGAATCCTGGCCGTTCTTCGGCAAACGGAAAATTTGTATGGGGAGTAGGTCAAAACGTACCTGTCAAATTTCTCTACGCACCGGCAACGAACTCGGCAATTCTGTCAAACCAGCAGGTTGTCACGGACACTATAACGAGGACTGTTAGGAACTGCAGGATGGAATTCATAGCCCTCACCTAGTTGAAAGGAAATGTAGAGTGGAAATCTTTTTAGTATCAACTGCCTCTTATGCTATTCACAGTCAGCGGTAAGCGTTTCCTTAATTCACAAACAGAAACCCAAGTAAATGCTCGATGTTTTGGGGTCATTTGAGACTAAAGTCAAGGTTGGTCGGCAGGTTATCATGTTAACTCTGTGCGATTTCTCACAAACTGCTTGAAGCAACTTTTACTGCTTTTTAGTAATGCGAAAAAAGGAGTTTTGATCTTTTGAGGCATAGTGAAACGAAAAAATAAATTGTTTTCGATTTACCGAAGAGCAAATAACCATAGTGGTTACAGTTTTTCTGATCTCTTTGACGATTTCGATCAAACTTCTGGAGTGCGTTCAGCTAATTATTACCAAGCATTCATGTTTAACGTAAAAATGCATTGATTGATGATAGAGCGCTCATGTATATAACAGATCGACAAACGCAGGGTTCGCTGAAAATAGTGAGGCATTTATTAAACGCAGTAGGTAGCTACCATAAACTGACGTTAAGATTTTATTTACCTCAGCACCAAGATGTATTAAAGCTAGACTGTAACGACGAAAGGCTACCAAGGAGTGAATCGAACGGAAGGAGCTTGGTACTGCGCGCCTTTTCCCGGGTCCAAGGGTGTCCTACAGGATGATCGCTTCACTAGCCAGTGTCGTTGGCTATAAAGGTGAAAAACTCTCATTTCCTTATTTCCTCCCTCGAGACAAAGGCCTAGGAGGTCGATAATGTTCATTCAATCCTCTAACAGATGTTGGGCAATTAACACACGCAACCAAAGTTTCTTCTGTGTCACATTTAATTGTGTACCATCGGGATTCTAAATCTGCAATGTCCGTCTAAAAAATTCGTTCTTTCGCACAAAAATCCCATTTGGCATCTAGTTGTGCCTGCCTGCTCGGCAATCCGATCGGACGAAACCCATGGTTGTTATGAGATTAACAAAAACGGAATTTTGGCAGTTTTATCGGAAATACGCCATGTTTGGCATCGTTTCTAAGGTATTTTTAGATGCTGGGTCGAATGGAGTGAGGATCAGCTGTGTACAACTGCGTATAGTGAAATTACAGTAGTTATAGAGAGCCAAAGTCTACTAATTGGAAGAACTTGCTAAATAACTACAACGAAAGTAATCGTTTCATCGCTTGTACTCCCTCCCTCCCGTCTCATAAGAACCACCCGCCCGCTCGACTCGCCAGGCCATGCCAATTGCCTACAGGCGCCTGGAATAATTAAGTTTCCGTCGTGGTCGTCATGTTTCATGTGGTTTATTGGTATTTGTGGATACTGAATACTGAATCTGCCATGGTGAGACTGAAAACCACCAGCACCATCACCTTGTACAAGCTATTCTCGGTGGTACAGTCACGTCGTCAGCACTGTCAAAAGATATCAACGCTCCGCCCTGTTCCGATGCGTTTTTAAAAACATACCAAGTATAAGAGGATCAGTGATAATACGCGCACGATTGGCGTGTAATCGAATTTACGTGGGAGAGAGGAAAGTTGTAGGGTACGTCCCACCAGGTACTTTCGATTGCGGTTGGTGGGGAGAGGGGGGTTCTCGGAGCAAATGCTCGCAGGGTCGATTACAACTTAAACGATTTTTGTCAAATTTAAAGCGATCAAAACGAAAACAGCAGCGGAAACGACTCACATAGTCGTGTTACACCGGTCGTCAATTGATACGATGTATCGGGCGACATGTGTCGTTCTGACGTCGAATGCTCACGAAGACGTAAAGTGGCTCGTTGCGGAGGACCATTTAAGGAGAACGGAATCGTTAAGGGGAGCGCAAGGTCTTCGGCGGACTCCTCGAGGCCTCCGAGTCCCTCCAAGTAAAGCTACACTTTTTTCCTTTTTTTTAACTAGTTACGCGACAAATGTCACATCACGTTCGAAACAATCGTTAAATTAATTGGAGGACTGATCAGACCGGCCCCAGATTCCGGTTCCCTAAAACCGGTTTACCAAATAAAGTTCGTCAATTTGATCGATTTTGAAAGTGAAGCGTCGACATTTTCAGTTTTCGAAAGAAGTAGCTACTCGAAGACCAAATCCAGGTCGAGACAGTTAATGATGGGCAGACAATATTCCCAGCGTTCATCGCCTCCATTGTCACTTGAGAATGGTTTTTGCTGCTGGTCAGACAAAATAGGACGTTTCTTCGGACCTCACAAAATATTGTCATAATCGGAACTCCCCCCGCCCCCCGCCCTTCGGCAACCACAATGTTGAAAACCAACTTTAAAATTTCTCGAGATCGCGCTAAGAATTATTTTTACAGTCCTTCAAGTTGTGTGAAGCTTTACCTGACAGTTTAGGTATGAAATCTTTGCTGGATTTACTACGAATCACTTTGCCAGTACAAATCTTCTTGTTTCACAAGACTTTTACAGAATTTCCAGCGATTTCTTCCCATTTCTTCTAAGAATTTCTTTCTCGATTTGCCAACATTTTTCTCTTCATTGCTTTAGAGTTCTCACTAAACTACCAACGTTTGTTCAATAGTAATTGAATAACTTCGTAACAGTTACTATTCAACTTTTATTGGCTTCACTCGTACCGAACATATTTTACTCGATTACCAACACGTGCTAATTGTTTGTCAACCATTTTCGCCCTATTTTACTCCATTTTCCAATATTTAAATTATATTGAACTCAGCAAAGGGTCTGAACTATGGGGCCAAAAGCGAAGCTTCGTTACATCATTCCAGCTAATTTTGCAATGAACCAGAAACATCACTTTTTTCTTATATAAGAAAATTACGATTATTCTTTTTTTTAACTCCATCCATTGAACATAACAATAACAATAATAAAACCAGGAAAAAAAGAATAAAATAAAATGAAATATAAACATGCAGCCTCCTCTCCCGAAAAATTTTCTGGATTCGATAGTGTGTGAGTCGGTGAGAATGAAATAGTTGTTGGACAATTACTAACAATTCCACCAATTCTAAAAAATTCACAACAGTTGGAACTCTTTTCATTGTCTCAGTACTATTTTTCTACTAAAAGTAAGGTTATTGTCATCAGTTCGACTAGCGTTTACGAAGAATTTGTGCTCCTAAATTCTTTTCTCAGCCTAACTAACGAATCCAACATTTTAGCGTGTACGTTGATGTATGATCGTCATTATCCTAAACAAATTTTGGTAGGTGTGTGCGTGTGTGTGTGATGGAGTAGAAAATTGGCACGAAAATAGTTCTATTAGTACCTGAGACTAAGTTACCCAATATCATACACCAATTTTGACTTCGACAATACCAAAGAGTCGTAAATTTTCATGGCCACGAATGTTGCAATGCTTTTCATTTGAGCGTTTTTTGACAGGTGGCACCTAATGGGGCTCTTCTGGGGGTATGAAGAGTTTATTTCGGCGTAGGTTTTGACTAACAAGCGTCGATAGCTTAAACTGTTAGATAAAGCGTATTTCACCTTTTTTGTACAACTTTTAGATACTACGAGGATCATTAGTAGAACGGCTTGATTCAAAGGTCGATTCTGTGGTTCACTGCATGAAAAGCTGAGTGCATACAACCTTTTTCATTAAAATCCTTTGATACTAGACTGGACTACTAAAGTTATCAATCATAAATGGTAATCAGGTAGTACAGAGGAAGCAGTAACAGAGTGTGAGGAAACTATACCGTTCCCACGAACTGCCAAATTTGAATTAACTTACCTTTTTGAAGACGTCGAATTTATCTTCGTGGTCGTATTATACCGTCAACGTAAAACTACAAATACGGGTTTTACTTTTTTTTTAATTGCGTTTTTTTCCTCGTTGAGTCCGTTTCTCGCGAAAAGTACAAAAGAGGAGAAACGAGCGGTTCGAAGTGCGAAGGAGAACTGAGAGTTGGACAAGGCGAGGCGGAGAGGAAAGAAGACGCGGTAGAAGGGTAAAGAGGGGGAAGGTGGGAATGAAGAAGAAGACGTGGAGGAGGAGGAAGAAGAAGACGACGACGAAGAGGAAGTAGTAAAAGAAGAGGCGACCTTGTTGTCTCTAACGTCTTTGAAATCGAGGGCCCGCCTACAGAAGACGTGAGCCGAGTAGGTGACGCCGTCGTGGGCGGAAAGAAAGCGGATTTGAATTGTCGGAGCGTCATAGTTGCGAAGATCGTATCCAATGAAAATGATATATTTTCAAGTACGCGTAGGCGTGGCGTAAAGCCTCCTCTAATTAACCCGCCGTCCCTAAAGACCGTGAACGAATTTCACATGAAATTGCGGTGGTCAATGTAGCAAAATCCTATAAAACTATTGGGGAATTAAATAAAATTCTTACAAGAAGAAAGTAAAAATTTCAAGGAATTAATATACAATTTTATAGAAATTGGGAATCTTACAAAATAAGGTACCTCAACAAAATAAAATATCTGGTGCGTAGCAACACACTACTTTCCGCCACCCCTTAAGTTCGAACACCATCTACATAGGCGGGCGCTATATCTTCGTTCAACGCATTTTTACAGGAACATTTATACGGACTAGGGACTAGTTTGCTGAGAGTACTCCGAAAGTTTGATCGAAATCGTTAGAGACGTTTTTGAGAAAATTGGAATACCGATAAATTAATATTCGACAAATCTCCTTTTCTGAGTTAACGTGGCTTATATCTCCGTTCAACATATATATACTGAAATAATTATGGAGAACAAAATGTTGGTATGGGTGACTAAAAGACACTCCATTAGGATTTATCACATCTGGTGAAGCAGTTTTCCTGGAAATTACGGAAATGATCGAAAAAACGTTAATTTTGACAAATTTTAATTTTTATCTGTGTTCAATGGACTGTCAGAGGAACATTTATTGAGAACAATATGTAGGTATTAACTATTTGAAAACATCCTGCGAGTTTGGTGATAATCGCTGGAGCCGTTTTGCCAAAAAGTGTAAAAAACCCATTTTTGCTTCATAGGCCTATATCTCCGTTCACCGTATTTTCATAGAGATATGTATGGAGTAGAAAAGTTAGATATTGATCAGTAGGAGATAATTTGAAGTTCTATTTCCATTGCCTGGTTGAATGACATCTGCTTAAGGGTACTCAGCCACATTTCTTAGGAAAATGCAATCAAAATAGTTTCTTGGCAAATTTTAATGTATCAATGACTTACTGCTTCACTCAAGTGACGGGGTGTTGTAACATAGTTTCCTCGGGATTTTTAAAAGTAGTTGTCCTAATACTTTTTATTAACGTGCTCTAGTTTTCCCCCAGATCCACAAACCTTGCCTTTTACTTTCACCTTCGGAGTAAGAAAAAAATGTATTCAACTCAAAACAATTTTTTTCCTTGGTTTCTTCAGGCCTTTACGTTTCCAGCGCGGAAAACATCGTTTGAGAAAATAGTACGAGTCTGTGGTGGTTTTGATGGAATACTGATGAACCAAATAGTTTCTAATTTGATACACAGCCTGCAGATGAGACTTAAAATTAGGAGTTGATCAATGTCGGTTCAAAACTATCAATAGTTATGAATACAACATTTTTTTCTCATAAATGGCTGCAACGGTTTCGATCAAATTTTGTGTGCGTACAGTTTCAAATGACATCAAGGTACTATGGGATAACGATGACGGCAATATCACGCTATTTCACATAATTGCCGGCCTGATCTCCAATTGAACTTACATTCAGGCGAACGAAGTTGTGTCGTGTTGCATTGCACCAGATATTTTTAATTGATTTAAACATTTTTACGCCTTTTCCAAACCAGTTTTAGAGAAATTAGTAATAGTTTTCACTTTATTTTCCACTGATTTTTAATCAGTATTTCTCGATGATTTTGGTTTATTATTCATTCCCTTCAAAATTTGATAATTTACGTTTCAAGACATAAAGATTCCAAATCTGCAATGTCCGTCCGCAGACTTTAACGTTGTCTGAAAAATCCGTTCTCATGCACTAAAATCCCATTTGGTATCTAGTTGTGACTGCTTGGTTGGCAATCCAATCGAACGAAGCCTATGGTTGTTACATGAAGAAGATTGTGAAAATATCTGGTGCGTAGCAACACACAACTTTCCGCCACCCCTTTAAGTTCGAACACCACCTACATAGGCGGGCGCTATATCTTCGTTCAACGCATTTTTACAGGAACATTTATGAAAAACTAAATGTACGTACTAGTTAGCTAAGAGTACTCCGAAAGTTTGATCGAAATCGTTAGAGCCGTTTTTGAGAAAATTGGAATACCGATAAATTAATATTCGACAAATCTCCTTTTCTGAGTTAACTTGGCTTATATCCCCGTTCAACAGATGGGCACAGAGATAGTTGCGGAGAACAAAATGTGGGTTTAGAATGCTAAAAGACACTCCGTAGTATTGATCACATCTGGTGAAGCAGTTTTCCTGGAAATTACGGAAATGATCGAAAAAACGTTAATTTTGACAAATTTTAATTTTTATCTGTGTTCAATGGACTGTCAGAGGAACATTTATTGAGAACAATATGTAGGTATTAACTATTTGAAAACATCCTGCGAGTTTGGTGATAATCGCTGGAGCCGTTTTGCCAAAAAGTGTAAAAAACCCATTTTTGCTTCATAGGCCTATATCTCCGTTCACCGTATTTTCATAGAGATATGTATGGAGTAGAAAAGTTAGATATTGATCAGTAGGAGATAATTTGAAAGTTTAATCAAAATCGTTAGGGCCGTTTTCGAGAAAAATACGAAAAACCCTAGTTTTTGGTACATTTTCGTCCCCCACCCCCCTTCCCATCGGCCGAAATCGTCCATAACCTTATTTTGGTGTCTACAAAAAATAACGAACAAAACAAAAAAAGAACCAGCTCAATCGGATCGGCCGTTCTCCCGCAAATCGAACTACAGACACACATACACACGGACCACGCGCCGAAATTAGGTTTTTTAGACTCAGTAGGGTCTGAAACGTAAAGATCTGAAGAAAACCCAAATTTTTTTTTTTTGGCCGATTACTATACTTTCCCCATTCGATTCAGCATCGACAAATACCAGTAAACCATAAGAAACCTGACCAGATTACGATGGAACGACGAAAACTACGTTTTCCAGGCGCCTTTAGGCAATTGGCATAACTAGGCAAGTCGAGCTGGCGGGTAGTTTTCATGTGAATTATGAAACGATTACTTTCGCTGTAGTTATTGTCACGCGTATGTAAAATAAAACTGCCGAAATTCCGTTTTTGTTCATTTTTACTTTCCGCTACCCGAAGGGAAGGAAAGTATAGTAATCGGCCCAAAAAAAAAATTTGGGTTTTCTTCAGATCTTTACGTTTCAGACCCTACTGAGTCTAAAAAACCTAATTTCGGCGCGTGGTCCGTGTGTGTATGTCTGTAGTTCGATTTGCGGGAGAACGGCCGATCCGATTGAGCTGGTTCTTTTTTTGTTTTGTTCGTTATTTTTTGTAGACACCAAAATAAGGTTATGGACGATTTCGGCCGATGGGAAGGGGGGTGGGGGACGAAAATGTACCAAAAACTAGGGTTTTTCGTATTTTTCTCGAAAACGGCCCTAACGATTTTGATTAAACTTTCAAATTATCTCCTACTGATCAATATCTAACTTTTCTACTCCATACATATCTCTATGAAAATACGGTGAACGGAGATATAGGCCTATGAAGCAAAAATGGGTTTTTTACACTTTTTGGCAAAACGGCTCCAGCGATTATCACCAAACTCGCAGGATGTTTTCAAATAGTTAATACCTACATATTGTTCTCAATAAATGTTCCTCTGACAGTCCATTGAACACAGATAAAAATTAAAATTTGTCAAAATTAACGTTTTTTCGATCATTTCCGTAATTTCCAGGAAAACTGCTTCACCAGATGTGATCAATACTACGGAGTGTCTTTTAGCATTCTAAACCCACATTTTGTTCTCCGCAACTATCTCTGTGCCCATCTGTTGAACGGGGATATAAGCCAAGTTAACTCAGAAAAGGAGATTTGTCGAATATTAATTTATCGGTATTCCAATTTTCTCAAAAACGGCTCTAACGATTTCGATCAAACTTTCGGAGTACTCTTAGCTAACTAGTACGTACATTTAGTTTTTCATAAATGTTCCTGTAAAAATGCGTTGAACGAAGATATAGCGCCCGCCTATGTAGGTGGTGTTCGAACTTAAAGGGGTGGCGGAAAGTTGTGTGTTGCTACGCACCAGATATTTTCACAATCTTCTTCATGTAACAACCATAGGCTTCGTTCGATTGGATTGCCAACCAAGCAGTCACAACTAGATACCAAATGGGATTTTAGTGCATGAGAACGGATTTTTCAGACAACGTTAAAGTCTGCGGACGGACATTGCAGATTTGGAATCTTTATGTCTTGAAACGTAAATTATCAAATTTTGAAGGGAATGAATAATAAACCAAAATCATCGAGAAATACTGATTAAAAATCAGTGGAAAATAAAGTGAAAACTATTACTAATTTCTCTAAAACTGGTTTGGAAAAGGCGTAAAAATGTTTAAATCAATTAAAAATATCTGGTGCAATGCAACACGACACAACTTCGTTCGCCTGAATGTAAGTTCAATTGGAGATCAGGCCGGCAATTATGTGAAATAGCGTGATATTGCCGTCATCGTTATCCCATAGTACCTTGATGTCATTTGAAACTGTACGCACACAAAATTTGATCGAAACCGTTGCAGCCATTTATGAGAAAAAAATGTTGTATTCATAACTATTGATAGTTTTGAACCGACATTGATCAACTCCTAATTTTAAGTCTCATCTGCAGGCTGTGTATCAAATTAGAAACTATTTGGTTCATCAGTATTCCATCAAAACCACCACAGACTCGTACTATTTTCTCAAACGATGTTTTCCGCGCTGGAAACGTAAAGGCCTGAAGAAACCAAGGAAAAAAATTGTTTTGAGTTGAATACATTTTTTTCTTACTCCGAAGGTGAAAGTAAAAGGCAAGGTTTGTGGATCTGGGGGAAAACTAGAGCACGTTAATAAAAAGTATTAGGACAACTACTTTTAAAAATCCCGAGGAAACTATGTTACAACACCCCGTCACTTGAGTGAAGCAGTAAGTCATTGATACATTAAAATTTGCCAAGAAACTATTTTGATTGCATTTTCCTAAGAAATGTGGCTGAGTACCCTTAAGCAGATGTCATTCAACCAGGCAATGGAAATAGAACTCAAATAATTAGTGCGCTTAGGCAGAAGAGTTTGTCGTCGATATTTCATCAAATATTTCATAACATGTACAAGTCATTGTAAAATCACTAAACTGAATGAAGACTTAATGAATGTAACCAGCAACACAGTACATCAATCCCAACATAAATTCAAATAAAAACGAGCGGCGCGTAGCAACATCCAACTTACGACACCCCTGTAATTCGAACACCAGCTACTTACGCGAGCGCTATATCTTCATTCAACGCATTTCTACAGAAACATTTATGGACAACAAAATGTAGGGACAAGTTAGCTAAAAGTACTCCGTAAGTTTGATCGAAATCGTTAGTGCCATTTTTGAGAAAATTGGAAAACCGATAAATTAATATTCGACAAATCTCCTTTTCTGAGTTAACTTGGCTTAAATTTTCGTTCGACGTACCTATACATAAATAATTATGGAGAACGAAATGTGGGTATGGGTGGCCGAAAAACACTCCATAAGATTGATCACATCTGGTGAAGGCATTCACCCAAGAATTTACGGAAATATTACAAAAAAACGTTATTTTCGACACATTTTCATTCTACCTCTGCCCAATGGACTGTCAGAGGAACATTTATTGAGAACAATATATAACTACTAACTATTCGAAAATAAGTTTAAAGTTAAATCAAAATCGTTAGAGCCGTTTTCGAGAAAAATGCGAAAACCCCTAGTTTTTGGTATACTTTCGTCCCCCATCCCCTTTTTCTATCTACTGAAATAACCTTATTTTGGTGTCTGGAAAAATTAACGTACAAAACAAAATCGGCTCAGCCGTTCTCCCGTAAATTGAACTACGGACATACACGGACCACGCGCTGAAATTAGGCTTCTAGACTGAAGATCTGAAGAAAACCCAAATTTTTTTTTTACACGATTACAATACTTTCCTTTCTCTTTGGGTAGCGGAAAGTACCAAGGTCATTTCCAGATATAAACTAATGAACTGGAACAATTCAAAAATATATTTATTCCACCATTTAAATTTACGTTTTCAAACTCGAAAATAACATTTTATTAAATAAAAATAATACGAAAAGGTATAAAATTAAAACAACACCTTTTTATGTGTGGGGGTTTTTCAAGATTGGTCAACTGTCAGACTTGTAACCTCTATGTTCTAAAAGTTTATATGAGCGAGTTAACACAAATTAATCGTACAGAGCAATTACGGTTTTACGAAGCAAGTCCATCAGGGTGTCGTTCAACGATCATTCCCACTCCCTGCAACAATCAGGTTAGTAATTAACTTTACTCAAGATTCATTGTCTTGCCACATCATATCATAATTGTTATCGTGAAATTATCATTATTTCACGTTGGCTCTCCCTTTTTGGGATAAGTACAGCAAGCCTAAGCTCCTATGGGGCCAGTAATAATACCTCACTTGACAACCAACATGAGCCCATAATGTGCCATAGTGGTTCCTCAACTATTCACCTCTGGTCCTTCCTAGTCACCAACAGTACTAGGCGAGACCTTAGTTTAGTCATTGGCACTGAAATGAAGCGTTTACGGCTGGTTTCACAGCTTTTTTAATCAACGTTTAGTTATTGGACTGGCAATTTCGATCGGATGTCAAGTTTCACCGTCATTACCATTCTTTGATCATTCGATTTGAGCTGCGCCCTAAATCGACAATTTACCGCTTGCATACCCCTTTTTCTGCTGTAAGCTTACATCCCTCATGTTTTTGTTCCACTTACCTACCAGTTTTTTGTGTCTACTCCTACAACCATAAAAACCACCCAGCTAAGAACAATTAGAGTACTTCTGTTGATGCTGAAGATGAAATTCAAGAGGGTGAAAGTGGACTAAAAAACGCTGCAAATTATTACACAACGGTTTATTATTCGGATAATCAGCTTGACCTAGCATTAATGCTCCGAGACCCATCCTGTTCGATTCAGCATCGAAAAATATCATAATGAAACCCAAAAAAAGGCCGAAAAGAACTGAATCGTAATATTAAAATAAACAAAAAAAACACGAAAGTATCTAGAAAAAACTGAATTTTAATATGAAAACATGCACGCTAAATACTAATATCAAAATTTAACCAAAATCTATGAAAAAACATAATGAGAATGAAACGAAAGAATCTAAAAAAATTGAATCGTATTAAAACGAAAACGTCAGGAAATTGGAAGAGTAAGGCGAATGGGGAGAGACCGGTCGTTGGGAGGGAAGCGGCGGGAGGCGCACTCGCTCGCCTCGAGGCGGTTGATTTTTAATGATACGGGCGGGAGGGAGGGAATTCAAACGACGAAACGCTTGTAGCTCCCGCGTTGTACTGCGTTTCGTTAATTTTTTTAACCGGTTTTTGCCCATAACAACCACGGGCTTCGTCCGATCGGATTGCCGAGATGGCGGGCACAACTAGATAGCAAATCGGATTTTTGGGCGAAAGAACGAATTTTTTGGACCACGTTAAAGGCACAAACGGCCCGGACGGAGGACGGGGAACGAGGGACAGGGGACGGGGGACGGCGGACGGACATTGCAAATTTGGAATCTCCAAGTCTAGAAACGTAAAGTATCAAATTTTGAGGGGGGGTTGTAAAAAATTTTTCGTGACCGAAAACATAGGGTTATTATTCAGAATGAATAATAAACCAAAAGAAGCTAGGAGTGTTCTAGATGAAATCAATTTCAAAACCAATCGTTCTATTGGACCTCAAATAAATTGAACGTAGGTTCGAGTACTCCAGTAACAGTTCACTGCAGTATGATAACTTAGTGCAAATGAAATTGCGTTATTTTCCCATTTTTGAACCCCATCATTGCCCCGTGCCCATCGAAATTGGCAACACTAAGTAGCACAATGCACTGCAGAAACAAAATTGTTTTTGGTATCAATAATTTCGCTATTGGTAGTATCTCGTTTTACAAAATTGTTTTTATTTAGGGAACAACACTGTTGAATAACCGTTTAAACGCCACCTCACCGTTTTAATAAATTAACGTTTTGTGATCAAATGATAACGTTGGGGAAACACATTTGTACGAAGCAACATGTGAAATGTGCAATTAAATAAAGAGTTAAAGCCGGCTACTACTCCAAAGTCTGGAGGCTGAGCCACCAGCAGGAGCCTGCCATTACTGTACCCCTCCACCATTTAGTGGTTTGATTTCTGGGCGTATTATTCCAAAGTCTATATAAAGTGACAATCGAAACCTTTCGATACAGCGCATTAACCTTATCATCGCCCACACTATTCATACCTCTTGCCACCCACTCAAAATTATAACAGAAGGCCCTTCTGCACTGCTGGTTGAGGTCCCATATGACAAATGAGAATGCCCCAAGCTGTAATTCCGTTATTTGGTGCTCCCCGTCATTACCCTTCTTAGTTTATTATTTCAGGATGTGGTGGTGTATTACATTATATTTACTCGTATGAAATTTGACATTATAACGATAATAATTAAGTATAGCAAACCTGTCCTCCGGCAGCGCATGCAGCGATGAGACCAAACGTTTTGTCGTCACGAATCAAGCGGTTGGCTGCATGAACTGTCAAACGAACGCCTGTTAAAGAAAGTTATAGATTAGTCATGAGAAGTAGCGATTAACAATGTGTAGTAGTTAGAAGATAATTCCCACCTGTAGCAGCGAATGGATGGCCGATACTCAACGAACCTCCCCAATTGTTGAATTTGTCTAAATCCGGAGCTCCCACCTACGAAATTAACACAGAATGTTAACAACTGGAAAATGGAGTGTGCAATTCAAGGCATGGCACGTTACTGCTCTCTTA
Organism: Pachypeltis micranthus; assembly: GCA_020466155.1. Classification (NCBI taxonomy): domain Eukaryota; kingdom Metazoa; phylum Arthropoda; class Insecta; order Hemiptera; family Miridae; genus Pachypeltis; species Pachypeltis micranthus. Next base: position 39,349,979 of record CM035772.1, read on the forward strand.
CCTTCGCCTGCCGACCCATGTAGTTCTGAGCGAACCAATCAGAGTCCATTGCCTTCATATTGGCCAAGATTTGTCCCTGTAATAACACAAATCAAACCAACTAGTGACTTTGACTTGTTGTGCTTTAACGAAGTTCGTGGAGTAAAACAATGAAAACTTACAGCAAAAGCTTCATGAAATTCGAAGGCGTCGATGTCGTTCAATGTGAGTCCGGCACGTTCGAGAACTTTAGGCGTTGCGTAGGCCGGTCTGCATAGGAATCAGAGTTAGGTTTAAATTGTAACGTGCAGTGGGAGACGACGTGACTTTTAGGGGACTTGTAAGGGACTTACCCAAGAAGAAGTTGGTCTTTAGGATCTTGAGAGACATAGACGAAGTCCCGAAGGTAGCACTTAGGCTTGAGGCCAAGCGCCTTCGCTTTCTCTTCAGTCATGATGAGACAAGCACTCGCTCCATCTGTCTGTGAACGGTGAACAACGATGAAATGTTGAAAACTTGGAATTGTTTGTAAATTTATTGGAAAAACAGGAAACCCTAATTGCGTAAAAATGTGTTTATTGTAAGGGCGTCAATGATGACATCACATGCCCTGTCCACTCATTCTGACCAAGTAGGAATGCAATCACCAATCTCGAATGTACAAAGCAAAGGACGATTTTCAGCCCTGCCCTCACTACCTCGACTGTTCGAAGTGGTGGTCAAAAAAAAAGTCTTCAGTGAACACATGAGCTTAACTAGCAACACCCCCACCCCATAGAGGCAGTATAGACGTATTTCGAAGATGCCAACATTGATAAGACACTTTTGACTTCAACAGGCAACAATGAACAGAGGAGCCTGCTCATTTTCTTCCGAGTCAAACAAACAGCACAGACCATCTGATGAGGAATACAATATTAACTGTCACACACACGCTTGTCATCACTACAGGCAGTTGATAACTGCTAAGGGCAACAAATGGCTGAGGCTCCTCCGACATATGTGTACATCTTCTCGCCAGTTTCTTAGCAGGCTTTGGTTCCTATTTATTCCCTAATGACTCAGCACCCAATGGGGAATTATGACTACTGCCCACAGATTCTGCACCTCCTTCCTCTCCCACCTCCAGTCTTCGATACTCTCAGTTACCCAACAGGGCCCAGCCCAGAAAACGTATTAAACAGTCTGGGGTGGTTGCGCATAGTTTCACTTTAAGGGGCCATTCTTACATCCCCGTCCAAATACCAAGCAAACTTCCATGCATCCCACTTTTTTTCTAGGAAAAATGGCCTCACCAGCAACATACAAAGTGCACCCCAGCGATTCACTTGAACATGATTTTCGCTCTATCCTTTGCATTCTGGCTATTTGAACATTCTTTCAATTGATACCAAAAGACCATAATTGATTTTCAAAGAATTACACTAATGTATGCGAAAAAAATAACTAATTTGCAAGTGAGGCCCTTACAAGCCTGCAATTAAATAAGAGCAATTAATAATGCAGTCTCCCAACATTCTGTGACTGGGAACTGAAAAAAAGAGGTGTCTCCCTGTAGATCCTGTTCCTTTGTGCAATGCAACTAGTTCATTCTAAAAACTATGTCAGCGTAACAAATACCTAACTCCATATGTACGCAAGAACGCAATATGAGAGACAGTGAACTACGAGACCGGGTTGCCCCCAAGAACTTATTCCATTGCCTGCTCCAAACTCCTATTCTCACCTATCTAATCTTCTCCAATTGGTACTTTCACTCACCAAAAATGAAGCATTCGCAGCAGTAACAGTTCCGTGAGGTTTGACGAATGCAGGTTTCAACTTAGCCAATTTTTCCATAGGAGCCACGCGAATGCCATTGTCCTTCTCCACAACTTTGTCTGATCCTGGAACTATAAACCCCACCATCCACAACCCATTAACAACTGCTACCAATACGACACTGGAAGAGGACCAAGAGCATGTATTTAATACGATACATACGTTTGATGGGGATGATGTCAGTCAAGTACCCTTTGTTGGTGGCCTCCTGCGCGAGAGTGTGGCTCCTTAAGGCGTATTTGTCCTGCTCTTCACGGGTCACTTTGAATGAAGCCGCCAGCCTGTCTGCTGAATGCCCCATTGTTTCTCCCGAAGAGAATTCGGCAACAGCTGGCAACTGAAAATTCGTTTGTTACAACAGACATTTTTAAACTCAGAAATATCAGGACAAGAATATGAGCGATTAAATTGGTTGGAGGATTCAAAATCATTAATGTAAGGAGACCTCTTTGGAAGGAATTCGTAGTCCTTACTTAGTTTAAAGGAAGTCTGAGATGTCTATTGCCATTTAAGGGAATGCTCTTTCGCCCCTAATTCATAAAAAGAAATTCAAGATAAGGTTGGCAGGCAGTAAGCTTTTCCAGACTGGCCCCTCCCCCAATAAACCAAGTTTCATGGTCAAGAATAAGGAAAAAAAATCCCAGAAAGTATTCCAGGTCAACATTACTAAGTGAAGTCAAATATTGTTATTTGAAGGAAGATAAAGGATAAGGATGATAGGAAGGTACCATAAACAGCCAACCAGGTTCAGGAGTGTCTTCAACATCGGGAAGATATTCAGTGTTTCTCATTTCAAAACCAACCTGTACCACACAGAAGATATCAAGTCATTGAAATTCTTATAGCCAACAACAACATACAACGGAGTGCGGACTCACCTCAGGAATGAAAAAGTCTGGACGTATTGAGGCCAAAAGTTGGAGCTTTTGCCCAATGGTTTTGGCTTTGTTGGCACGAAGCATCAGAGCCCTCATTTTTCGTGAGTGACGGATAGGGACATCTGACATCATTTCGACTCCTCCCGCAACGATGACGTCATAGGCACCAGCAGCAATCATTCCGATACCTACACAATAATCACAGGAGTAATAACAACAAAATCAATAGAGAATGGGGTAGAGAACGAGTAATGCTCACCTGTCGTGATTCCTTGGTTACTTGAGATGCAGGCCATTGTCACAGTGTGAGCCGGAGTCTTGTCAGAAAATCCTGCACTCAAAGCAGCTTCCCTCCCTACATTACTGGTCTTAACCTCTTGAATCACAGTTCCGTATATAATGTACTCAACTAACTCTCGGGGGAGCCCCGTCTTCTTCATCAGGTGCCTTTAAAGAAGATTAAAGCCAAAGTAAAAAACTGAACGTTAACCACCATTAAGTTGCTCCTCTTACTTATCAACTACTGACAAAAGGCTATGGCTGGCCAATTGATGAGGCATCATCTTTTGGTAGTCAGTGCCTGACAGAAGAAACGGCGTCCGCACTCCATCGACGAACACAATGTTCTTCCCTGTTCGGTCCTTTACAGTTTTACGTGGGCTCCAACTCGAAGCACTGGTTGCTAAGCAGCGAGCAGCAGCTGTAACAACACACCAAACGACCGTACATACTGATCTCAAACTGTCTTTGGTAACATTAAACACCAAGAGCTGACATACTCACTTGGTCTTGAGGGCTAAACATTAAATGAGTGAAGATATTGATTATCAAACAATTATTAGATAAGTGTATAGTGATGGTTAGTCACTGTGTGCAACTCTCAAGTCAATAGCAAATACCATTGTATAAATTAGCTCTCGATCATTCATTGATCGTAACTATTGATTAGTTGTTGAGATTACATAGTAGCCACCGATCAGTTACTGATGAAATACTTGAGGTTACCCCACCCCACCACACCATTATGTATCCCCGGCCTGGCTTATTCTTACTCTAACAACACGAACACGGAAAGTGTTCCCTAATACACTTTGTTCAAGTTCGGAGATCGATCAAGGTCAATATCGGGCTGAAACTAGTCATTTCACAAAGTAATATGTATATTGTTCTGCAATTTGCCGTTGATAAAATTGATAATTCATTAAAATGAATAAAAGTTAATAAATCAGATTGTAACTTTATTTGCTAAAAGCAGACAACGACGATTAACATTAGACGGTTGATAAACATAACTTGTATGGATGACGGCTGACGATTGAACTCTACTTCTCAAAAGCGAAAGAAGATATAATCCTCAATAATAGAGAGCCGAGAGAAAGTTGAGAACTTATCGACAATTGATTAGATTACCGCTTCCATGGACGAAACCGAATTGAATTGTGTACTTCCGTCGCCAAAATCGTCGTTTAGGTCGCAATACTCACCCTCCTTTCCTCCCACCCGTACAATCATTACAGATCGGTCATGTCCTGAGGGATTTAATTCCGTAGCGGGTTACGACATTCGACCTTCGAAATTGATAAGGTCGCAACAAACTTGTCGCTTTAATTTTCTTCGTTGACCGTGCTTGAAAATTGACAAATGAATCAGTTCGATAGCACGGGCCAATAAGTTCATTAAGACGACGGTTCCCGATTTCGATGCAGATGTAGACTATTCGACCGACACATAATGCCAGACGTAAAAATTGAACAGAACGGCTTTTAGTTGTAAATATACGAAACATCACACGAATGGACTTACCGCGTCCAACGACCGGCCAAACGGAGGTTTTCCCAGACGATAGAACGCTCGATTTAACTAAAGCTGCCATTTCGAATTTGATTGAACCGGATTGACAAACTGAGACAAGTGTCGAACGAATACGTCGCACAATCGGGGGCTACTACTAGACAAATGACCCAGCAGTTTGTGATAAGGCTCCTAGGAAGGGGACGTGAACGGCTCCGAATGGAGGAGCCGCTCCATTTATTGTGTAACGGAACGTCTTTCGACATCCGCCCGCCTTCGAATTCCTTCTTCGGAGCGAAACGAAAAAGAAAATAGACGCGAGACCAGCGAATTCCTCGTCCTCACAATCGATCTGTTGATGGTCGATTAAATCGCTAGTCGCCGTATGACGTTATCGCAGCGACAACACTGTGACAAAAAACTGGAAAACGGAAGGTTTCGACTTCGTGTCGACTTCTTGTGATTATTGGTGTATCGGTGACCATCGAGTCACAAGGGTTCGTTGTGTTCTTCCCTTCATAGAGAAAGTGTTTGTCGGTGGGTCGTTCGCTTTGGTCGATCTGACAGCGTACGTCGTGTCTTTACAGTACAACGTCCTTACACTTGTCAACGGTTCAATTACGGTAAGTTAGCATTGATTTAATTTGTGGAAATCAAAAATAGTTAACTTTTGATCGAATGTACAGATTCCGAGGAAACTAAGAAGGGAGAGTTGGCCGAAATCCGTTTTGAACCTCTGCCTTGAGAGTTGCCCGAGCTGTTCACAGTCCAATTATAATTCACCACAGTGAATCCTTGTGACCAATAAGGTAGCTGAGGGTCAATGTCTAGGGGTTCTTCAGCCCCTTTTTAGACCTCGGCCGTGAGTAGTTCAACTATATTAGCCAGCTATCAGTCCGAAGCACTGGCAAAAGCCGTGTCTGATATTGAGAATGTTAATTACTAGGCCACTGCTGGAGTAAATTGTCTGAGCTCGTTACTGATCCAATTATACTCATGACTAATCCTTAGTGATTACATTTGTCAATTCCAAGAAAAGTCTAATTTTGCTCATTGCTACCGAGTGTACAGATACGGGAAGGGCCGTCCATTTCGAACATCTGTCGTGCGGGTTGCCTGAGCTTGTCACTAGTCCGATTATTCGTGGAATAATCTCCACAAGGTTAACTCCTGAGGGGTCACTGAGAATAGACAAATTCCGTATTGTACACTCACTGGGGTAGTACTCTAACCCCTCACATCATCTCAAATTCAATCACCTCAATATCGCCTCAAATTCAATGAACTCTAAATATTTGTGGCTTCAGCTCCCAATCCATTTGAACTCGGCTAAACGCGGCTTTACGTAGAATGTGCGCCTAAAGTTTTTCGGACTAAACAGCCTTTTTGTTTCAGCTAATTACATAGCCTTCTACTTCGTAGAGGTAAGGAAACTAAAAATGTGATTGGTGCATTGTAATTGAGAATGAAGCAGAACCAGATGCCTTTAAATTTGGTTTTGTACTTTGGCTGTGGGTGATCCGACTTCACTGAGCCTTTGGCCAATGCAAATGTGTACAATTGAACACGTTTTCTATGCTGCCCCAAGTGGATTCATCTGTTAGGTAAATTGATTGGTGTTGATGTGATTGATCTTTTCTGTGCATCTGCCATTTGTTGTCAGACCCGTTTGCATCCATCAGCCGTCCTATTTGTATTGTTGGTTGGAATGAGCGTCAGTGTGGTCCTTAGTATTCAATATTTCAAATCAGAGTGAATATTCAGGCGCCTGCTGTCCCTTATATTCGTGTTTCCACACCCGCGTAAATGTGTTTTGAGCCTATCATTAGGCGAGAAAGAAACGAATACTTTTCAGGAAGGGAACCGTAAGTGGAAGCTGGCATTGAATTGATGATCTTCAGTTACAGAGGCTCTATTTGTATGCACTGAAAACCTTGAGGTGTTTCTAGCTAGTTTTGTCAGCGAGGTTTTATTGGCACAGTCCACCTAACCACATATCCCATAGGCGACACTCAACCATCTTATTCAGGTGATGCTAGAGAGGGTCCTCATAGTTCCCTCATGTTTGTAGTGTGCAGAGCTATGTTCCTTAACCCTTCCTGCCTTAACTAAGCTAGTGGCAAATCATTATTTGGCCCAGATTCAATATTGACGCATATTATTTTAATCTGGTCAGATCTGCTTGTGTGATCAATGTCCACTTTTGAATTTGGTACGTACAAAATTACTTAGCCATTTATTCGAACAAAGTTGCTCTCAGTACAATGGACAAAATGGTGTATTTTCATTAAGTCATTGGAAATACACAATTTTTGTAACAACTGTTGTTATTTTGCCAGTTCAATATGTTTGTTTGTTTGAGAATTCACCAATACTGGAACTAGTCTAATTGGGGCAATGCTAACATAGTGCTTGTAAGGCTTTCACACTGACTGACAGTCTCTATGAATAATTCATCTTTTCCCTGTTTACTGCTGGCTGTTCTCAGTATTGGGTTGAACTCGGTCTGGCATTAGTACGTATAATAATGTTAGTTTGAAGCATTCTTAAAATGAGCCTTTGATTCTCTCGAATTGCTCTGTTGGTTTTCAGAGCCTCCTTCATTCGGACTAGCTGAGCAACTTCGACAAGATGTCTTTGAGCATTCAGCAAATCGTCGTTGATGCAAAAAATTTGGCTGCCAAATTGAAGGAGAGCAATTCCACAGCGGACAACCTGTTGTCACGAGCTCAGAGTGTTGGACGACAAATTGATGGAATGAAGCAGTACTCGGATGACATTGGGGAGCTCAACACCACAGCATCCCATTGCCCCAGGGCAGCCCTCGTCGCAGGAATCCAACAGGAGAATCGACACCTCAGAGAACTGCAAACGGAAAATCGTCAGTTGAAGGCAGCACTTGAAGAGCAGTCAAATGCCCTTGAACTCATCATGAGCAAATACCGGCAACAAATGACCAAATTGACAGCAGTATCAAGAGTGGATTTCGCTCAGATGAGAGAGCGTCAATTGAATGAAACGATATTAGAGCAGGCACTCAAAATCAATGAGATGGCGCAGGTGATGAGTCAGGCAGCTCACATTGATGATAACTTGACAAGGACACAAGAGGAGCTGTCAAGGCTGTCAACTGAGAACAAGGGCTTACGACAAATTTTGCAGATTGCAGCTGAAAATGGTTCTGTGGCTGAGACAACCAAATCGTGATTAGAACTATGTCATCAAAAATCGGATACTTTGAGCTACTCTGAGTTCTCAAGAGCACTTCATAACCTTCTTTTCGATATTTTGTCACAGACCAACTGCTATAAGTTGGTTAAACAGCACTGTGGAAGTGAAAGCTGTTCCTAAATTCTCATGTGATTTGGATTACTCGGCAGAACATTATGTTACAATTCGAAATTACCGTGTTAGCCTTATCACTATCAGAAATTACCGTGCAAGTCTGGTTTATTGTAATAACAGATCTTGAAGCTATTCACACGGGAGATCAGCGATCGAACTAGTATTTTGTAGCAGTCCACATCTTCACATGTGGTTCTTGCTAACCTGAAACTTTAATTAAGTGAATATGTGAGCTGTGACAGAATATTAGTTCTTGTCACTGCTTAATTGAGCTGTTAAATTTGCTGTAGTGCCTTGTCGTAAGTTGGATTGTTCTTTGGCTAACTGCGACTTAATACCTGTTCCAAGACGTAGCAGCTCCTAATCAGGAAAGGAGCTCACGAATGATCAGTTATTTTATTAATTATTTGTAACATTATTTTAGTCAAATGTGACTAGATGTAGTCGCTTTGTCGCTATAAATGAAGACACTGTTAGTACAATTTGCACTGTATTCCTTTAACTCTTAGTTGGTAAATTAGTTCTTATTCAAGAGCCATTATTACTTTTGATGTTCAGTTCTTGTTATTATTTCCTATTTAAAGTATTAAATCACGGTCGGACTGGTTGGTCATTTAACCCATTCCAGTTAGCGGCCTTGGCTCACAAAACTACCCTCTTGTACCTGCTGGATGGTGTGGATGCTCAGGCCATCCCTTCCCAACAACATTAAAAGCTCAAGTAAATTGGGGTTGACCAGCCATCCACAATATGAACCTTAATTAAACGGTAGAAAATTTGCCAAGATTGTCACTGTGCTTCCAAAGGTATTTCGTATCCAGTTCCTAGGAATACTAAAGGATCAGGCTCCTGCTCGATCCTGAGTATCAACTAGTATGGCTAACAACTGAGGAATTTTGGATCATACGTAATTTGCCTCAAGTATTAGAGGGAGTTGTTTGACTAATCGCCACTGCTGTTGAGATACTCCCTTATGACGGTTGAGATGTTGGATAAGAATCAGGTGCAAGCATGCCAAACTCATCTGTCTCAAAGCCAAGTTTGCCAAATTGTTCATTGGAGTAGATTCAGACTTGTCATTTAAGCAGCTACAACATTATAAGACATAACAAGGAGTTGGCCACATTTTCAGCCAAAAAGCTGTCACAGAGTCTCACTAGAAGCAAAGGTTAGAAAGCCCCGCTTGTGTAGTTAAATTTACTCATTCCCTGGGGTAGCCACTCTTGACGCACGATTCCGTACAGTTCAATCCTCGCACACACCGCCACGGGGGTGGGGGGAGGTTGCCTAACCCTATGTAGTGAGGCTGCTACCACAACCAGTGTCTTAGTCAGTCGAAAGAATGGAGGAAAACTGATGTAAGTCAAGTTTTACCAACTAAGTTGTGAAAGCACGAATGGCGGGAACCAGTATTCACTAATGAGTAGACAACAAGTTGAAGAGACAATGAATTTATCTAGTACAATAAGTACCACTGAGTTGAGGACTTTCTTCTCTTTTATAAGTTCCCGTGCAAAATATTCGCATTTTTTAAGCGTTTAATTCTATGCACAGTTGATGTGTATAACACTTAACGAGGAAATCATTTTTCGTAATATTATGCAGGTCATATTGGCGAGGAGAGAACCACCCCACGAAATTTTGGCAGAAAAATTATTTAGCTAGTTTATTAGTAGCTTTCTTATGTAAGAAAATGAAGATTAATTATCCTTTTTCCAAATTTGCTTTCAATCTTTTCTTTCCTGGTTACATCCATAAAGACAAAAAACAATCGTAATATCCAGAAACAAAAAGTAAATGGATGAACGTTCATCCCCCCATCTAAATTCTCTGGATTCAATCCATTACATCAAGTGTAGGATGAGGTGTGTCGTGACAGGCTGACGTCTGCCCCGTTTTCATCTGATCGTTGTTTTTGTTGCAGTCAAAAGTTGTTCTAACATAATTACCGGATATCAAAAACCTGATTTCGGCGTAGACCAATGATTTTATATTTTGCATCATTATATATTTTAGTTTTAGACTGTCCAGAAATACCTTCAATTTGGAATCGATTTATTAAACATTGATTGTCTCAATCGATTCATCGAATTCCTTTGTGTCGGTGAGATTAACGTTGGGTTACGGAAGTTCGCGTTTTTTGTTCCTTCCAGACTATTTATTTACTTTTGCTAGCCTTAAAACGTTCTTCCAAATTAGGAAAACGTTTACTTATTACGTTTTTGACTCGTGTTTCTTGAAACCTGGGAATGAAATCAGTGTTTTGATTAATTGTGTTCTCAACTTGTTGAGTTCTTCCTCACAAAGTGAAAGTATTAGTTTTGTTTGTGTCGTATTTTGGCGTTTTTTTGCTGATAATTAGCTGAATGTCTTGTAGAAGGTGGCAAACGACAAGTTCCATCGACGACGATGACGTTTGTTGAAGAATTTCTACGTCATTTTGGTCGAACGTAAGTCAGCAATTTTAATGTTTTGGGACGTAAATATGTTACATCTCATAAGTCTAGAATTTTACTTTTTTGGCGAAACTTATGTTATGGACGAGACTTGTTTTCGTGGTGGAAGGGTGTTGATTAAAGTGACTACTGAAAGCATTATCCCAGAGGACGTCTCTGGGCTGGCTTCTTAGGTAAGGCATTCCTGGCCAGAATGACACTAGTCCAAGAACCACCTGTATAAAAAAAAACTGTCTCACCTTTAATTACGACGGTTGGTTTTCCTATCTGTTGGCACAAAACCCTGACAGGGTTACTTTGTAGTGCACCAACTAACTCAATGAAGATGTCTTCTGAAACTGTTGCTGTATGTTTGAAAGCTAAGAATAAATTTGAAGCATCATTCGTGTCAAGACAGTTGTGTCCTGACTGGTGCCACTGTTATTGCAGTTGGTACCACACTGGTGGTTGTGTGAGCCTTCACCTCCTGATTTATGGGGGTTTTCTGAGCTTGTGACAAAGAGCCTTCCCACCTAACCTTTCGATGATAACATAGTGTCTGCCCTCCCAGGAGAACACCATTTCCAGCCCCTTTCTTCTTCCCTTGAGAATTCATGGAAAACCAACCTATGAGCCATGAAAATTGACATCTTCTCTTATACACCACAAAACTGGGTGTTTCAGGACTAGCCACATTCAATATCATTAGACAACATGTCACACATGGGGACGTGCCAGTTCTGCGAGATCTGGAGACAGGATGGAAGCCAAGGGAAGCTGGTAACAGTACCTACAACTCATGTAGCTGTGAGTTGCTGTAGCTAGAGCCTGTTACCACCCTGATAATGGCTAAACCACAGTAACCCTTTATTTAAGTGCACCCACTGGTTGCTTGTTTGAGCATGCCCCTACAGCACCATCCACCTTCTAGCAGTTTGATTGGTTGCCCTCCTAAACCAGCTCTAGGCAATGAGTGGAGACACTGAATTCTTGGAAAGAGCCAGTTCACTAATTCTGTTACAATGCTTCAGGTTGTCAATGCACCGAATCAACGGGAGATGACTACCAAACGACTCAATCCTCCACGACATGCTCCTCGTCAGTCGTCGCCGTCGTCAGTGCATTCATCGTAACAGATGGAAACGTCCACCAAACAATTTTTGCCCCTTTGCGACCTTCTCTTCAACATTATTTCCCTCGTTGTTTATTTCACGGACGTTGTATTCGACTTGACCAGCTCATACGCTCTGTTCCAACGAGGTCAGTCTGATTGGGGCTACGTCGTTCTTTTCTTTCCTGCTCTCTCTTTGGTGAGTTGAAATTCTTTTGAGCTATTACATTTTTATGTGAATTACAGACCTGGCTGATGTATTATAACTGTAGTTTTAATATAGAAAAAGTTGTACAGGTTTTGATCATTCATTGTTGCAGGTAACATCGCAAATCGTCTCTCTCAAATGGTTCCTCAGTGGCGCCAAGTTGAAAACCAAGTTCCCACTTGTCATCGTCCACATCTTTGGCCTTGGCATTCTCTGGAGGTATTTATGTTGTCCATTTCTTGCTTTTTATTTTCTTTAAGAAGGTCAGGGCCGTGCATCCTGCAACCCAGTACAATACAATTTCAGGCATTTCATGGAGATAACACTTAGGTAATGAAGAATACAGGTGCTTCCTAAAGCTTAAGCTACGATTCAAGGGGAAACGGAATATGTTAATGATGTGACAGCTTTTCAATTCCACAAATATTATGTATCTAATAAACTCCTCAAAGAACAGTTCTCTTAATGTTCCATTTAGCCAGTTTTCTCAACTCAGAAATGTCTCGCGCTGTGGGTTAGCAAGTGGTACTGAGTTGATTCAAAATGGTTGATGATACTGGTCTAGATGAAAATTTTCAATTTCTTTGGGCCATATACCTCATTTTTCTGGCTGAAACTTTCGCTTTTAATAATGAATTAATGAAGGGTTGGGCATTCTTGTAGTAGTGTCCCTGTCGTATTCACATTCTTCCAGGTAAACTGCCTGCTATTATTGTTGCCATAGGTTGCCATGAGAATGTCGAAATTCTTTGTGCCCTGTCAAAATGGAATGGAGTTCATTGGGCCAGATTCAGTGATAAGAGTGTTGAGATTTATGTGTAGAATGGCAATCAATGGATGGGTCATCAATCAAATCGCTGGGCAGTGGAGGAAACTGAAAGGGCATTCTAGAAGCAAGTGTTTGTGGGCTGCTCGTAGTCAGGGAGCAACAAGCTGCCATGGAGCTTCAGGGTGGTGCCAGGTTTAGCAACCCTTCGAAGGATCTCTAGGGAGACAGAAAAGAGGACTTCATTGACTGTCGGGTTCTGTCTATGCGCAGATTCCATCTTTTCGAGGCTGTGCTCCCCTTCTATAGGTCTGCTAAAGGAACTAGTCCCCCGAAGCTAGGAATGAGGTGGTAGAGTAAGCCCAATAACCAAACAGGCCAACCTGCTCCACCGATTGCAATCTACATGGAGCTGTGCTTTAAATGACTTACCAATAACTTCAAATACGATTTTCGTAGGTACTTCAAGCTCCTTCTGCCCGTGCACTTACCTTCAGTCAAATTGGAAGTTCGGGACCTGTGTGTCCTAAGACTTGTTCATGCATTCGCTCAGAGCGCTCCGCTCCTCCTCATCGAACTCCACTTGCTCCTCAATGAAAATTTAGATCAGGTACATTAAAAAGTAATCGACATATTTTACTACAGTAAAATGTGCAATGTACTTACACTTTTTGCTTATATTTTGTAGGAACTGCGGGATTTGAACGTTGTATCGATGTCCTTGTCGCTTTTTTCTGTCTGTTGGGCGCTCGCTTCTTTCTCAAAAAACGTCCGAACTCGCAACGTTCACAAACTTGTTCTCACATGGCTCGGTGTCATATTTCAGGTGCCTGTTTTCTCAAAACTTCCTAAACAAGTATTTCAATATTCATCGTCGCCGTGGTTACACTAACTTGTGTTTTCTCTGTTGCAGTTCACATGGAGGTTAGGAACTGTTGGAACACGTGCAATGTGTCTGGTCCTTTACGCTTCTCTTTACGGTCCTTGGGTTCTCCTTGTCGTCCTCCTTCACTGGGTAATTATTGTTGGCGTGCCAACGAAACAGTATAGTGAATTAATCAGAATACATTTCTGACTGGCTGAGTGCTAAAATGGAAGCTCCTGAGAAGGGAAAAGTTGGGGAACTGCGTGCAGAATGTATTCCATAGTTTTTGGGTGAAACATGTATGTCTGGGCTACATAGCCAATATCAGGTCTGTTTCCTTATTTGATGACTGTACCTAAACCCTCGACGAGGGTTATATCAGTACATAGCCAATATCAGTCAATACCAGAGTAGCAGAACTTTAATTTCGTCAGTGCTGGTTTGGAATTACCTGACTGGACTGAAGACCCTGATAAAGGTGAACAATTCAACATTGTGTGCGGAGCCAGGTCATATAATAATAGAATGGAATGAGGAGGCTAACAAACTGGCGACAGTTGAATCTGCGCTGATCCTGGTGATACCTGAACCCTTCGTAGGGGCCACCAAGAGCCACTTGAATTGAGGTGGGAAATGGGAAAAGAAGCGCAGGGCCTATTGTTGGGATGTGCTTGGCCAAAGGCAGCCAAGGTTATTTATTAAACTCCAGGGGGAGATCAAGAGAGCTCCTTAGTCTGGAGAGAGAAAGTATAATGGTAGTATATGGTCTCTTCACGGGACACTGCCCATTAAGGTACTGCCTGGCAAAGATTGTTAAGTCAGAGGTTCAGAATTGCAGATTCTGCAGGATGGTGGTGGAGTCAGTGGAGAATGTACTATTTACTTGTCAGGTACTGGCTGTGGTCGCTTGGGGTGGCTTTACTGCGGCCGTATGAGGTTGCAGGGATGTACCTCGACGCTGCCTTGCGTTTCTTGCAAGAACGGTGGGACATCACATCAGCGCATGGGGTTGTTGATGAACTCCACACAATAGGTACATCTAACACGTCAGTGGGGGGTTTTCTCAATTGCCACCATAGTGGAGGGGGGGGGGTTACTGTTGCTATAAATTCACGTTTTCATTATCTCACAGGTTTCCATGTTTCTCTGGATCGTCTCCACGGGTTCCCTGTTCAAAGTAGACGAGCCCTCGACGCTTCAAAGGACTTGTCTTTCCTCGGTCATCGCCTTTGTTTATGTCCTCGCTTACATCAATCTTCAGGAGACAGGCCGTCACAAACATAAAATGGTAGTACTTGTGTTATTAGCTAACTGTAAAAGTTACTGTTCCTCTGCCCCACGTATATTCTGCAATTTTTATAACTCTAGCGACTAATCTTAAATGTTTTTCATTCAGTTTATATTAATTTGGTAAAAATTTAATTCGACGTCTCAATAGAAGTTCCAGACTTTAATAGGTTGGCCCTATTTACGTCAGTAAATAACCAGTGTATGGGTAAGCTATGGGGCTGTCAGCACGATTTGAGGGTGAACGTGGAATTTATAAGGAACTAAAATCATTTTCGTAACATTCGTGATAATTGATTGTACTCCTCGAGTCATTTTTCCAAGTATCAAAATGTTGTATTGCCGTCATTTCACTGATAACTGTCCTAACATTTCCTGAATAGGGAGCCGTTGACTTGGGTAAAGGTTACAGCAATTCCCAGTTTCCTCATAGTGTGGACCTTTGTCGTTGGAGCGCCTTCACTTCGCGGCTTTTTGATCTCTGCCCAGAACCTGAAGAACTTGTATAATCTCTTTGTTCGCTCTTTGGCAGATAATTGCTGATATGTCTGCTTTTCTTTTCTTGGAATGAGCAAGTTTGAATTCGGAACTTTCTAGTCATTTTGTTGTTAGGGATTATTGAGTCACGAAGCAGCTAATTTGGGTTAAAATTACCTTAATTCTAAACCCTGAGCTTAAAGCTGAGTTCCCTCAGAATATCAGTTTTCATTGGTAGACTATGATCATACTACAATAGGCTTGTACAGCACCGTTCACATCAGTGATTTCAGGGTGTTTGCAGTTGCTGTTGTAAGTATAAGTGATGAATTGGCCTTGATCATCCCTTGAAACGTTCAAAGGGATTATGTTTGAATTATTTCAAGAACGTTGCATTTTCTCTTGTTGTCGGTATCGTTACTCCTTGTCACACTTCGTCAATGCCGTTCTCCACTCTTCATTTCACAGGTTTTGTACTACTTAGTGATGACTCTAGAAAATGCCCTTCTTTGTTTCGCCTGGTACCTCCAGGCACCACCCAGCCCCTCCAACATCCTCATGATACTCGCCCTTGCTGTCGCATACCTCTCTGGAATCCTGTTCATGGTCATTTACTACAGGTAATACGTTCGTCTTTAAAAACGCTTCCAACTAATATTCGAAATTACAAGAACAGTTTTGTGTTGTGGCCTCAGTCTCTGCCCCCTCAAGTTGAGAGTGGCCAATGCAATTTATGGGGAGTTATGTTAAGTTTTATATTTTATTTTATTTATCAAAGGATGTAAATGTATTTAGATTTCGACCTGGTATGTTGGTACCTAAGTAATCAGGAAAGGGTCGTGAGTGGCAACATATATCGAGAGCTGGGTACACCATTAATACGTGATCACAGAATGAGGATCACAACAGGTTAAGCTCCTAGCTATGGTCATTGAGACTCTGCTTATGCCTCTTGACATCTACAGAAACGACCTCTTCAGGGCAAAATCCCTACTGATGTATGGCGGGGGGTGGGGGGACGAAGCCTACGGGTCCTACAGGGTACGCGGGGGAGCCACTAGGCTTCAATACTTTGAGCTACCAGAACCTCTTCTGTTTCTACCTGCTGTTTTAGTGGTTGCTTGGGGTTGTGCGGCAGGATCACCATTACCTCAATCTGGTGCATTGCTGAGGTGAGCCTGAGAGTATCCAGGTGGGACTCATGCAGCGTATTACCATTATGATCTTGTTTTGGGCCCAGCTTTCTAATTCAGTCATTATCCATTGTCCTGATGCGTCAACCCTCTTTATTTTGATACCTAAGCTACTAGAAATACTCACCTAGTACTCCAGTACAGGATGATGTTCTGTGGTGAGAAAAACATGTTAACAACGCATTGGTAGCAACCTTCTAAGCTTGTGGGTAGACTGCTTTTGTTATCTGTTTGTTGAGGAAGACATCTGCACCTCACTGCCTTCTGGTGTCAACGCTCGAACCCACTGAATGTTCCAGCCTTTGTACAATGTGTCAAAGCAGTTTTATTGAGTCGTGATTGCGACAATCCTCAACAAGAAGATGAACCACCAACCGTCGTTATGCACGTGGGAATCCCATTTGCAAGTTCTCAAGCCCTGGAAGACCTCAAGCAGGCTGTTAGCAATGACCCCAACATGCAACAGCTGAAACAATACATAATGGACGGATGGCCAAATTCCTCTCAGCAATTGCCTTCAGAGTTGAAACCTTTCTACAGTTTTTGTGAAGAATTGACATTATACGAAGGGGTAATAGTGAAAGGCAGCCAAATTGTCATTCCGCGAAACGAAGTACCACTCCTTCTACAAGAACTTCATAGAAGTTACAAAAATGTCGAAAGCTTGTTTGAAATTAGCTTCGGAGGTAGTGTACAGGCCAAAAATGAATCACATGATTCAGGACTACGTAGCTAGCTGCCCTACTTGCCAGGCATTACAGAAAAATAAACCCATGGGGATCCTGACCAAGACGGATTGTGGGTCCCCTACCTGACCATGGCAGATTGTGGGACCTGACCTATTTAACTGGAACCAAAATGAGTATCTGCTGTTCACCGAAACTTTGGAAGTTAGAGACTTGCAAGATGTCTAGCCCGCTGTTTCCGATCTAATGAGTTAAGTGAGGGCTATGTGCAGGAAGCCAAGCTGCTACTAAAAAAAATGTGCCAGAGAGAAGTCTGACATATTTTTAGCGCTTCTGCACCACAGCGACATTGCTAGGCACAACGTTGGTTCACCAGCCGTGCACCTCATATCTCGCAGAACAAAAACTTTGGTTCCCTGCGTACTAGCATTGCTGATACCTTCCATAATCAACCTAAACACTGTTCATCACTAACTTGATTAGTTAAAGGATCAGCAAAAGAGATTTGCAGACCATGGGAAAACAGAAAAGAAGGTTTTCACCGAAGGCGATCAAGTTCTGTGGAGACGATCAGCAAGAGCTTGGGTGTTCCAGCTGAAGTACCGGCTAGTGCCAACAACAACTCCTCTTACTTCATCAAAACTCCCGATAGAGTCAGGTGCAAACGTAATTCATGGTTCCTCCGCCCCTGGCTAATGGGTTAAGAAGGCAGCGTAGCATCCGCTAATGGTTCTACAACCCCATCACCCAAATCAACTACACCAAAGTCCAGGCTTGCTAGCCCTAAGTGTAACCTAGTCAGTCCTCACGCAGCCACAACTGGCCAATTGATTCCAACTCACCAAGACCAACCGACGCTGAAGCCAGCTCATCCAACCACCCCTACATGGACCAGAACTAGAGCCATCAAGCCTCCGAAGCGGTTTTTATTTCGTCTTGAAAACGGTGGATGCAGGTGATACCCTCACTGCAGCCACAAACGGGCCTTCTGTAAGGGCGTCCATGATCCTCAGATCATGGCCCCCCTGCACCACCCCCAGGCCCCACGGCATTGGTCTCACTTGGTGTGAGGTCACCTAGGCACCCCCGCACAAACGGAGGATATCCGCAAGTTCTGTATTCACCACCTATTCTGGCTGAAGAAAGGGCCTCCCAAACACACTGCAGCGTGATGCTGCGAGTCCATCGCATACGCACAGCAGATGCTCTGCCATCTCTAGCCCTACCTCGCAGGACCTGTATACCTGTATCTCGCACTTGCCAATATTTGCAAGGTGGTACCTCAGTGAACAGTGACCTGTGAACAGGCCACATATGATCCTCATATCCTTCTTCCCCAGTGCAAGCACCTCCTTGGACCTCCCTCTGGAGAGCCGGATGAAGAGTTTTGACTGTCTAAGGCCAGGCAACCCGGCACCTATCCTCCCATTTGCCAATCTCTCTACTTAGGTGGCTCCTGGTAGTCCCAACAAAGGGCTCAGGGCCAATAGGAATCTGCGCTGATCCCTTCTTAGCCAACCTATCAGCCTGTTTGTTTCCCTCTATACCCTGATGCCCTGGCACCCAACACAGTGTTACACTGTTGTCCTTGGCCTGAGAGTGGCCTGACTGTCCACCATGATGTAGATTCTCTGGAGCAGCCGCTGCATACAGATCGTTACCGCAGCTGTAGCCAGCGACCCCAATGGGATTGCCGCTCTGATTCCGAGCCCAAAGATGCCTGCCCCTGCAAGGCCACCCTGCACCGAGCCATCAGTGTAGTATACCACGGCCCCAGCTTCGAAAGCGGGAACTCCCCCTTCCCACTTGGATCGCTCACTAATGAGTATCCGAAAGGGTAACACGAAGTTGAACCTCACGGACATTGAGTCTACCACATGCAGTTCGGGCCCTCCACTTTCACCTTGTCAAGGATCAAGTAGCAGGAACTCCTCCTCCCACGCCTGATCAAACCCAACTCCAACATACACACAGCCTAGAGGAACGCCATCTTTTTAACATGTATGTGGAGTAGAGCTAAATCTAGCAAGACCTCCAGTGCAGCCATAGGGCATGTCATACAGCCTGTAATGGCCAGACACGCCCTACGCTGCAGTTTATTTAGCTGCAACTGTTCTGTTTTGTTTTCCACCCTAGTCCACCAGACCAGGGCTCCATATGCGGCTTACCTATGATGATAAATGAAAGGGGGGGGGGGGATGTCAGAGACTGTAATCGTGACATAATAACATCCAGAAGTTATACATTATTTTATTCCATTCCTTATCATAATTGTTATCATACCTACGATGATAAGGATAAAAATATGCTCGTATATACAGTTTATGATCAGATTATGTAGCGAGTGTGTCTCCCTCAATTATTAATAATTTACCCAATGTAGTCCCATATCATCGAGTCCAGCAACAACCTCCAAGGCCTCACTGAGGGACGCCACCACTCAGCACTAATAGTCCTATTCCTATCAGAACCACCACCAGACAAAGTTATAATGACGCTTCATTTGTTTATTACAGATTTTTCCATGTGAGGCGCCTCAATTATCAGAGTGGTGGTCGCATGAACACACCTAATGAAGTAAGTTATCCTATACCCGTTACTTGAGCTGCATTGTGCACACTTTAAATTATATATACTGCTTTGACTCGTCACGTGTTCATTCAATTTCTAGTCGACTGGCGAGCTGTCACCGACGGATCCTGAGAGCATCGGAGGGCAGCTTCATCAAACGGCATTGGCTCCAGTTCCTGAAGTGACACTGACATCTATAGAAGAGCCTGGAAATAATTTGCAGCCTCAAGGGTATCAAAAGCCCAACAACCGCTACAGGTTTGAATTTGATGAACTCAACAGTCATTCGCCATTCATCTAACCCCATAAGTTTACCAGGCGATCTTTGTGTGTAGGTACTATGGAGGCCTCTCGCACAACCACCACGGGATCCCTGGTGTGTTCAACTGTCGGTTCACCAATCCATACTCTGCTGCTGTGTCTAAAAGGAAGAAAAAGAAGCCAACATCTTTCGTTCCTCCCCCATCAATTCTCCCATCAAACCATTGTCCAGTACCTTTTTGGTGTCGACCATTGGTGAGGAATGTTGATTTCGCTTGTAGAAAATAGTAATTTTGGCTAGGCCTCTCTGATGATGACACCCCTGTCTTATTTGTATGCTGGCAGTACAGTGTAGGCAAAACAAGAGTCTCTAGCAATTAATCAAATCTATCTTCCATTCAGTTCATCTGAACTTGGTGGAATCAAGACCTCAATTTTCTACTTAGATACTAGTAGTTTTGGTTATATAACTTGAATTGAATATAAAATTTGAGGTGATTTGGGGCAGCCACTATTAGTGACTCACTCGTATGATCTGTATTGAAACTGTTGAGCCCAATCATCAATATAAGTTGCACTGATCTGTCGTACGACTCGCCAGCAGTAGCATGTTGTTGACAATGTTAATTTATTGAACAGTTTTCATTGCTGGCAACAATGATCCATAAAATGTTACACATAATTGTAACTACATTCAGTTATGAGAACGCTGTGAATGACGTAATTATCTTTTGCAGGTGTCAGACGACCGAGTGGTTTCTAGGACGGCTCCTGTTGATATTCGAGCCAAATTAGAAGAAAAAAAACGGATGCAGTTGGCTGAACTGAGGGACATTGAAGAGGAGATGAGACGACAAAGAGCAGTCAATGGGGGTGGTCCTGGTGGCTATCCGCAAGAACTTGCTCCAGCGTATTTGAGGTAATTTAACGCAGCTACTGTATTAACCTAGCACACTTGAGGTTTGACGAGATCGTTAGTAACTGCCTTGATCTTTGTAGCATAAGCCACGTGACTGAGCCTGACACTGTGCCCTACACACTCCCTCGTCAGAGTCGCTACTTCAAAAGGTCACGAAAACCTGCTAAAGTTACTCGCTACTGCCCTCCTGCCAACTCAAGTGACGGTGAGCTTTGCTGTGTTCTTGTCATTGATGCGCTTATGGACGTGGACGATGTATTCGATATTTATTACATGAGACTTATATTTCAACAGGAGACGTGGACTCTGAAGACAACCAGGAGGAGAGCGGGTGTTGGCACACATCGGCCCCTCAACTTCGCCTCCACTCATCTCGTTTCCGGCATGAGACCAAACTGTGATTACGTTACCTGGTAAAAGTTGCACTGGGTGTCGTAGCATACGAGTTCCCTCGCCCGGTCTCAGTTCTCCCTTCCTCTCCTCTTCCTTACGCTCTCTAAAATAACTTCATTACCATTTGTTAGTCTTAATTAGTGTGTAGTGCACGTAGACGTAGTCGCATACTCCATGTCGCCTGTTGTAATCTGTCTACCCCCAATACGTTCCTCTTTTGTACAACAACGGGCCTTTGGATATACGCTCCTTCGTGTGGTAAGACTGTACTGTACCTTAAAAACGCTGGACTCTTCCACAAAGGCCAATTGCTTGTTATCGCTGTGCCATTAGCTCCCACTATACACCGATCGGTGGCCAGAATTAGGAGTCTTTCCTCCTCATTCATCACCTTATTCCTCCCACCCAAGTACAATACATTTTATTTATATTTTATTACTCACTTTGATTTATGACTAATTATTTATATCTTTACGACATTACATTTAAAACGAAAAATTGTTTTTGTTTTAACCTATCCTAATCCTTGACGCGATCATTAAGAAAAAGAGCTTACAACTCCCCATCTGAATATGTTACAGGGCTATTTTATTAAACCGCTTGACTACAATCACTGAGGTTGCCTTCAGGTGGACGGACTCAGCTGGTACTTGCGCACTAGGGGGTAGAAGAGCAAAGAGCTCACTCATGGATTGACCATGTGAACGGACATTCATGGGCTGAGGGATGGAGAATCAACAGACCTGTCCTGCCACATCCTCGTGTAACAGAGCAATTGATAGATTAGAATTACTTCAATGCCTTTAGCAACAAGGGAGTCAGAATAAAATTAAGGATGCAGGTTGAAGTCACGCGTGAGAACACATATTTATTGATGAAAAGTGAATGAGGATTCTGAGAAGTACAGCACATCTGAGAATACTCTCAGAGGTACAGATTCTCCAAGGGCATGGGCAACAGCTCTCTACCGAGAGACCGGTTAAATCACAACCTGCAGTACCTCCTCATGAGTAGATGATGAGCGAGTGCCATGGCTCTGCTAGTGAAACCACAAGCTCCATGACTTTCGACTGATATAACTCTCTCATGGGAGTTAACGTACAGTCACTTTCAAAAGGAAACCTACCTGGTAAATCGAACCCATTAAACAGGGCACGTGGCGCACAAAGAAGAAAGCAAAGAGGCAATTGGTCTGTAGCTCCTCAAGAGCTAATCTTTCTTCCCATAATATCACAGCGACAAACTATAAGTAACTCTTCTCAGCTGCCCTTGTTCTCATATTGTTTTGGCATAAATATTTCACATCGGTTAATGGTGCTCCAATCTGGATTTGCTAGTAAAAGAAATTCGAGCCCTTCAAGGTCTTACAACATGAAGATATATGTACACAACAATATAATTTCTTCAACATCTGTATATATTTCAGCAACGAATGATATCTTTATTTAAATAAAACGTAGACTTTGTATGTCAGATAACAAGGAAGAGCTATGAACCAAATGATGTCGGTAGAGGGAGTGTAGTGTGAGACATTAACACAACCACAACCTACCTGCAGGTTTATGACGGCGGAGGTAGAAGTGGGGAGTATATTCTGCCAATAAAATATTTCATCTGAACGGTAACAAACAGAACACACAGACAAATTCGGAATTACCGAACGAAGGGGTTTTCAACAAGAGAACAGTTCGGGGAAAAGAGTTTCAAAAATTGGAGGCTGCTCTTCAAAAGCCGACTTGGTGATTTGTGCTCGACTCAAAATCTCTTCCAATTTGCACTGCAGTGTGTCTTCGTCCTGTGAACAAAGCAGGGGAGAAACGTTCTTTTGAGCAATTTGTAGGTAAGAAGCAGAGGTGGTCAAAAAGTGATAGTAAAAGGACATAACTTATTCAGACAGAATTCATCCAGTTGGCATTGAGGGCCTTAAAACAAATATTCCTACGGACATGTTTTGTATGTGACACACATTAAAGCAGACCTGGGGTGTCCCAATGAAAATTGGAGAAACTCCTGTTTGTTAGGGAACTAGTCGGTTCATCACTCATTCTGGAAGGGTTGATGTTGCATCTCATCACAAGCATCACCTAGATCATTCAGACTGAGGCCTATTTAACGTATATACGTGTTAATTTGTGTGAGAGAGGTTTTTAATTCGTGCAAAGGTAAAGATCTTACACCTACACAAATTACCTACAGCCGAAGAAAACACTAAAGCGCTCACTTTGATGGTATTGTTATTGATGATGTCTTCGAATGTGCTGTTTCTGAACAACTCAAACAGTTCCCGTTGACGCCGAGCTTCAATAATTTTGTAAGCTTCCGCGCTCTCAGTCAAGATTTTCTTCATCGATTCAAACGACAGTTCGTCATTTGGGTGTTTCTAAAGAAAATTAATAAAATTATTACTAAAATCGTTACAATGGTTGGTTGTTAAGAAGTGTGACACATCATGCAAGTTTCTTGTCACTTGCTACATTGAAAGTGAGATTGGAACAAGAGGGGAAAGAAGGTTGCAAGTCGAATGACCACTGTGTAAGATACTACCAAAGTGTGGTCAGGGCGCCTACGTTACTATAGTACTGCAAGTTCTCCCGCTGCCATTCAAAGATATATATTGCCACACACAGCATGTGCCAATCATGAAAAACAGACCAAGGGATAATTAGCTACTATATCAGGCCCTAGAATCTTCCACAGACAACACAACTGCACTGTTCTCTCAGAGAGTTGAAAGTGCCAGTGGCCTCCTTGCTGACTGTGTGTGTGTGTCGAGAAACTCTAGTAGCGCATCAAAAACCATTTTTCCATAGGCACGTCTCGATCTTTAACTCTTGCACACGCGTTTCTTTTCCTTCTAATTTTGTGTTTCAGCTGTTCAGTATCTCTACGAAATGTGAATATTGTACCAAGTTTGAAACTCGTCTTACCAGATTTTTAAGGAGCTGTTGATCCAAAGGATGTTTAATGTTTAGATTCTTTTTCGTACCAATGGTATTGGGGGGGGGGGGGGGGTACGATCTAATTTATTGAAAGAACACAAATTGTGCAATATCTTCACTATGAAAGAAAATTGGATATGGGATTTTGGGTGCAGAGTACGCTGACAAGTGTATCACAAGTTGAGCAACACCACCCTGTGAACCCGAATTGGTAGAGAAACACATAAAAAGAAAACACAAATGACGAAAAATTATGTTGAAACTGTTTCACTGAAATGGGTTTTGTGTCTTCTTTTTTTTCAATTTAAATAAGTGTATCATTCGTAGTGAAACAATATATAGATGAATCATCGGTTGGCGTTGAGCAAATATAATCACAAAATTGAACGAGGGAACTCGATCCATAACCAAGGCTGCTCAATGAACCTGTTTAGCAGGATCTGGAAGCCCTGCCAGTCACCTACAACCCAAATATCATTGGCATAATGGGAGCAACTGCACGTCCAGGGTCATGATCTAGCCTCGGGGGAGGAGGATCATGGGGGAACATGAGGTATAATAGAGGATGTCAAACTACGATATCCAAAATAAATTATGACGCACATGAGGCAATGGGCCTTACCCTTTGGAAGCCTGGAGTCGAGCTGGCGCTATCCAAATCTCCACTCAAATCTGCGCTGGATCCTCTCATATTTGCTCCAGATGTGTCGATCCAACTGTGTCTGCAGGAAACACGAGAAAGTGAATTAATTGCATAAGGTAAGATATGAATAGATAAGACAAACCTGAACATCATCTGACGTGCAACAACTATACAAATGGACGTTTCCAACAAACGAAAATCATCTAGTCAGCGTAGTAAATAACCTGTGCAATGACTGAATGAAGGCCAACAATAGGGCAACCGAAAACCATATTAACTGATAGAAAAACGCATTTGATTCGAGAGATAAAAACTGCTGAATGCAATTGAGGCTAAGGATAGTTGTGTGATGCGCCAGATCAGATATTCCTACTTGTCACTGTTAGGTCTGTGGGACTTGCATTGATTCTTAGGGGGCCCAAGGTGCACACTGGCCAGTTACTACAAGGACCTAAGGGGAACTCAATTAGCTACAACTCCGCTTCTGTATTAGCTGAGTAACACCTGGGCCCATTCCCTCCCTCCTCTTTTATTTGAGAGTACTTCTCGTCAAGAAATCTTTCCCCAACTCGTCTCTTCGTTCAAACACAATACATTCAACTCTACACTTTGGCTACTGCCCCATCACGTGACTTGTCAGAGGGAAAGAACTCACCTATGAGTCAAAACTCGAGACAAGGTGTTGATGTCAAGGCCACACTCTCGCAGAGATTCAGACAAAGTGGCTTCGCTCAACATTAATTTTGGATCTGTGTTGAGCTCTTCGATGACGTAATTGTCTTTGAGGTCCTCCAACATGTAAATCGCCGACTCCTTCCGGTTCTCCATAATCTGGAAAGTAATCGTTTTATTTCTTCAATCCTATGAAAGTACATTCCTAATCGGCACAGCAGGCTAATTTACTTCATACTATCAACATCGAGAGCGTACCCTTTTCTGCTGAATTAAGAAGAGATGATTTCTAAGTACGGTGCAGGGTAATGCTCTCTCTTAGGAGAGCTCCTACTTCATACGGCTGGTTGTACTCAATAAGAATGAGTGTTCTATTTGACATGCACAATAGTGAGCTTCGACAATGGTCCAAATTTAGTACCAACATATAAAACTACCCTTACTCGTACATACACCAATATAATATACGATATGATGCTTGCTGGCCTCCAATAATCAATAGTCAGCCCCCGAGATAAATGCAAGAGGTCTGTTTTCTCATCAAATGACTATTCCTAAACCCTCGACGAAGGTTATATCAGTCATGGAAGTTGCGGTTTCGCTAATATGCAAGAGGCCGGCCTCTGCAGCATCCACCAAACTCAGACCTGTGGAGATACGGCAGGTATTTGGTCATTAGCCAGTCTCCTGGTAGAGAGCTGTTGCCCGTGTATTACTGCTCCGAGGTGACCACCTAAGGAATCCCGTACCATCTGGGCGTTCAGCGCAAAACGTCGAATCAGTATGGGTTTTTTGACCTCGGATTTCCATTATTTCCTATTGACGACGGATTTCCCCTTAGTCCGGACATTCTAAAATATCATTTCCCCCCTCTCTTTTTACATTCCTCTCCTCAACAGACAGCTGCTCCCAAACACATTCTCCTCTCAAGTCTTGAAATAGTCTGCCCGGAGTGTCCGGTTATCCCAACACAGCAATCTAACACCTTTCGCGATACGGTCATTCCCCGACTCTCTCAACAGACACTTGTTTCACCTCTCATTGACATCTAATTCGGATTTCTCCTTCCTTCCCCGTACAACCAGTTTCACGCCTTCAGAGCCCCCCTTGTTTGCACTTATATACTCATCAAATCAAATCCTGTTCAAGTCACCTGTTCTTGTATATCTAAGTCTTCAAATCTTGTGGTATACCAAATCTTCAAATTACAAGTTCGTGCTCAACTAAACCCGTCTCCGAGATTCATTCAAGTCTATTCTGGTCAAAACACTGGGTTCCCCTCGGATCTAACTATTTACTTGGGTGCCAAGTTTCAAAAGGACAGATCAACTGTGACTTTGTTTCTCAGCTTATCACCTTCTTCTCAAACACCCTCTGAACAACTGTCGCTCACTGTTGTAGAAACTAGAAAACTAGAACTTGTAGAAAGTTCACTGGAAACCCTCCTTGAGAAGGCGTTCCCAGATGACCAAGTGGCTCGAGACACTGAATACCAGAGGGCAGCAAGGGAGCTGATCATGGACCCTCCGAACGAGCCCGACATCCCATTGTGGACAACAGGCGACCTCGGCAGGGCCCTTGCGACCTTAAAGCCCAACAAATCTCCTGGGCCAGATAAAATAGAAAGCAATATGCTAAGGAAGGCTGAGCGGACAATCTCCAGCGGCCTCCTTAATTTATTTAATGACTGTCTGCAGGTCGGACAGTTCCCCAGCTCAAAGGTAGGGGAATCCCCCGCAACCTGTACTCGCTCGTCAGAAGTTACCTGACAGACAGAACTGCTACGATCGAAAGCAGGCATGTCTCCGTCCGGAGAAAGATTGAGAAGGGGTGCCCACAGGGCTCGGTCCTTGGTCAGTTGCATCACTAGTCAGCTGAGAAAAAGGCACTCCCTTGTCTGGATACACTCCAGTCGTTAAAGCCTCATTGACAACTCTCCCAGGTCTTTTTGTTTTAATTGATACACGAGAAGACGACCTTTTAAATTTTATTAATTTCATTTACTTCATTACACTAATGGATTTACCTTTTTTTTAATCATTCAAGTCCCGTGAAGCCAGGTTTGTTAATGAGAGGGTAAAATTCTTCGTCAACAACTTTTCTTTTGTGACAATTTCCCACTGCCAGAGACATTTTTCGTCGCAAATTTTTGAAATCTACTAAATTTTTTCACTTTTTCTGACAAGCAATTATAAAATATGATACACCACAAATTAAGGACCTCTACAGATATTAAGTCTAGTATATTGCAAGTTGTGTGAGTGTTGTTATTATGTCGATATCCGAAAGCTTATTTTATAACACAACAATTACGTTCACTTGCCAAACCGATAATGATTATAATTTCATACGTAACATATGCAACACAATAAAATAAAATTTGCTAGGTTAAAAAGTAAACCAACTGGAGTTACACTTGCAACCTCAACACGCTCCTTCAGGAGTAGACCCAGAGCCAGCTTCTCACGAGAAGTTGCTTTGGTCAATATGTCAGCGGGCATCAGTTGACGTGTAATCGACCTCCACCAATTGTTGTTTATAGCTTCACGGATGAATGCTTGACGAATCTCAATGTTTTGTTCGGTTGTGATGAACAGTATCCATGACAACTTTTAATGCTCCTTGGTTGTCATTCTTGAGTGTCAGCATTCCCTGTAACGGATGTCGAAGACTTTCTAGCAAACTCCGCAAATACAGGGCTTCTATTAACCCCTCAGTGAGGCTCAAGTACTCAGCTTCTGTACTGGAAGTCGCCACAGTTCTCTGTTTCCTGGTTTCTCATGTAATGACTGCACCAGCAATGTTCTAAGTTGACTTCGATGGGAGTTGGAACTGGGTTAGAATCCTCCATTCCACTTTGTTTTAGTTTTTTTTAACTCCATCAAATATCTCTTTTGAGACAAATGAATTTCCCCTTTTGTGCCATAATTAAATTATATTCCCAAGCAATGATCCATTTGTCCCACGTCTTTCGTCTTGGAATAGAAAACTTACGAAGGTATTCTTTGATTCAAACTGCTATATTGAGTAAAGCAATTATGTACTATATTGTGTATAGTCAATTTAGACAACTCTTTGAGAAGAGCATGCACGATGAGTAAGTGTTGTATAAACAGTGACTAAGAGGAGGCTCGCCTGTAGCACCACTGGTCGATCAATTCCTAACAGGGCGTCCGTTGACTGTGAACGAAATGTCTAACACAGACAATGAAAACCAGGGTTGAGATGGTACAGCAGATTGAGCGTGTAACTCACAGCAGGCCCATATAGGTCTATTTTCACGAGTGGAGAACTGACCTGGCTATGACCTTAGGATCGGTGCAGTTCATTAATACACTCCACTCTTGATTTCATTTGATTGTTGTTGAGTAGCCTAGGTGTTGCCTCCTCTGGGCATCATGGAACACAGTTTTTACTAGGACGTCTTGGCAATAGTCAGGAGGGCTGATTCAGTATTCACAACTGTTCAAGCACAGTATCTATTGGAAAAATGGTCTACGCGAAATAAACCAAGCATTCATAAAATTACGATGGCTTCATACTTATAATACACTTGATTCCCTTATTGAATGGAGTGGTGGTGGTCTTCCACATATACCCTCTGATGTTCAAAGAGTTAAACCTTGCGGTATCGCAGATACACCACCCATGGCGCCCCATACAGATGGCAGCAGAGTGAGCATTGGCTAGTAATAGAGAGAATAAGTGACTACTCAGTGGGCATTGCTCTGTACCACAACGAACCAAACTCTTCAATTTAGCGAAGGGTCGTCTGGGGCATGTGTGCAAACTGGGCAGCTCAAACTTACCAATTTACTCGTAACGTCGGAGTCATCAGTGCCTGAGTTTGCGTTTACTACCACCCAGTTCCCTGTTTGTGGCGGTAAATCTTCTCTGAGCTTTACTTGTGAATAAAACTCCACATTCTAATTACCTTTGGTACCTATCGTTATCATTTATACTCTCCCGGACTTTGTACAAAAGTGTAATAGCTCTGCTGCGAGATCAGTCCCCCTGAGTCCTGATAGTAATGGTTGAGGGACTTTGCGACGCCTCCACACTTACAACTTTGCACCTTCTCGCTCTAACAGGCTTACAGTAGTAGTTTTACAAGGTAATGCCATTCACTTCAGTGGTACAGTATCGTTACTGTATTACCACCAAATTCAGCTGTAAAACCTCACATTCTGGTGACAACTGCATTCAAAGAATGGGCTTAGGGGAAGGATTATTTTACTCACCAGACGAGAGTACGTCTGAAGAGGAGACAGCGTCAGGAGGTTGGCAATGAGGTTGAACAAAACTATGACCAAACTGTGGAGGTTGATTTTCTGCAGAACAGAGAGCGAGTGGTTGTTCAGTGCCACGTCCTAAACAAACAAAAACGCTGTAAATTACACAACGGTTTATTATTCTCTTACACAGCATGATTGTGACACGTCCTATTTAACATGAGGTAGATATATATTAAAAATATAACGACTATATCAACAATTCGGGAATTGACATTTTTCTAGGCGGTGCTAGGCAATTAGCAAGACACGATGAGACAAACTCACAAATGGGTTGTTGAAATAAGATGGAAGGCGTTGACGGAAATGAGCACAGGCTGGGGAGGAACGATAACTTTCACTACCCCGTCCCGCGAGTTCCTTCAAGTACTGTAAGGTCCGTCCTATTTGACTCAGCATCAAAAAATACTGATGAAACGCGACGTAATGGCAAACGAAACTGCCAACATTTAGTTTTGGACTCATTTTTAACCCACTCTTGCCCATAACAAACATGGATTTCATCCAATCGAATTGCCGAGTAGGCCAGCACAACTAGAAAGCCCAAATCGAATGTTTGTGAGAAAGCTTGGACAGCAAACCGACATTACAGATTTGAAATCCCCATGCCTTGAGATGTGGGGGGGGGAGGGGGTGTAAAAGAAAGGTTCCTAGCCGAAAACGTAGGTGTATTATTCTCAGAACGAATCCTCATCACAACAAGTAGTTGGATTGAGCAACAACTTTTTTTTATTCGCTAGAGTAGTTAATTTTCCTTCGTAGGGTCGAGGAAAGTAAAAACGTGGAGTAGCTCGTTCAAAAATACTCGCTAATGCAAGGCATGTAGACGATGTGTCCTGGTTGTCAATGATCTGTCCAACACAAAGTTTCAAAGTCTCTTCACAAACCAGGAAAAACATGGATCTACGCGGATTAATGTAGAAATATAGATCCTTTGCAATTGAAGAAGGGTCCCGCTCCATCAACGCATTTCAGGGGGAACGCGAAGTGCCGAATCAGTTCGAGTCTTTGACCTCCGACTTCCCCAGCCATTGTCTATTTCGATACCGGCTGCGGGTATTTCTAATGGCTACCGGATTTCCCTGAAGTGGGGTTTTTCCTTTCTTTATTTTCCCTCTCCTCAATTTCAATTCCTCTCCACAAGAGACGACTACTTCCAAAATACATTCAGCTACGAACGATAGCGGAAGTCACACATCTCCGTGTGCCTGGCCCCGTCTCGTCTCCCGTTCTGATAGTTTTCCGCCAGTATGCATATTTCTGAGACGTCCTTTGTGTCACCCTTTTGTACACAAACGCTACTCACTTCATTGCATTTAATACAGTCCTCCTAGTTATTTTATTTTCGATCTTCAACTCTCACCCTCTCGTGCGCCTAACGCAGGGTACATAATAGCTTGATTTGAGCACCACAGTTCCAGCTAGGGAGCGTTAGCTTATATTTGAATATCATACTAAACAGGAGTTTTCTACTTTCATTTTCATTATTTTCTTATTAAATTGAGTGGGTCTATTTGATTTCTATGTCCTGCTTTCCAAAAAGGCTAATATCGCTTTCTTTTGAATTTGAGGAAAGTTTTGGTTTTCAAGGTTTACTTATTAATTTTTGTTCCCACATGACTTCCACTTGCGCTGCGAACGTCGAATTTCGGCAACAAAATCCCTAGACACATTTCAAACAACAACACAAAAGATTGAAAGAAACTTAATTGAATTCTGATGAGGAGAGCGAGGTAAGTTGGAAGTGTGTGGAGATTAATGAGAAGACCAATGAGACTCAACGTTGTGTAGAGGGTTAGAACAGCTCCCACAGAATGCCCTGAAAAGGAAAAGACAAATGATTTGGTGTAATCTCGATACAGCGTCAGGAGACGCGATAAAAAGTCAGATTGAGACAGAGATTGGAGTTTGAGCAACGCCACAGCAAATCAAATTTGTGCAAGGTTTTACGTTAGGACGCAGGAGAGAACCACATACAACTGAGCGAGAGAAGATGAAAAACAAAGGACTAGCACAATGCGTAAAACAGCATTTCAATTGACGTAATATAAAGGGTGCTTCGGGAGGGCCAATTTCTCAAAAATGAACTGATGTAAGATATTGTAATAACCCAAGACTGAAGCTGGATATAACTCACCAGGATCAGTGATTGTAAGCAATAAAGATGAATATATGTCCTCTTCATACTTCTTCAAAAACATGGCGTCAGGACGAGAAATGGGCTCATTCACCAAGTAGCATGTTTCAAAACTGTAAAAGGAAAAAAATTACAGATGACTATGCATTCTGTATTCACAGCATATTTTCAACTGCAGACACGAGTGAGCGTTGTGTTTGGGAGCAGACGCCTACAACAGACTGAACGCCTGGGATTCGAATCTTCCTGAACTGGAGGTCATTGGTGCCAATTTCTTTCACACGAAACTCCATAGCCAATTAAACTTAAGACGGAGAATTTGATGAAACTCGTTGTTGCATAGATTGTAAGACCAGAGCAACAACGTTCGAACTTGACTATTTCTTTCAAGACATAGTTCTTACCAACTGCTTGCACCTCAACACTATTACAGGAGGGATATTAATTACAATGATCAAGGCACTCAGTCAGCAGCCAGCTGAAACAAGACTTGTGGGAGGTATGGCAAGTATTAGTCGCTTTGACCAGTTCAGTTACCATAGCAACACAACCGAAATTTGCTTGTGCTGCTGGTAAGGTTATTATCAACTATGGCCAAGTGAAGTCTCTATTTTACTCTAGTCAGTGATATGCCACAAACCAATTGGTCAAGTCAATTATGAAATCTCTGCCTTCCCACCTTATCCCATTGCGCTACTATGCAGCAAGTCTCAAAGAAGGTGTAACAGGGCCATTTTTACTCAGCGCCTGCAACCCCTTTAAAAGGCTCTGGCTCCACTGGTATCTGTATGGGTCGGTGTATTGCCAGTTATTGCTCCACCAATGAAACTTCCTGACGACTCAGCACCCAATACTAGATAATTCTATCCTTTACATATCCATCCTAACCTAATCTTGTAATAGGGTCCTCCCATCAGTCCCCCCCCCCCATTCCACCATCACTGGCCAGTCAGTCCCTGCAAGTCCAATGGGCATTCAGGAATTGCTCAGCTAATCAACACATGCAAAGGCAGAGTGACTCGTTTGAGGCAGCATAATCCGAAAATGGGGAGCCTCACTGAGTGACGTCCACTGTTACTGTAGATTGACGTTTTTACATAGTTGCAGCCAAGATAGTACTGTTCTTGAGCTACAGAACAAAATCAACTGGTGAAATATGGGTGATGCAGAAACCTATGCTACATTACCTCGTTTCCTGAAGACGTGGCAAATTTCCATGTCGGTCCAACAAAACCTGCAACACTTCCTGACCCAGTAACGAGGTTTCAGGGTGCGAGCAGAGCCGAAGCAAAGGTCCAAGCAACGGTGCTGGGAAAGTTGAGCTCAGTGAGACGTTGGTGTAGTTTTTGGCCACCTAAAAGTAACATGAAGTTAATTTACTGACTAACAAGACCTGTATGCCAAGTCAGAATGACCCAGTTCGCTCGACTTGAGATTGGCATCCAAGTCTTCAGTTCTGACCGCACTATCGTCACAATATAAGTCCATTGACATAATTTGGCTCACTCGGCAGTACCATCCACTGACCAGTGTCTCTGGAAGCCCCCAATAAGACAGATCATTTGGTTTCTAGAAGTTCTCAAAGAACATTCTCAGCCTTTTCTTCTCTTCTCTCTTGTCTTTTCTTGGTCAGGTTGTGAAGCCTGGCAGATTTCGACATATAAAATGGGAGAACTAGCTGCTTATCAACATTACAAGCTTCTTACGTGAGGTGAAACATGACCAGCCCAAGATGTTTGTAATGAGGGCATAGAGTAGGTTTCCCCATTCACTTTAACGGCAATGAAATCATCAGCAATGATGATGCTGATGAACATTATCACAAGCCAAGCATTAGGTACCTAGCTCAATACAGACAAGGGATTCAAGTTTGCTCCTGCGACATGCTGACCCACATTTGCAATAGGGAAGCCTGGTAGAGCCTTCCCCACAAGCAACTTGGGCTCAGACTTCTGAAACAATACTGTGGAACAGCGAAAGTCGTCGACTTTGGCCACTTAATGGTATGAACATCTACGCAGATGGATCTAAAACCCCCCAGAGGGCGCTGGCTCTGGGATGTGGATACGTTGCTCTGGGAGGAGTGGGATGTACATTGCCCTGGATCCCACTCCAACGGTTTTTCAAGCAGAGATTTGTTATCACAGCACAACACAGCCTGGGCATAAAGGTATCACTGGAAATGAGACGGCAGACCATCTGGCCAGACTCAGTAGGCCTACTACACCTATAGGGCCACATCTCCACTGCGGCAAATCTTCGTACCTAGTCAAGAGGAGTTAGAATGCATCAGACAGTCTGGAACGCAATGGGAGTGAGGCACTGCAAACGCTTTATCTCAGGGCTTTCACACAAGATAAGACGTAGCCTTCTTATGGCGGGAAGAAAGAACTCAAGGCAGATTGAGAGGATCGTCATGGGACACTGCGAAATGAACAAACACATGTATGTTATGGGCATAGTCGACACCCCTCAGTACAGGTGGTGTGGCACACATGAAAAGACTCCTTACCATGTCCTGGTGCAGTGCCAGAGGCTGGGGAGGGAGCGAGTTTAGGTCTTTGGTACAACCAATCCAAGGGTGAACATCAAAAAGGATTCTCGTCAGCATTCCTTAGGAAGCTGGGCATAGACCTGTGAGAGAGTAGGGCTAGCACTCTAGGACTTTAGGCCACGGTGCTTACCCCTAATATGCAGTCAGGGTTTTAAAAAATAAGAAATTCTTGGATAACTCCCAAACACCTGCTGCAATAAGGCGCACCTCGTCATCCCTTTCTACAGTATGCTTCTGCCAGATAGTGGCCATTAAGATATTGGCGCCCCTCACATTTCCAACATGAGTAGTCTTATTGTCCAATACAGTACTCTGACATACTTACAATCAGTAAACTTTTCAAAAGCATTTCTCTCAGTAGAACATCAGTTTGAGAGCTTTCCGAAGGGATTTTAGACAAAATGAACACCATAATTTCGACTTTTTGGTAGTCAGGAAGATGAGCCGTGAATTCGCCAAGGCAAGAGACCAAAGCTTCCATGTATGTTGTCTCTGAAGCATCTTGCCTCCTTGCGGCAGATATTCGTATGTGCCCCAGAAGAGAATTGATGATTTCTAAAACTGACGGACCTAGAAAAAGGGGTAAATTAAGGAATTAGTAGTAATTCCACTAAACAACCTGCATGAAGTCTATAACTGAAAATATCAGTATCAGGTTTACCTATACACTCTTCTGCGGAAATAGATATTATTTTAGAGAGAACGTGAGTGATGCTTGTCCTCTTTCTAGCCGAACAGTTGCTGTTTTCGTCCAGATGGTACATCAAATTTTCGACGACAGCGTAGGAGTATTGCGTCTGCAACAAGATGTACGAACATCAAAGCAAACTCCAAGACTTGTCCTGCTGACGCCAGCTAATAACCCGAGGTGTTACCTGAATAGAAAACATGATGATGCGAAACGTGTGGACAGCAAACTCATTAGGCACCCAGAGATCATGATGGTCCAAATGCCTAAAAAATGCGTAAACAACAGGAATAAATGGATGGTAGTTCACGCCAACTAACACAAATTTTTCCAGTAGCTGTTTAATTAAAAAAATACATGAAGTAAGAATAGTGGCGACCTGCATGGTAGCATTTTAACCACTTAATATGAGGGCAATTGTAAAACCATAGTTCCTTGATAAACCCTGTAAGAGCTCGTTCTAACTACTTAAGGTATCCTCAGTATAACGACGGATTAGCCAAGTGTGTATGTCTTGTGACCACAACAATAGGAGTAAGTCTGGAAGGACTATTATATAGATGCAGATGGGATGTAGGGGAATATAGGGAAATTTTCACTCAGTTAATGATGGAACCCAGTCAACCACACTCATCAAAAGCTGGTTCAATAGACAAAAAATGCCATATTAAAATTTCTTAGGCGTCTGGGCTGTCAGGGGCAACATGCTTCATCGTAAATCCCGAATGCTGTCTGCGTACGAGATTACCACATATGAACTGAATGGGTTATGGGATGGGGAAGCTGTTCAAAGGTTTTGAATAGCCAACATAAAAGATTGATGGGCAGACGAGAATTTGGATCAGACGGCGTTTGGTTTCAATGAACAGCACCATTAGTTACCCTACCGCCCAATTAAATTATCCAAAGGTCAACATATCAAGCAGCATTCAACATAACACTAACATCAAAACAAAAACTGAATTAGAAACGAACAAAAAATCATGTCACAGCAAACCAAATTTGAAAACTGTATAGCAACAAAAAACAATAATGATTGAATTACCTCCATGATGAAAAGGAGAACAGAGGAGTGAAGGAGGAATGTCTAGGGGGAACAAACAAGTCGTCTACTTCTACTTCGTTCCAGCATCCAGAAGAGATACACGAAATGAGCCTCACCTCAAAACAGGTTTCAATACAGACTTGACATTGCCAAACGAGGCTCGACCGACAAGCTCTTTGAGACAAGCGTCCGCCATATGCCCCGGATTATTACGCTCGTCAGCGTGCCCACCTTTGTCCGTCATTTGGTAATACCTGGAGTTAGGGACGACAATGATAAATCAATCATTTACTTTGGTAAAGAATAAATTGGGTTGAGAGTACACTGAATACAACTCGTAACAGTTCCATTGCTTCAAATTTGCATTCAGCACTTCTTTCTGTTCGAATCACAGGTTTTTGGTCAAGGGTGGTTGATGATGACAATCTGGGACAAATCAAAGTCCCAACAAACATGAATGCGACCTTACTTGGAATCTTGCATGTTGAAAAGTAGAGAAGGGATGATTTTGTCCATGTGAACTGGTTCCCAGATGTTTTCAACAAGGTCGTCTGACACTGTTTTCCTGATGACACCCTGTGAATGAGCAATTTCCACTACGATGAAAATTTAGGATGTATCAGCATAAAATGTACAGGGTTTAGGAACAGATTACATACGTGTAGATATTTAGTGGCGGAAGTACTATGAGTGCTTGAGTCTTGGTGGGACCTAATAGGGAGTTTCCATATCTCCCCCAACTTATCGACATCGACATTGACATCAGCACTCATCAGGAAGTCGAAGTGCCAATTAGGGAGCTTCACTCGAGCAAGAAGTTTTGATGAAAAGTAATATATTTTCTCTGTGCACAGTTAGTGGCACCCAAACCTTGCAAAGGGATTCATAACATTCACAATAGACCATTGAATGCTCCAATCCTATAAGGAACAGATTCAAAAAGCAGGTACACGAACATACAGTTTCCCAGGCAATGAAAAATTGCAGCCACTTCACTTTCCCAAATTGAATGCGATTGGGATGGCGCCTAGCCTTTGGAGGTCAACTTGTGGAAACAAAGCTTCTGAAAAAGAGGTATAATTGAGTTGTATACTCGATAGGAGTTCAAATCTCTTCTTGAACTTTGAGTTATAGGGGCTCTGTTCCACTGGGCAGGACTAGTATCAGTACAGTATGCCACAGAGCCTTCCACTCTCCGTATCTCCTGAGAAGCTAGTCATGTTTCACATCCCTGGGCCAATCTAAGATGCCCAATTGGAGAGCACACAATTATTATATAAAGAATTATTAAACAGGACTAAGAAAGAAGAGTGATTTGTAAGCCCCACAGCATCAGATTGAACGAAAATACAGTTGCCTGCTGCGTGTAAACAGGGCGCCTGTGCCATTCCATAGGACGCAGTGTTCCTGGAGGAAAATGGCGGTCTTTAAGGGCAGGGACACTAAAAATTAGGAAGCAAAGTGTGGGTCTATGTTTCAAGATCCTTTCAAAGTTCTAAGTCTGTTTAGTAGGGCAAATAGCAAAAGTATTATTGAATTTAAACATGGCCACGGGAGAGGCTCTCTGGGGTAGCAGTGGTGAAGGTTAGCTCAATAAAAGACCTATAACTCAATAGTTGTGCTGAATAGTAAAGTCTCTAATTGCTCCAGCCCTACCTAGTGCACAAGCCTGAGACAATTTACCTAATTCATCATTTTAATCTGAAGATGTATGCCCACGTCCTGCAAGTGAGTACTCACTCTCTGAAGAGACGGGTGTAGGAGGCTTATAAGAACACGATATATAGGAGCTTGGGGGCCTCCAAAACTTTTAGATACACTAAAGTGGACCCACAGGAAAGTTTCGAGGAGCAAATAGAGAGTCCTGCCTAAAGGCAAGGTCGAGCCAGAACCCAAGCAGAAAACACAAGGTGCGACAGGGCCTTCAAAACTGAAGAGGTGAATGGGACTATCGAGAAGAAGATTATTAGACCTAATACTGACCAAAAACAACATTTTCAAAATAACTTTAAAAGCATCAAGTTCAAACCTGAAGACCACGAATTCCAGCGAGGCGGATCATACTCATTGTATTAGGGTCGGAATGGCTGCTATGGCACATGGAACTGAACTTGGAAACGAAAAAGTCGTAGCGTCGATGGTACGAAGGCGTGTCCTCTTCAATGTTGGCAAATTTGACAAACTGTTATATTAAGAAAAAAAAACGTTAAATTTAAATGTAGCATCCATCTTAGTTTTGTAATAATTTCAGCAAAGAAGCCTCACTGACCGATTGAGTAGCGAGTATCTGCAAATCAGGTTCTGTTGACTCAAGGAGCTTTTGAACCATTTTAAGAAAACTCTCGACAAAGAGGTTAAGTGTTTGGGAGTGACAGGCAGCCAAAAGTTGGTCCATTGCTTCCATCGCCATCACAACATACCTGCCAATATTAAACAAAAAAATCAATGAGTGTGATGTTACAACTATCGAAGGATCTACATTCTACAAACACTATTCGGATGCAAGTGAATGGAGATTACCCAGTTCGTTTACGAGAAATGTCGCGGCTTACTCGTTGGAACAGGTACTCTGAGATACGATCCAGTTTTTCAGGAGAACTGAGGGAGTAGAAGGTGAGCTTTTCCATGTTGCTTTTAATGAGTCCATCCTGGAAAAATGAGATAGTATGAGAGTAGGAAAATGGGCACTAAGTTTGTCGCATCCAAACATGGAGTGGACGAATTCTTAATACTCTTCTATCACGATTAGCTCCACGAGGAGCTGCTGATGGGCAGGCAGAGGATTGAAATTCTCAGTCAGTTCAACGAACGCTGCATTGTGTGAGTTCATAATGAGAGGAGATAGCATTCCTGTACAACCAGCTTTATTTGTTTGTGAGGGCCTGCAGGAGAGAGTCAGTATCTCCTTCAAATACAGGTCCCTCCTTTGCATGTTGGATGTAGGAGGCAACTTGATGTACCCACGCCAGTACTGTAGTATGGCAAAAGTATTTCTAGTGGCGTAGGCTATCAGGAAAAAAAGTTGTAGCTACCAGATGTCCACACATAGAGCAGACAATGGGCTGAAACATAGATATAGGCGGCAATGCTCGAGCATAGTAGTAGTGATCCCAAACCCAGATCTCTGAAACGTGGACTACTACTATATGCAACATACATACACAATGCCCTCATTGTCCGCTCTACTGTGCTAGCCAGATCACATGGCTGCTGAAGCCGGGATGATGATGCTGACCAAAAACAAGATAACTACAGTGACATAATGTACCGACTGACTCCCATTAAAAAGGATCTAAGTCTAAAATCTAGTGGTTAAAGACGATGGCTCACAATCCCGACGAAAGTTGTCAACCCCCCCCCCCCCACAGTAACTATAATGTACTTAGATGAATGTGAGGAGAGCGATCTGGGCAACACAGAAGATTGAGATGGCCGCTCTTGGTATATTTTTCCTTATAAAGTGGATGGACATCAAATTGAAACCATCTACAAAAACACAAGCAATGACACAATTCACACGAAAAGTGAGTTCCTGCATGCACTTTCACGTGGTGATGATGAAGGAACGTAGTGACTCACCTTTGGTGGGAAAAGAAAGGAAGGAAAGGAGGAGCATAAATTATATGAGCAGTTGGTTACCCTGAAGGAGACTCAGCAAGTCGCTTTCCACCACAAAATAACACCCAGTCTCTCTCTCTCTCTCTCTCTCTCTCTCTCTCTCTCTCTCTCTCTCTCTCTCTCTCTCTCTCTCTCTCTTTCTCTCTTTAATTTATTATGGGATTAATCAAATTTCTCACTTTGTCGCCTTAGCATTGACCTATTGGAAAACTATGCGTAGCTGAAGGATCAGTAAACTGCCATAGTTTGATGACAAATACATAAGAAGAAAATTAGACTAGGAAGTCGCTGGTCTGTGGGATCTCATAGTGATTGTACCTCAACTCTCTGGTATAGGGGGGTTATGTCGATGGTCTTTGTTCATGAGTTGCAGTTTTTGCTATCATACAGGGGGTGAGGCCCTCACAAGCAGGAATTGCGCCACATGTGAGCCATACACCATCCAACAGATCTCACTGCCACAAATCCTTTCTCAATAACTTGAAGGAACTCGACGTGCCCTCGTGATCAAAATGAGAGCTGGTTGATAATACAATAAATAACATTCTTGACTGACCTGTGGTGAAGGAGGGAAGATGTTGTCAACCAGCCGTTTGTACCTTGGCCGAACGCATGTACACGAGAAACAACCTAAAACATACCAGATAAATGACATATCAGACGTGACCTTTTGTAATTTACGTCTCTCATGAACTGTACGAGTATACTTACATCCAGGGTCAGAGCACTTTTTGAGAACTGAATCCAGGCACTCCGGCATCTCCATTTGAGGCTCAAAACAACAGGTGAGAACTGCTGACATCTCGCTGTTCAGAAACACAGTCTGTACTGAATGTGTCAAAGGAAATGTTTACAAGAAATTCAAATTTGGTTAAGGAATTTGAGAAGTGCTGAGAGCAGTCAATAGATTTAACGAATAAAAAGATCCCTTACACAGCCAAATCCTCTTGGTAGCAGCTGTGCTGTAAGGCCCTTGTTTGGAGCCTAAAAAATCAAACGATAATAGCTGAAAATGTGTAATTGTCTGTCAAATTCCACCCCCACCCTCTCATCCTCCCCCTAACATAACATGCGATATAATTCGATATGCTGGCAATCAAACTCACAAGGTACATTCAGAAAAGATTCTATAGAAACGTCTAGAATGCAGACACAGTGCTTGTCTGCACATATATAAGAATGGATATGGTCAATATCTGGTGCTGCACATCACATAACCTTGAACATCGATGATAATGATAAGCTGTATATATATAGTTTATATAGTTGTGGGAAGTAGCAAGATGCTTGAAAAAAGATAATTTCAATTGGCTTTTGTTCTAATTGAGGGAATAACCCCAGTAATTTTTATTTTCCTTGGCTCTACAAAGTAAAAAGGGAAGTTATTTAACCGGCTGAAGAAAAAAGTTGAGTTCTTTTCAGATCTTTACGTTTCAGACCCTACTGAATTCGAAAAACACTATTTGGGAAAAGGGTCTGCGTAAATGTGTCTATAAAAGCGATTTATGAGAAAACGGCTGAATCAAGTCACCTCAAACTTGATACCTCGCCCACAGGTCACCATGGGACGCCAAAATAAGGGTATGAACAAAATCCACCCAAAAATAACTATAGTTATTGTTCACAACACCATTCTTTTCTCAAAAACGACTGTAACGACTTGATTACGTTTTTTACATGGACAGCCCTTAATGAGACAACAATACCGTAAAATTCCCATCAGCGAGAAAATGACGAGAGCAGCTGCAAAATTTACCAAATATTTGAACGAAAATCAATTTGAGCGAAGTTCTTTCCTTATAAACTCCACTCAAATGTTACTAGAATATTACAACAAAAAGTGGTGTTAGTCTAATCAGATACCTATACGACGAACATTTAATAACGCTCACACGATGTATAGGAGCTACTCCAGAAATTCCGAAATGTCAACCACCCCTGTTTCGTTAATATGATTTCTAAACGTTTTTACCCGATAACTCTGGAAAATTGATAATCCTCATCAAAAAAAATCGTGTTTACTGCCTCACTAATTTCTGGGTACCAATTGCTCAATAATGGTCAGGGCATGAGTGCGAGCAGCACAATAATTGCCGGCGTTGTAAATGCTACCGCTTTCTACTGCCGTGAAATGATGTTTTACCAAGTTCAAATGAACTGAGTGAAAAATAAATTGAGTTAGTAGGAAAAGCCATGAACACGAGGAGAGCTAAGGAAAGTTGTGTGATACGGTGCACCTGATATTTGCCAGCAATTATACAGTTCTGTCCTCAAAAGACCTCCTGCCACAGTGAACTAGGGCTGAGGACCTTGGACTTGCCAACCTCAGATGGACACTGTTATGAAACTCAGAAAAGTTGAACCGCTGGAGTAATTACATACCCTGTTGGCATCAAGTACATCAAGGTTTACCTACTCAGTTGGTATCTACCACAAGCACCATTCCTTAGGTTTAGAATGTACACCCAAACCCTTCAGTCGATGTGCAAAATCAGTGGCATACATAAGAAACAAAACTTGGGCAGCTACTGTGCCCAGGGGAATGCCATGTCTGAATGTCATGTGTCACGGTTAATGTTTGTAACTTTTCATTATTCGGGTTATTATGGAAAAGTTGAAATCGTGGGACGCAAAGAGAAACAAATCAGTTACTATTTCAACATTGAGCCTCCTTGTCAAATTACTGTTCAATGAGTTATACTGAAGTTAAAGTAACGTCACAAGCCACTTGACAAGTTACCTTTAGGTGATCTAATCAACAGTCATTTAAAAAAAACGATTCTTGCTCATTTTGATTCAACAATTAATTACATTTGAAGAGCGACCCCGGTCGCAATTCATCACTTCGTACTCGGAACTCAACGAGAAACAATTGATTGGCAGGTTGAAGAGGGGCGCAAATATTGATCCGAGTCTTTCGATGCATCGAACCTTTACTATCGATTCACTCATTTCAAAATGGCGTTTTATGTATACAGTCTTTGCTGTGTTTCACTATAATACCGAAAATCTCATCTAACAAACACACGTTTTTTATTGACCACAATGTGGGTGGCGGTGCGGTTCAGTCAGATCGCAAAGGCAGTAGTCTCATCTGGTTTGTTTCCCCGCTTACCAGTATTTCCTTTCTGTGATTCATCCTTTAACGTTTCTGTTTTGAAGTTTCGCATTAGCAACCTGAACAAAAACCTCTCGACGTATTCGATAAACAAGTTGTGAATTGAATTCAGTTTAAAATATGAGAAGTTGATTGAGGAGATGAGGATATGAGATATGAGGAGATTGATAAAAAATTGTTGGGGTATCGGGTGATTTCAATCATTTCGTAAAAATAGTTGAGAAACTGAATTTCATGTTTTAGGAAATGTACTCAAAACTTTTGGGAGTTGAGCAAATGATTTTAGGGAATGACGTGACAATCGTCGGAGTACGTAGTGCCATGCGTCGAGTAAAAATTGTGAAGGGCTAATAAAAACTTGTTAGATTGTAAAGTAGACTGTGTAGTATAATTCTATAATTAATATATTCGTCTTTATATACCTGACATCATTTTGTACGAAACGACAAGTTTTTTTAGAAACATATTCTAGAATACCTAATTCGAACACAAATCCCCCCCCCCCCCAACCTATATCGAAATTGAGAGAAAATAATCGGGAGCTTTGAACTCTCCACCATCTCAAAAGCTGGCTCATACCACCTTGACTGGAAATTGGCAGAAACACTGAGTTGAGTGAAATATAGAAGATAAAGGGAAATATCAATTGACTCGGTTTCAACATCAGGACACCAACAGTCACCACCCAGCGTTTACACATATTTGGAATGATAGTTTGGTGGAGCAAGATTTATAGGATGAAGAAGAAGAAAGCATTTATTGACAAAAATACACTTACCACAAACACAGGAATAAGGTATAAAAATAAGCGATGTGTATCGTTCAAATAGTGTCAAACAAACTTTACATAATTATTTATGTCCAATTAATTTTATTTGATGTTTCGTCCCCGCAGAAAGTATGGATGGGGCCATCAACAATCAGCTTACAGCTTTGTTGCTGGGGGCTGTTACATCTACTTGTTAATGTTACAGGCGTGTACTGTCTACTATTCAAATGGTCGTTTGCGACCGCCAATTACGAAAATTGACAACTCTGAACTTTGCAGCAGGGGGATTGTTGGTTCTAACTAGTGCCAGGAGTTAATGGGTGATACTTATCCTCTAACACACAGAGCCCTGGCTGCAGACTAAGATAAATACTACGCCTTAATGCCAACTCTACCCACCAATCTGCCCAGAGTCGCTAGTTCCAAATACTTGGTCAAAACCCCATCCACAGGTGTGTACTTGAATCCTCAAAC
The DNA here is from genome assembly GCA_020466155.1 of Pachypeltis micranthus. NCBI lineage: Eukaryota > Metazoa > Arthropoda > Insecta > Hemiptera > Miridae > Pachypeltis > Pachypeltis micranthus. The sequence goes on from CM035772.1 coordinate 39,393,914, forward strand.
TGGGCAGGCTTGGCACAAAAGAATGGCCAGATCTGGTGGTAAGAGACACGAATTTGACACTAATGACTTTGAACACAGGTCCTAGAAGATACTCCCTGAGGAACAAGCCCCCAGAGCAGAGAACTGTACCAAGAAAAAATCTCTAACTGGGGCTATAACAAACGTTAGACGCCATAAAGTGTCCCTCAGATTGCCTCATTGTCCAAAATTAGTTAGAGGGGCATCTACAGAATTTCAAGCAAAGCTTCTTTTTCAAACACCACGAATTTCCCAAACTGTGTCATGCAAATAACAGAGCTTCAGACTTATCAGAAGTCTCTCAATAAAAAGTACTTATGGCGTTTATTCTTATCGCAATAAAAGGGAAAAGAATAGAGATTCCTAAGGGGGGTAACTCTTTAATAACAAAATAACTTTTAAAGTAGAATATTGCAACTAAAGTAGGTGTTTAGGATAAAAGGGGGTTCGATGGAAGCAGCTGACAGGTTGGATCTAGTCGTCGAGTATAGCTGCAGATTCTGCTGACTCGGCTGTTAAAATCTCTTGTTTCTGAAAATGTCACAATAGGATATCAGTCAGTGAGTATTCAAATTAAGTGTAGATTCGTTGGCAAAACTTGCTAAGAATTACTCAAACTCCACCATTATTTAAGACCAAATCAAAATTTGTTCAATTTTCAGATTAACCCATTCAAAAGAACTTGGAATTATCTCAGTCAATGCTTTGTCGTTCTAATTATCCTTGTATGAACATAACACAGTACCTTAGTGTGTGTACTATGGTGAGCTACAAATAAGGCTAGCGTACTGACCGAGTAAGCAACCACGAACAAGGGCACCCCCAATCTTTGTAGACTTGGTCACGGTTGAACAGTGATTTGTTCTCCCTATAGTGGGTGGTCATTCAGAGCTCTCTACTGGTGAAGCTCCTCCAAAGCTGCGATGTTTTACTCGAAATGAGATTAAGATCCACCAGGATCGTAAGGTTTAATCCAGCTCCCCCCCCCTTCCCCTTCTTCTCTGTAATTGCGAACATGAAACCTATTCTAATTACCACAAGAATTAATAGTCTTATAGTGGCAAATAAGAAAAATTTATATTCTAGGATTCATTCCTGATAAAGGTGATGCATCAACATTTTCCCTTACTCTTTTGCTGTTGGAACTGCTCAGACTCCTTCACACATGAGGTTTTGAGAAGTTAACGTTATAGACCCTTTCTGCTCGATGCAGAATGGTTGGCTAAAATGGGGGATACATCAAGGTAATGGACTCTGCCCTGCCTTCAACATAGGGAATACATCAACAATTTGTCAGTGTCATCATTCGTGTGCCATGGTAACTTTCTATTGTTTATTGTATGACAATGAGTAAAACAACATATCGATATAGCTGCTCAGTTTGCTTTAAAACTCCCCTAGAGGGTTGCATGACGAGCCTAGTCATGTGCCTGGCCAATGAGTATAAGGCCATTTAGACATTGTGAACCCACTGGCATTACCAACCAATGTCAACTTTTCAGTGTTTTGGTACAGCAGAGTACTCATTACCTGGAATTCTGAGAGAGGAATTGAAGAACTCATTGGCTCATGTAGTGGCTGTAAGTAAAGCAACTGCCTACAATCCCCAGCGAAATTGTCAGGTTCAGAGTTCAGGGTTGTTAGGTTAACCAACTTGGCTACAAGGGAAAGGTCTCAGTGGGAAACAGTCCTGCAAGTTTATTTTACTCCATTCTCTCCCTCATACGCAACAGACAAACTCCTTTCCCTGCAAACGGGTGTTTGACTACCCAAAGCACGCAGCTAATGACCATTCTACACTGCCTTGGCTGCTGTATCCAGTTTCTATTCAACTAATGAGCTTCAGTCCTCAGTTGTAGTATGACATTCTAATTCTCCAGTGTACGCACATCAAAACACCATCGAGCCCCAACTACTATCAGGTTATCTCTGCAAGACAAAGACACACTGCTAACTGCTTCTATGAATCACACCATCCCCATGCAATATCTAACACTCACAAGAAGGCCAATTACTCCTCAACCTCTTCAAGGTTTTCTTCAACTCCCTTCAAGGTCCTATCAGAGCACAAAACTGCACCTACGCACCACTCGTGAACTCACTGTAACAGACGGTGTGACCTAAAATCCTCAACTCCATATGAGGAATGGCCACAGGAACTTGGACTCGTATTTTCTTTCTTTCAATTTTGTTAAACCTGACTAAAAATAATTCCCTCCATTCAGTTCATATAAAAGCCTTACATGAACCATTGCATGTTGCCTGAGTTGCTCTAGATGCATCCCTTGGAAACTGCATTCGTCACAGTCGAATGTGTCAGCTGTAATAAAATAGTAAGGAGTTAATGTACAAAGTGGTATTACACTTGGAATTACTCGTACCTAGAAACAGTTAATAACACTGAAATATTAAAGTTAACATCGAAAGTGCTCACCCACAGCATTTTACCAGTCAGAGAAGTAACTGTCCCAATCACTTTAATACGTAAAACTCAAATAGTTTCAGGCATTAAATATATTGTCTACAGAGTGACAACCCTACAGCCCTAGTCGGCATAAATTTTGGAACAGAATACTCTTCAGCGCTCTGAGAATGCAAGTAAACGAGACGATAGTTGGTAGCTACAATTCCTATCAACACTGAAACAGAGCCCCCATAACCCTCGATTTTTAAAATAGCCCTTTTGTAAAGTGAAAATCAGAAGCCTACCTCAATGCAGGAGGTATTGAGACATTTTAGTCACAAGGTCTCCATAGGGAGCTTTTTGTCAAGTACCTATAGAGAACCAATGAGAGAGAGAGAGTGGTGCACATAAATCTCTCCTAGTTGGTTGCTTCTTATTGGATGACAAAATATATTGGCAGAGCAAATGGCAATAAAGAAATAAGAACAACGAGTCAGTCAATTAATCACGTCACGAAACTAAATTCATTTCAACATCAGAAAAATGGAAGCTGTTGTCTCTCCATAGCAACACAATTACAGAACGCATCTGACAACAGCTGTCTTATAATAAAGATTGAGCTTGCCTTCCCAATACTTCTAACCCTAAACATCAGGTACAACAATAAGGCTGCACACTCCTTGAGGCTATGTTCTTCAATTTTGAAACACAACTGATAATGCTGTAGAATCACGATGCCGTTCCACTTGTGGCATTACAGCGCACTGGTGCATTGACAATGAGCCACCTTTCTCAAACTTTATTGGTTTCTAGTACTAGCCAATTGGTGTACTCTCGGCAAGGCACATGGCTCGACGGCCTGTCCCATTATATATGTTTGCTACCTGGCTTGGGCTCGTCTCCCAGCCTTGACTCAACACCTAAAGCTCTCAGCACCCTTGTGGGCACCTTCAGGTACAGTCGCCTGGTATCTTTTCTTTCAAGACCTTAGATGGGACAGGTAAAATTAGGCCTAGGTTGAATGTGTTGAGAAGATGAACTGGGTTTTATCTTCAGCCACCTGCAGGTTGATGTGCTCGCACTATGGGGTGGCGGTTCGAAGCTCTTGATATGAAGATGAATGGACAACTGTTAAATATAATTCTTGTAACAGCTTTTGCAGAATGTTTTCGCGTGTCTTAATGTTTACATAAAAAGTTTTAACCCAGCCCCATAGCTTGACGAGATATCTCATAAGTCACTCACCTGAGATCGCCATAAAGTGGCTTTGATGATTATAACCTTCGTCCATTGCACAATCTTCCTCGGCCATTTCTTCACCTGAAACGTAAGTAACACATTGAAATCAATAACTTCTTCCTTGGAATTGGTTAGACTTATATAAATATACGCACTATTTGGATTCTCGAGATACTGATGTTCTTCCCCATAAGGCATCGTATAGTCATGGTATGGTGGCTGTCCGAGAAGCGCCTTCTCTGCTCAGGACAAATTAAAAACGTCACGATCACTGCTAATTAGTTGGTAACTACTAAAGGAAGAAATAGAGCCCACACAACAGTTGTATTGAAATGTAGTGCCAAAGAACACTCCTAGTTTGAACCCCGTCCCAAGCGGCAATAGAGTTAACTGTCAAGAGCAGAAGCAATGAAGAGGGAATTGTTTGGTGAGGCAAATGTTTCTGTCCAGTTCCACTTCCAAACTCCCAGGGAACTTTTGTGGTCACCTTTAAATTAAATACTGGACGTAATGATTTACCAAAGCTGTTGCGTGGAATAGGGACATTCGAATGACGCGCATATCACAGTAGAGATGGAGGGCTGTTTGTTTGTTGGCAGTGATTCAAACTACATACAGCAACCATAAGGTGAGACTCAAATAAGGATGCCCATTAATGGCCTCCCTCTCCCAATCCCACAACCTGGTCAACATTAAGGGCCGTATTCACCAACTGCGTTGATCTCGTTTAGAGTCGATTAACAGCACCTAACCCGCTCTCGCCACAAAAACGGTATTCATCAGACTGGGTTAAGTTCTAGCCCTGATCAAGCACTAGCCCCAAAAAATTGTGCGGTTTGGCACAGTTAGCTCTTATCTTTCTTTATCATGTTCTGAGATTTGTCCGCCATTACCTTCCACTGCCGAGTATTCGCTTCTATTATTGTGAATAATTTACGTATATTTTGGAATAATGATAATAAACAAAGATACTGTTTACTAGTGCCCAGTTATTTCAGTTACTATTCCACTACGATGATAATCTAATATGTTGGGTTATCGTCATCTCACACGGCGCCTCGGATGGCTATGAGCAGGGTCCGACGACTTCTAGAAGTATGAATTTAAATTCTGTTGCGAACAAAACTATTACAATCGTCGAAAACAAGTTGTTGTTTGCGTAAAATGTGTGCTGAGCAGTTTCTGAAAAAACCAGTCGTCATATTGCCGTGTTAGAAAACCCAAACAGCTTACCTGGGTGGATTCAGCAGCAGATAAGTAGGAAATATTAAATAATACCACGCTTTTACACAAACATTAGTATATTAAACAACTTTTATTAAACACAACAATTCTCCCTTCCTCATTAAAGTTCCTTGCTTGCAAAAGTTGTAACCTCATAATTTGGGTTTTTATTATTTCTTGCTCAGTTCTCGTTTTCTTGTACCGCTTCCGATTTTTCCTACACGCACAAAGCACTTTCCCGGATTAATTTGTCTTTTTCCTGCAGCTCTTGCAATTGGGTAGGCGTATTTTCACTTTAAGCTCCTCACCAGTTTCAGCTTCGGCAGAGGTTAATGCGGCCACTTTGGTGTATGACAATAATTAGAAACAATAATTTGGTCAAATCCGGATTATTGAGCATTGGGCATCTACGGGATACATGGTTTCGCGGCCATTTACGTTTACATGACACTTGTTTGTGAGACGGGATGTGAAACAGATGCCTAATTTCCTTACTTTACTGTAACCTCATGAGTCCACTGCCTTCTCAATATGGCTTAATCGCAGCGTAATCACGTCTATGCTAACCGCATACCACAGTGATCTCGGCTAGCGTGGTGGGCGCGAAAATGACTAGTCTTGATCTACTTATCTAGCCCTGATCAGTTGGATCACGATCAGCGGCGTTTTGGTGAATGCGGCCCTTAGAATGATATTCTTAATACATTCAACCTGTACAACCCGAAGATGATGTCGGGGGTAAGAATTCCCACATGAGAGGATAGTTTCAGCAAAGATCGCATCAGTATGCTCTGGCCACTGCCATAAAGCAGAGGACCTTTTTCAGCTTCATCTACAGCAAACTTTAGAAAGTGATGAGGACTTGATGGCTGTCTGGTTGTCCAAGAGGAAGGGGGATACACAACTCCTTTCCACCAGGAACCATAATTACAGCAGCCACTACACACCTTCAATGATTGTAAGTTTAACACAGAATAATAACTCACCTGCGTGACGCTTAATGTGTTTCCGCAAGGAAGTAGCATGGGAAGTACTGTAAGAACATTCTGTACATGAGTATCCTTTGAAACCTAAAAAAAACAAAAAACAGAACACAACGTGAGCATCTGGCACCCGACCAGCCTGTCTTAAATATTAACTATCTACTGTACTTACCACTGTGTACAACTAGATGGTTTTCAAGGTGGTGTCGATAAGCTGTCTGGTAGGTGCACAAGTGGCAGGAAAATGGCTTCACACCTACCCAAAAAATGATTCAAATCACTAGTCAATATTTGCAGAGCTCTCTCCACTAATGCTGCATCATCTCTGGCTGACTAACCACCAACGTAGCAACTTACCTGAGTTCATTGTGATAGTGCCCAAGCAGTTATCAAACCCAGACACCTCGTATTAATTCAGTAATGTTTCAGGTCCTTTTCTGCAATAACGAAGCCACCTAGTTTGCCGATCATAATAAAAGCTAGCTTTGCTTTGTACATGTTACTTTACTGACCTCAAAAAAGGGAGGTATTCCTCCATAGGTATTCTTTGTTCCTGCTATCACACTCAACAATCCAATGGTTAGACAAACCATCACCATCATGCTAGGCTACACGGTCATGCATTCATTACTCAATTTTAATTCAATTTAATCACAGCTCCATACTTCAGTCTGGATAACTGATATCATGCTCTCTGGCAGAATCATGCAATACTTCTATCATGAGTTTTAAGTCTAAGTGGTTACCTGTACTCCCAATAAACCACTGTTTTCTGCAGAGTCAACATGCATGTTCACCCGGGATCTACCTGCTTCCCTCTTACTTCCTTCTCAACTAATCCAAGTTAAGGATTTGTGGCTTTAGTCGTTAGTATTTGGAGTGAAGTGTAGTGCACACTTCACCGCCATTGGCCAAAATCTACATAGCAATAGATGAAGTAGTAGGTCTCATATCTGAAAGGTTTTCAGATACAGCACTCTCAATCAGTCCGCAAGGCAGAAGCAGCTAGTCTCTACACAGGGATGTGTGTTCACTGAAGTGGCTGAATTATTGGTATCCACCTCATTTAGATTACAAGGGTTCCATGGCAACAGCCTTGACAAAAGAGTTCCAATGGAGCTAAAATATCATATACTCTGATCATGTATGAACTCTTCATGGAAGATTGCTATTCACACTCTGTTACATTCCAGGGAATCACATATTTTCATCAAACACTGCCAAACCTCCTCTTAGTGCACTACAGACTCCAACCATTCCCTGTTGAACCTCCTCATGAAGACCTGATAAGCCAGACCATCAACTGCTAAAGCTCCTCTCTGAGCACTACCGAGTACAATCACACACATCAGAGAATTTTCATCAAACACAACCGTACACAGCCACCCAAATACAGAATCTACTCATCATGCACTACTGAACTGAGCTCAACCATTCACTGGCGAACCTTTACATCCAAATACGTCTTTATATTAATCCACAAAACCTTTTGGCAAACGTATCCACTCATCAGGTTCAACGCCAACTGTGATTCACAGTCAAATCAATGATAAACATAAGGGATTCAAGCTGTTAAACAAGCAAGAACTTCTACCACGCATTAGTAACGATAGGATCTTACAGACTTTTAGCAGCATACCTGTGTGGTTCGACAGGTGAGAGTCGAGGTGGTGGCGGTATGCCGTCCTGTAGTTGCACTCTGTGCATGCGTATGGCTTGATTCCTATAACAATTACAGCCAATAAAGCCCAGCACAGGCAATAAATGTCTACTTTTAAACGGTTAACGTGAAGCATCATTGTGACTAATGCCTTATATGTTCTTTTCAATGATAGTTCTCATAGCATGTGCGACAGGAGAGTCTAAAGACTTGTGGTCGATCGGAATGGTGGATTCCTTAGAAGAACTGAATCGAGTAAATAAAAATAATGACGTACCGTTGTGAATATTCAAATGCCGTCTGTAGCTACTTGGGTGGGCTGTTCGAAAGTCACAGATGGTGCAGACGTATGGTTTGTCACCTAAAATTTAAATAGTGTTACAGATGAATCAAATGCACTGAGTCAAACTTGATCAACCTTTGGCTTACCTGTGTGTGTCCGTCGATGTCGCTCCATGTGCTTGACTCCAGTAGTTTTATAACCACATTCTTTGCACACCATCAGTGGATTGCCTGCAGTAGTAAGAATAAACTGAACACCCCAAACACAAATTACTGTGGAGATCTTCTTCCAAAAGTCAATTTAAAAAAATTTTACCTTTCTTCCCCTTTTTCTTCTTGGTAGACTTTGGTTTCGGAGCAACCAAATGGTGGGGAGTTACTATTCCGTTTACTTTTTCTTCCTCCTCGGTCTCAGCTGGGGCTTCTGAATCATTCAAAGCACAATAGCCATTCTAATAATTTTTCCTTGAGGTATAAATATTGAACCAAGTTTGAAGTGCATAAGTAAACCTTTTGGCTTCTCTGTGGGGGCCCCCACATCTTTGCTGCTTTCTTTGTCCTCAACAGGTGGAGCTTCCTCTTCAATAATTTTGACGCTATAATCGCTCAAGTCTTGCTGTAACGTTCCTGATTGACAAAACAATAAACAATCAGGCCGCTTGAGAGAGGTGGTTGACTGTTCTTTTTCAGCAATCCCGTTTTTCAAAAACTTAGGTCAATGTATATACGCGATGAGGACCATCAGACAAAATACTTAGTTAATAGCGGATTTATCAGTTTTACAAGTCGTTGTTGGGTCCTTTCGTTTCTTTCTCTATTTGTACATCTTTCTATCTCTAGTGTTGATGTATTTCGTTCCTTATTTCATAAATAACATTGTTGTAGTCTGGTGTGGGTTCTTGAGAGTCAGTCTCTAAAGACTGACCCCACAATGCAATTCTGTTGTTCACTACGTTATACACGTACGCACACTCACGTACGTGTTGAAAAACCCTAAAATCAAGAACCCAGAAATTCACTAATACAAATTAATAAATTTATGACAAAACCAAATTAGTGTTAGATTTGTCGTGATATCGGGGATTCATGATTAGTGACCAACTGAAAAATCAGTAGTGCCTTTCATCGCAAACAACTTTCATATTCTTTGCATGTTTCTAACCTTCATTACAGTTAACTATTCACTTATATTTCATTTTTTTATCTCTCTGGTTCCTCTAACTTGCGAATTTACAGTGAAAACGAAGCTTTAGCAAGCACATCAAAACGATAAATTGGGAATTTTTGAAAAATATTGGCAACAATGTCGGTTTCATGAAATTACCTAACGAATGTGAGAGTTCAACGATTTAGTGGTTTCTTCCTGCATCTCAGTTGTTTGGGAACTGTCAAATAATAATGCTCGAGAACGAAGCAGTAACCAATTCAGTTCCAGATTTGGCATTTAATTGTGGGTTTTGATAATGTACATTACAATACCTCTGGATTTTGCCCAATTTGGCATGATCTGGTTAACTTATTCAACTATCACACCGTAGCTTGGAGAGAGGAAAGTTTATAGACAATTTACAACAATGTGGCAGGGGTGTTGTACGCTTAATTTAGAAAGAAAAAGTCCAACTTCCAAAAACAGCACCCCTGTGAGTAAATAAGGACAACTTCCGTCTGTTGTATTAGTAAACATTGCATGGTTCAATTCTCACCCTAAAATTGCACTATTCTCTTCCAATTTTGATGGTGTCATTCTTCTATTTTGCTATGTAAATATACTCAGAAAATTTGGGGAAAATAAGTCCTTATTTGGATCCCACTGGTAGCTTACTGGTTCAATGCTATATTATGTTTTTGATCGTCGACACTGGCAAGGAATTTTCCAGGAAAAACCAGGGACACTCTTGGTCAAATCAGTAAACAATTTTCTCATTAGTTGCTGTTACATTGAATGTTTCTGTTTGAGCTGGGACTGTTCAAACAAGTGCCCATTTGTGAATTTGCTTTCAGGCTTCAGAATCTGAGGCTGATATCTTGAAGTCACAAATTAACTTAACACACGGCGCTCGAATGCCCTGATGAAGTGTGGCAGGAGATAAGCGAAATATTTGTCTTCTATTCGATTCCCAATGCCGTTAGAAAATTAAACTATTTATTGAAGTCAAGCAGTGTAAAAGTTGAAAGTCAGTCAACATGGTTCCGCTATCTGAGAGGCCAATTTGCAGTTCTGTCTCTCGACTAACACTATGAATGCATCACTGCCAACTCTAATGTCACGATGGACATTATAAGCGCGAATTATTTGTGGAGCCTCAGCAGATCTGCTGATTTGTGCAGCCAACACATTGGAAAGAGTTCCGTATACTTAACTGCGATCGCTATCTGAACATGCTGCGCAGAGTGTTGTTGGCAACATTGTGAAGCAATAACTAAATCCATTATTATCATAAACTGTCCTCAATAAGACTAAATGACTTAAAAACAATAATTCAGTCATAAGAGCCTCACCATCATCCAGAAGAGGGTCATCAACATCCACATTACCTTCTTTCCCAGTACCTATAATGTAAAAAGAGAACCAAAATCAACCAGCTTGTTAAAACCAACACACTACAGAGAGAAGGAGAGTAGAGCACAGTAAGTGAAATGATCACTTAGTTGCTCCCAGAGACCGGTTTCATCTCTGCTTGGAATCTAGTCTCCTCTGTTGAATTGAGTATGCAGAGTATTACGCCATGACAAATTCTATTCTAAATCACTACAGTTTGATTTTTTCGTTTATGTTGGAAGACAATATTAAAAACCCTTTTCAACTTTAATCTTTCTTCTTTTCTTTAACATTTCAATGTGGGTAACAGGATATTAGAGATTACAGGCAGCAAACTTTTGTGATGAGGTGTAACCAAGGCAGAGATCGTTATCATCCACACAAACCTTCAGGCGTTACTAAACTACGCATAGTTTAGTATCTATGCACATTACTGGTGGCTATCATAAATGTTGGGTCAGATGCACTGGGTTGCATCTGAAAAAGAATTGAAGGATCCCAGTACTACTTCTGGTTCATTGCTGATGGTTATTGATGATGTATATTAGAACACACCACATGGCATACACTTGGCAAACCAAGAAGCAGAAATTTGGCAAAGCTGAGCTTTTTCTCGAATTTCAGATGCGTTGGGTACAAAACATAAGGTTGCAGAGCCTGTAATTGTGTGCAGTACAAAAGAATCGCCGAGGATTCAGCAGGAATCGTCTACTGTATCCCCACCCGTATATTTCTCAGTTCATATTTCAGCAGTCATTCTATCGGGTGAACTTTTGTTTCGCCTCCCCCCCCCCCCAACAGCCCATAATGAACAACGTTTCTTATGCGATACAAAAAGTATGAATCAGATGCCAGTAGATTTTCTTAAATGAAGAAAGTTGTGAGAATCTTACAATTGTAATGGACCCCCCCCCCCCCCCGTCTAATACAAACAGGAGTTTGTCAGTAACATCAAAGTTACTTTTAAAAAAATAAATACGGACTAACCATCAGGAGGCGCAGTGTCTGCAGCATCGATTTCGACGGTGACAAACTCAAAATCGACATTTGACTTCTCCATCGCTTTTTTCAACTAAATCCGGGAATTTCAGAACCTAAAATAAATTCGTTATTTCAATGATATTTGGGACATGGCGCCACTTCAGTCGTTTTTAAACGAATAAATTCAAGTAGTAACGAAAGTAAGTTCTTACAGCAGCGCCAAAAATCGACTAACTTAGACTGATGAAAGAAATCACGCCATCTTATTGATTTACCTCGCAGTGACTCCACACAACGACGTTTTTCGAAAGCCACCATACATTCTATTGGTCAGCGTCATTTATTGACTTATTTATTTCCACAAATCGGGCCTCTATGTTTGAAACCACCGAAACTATTCACACTTTAAGCTGTCACAATTTCACGCGAAATCGAACAATATCGACAGAAAAAAACGCCCGTCGAAGGGGGATGTTGTCTCGTTTCCTCAGTGAGCTAGCATTTATTTATAGGTCTAAAATGATGCACTGCCGTACATTGTGTATTATATGCAGGTCGTTGGACGTAAAAGAAGAATGATAACAAATGTGAGTGGAAAAAATTAGGAGGGGGTTGAGTATGAAGTGATAAGATGAGAACTCGTCAACTAATTGGTAGTAATTTCTGTAGCTGTGGGGGTTTCTCCATTCAGGAAGGTAAATTACCAATTCTGACGTAGGTGAAGGGACGCAACGACCCATCTTAAAGACTGGCCTGCTTTGTACAGACATTACAAGTTAATTGCAATTTCAATAATAGGTGATTTTCATAACACAAACAACATCTCTCAAGCTTGCCAGCTAAGAGGAGGGATCTGACGGGTTCCAAATATAGGAACTATGTTAGACAAGCTGGGATAGACATGACATTGTAACAAATATACTTTTCACATGCAATCCTCGTGTCCCAGCCAGTTTAGTTGACGTCCCAGTATAAATTAAAATTGATTATAGACAACCAAGCAAAGCCCCAAAATAATTAAGGGAAAGAGAATTATTTATGACAATGGATTCTTCATTAATTTCAAGTAAAACCAAAGTAGAGTGAGCGTTTGATTAATAACATAGGCATCGCACTTATTTTGTCCAGTTTTCCTGCTCTTCAAATGACTCCAATATGATTTTATATTTTTTATGAACAGTGTATGGACTGATAAAGGGGATGTATGATTAAAGTCTCGATGCCTTGCAAAATGACCATTAGCGTGTGAAGATTTTTATGACAAGATTAAAACCAAAAAAGTCTTAGTCTACAGAAAGTACAGGTAAATATCGCTCCCAGCTTTATTCCTTATTCACATTGTTTTGTCTTATGGAAGTAACGCATATACTAACATCAACTTGCAAAATAAACAAAATTGTTCAATGTGTATGTGTGTGTTCAACGATTTTTTACAGGTAGTTTGTAACAACTGTAATGAGAATATCTTCGTTTATGGAAAAACGACAATCGCAGTACAATGAAATCTAAAAAATTTCGACAATAATCGAATATTTCAACGTTTTTCTTGCTTAATAAATCAGCTTGACGCGATGACCCGATATCGTGTTTGTGGTAAACTAAAGAGCCTATTTGTTGAAAGCTAACGTTATAAAACGATTAGGAACAACCTAGAAAACTAGGGAATGCCCAGCGACTCAACTCTTCCATGCGTCAGCCTCAAGTTCTCATAGTATAGCTGGTCATTAGATCTGCTTGGTCGCAGTTTGAATTTCGTGGGAAATTATGTACGTAGGACGGCCCGCGTTCTTTACTGCAGCAAATTGATTCTTATGGAACTCGTCTTGTGTCACTACGAGCTCGATACAGCAAGAAGTTATTTCCTGTTCTTGCTGTCACGTTAGCGTGAGCCGTTTTCGAGCTGTTGGTAAATTCTGTGTGAACGCTTTTTTCAAACATTTCGTCAATCGTTGTTGGATTTTATTGTTATACTTCCATTAGTTTTAATTGAAATTCGCGATGAGGTGTGCAAATTTCTTCAACTAAGGGTTCAATACGTTTCATAATGGGAGATACAAGTTCGAATAGCGTAAACTAGAACGCGTTGCCGACCTCAATTCTTTGGTGTCACGTCGTTTCTCTCTTTCGTAAGTTGATTCGAAGTGCGCCTTCTAAACGATTTAAGATTATATTCATAAATTGACTAATTCATCATTTGGAAAATGTTGACGAGACGTAGTCGAATGATTCCGGTGCAGTTGGCCACAGTTGATTGCCCCATAATCTTGACCTTTTTTGGATTTTACTGGGGCATTTGGACGATGCCAGTTTATTGTCAGCTTTAAACGTAATCATTTGATTTTTGCAGATTGTAGTTTTGGGTTGTCACGAAGGGGTATGTGAGTGAAGACTGAAAAAAGCTATACCAGTCGTATCAAATGTTACCTTTCTTCCAGCTTCCTACTGACCGTTTTCAAATCTCTTGGGCCACAGAAGTGTTCCTAACAGTTATATTTCTGGTTGCTTCGTGCTGTTGAAGTTTTTTCTTATTTTCTCTCGATGGTTGTCGAGTCTAACTACCAGCTTCTTTTTGTTGGCGAAAGCTCTACAAAAATGTGACAAGCAAGAAAAGCACCTCCTCAGATATTTCAGACAGGACTAGTTCTTATGAAAATGTAGCTGGACATAAGGGAGGGAATCGAGCCATTGTTGCTGGAGTTTTTAACGGGTTTTACTTACAATTTCGAGGCTCGGAGGTATGGCTGGTACTTCCGATGAGCCAATGCCACTGTGAAAAATATTACGAGTGGGTGTCTCGAATTCCATCAATGATGGTACCTTCAACAGTTGAAGATCGCCCCTTATAGACTCATTGAGCAGTTGTGCGTATGTTATTTGGCGGTAGACGTGAATGAAATGTGGTTTAATATCATAGGGGAATACTATTTATTTAAATAGTAATTATTTAAAACTGGTGGCTTCGCATGTGTGGAAATTTTAAAAAACGTTTTGGGATAAATTAAGATAATTAAACTTTTTAAGGTCACACACATATTTTATCTTTATAATATTAGTGTGAAAGAACGTCATATCTGACCAACGTCATTACGCATTTGGGACTCCAGATACGCGGCATTCATTGCTCAGAGTTATTTCAACGTTCTCGGCCCTATTTTTTACACCTTGGCTTGCTATTTTGGCGTTCACTGTACTACGACGATGTCTTCCAAACATGATTATAATTACTGTAAAAAAATGTAATACACAGAAATACATCTTAAAATCGTACGTATGATCATGAATATATTGCACAAATTATTAGTAAGTGCTGCATAAAAAATATTTCACTTACTGTTCTTTCGACTAAAAACAAAGGGTAACTGCAACAAAACAATCCTATTCTATTCAGTTTTAAAAACATTTAACCACAATTTTCGATAATTATCCGATTAATCCGATGGCTGTTAATCATAAAGTGTTGTAGGGCGAAGCGCAACAACGTACAATTTATAGGCACCGCACCGTTATGTCCATGCATTTAAAATCTGTAATATCTTCGGAAATATTCACTTAAATCACATGCTTTAAAAGGCATCACATGCTTTAAAAGGCACGATCTACATTAAATGAAAAATGTATTTGAAAAACACAAACGGTGGGTACAGCTTTCCTACAAGTACGCAACCACGAGGGACATTTTATGTATTTTTCTTTTAATATAATTTTGTTTATTTTAAATAGAGAAATATAAAATTACAACACAAAAAATATTTTTCATTTTTGTAACAGACATTACCATTCACTTAACCCAACACAAATTTAGTGGCGCTTCTCCGTTACATATCCCGCGTTACATTTTCGAGTTTATGTAGCAAAGTAAAGACATAAAATGTCAACAATAAAAAGGTAACCCTGGTGGGACTCGAACCCACAACCTCCAGTTTAGGAGACCAATGCCTTATGCATTACGCCACGGGGACTGCGGTTGCAACTTGAGTTAAAATGTTGGGTTGTCCAATCGGCCTCAAAGGTTAATTTTCGTGACGCTTGTGGCCGTTACACTTTACGAGTTTATGTAGCAAAGTAAAGACATAAAATGTCAATACTTAATTGGATAAGGATTAATGCTGTATTGCTTAAAAAGTCATTTTTCCCAATAAAATGTAAAGGATACAAAACGGTTATTGATACTATCTTTAAGAGATAGACATTTTTGTTGACCTGTTTAAGGTGTACAATGCTGTAGTACATTCATTATTTTAATTATTTCGTGGGGTTCAGCCAGCATTTGCAATGTAAGCACAAAAACACATTAGAAACTTCTAAATTTATCAGTGCTTCTCTACAATATTGTGCATGTATTATGCTCGTACATATAAACCTCCCTGTTGAATCACTATATCTATTTTTAAAACCCGCTTCAAAATCTGTTGCGTTTAAGAATGTTTAAGGATTAAGCATGCATTCGGTAGACAGTGACAGCGACTTTATTTTATACTATGAATTCATTTCAGATGAAAGAAATGGAACAGGGCAATTCAAAAGACTTTGAGCTGGTGCTCATAGATGTTGATTCGCCAATGGGGATTAGATCCACATCTAAAGGTTAGTACAAACTACACATTTCTACTACTGCAAAACTCACTGTGCTTTTTATCAACTGAGGCATCAGCAACCTGCTTGTAGGTGTGGTGAAATGCAATCCCCATGACTACGAGAACACATGTGTACTACGTAATCCTACAATGCTAGCAAGTTTCAACTAGAATGGCCGTATAGTAACCATAAGGTTACATTTTTGCTTTCGTGTATACCTCATTGTGGTAGGAAATGGCGTAACAAGTAAGTCATTAAAAACCATCTCTTGCACGAGTGCGATTTGGCGCATGTTCCAGCAGTGCCAATGGCTATTGCTTGAGTGAGCTCACTACCATCAAGTGCTATGCTGCCCCAGTCCCACAATTACCAGACACAGTGTGTAAAACTCCCCACTACAGAGGAAGTTGGCTTAACTGTACTTCCAGCTATGCTGCTGTAAGCTTCACTTCCGTCAATTCATCATTCAGTGAAAGTAAGTGTACCATTCCCTCATCGTCTGCACTGTTTTTGCGCACAAACTGGATCCCTAATACATCTACAGGACGCGTCTTGCCTGTACTAAGGCCTCACCGAGTCAAGTTTAAACTTGCATATGCAACTTGTATATTGAAACATTTATGAGGATCACTTGGAGGGCCTCGTTTATGCAAGTTTTTAAGATAAGAACCTCATTTTACAATTCTAATTGATGCCACTGTTGATTTTAGAAAGTGTTGAATCATTAAATCAATTTCCTCTGGGGCTACATTTTCGCGCTTTCACGTTTACGTAATAGGGTTTTAGAGGTTGTGCCTATTCAAGGTATAGAGACAGCCGATCGACTCAAGTGTGAGAAATATTCTATTTAAGATGGGTCAAAGAGATAAATGCCAAGTCGCACGTGAAAATGACTTCTTTCTCACGAAGTGGTGACGAGGTGTTTTGGGGGGAGTTGTATGAGGTAAAAACAATCAGTATCATGAAAGATTTTTTTCACATGGTCTTGTTCGTCATTTTCAGAGGCTGCTCCGGAATTGGAGCTGGAGTTGGATACTGTTGAAGAAGATCCTCTTGCTATGCAAGGAGGTAAGGCTTATTATATGTATAATTTTAGGGGTTATTGGAAGGAAAGGGCGACGTTTTAGCCAGTGGCGTGGTATGTTTGATATTTTGTGTTTTATGCTCTCACCCCCAATTAAATGAATGTGTTAGCTACCAACTCGTTTTATTCTAAAATTCATTTGGCATTAAATCCCCATAGGCAATTTGCTGCCAACACGTAATACTGCTGTACTCAATGATTATAAATATGCGGAACAACTTGACAGTCAAGCTCATGGGATAGGAAGCAAATCGGAGTAATAAGTAATGGTGAAGGGCCTGACATTAAGACGCGTATGTAGACCCTCCTTGAGCAGCAAGTGGCCAGTCACCATTTCTTCTTGTGTTAAGCCGCTCTAGAGCAGCTGGCAAATAGTGGTGTATCCTCAGTGAAGTGAAGAAGCAGTTTTGTGAAGGAATAAGCCAACGCTGAAGTGAAAGAGGAGCACAGAGATGGCTTCATTCTCGTTTCAATGGGGTGGGGGTGTGCAATGGACTGTATGTGCGAATTTGAACGTAAGTCGCCATATTTCATGATGACTTGCGCGTGACTGTGGTGTTTCTTGACAGACCTAAGTCAAAAATGCCGGAGACGAGACCATCAATATCATAGATTTTTTTCTAAAGGGTGTAGAGTTTGCCGACTTGCGAAGCAAAGAAATCTGTGCCAACTCAAACTCAACTGAGTATACATTATGAGTTTCGAAAGAGAAAAAAATCTTATAATGCTTCATTGAATTCGAATTATTCATCTATTGAAATACGTTTGTAAAAAAGCACTTTTAAAATATTGAGTTAATCTTGGCTGACTAGAAAATAATAAAATGAAAGAAATGTTGTTTCTGGCCTGGGTTTCAAGATTCATAGGATCCACTCCATGTGATAGATGGCTGAAGTTCAGTGAAGATGATGAAGTTTGTATATGCTCTCAGATACGAAAATCGTGCAGTAAAGAGAAAAACAGTTTTACTAACCAACGGATCTGGACAATGGAAGTGTCCATTATATTATAACCAACGTGAACTCACTGAGATGCGTTGCCAAAAGTGCAAAACAAAAACTGTGATGAACTTCTTCGTCCTCGTGGGGCATTAAGAGAACAGACTTGATGCAGTCCAAAGTAGTAGGTTCAGAAGCCATTGATTGAAGATTTGTTGATTATGTCGTTGGAAGTTATCTCTTCTTTCCAAATGATATTAGTTGGCAGAGCAACATTCAGGTCCACAGCACCATGAATAGAAAGTAATATGAAAATAAAATATTAAATAATAATCTCAGAACAAGCAATAAGGATTTTATGGGTCATATTCATATGAGGCCAGAGATGGTAGCTGGGAACATGCTGAGAGAGGACTAGCTGAAGAGCGGTAGTCGCCCTTCTTGCAGTCAGTGGACCATTCCAAACAGAGTAACGGCTAGAATTTTCCAAAAGGTAGACATAGCAGTTGGTAATTAACAGTCGCTTTTATAAGTTCGCCTTTAGTTGCCACTTTTCACTGCAGCTGTTTTGCAGAATTCCTCTTGGTCTTTAATGTTTATGTTGTCTTACCTTAAGAGCTAATTGGGTGAGTTGTTTATTAGAGCCGTTCTCAAAGGATGAGAAGGAGGACCCCTACCTGATACCCGAACCTGTGAGCCACCTAGAGGAGATCCTGCCAGCCAATGGTCAAATCGTCAATGGTAAAATAAACCTGTGAAATGTCTTCATATGAGTTGTAGTAATATAAGCGTAATTGATTGGTCTTTTCTCGTTGACGTAGGTGAGTACTATGACATTGACACCATCGCTGAATTCGGATCCCTCCATTTTCCTCCCAGCTCTTCCCCTGTAATTGCAGTCCAAACTGGGCAGCGGAACAATGCTCAGTACCCCCTCCAAGCCGGCTTTGAAATGTTCAATGGTGCAAGTGGTGAGTGTTTCACGTTATTTCAAATACCATTGTGACCTACTAGTATGGGATTGCTTTTAATAAGTGCTTTGTTGCAGGTAACCGCACTCTTGGTAATCGTCAATCAACTTTTAGAACTAAGAAACATGGTAAGGCCTTATGTTTCAATACAGTGCATGTGTATTTTTAGTTATAAGTCTTAACTGTTGTACAAGCTGCATCTATGCACACAGGGATCCCTCTCACTTTCACCTCCCCTAACGCTGGTCGTCTTCTTGTTGGTTGATATGCCAGGCAGTTAAGTAGGTACTTGAGTGAGGTTTAGGCCTCTAGAGAACTAACTTCAAGAGGATCGTTAGTCAATGTGTCATCAATTACGTTACTAGGGATTGAGTGAGAGGGACATGCTTACTGACTCAGTACCAGACAAAAAGTACTTTATTTTCTGATACTCAGGCGTTAAACTTTACTGAGGCTTTGAGAATTTCTTCTGTTTCAATGTTACAGGAGAAAAGCGACATGCGTGTCCTCAATGTAGCTATGCAACTGACCGGGCTTGCAATCTTCGCATCCACATACGGAGGCACACAGGTATGTTTTGTCTTTAATTATAACCTTCCCTAGCCTGCCGTAAAAACTCAACTCTGTTTTCAACTAGCCTAACCTGCTCCACAGGGTTACACCCTTGCCCGTTCATATCCTGTTCTATTCTGGAGCACCCAACTCTGCCTTGTTCCTAGCAAAGGCAGTGTGTGTACTTCTCCAAGCAAAGCAATTTTCCCTGTAGCATCCTGGTGGGCTTAGCTTCATGCCCCTCAACCTTGCCTGACAATATCTGAGCATGTGTACTCTGATGCAACGACATTGGAACTGCTGCAAGTACATCTCGTAGCAATCAGATCTAAAATACTCCTAGCCCTGTGCTCTGGTGAGCTTTATGCTCCTCTTTCCAGTACTGACTGCGATGTTATTCAACCTGTACATTGCGTCTGATACATTGAAGCTCGGAACTTGGAAATTTGCGATGTCCTTTTCAGTTGACAACATCGATTTATTCATAATCAATCATCATCGTAGTTAATGACTACTATCCAAAGAATAGAAGCCTGTGCATACATAACCATCTCAGAGCTACAAGTGGTGATTGTTGCAAGCATTACTCGTGGTTGTAAAGCTACGAAGCTCATATTTAGGAAAGAATGAAAGTATATATGATAGGTTGAAGAAATAAGAACGCCTTCTTATGCTCCAGTTATGATGATGCCATGGGGCCACCAACATAATTCTCGACGAGACTGATAGGTCCGTTTTGTCATCGAAATGACTTCCTTAACATTCTTGAGAGTTATATCAGTTGTCATGGAGGTTGCAGTTTTTATATAGAAGCAAGAGCCTGGGTACTCGATCAGCATCCACCAAACTGTGGAGGTACGACAAGTTGTCATTTTGCCAGTCTTCCCGGCGGAGAGCTGTTGGCCGTGTCTTATCGCACAGAGGTATGACCATGGGGAATTCAGTACCACCTGAGAGGAGTTCTTAATCTGGTTTCCCATGTGATCTAACTATTTACGTGGATGGCAAGTTACAAATTTCAAACGGTGAAATCAACTGTGACCCACGTTTTTACGTCATTGACTAACTACACCCTCTTCATCTGGCACAACTGAAATCAACACTGGACAATGCCTGGAAGAAATAACAGAAGACGCTTATCACACCTCGCTGGCCCATGCAGTGTTCTGTCAAAAAGCAGTGGTGCAAGAGGTAGACGACATGATGACAACCAAGCAGTCGATAATTCCCCCCCTCTCATCCCGCTATCCTATGATCCAGTCAAGCAATCATTGGGGGGGGGGGGCTACCCTACCAAGCCTAGTGGTCTCCAATTTATCAACAGGCAAATTTCAAATCTACAGACTCTAATATCTCGTTTTCCTTATTCAGTGTTACGTTTTTGATGTTTCAGGAGAAAAGCCCTTTGCCTGTGACATGTGCGAGTATAGGACATGCGATGGAGGCACACTCAGCAAACACAGGAAAAGCCATTTGAACAAAGGTATTCTCACATTCAATTCACGTTCTTATCAATAGAACTTCTCAATGAACCCACTTTTTTTTTTATAGATACGCTCACACTTACTATTTTCATTTAGGTCAAAAGTTTTACAAATGCTACGCCTGCAGTTATTCAACAACAATAGTCAGCGACTTTCATAGTCACGCGAGAACACACACAGGCATGTCATTTATTTTCTATTCTTTCATTTATGTCTATTATATCAAATACGAATACTGAATGTTAACAATGTTTGTTGCAGAAGAGAAAAATTTTACTTGCGAGCAATGTGGCTTCGAATCAACCGATTTGAATATCCTTAATCGGCACAAAATGGCACACATGGGTACATCTTCATTCAGCATTATTATAATTTTCTCGCCTGTTACGAGTGCACTGTTCTACTGTTAGTCATGCCAAGGTGTTGCAATAGTGGAGTCCTAGCACTAAGGCCAGGACACCAGCTTTAAGGTAGTCGGCGCTGAAGAGGATTCTGAAAATCAGGATCAGACTGACATTAACATTAATGAAGGGGCAACACCGGCAAGGGCAGTCAATAATATTTACCATGCAGTACAAGTAAAGAGTATGTTTACGGAAATCCCCCAAAAATACCTCCCCTCACAGAGGGATAACACTCCATCATCAGAACATGCATACACATATGTATTATAGGTATATGAGATTGTCTTTGCCCTTACAGACTAAAACATTCAGTGCAGAGACACATGTGACAAACGGTTCCGTACCGAAAATGAAAAATTTTGTAGGGTACTGGAAGGTTAACTGTCTGCCGCAGACACTGACATCGTAGTGCAAATGCCTGACCTGAACATGTGGACATAATCACCACAGCTTTGCACTCTGCGGAGTTTTCTGTATTTGGGCAATGAAGCATAGGGCGATCAAAGTCCCGTGGTGGATTGACGAACTTGACCCCCTCAAGCAGGGCGTTAATAGAGTCAGAAGGATATACCAGCAGACTCAAAACCTGATGCCAGAGCCGCACTCCAAACTGCCTTCATCCAGGAGAAGAAGGCCTTCCACCGCGCCATCAAAAGAGCCAAATGAAGAGCTGTGAGAACCCCTAGGGCAAGCATAACAAGACCTCTATAGGAAGAGCAACTGTATAGAAGCTGCGATGCCAAGTGACTCAGGCTGGGCCTGTAGTATCAATGATTTGCTGGAAATTCTCCTTTTAAATGATACAGAAGCCCAGCCCAGATGGTGGCAAGGGAGCTCATCATGGGCATTTCAAACAAGCCGGACATCCTATTGTGGACAACAGGCGACCTTGGCAGTGACCTTGATACCTAATAAATCTCCTGGTCTGGATAGGTGGAGAGCAATATACTAAAGAAGGCCGAGTGGACTATCTCCTGCAGCCTCCTTAATTTATTTAATGACGGAACGCTGGTCAGACTGTTCCCCACACAGTGGAAGACTGTGCGTGTCAGTACTCTTCAAAAGGGAGCTGACCACAATCAGTCAGACCTGTGATCATGAAGACTGTACGGCCTTCTATCCATAGGTAAAACGTAAGATGTTCCCTCGAAGGAGTATTTTATCACAATGTCACAAGCAGAGAATATGGGTGTACTAAAGGAAAGTCCACACAATACGTCATTGTTTGGAGTAGCAAACGCACAGTCAATCTCAGGATAGTTCTGGCCCAATTCCGGAGAGCTACACTCCTGGGATCAGTAAGGCCTATAAGGTAGTATCCATTGAAGCACTCCAAGTGATGACTGGACAGTTACCAGTTGAGCACATGGGAAACAAGTGGAGAGTGAGAAGTGAGCTTCCCCCCACTCTGGGCCAAACTCAGCATAGACCTCCCTATTTTACGAGATGAGCAGGCATTAGATAAATGGTAAGCGAGATGGGAATCCTCGTCAAGGGGATGTGACACGTACAAGTTTTTTCCCAACATCTGTGAGTGAATCATTTAGATTAATATTTATAGATACATTCGTATACACGTGCATTTTCGTAAACTGGTTTTGAGCCTGTAAGAACATCACATTTAATATGAACATTATTAATGCGCCAAATATGTGGGATGTATGGGAAAGAAGACCTTGTTAAGTATAAGATTTAATAGGAGAGCGGCATTCTGGTTCCTCAAGTAGGTCGTTAGTGATGCGCATGTCGTACTGTAGAACCTTCTTACAATTTGGTTTGAGTGTTCTCATCCTCACTCATTACTCAGCTTACACTTCGACAACTATTAATGTACCTTGTCTCTGTTTAGTTGGGGGGAAGACTGGACCACTTTACAAAACGAATGCAATCAAAGTAGAACCACCAAATGCTGCCGTCGTCAACAGTAAGTTCCTCCTAGTCCCCAATCAATTCTTGGTGGTACTTTGTACATTTGAGGTGACGCTCTTAATTTGATTCAGATGTGTGCATTCCTCGCGATAAGGTGACCTCAACAACTACTACTCGGGACACCACCTTAAGGAAGATTCTGAGTGGTAAAACACTAGTACTTGATTATAACGTTGTAGCAGAGTCAGTACGACTCGACTCTATTTCATTGACTTTTATTTCTGTTCAGCGGATCAAAAGTTCAGGTGCTACGCTTGCAAATACTCGTCCGGTAGCGTCCAAGAGCTGCACCAACACATGCAGACTCACATAGGTATTCCATGCTCTGATTCATTTAAAGTTTAGTGTAACCTTCATTTTATTGAATATAAATATTGTATTATTGTAGGGGAGAAGCGATTTGCGTGTAACGAGTGCGATTTCAAATCAAGAGATGAGCTTTCTTTGAATCGACATAAGAATCTTCACATCAGCACAAGACGTGGTTAGTAGAATGAAGTATTTGTACTTGAGGTGATGAGTAGTCACATTTTTGCTTTGATTGTAAATCGTGGATGGTAAAGTGGTGAGTTTACTCAAGTTATCCGGTCTATGGATGTTCTCACTGCTTTGTGTCCTGAGGACGTGGAATGACTTGGTTCTTTAAGGATATTGTTATTGGTTACAAGTGATTTCCAAAGTGACAGCTCTTCAGGGGTTCAGGAGCATTATGACAGTTACAATTCTGCATTGGGGGGTGTCTGGGGGAGTACTGACTGGGTGGGCCCCATGTCCCTCATACCCTGCAGTTGAAAAATGAAATTTGGGATGAACTACCCTCCAAAGTCGCAACGATCACCATGACGTCCACAGAGAGAGCGCATTTACCAGCATTTTCAGGCCTTGCCCTGGGTAGGACTTGGATTGCTCCGTTCTACTTACCTTGCCCTATGGTGGCAGCCACCTGTCATGGCCCTAACCCATAATGGTGGTACCATGTTTGGGTCAAACAACCTTTAAGGCCAGAATGGTCGCCAGACCGCCCCAGGACAAGGCAGTTCGGATTTACTGCCCTCCCTGAGGTTCGGAAGGACCCCAGTAAGCCGCGGCAGAGGTCCGCTAATTTCGTCAAAGAAAGGCCTCAGTTTCTCAAATATGGATATACTGCATGGGTTCTTCCAATGTTGTCATTGTATTTCTGGATACCAAACGCTCGCAGCTTCCTCTACAACCTCTCCTACAAAGTTTTTGAGGATTGATCGGAGGCAGACAATATCTTTTAGGCTTATGTTTTGGTTAATTTACCACACATACATCTTTCAAGGCTATACAAACAGAAGCAAGAAAACAACTTAGTAACAGGTACTCTGTAAATAGATTATGGATACTACGAGATCTTATAATCAGAAACGAAAAATTGACCTTGAAATCTATGATGCTAGCCATTTTTTCCCCGTCGTACGTTGAACACTTGATGAGGTTTTTGGACTCTTAGTGCATTTTATTATAATAATAAATACATTTGACCAGTCTCGTGTTTTGGTTTATTATTCATTCTGAATAATAACCCTATGTTTTCGGTCACGAAAAATTTTTTACAGCCCCCCCTGAAAATTTGATACTTTACGTTTCAAGACTTGGAGATTCCAAATTTGCAATGTCCGTCCGCCGTCCGTGCCGTTTTGTGCCTTTAACGTGGTCTAAAAAATTCGTTCCTTCGCCCAAAAATCCGATTCGGTAACTAGTTGTGCCCGCCATCTCAGCAATCCGATCGGACGAAGCCCGTGGTTGTAATGGGCAAAAAACGGTTAAAAAAATTAACGAAACGCAGTAGAACGTGGGAGCTACAGCGTTTCGTCGTTTGAACTCCCTCCCTCCCCGCCCGTCTCATTAAAAAAGCAACTGCGCTCGAGGCGAGCGAGCGTGCCTCCCGCTCGCTTGCCTCCCAACTCCCTTTTCGCCTCGGAACGAGTGGGTTCGCTTCAAGCGCCCCCGTTCCAATTTCCCTGACGGGGCAAAATCATCAGACGTTTTGTTTCCGTAGTTCCATTGTAGCCAGGACATGTTTCGTATGGTTTACTAGTATTCGATGCCGAGTCGAATGGGATGGGGGAGCAGTAATACTAGGTCAAGCTGTTCATGAGAATAATAAACCATTGTGTAATAATTTGCAGGGTTTTTATCTATGTATTGTATGTATTGTGCAGAACGAACTATATACACTTGCTTTGACTGTGACTACAACACTGTGAACGCTGCAGATCTTCGCAAGCATATACGTACTCATACAGGTGAGTTCCTTTGTGCCCTGCCGTGACGCTCTAATTAGATGCTTATCAATTTAGAAAGTTGCGTAATTTTGTGGGAGAAAGTCGTCTTTTGCATGCAATTAATGCGATTTTAAAGCAAGTGACGGGAGCACAATCATTGAGCCTAAAAGATTGATCGACATTGGTAGTGCGTAGGTTTTGTGTCTCTGCCACTCTCACTTCATTCATGCCTGTAGTGCAACATGTACGCATTAATCAATTCTTGTTTCAGCTCGTCATATTGACCGAATTCCCGATAACAGTTTAGAGCCAGCAGTTGCAGTCACCAACAAGGAAGAAGCCCCTCTTCCTCACGGAAGTAAGCCCCACAACAAAATCAGATAAATCATACGTGGACTGATAGATTTTCTGACGTTAATTATTATTTTCAGACTTGCCCATTGAGCTAGAGGAGGACTCCTCAGGCGAATTCGATGATATTCCTGACGATGACGACCAACTGGACGAGTATTTCTATGACTCTCCTGGTCCATCTAATGGTGATGTGGGGCGGAGGAAACCGATTCCTGTCACTTCAAGAATAGAAAATGGTACGTAATCGTGGTGTAGGATTGACATGTTTGGAACGTTGATAATTGTGACAGCACCAACCCTTGTAGCCTTTACGACACAACAATGTTACCAATAACTTGGGCGTGGGGAGGGAGAGGTTTAAACGATGTAATACTATTAGAACTCTCTTCCATTACATCACAATACGAACGTAGCCCATGTACCAAACAGCTCAGACATCAACCATATCAAGAACTCTGGAGGACTGTTAAACTGTTAAGTTTACCGTGAATAGCAAGCTTTTCCAGACTGTAAACTTCGTGTAGCGTTGCGTGAAGTGAAGGGTATGTGAAAATAAAACGGATTCAATTTCGTTAGCGATTATTTGTGTGTGAGCGAGCATTGGATTTGGAGAAAAGAGTGCAGCACTCACCTTAGGCCTTCGGACGAGTTTTTCTGGCCACTGAAGAGATTTAATTCCATTTTAGCTGCCAATCGAAATTGCTTCGAATTTAAACTCCTCCTTAACTTGCTTTAAAAGCAGCCAATAAATTAAACGAAACATATTCGTCGTTTAAACTGGAAAAACCAATTACCCTACTCAATGAGAAAGTGTCATGAACTTAAGGTGGCCATAGGCGGTCGATCATTTTTATCAAACGACTGTGTGCAGCTGGTTGCTGTGAAGTGCATAGCAGCATAGCCCGGTTTATTTTTTCTAAGCTGTTGTTCGCAATAGAGAAAAATAGTTTCAAGTACAGATTTGGGCTTCTTCCCCCCGACACTTTTTCACTCCCTGAAGAAATTTCTTCTCTGAACATTAACTTTTGAATTTATTTAGGGGTTTAGTGCTTTCAATGCCCCCACAGTTTTGTCAAGCACCGCTCTTTTTTTTTTTTTTTTAATTTCCATTGTAATAAATCTTTACACTTAGTTTGCAATCGTGGTATGAATCGATTAGAAAGCTGATTTCGGTTAATGCTATGGTATCTACATAGTGGTTGACAGATACAAAATACTGATAAATATAAATAATTAACATAACTAATGAATAATATGATAGTACTAAATAACATCACTGGTGAGTGCACGAGAAAAATAGAGAAATATAACACGAAGTGAGAGAGATATAGGACTGTATTGATACACTTGCTTAACACGATAAAAGTTTAGAGCAATAATTCTCTGAGTAGTGCAAGACTGAAGAAGAAGAACATACAGAGCACAAACCACAACTTGAGCGCAAGGTTGACGATAAAGAAAAAATAAGGGCGGAGGAGAGCGAAGAACTCGTTAGGTGAACAGGACGTGAATGAAAAGCTAAGTGGTGAAAGAAGTGTCCAGGTAGAGTTTGTGAAATGGGCCAGGGTTGAAGAGATAGTTTGAACAACAATGGACAACAGTGGCCAAGCGCGTTGGGGCATGAGGTCTTCTGAGGCCGGCGGGGATAGAACCAGCAGGCTCTGGATCGATCCCCAACCTGGCACCCCCCCCCTCCCCCTCCCACCAGGGGGTGACGCAATGGGTACCGGTGGCGGCTGGGGCACTAAGCGCCCCCCCCCCCGCCCCGCCAGGACATGAGCCCAACGAGGCCACAGCGAAATGCCACTGGTCCTGCAGCTCTGCCAGAGTCCTATGGCCCGCAGCTGCCTCCCTGCTATCTTCTTCTTCTCTGGACAACGGTCCAAACGGCTACTTGGGTTTTCCCCTGGTAATCGCTCTCATTTTGGCTTGCTGAATGAGATGAACAATCGCAGTAGTAATAAATAACGTCTTAATGTAAATTAATAACCTGAATGATGCAGTGAGTATGTAATGGAGTAACTGTAAAGGTTCTGAGAGGTGTAAAAGTAACGAAACAGTCTCCAGAAAATAGTCAATTTCCACTAATGGAGTTACATTATTAAATCGCTTTCTACGGTTAGGTCATAACTCTAATGATGACCTAACCATTAAAATTCTTCGACTAAACTATCGAAATTGATTTAATAGTGTAACTCAACTTATTGGAAGTAGATATTTCTTCAGTCATTTAGGTATAATGAAAACTACTACGAGATAATTTCGCTGAGGGGTTGATTCGCAACACAGTAATAACCAGAATACAAACGGTATTATAACTGTAATTAGCGATAATTAACAAAATAAGTATAAATAACGTACCAGTAATAAGTTGTATAAAATACTTACTAGTCACGCCCTGAAAGAGAGAGATTCAAGAATAATTTGATTACTTTGATAACCGTAGCTAGCTATGCATGATTTTCTCATACCCTTATTTTGGCTTTCCAAGTAGATCTGTGTTGATATGCGTGATGTATATCAAATTTCCTCATTTTGAGGACTCTTTCGAGCAGACGACGTTGATTGTGCTCGTTGATGGTTTCGATATAATGGCCGCGTCAATTGCAATTGACATCATCACTTAGTCACTGAGGTTATTAAAACGTGTGAAGTTACCAAGCGTTAGATTTTGTAACAGACATTACCATGCACCGAACACAACACAAATTTCGTGACGCTTCTCCGTAACATATCCCGCGTTACATTTTCGAGTTTATGTAGCAAAGTGAAGACATAACTCGTTCGGTATCTGTATGTAGAATCTTTTTACACTCTGCGGCCCTTGAGACAGGTTCTACCCGGTATTTGCTGTGAGTGGATTGGCAGTCTCAGAATCTGATAACAGTACTGATGGAATGATGATGCTGGAGTAGATGGAATGCTGATGGTGTGGGGGGGGGGGATATTGAAAAAAGACATTTGAAATCGTTGGAACCTTTTTTGAAAAGAACTTATCCATATTTAGTAAGAAACAGACAGGACGAAATTTTTTGAGAAACACAAACGGTGGGTACAGCTTTCGTACAAATACGCAACCACTAGGAACATTTTATGTCTTTTATTTTTGTTTTTATGCTATGATAACTACGTTTGATTGTGCTCGTTATGGTTTCGATATAATGGCCGCGTCAATTCCAATTGACATCATCACTTGGTCACTGAGGTTATTAAAACGTGTGATGTTACTAAGCGTTACATTTTGTAACTGACGTTACCAAGCGTTACACTTCAACCATTCGATATTTCGTGACGCTTCTTCGTAACATCTCTGACGTTACATCTCCCGCGTTACATTTTTGGGTTTATGTAGCAAAGTAAAGACATAAAATGTCAATTAATGCAGGATGCGGTTTAAGGTACGTCAAGAAACAATAAATAAAGTAATTAAATCTCCTGAGAGTCGTATATTTAGCATGTTTAGTTGTAAGTTCACTGTTACTAACTAGTTACGAATGAATAAATGTCTCTCATATTATAGTATATGTGCCTAGTGTGTCAGGGTGATGCATAAGTACATTAGTCTATTAGACGCTAAGGGATTAGTCTTAAGTTACAACGAAAAGAAGAAGAAGAATGTACTAAGTTAGAAGTCCAGAAAAATAAATCAGGCGATATCGATTCACGTATGGACAAACAAAATTAGGACTCTAAATGTGAGAAAATATGAAGCCGTTAAAAATAAAAGAACTGTGGAAACTGTCTCATATTGCTGATGGTGGTATCTTATTATGGAGTGCACTAAGAGGTGTTCTGTTGGCGAGCGTTCACATTTGTCCAGTAACAGGCGCGTTTTCAGGCAGCACAGCATCTTGGATGATAGAGGTAGGATGAAATTTATGGCGACCTAAATCACACGAGAACAGGGGGTTCCCCTTACAGCTAATTAACAATGGACGGTTGGGATGAGGAATCAAGTGGACTGCTGGGAAATGACTTTTGTTTGCCGCTCACTGCTCAATGATGCTACCACGGGTCATATCCAATGTGTTCTCCTCCTCATTCGGGTATAGCTTGTGGTCTTGTACTTGTCCCTAGTGCCTGTGGTAAGAATCTCTATCAACGGGAATGCAGTCACATAATAGCGAGGGTTCTGGTTTACGAGTGTGTCATGAGCCAGAGTGGTGCAATTTCTACTTTCAATAGTTTTCCATTGCCAGGTGTCTGCTTATGGTGACGTTTTGCAGTACACACTGGACTTTGGAAAAGTAAAGTCAGGTTGCTCAGTTGATTTGGTTTCATTCATTCCCATATACTCTGAAGAGCGTGGGACCAAGACTTTTTTCGTGAACCTCGTTAAAGTCTTTGAACAGCCAGTTACTCCTAGGAATGACAGGACGTTGGAGAACCACCACTTACACGTCTTCTGACAGTCCCTACTTGCCTCAGTTTGTTCATTTAGTGTCCCCCTGTCAACTGCGTCTAACGATTTAACGTGTCAGAACTCACAATTCCGGTTGTTTCGCAGTCTTGACAGCATATTTTGGAATTCAAGACACGAGTTAGTGTATGTTAAAAGGGTCCACTATGAAAAACAGCTCCAAGATTTGAATAATTCCTGAAACCTGCCAAGCAAGACACAGCATTCAAAGCGACTTGGCGAGAAAGGTTTTATCCCATCTGTTATAAACCTGATCATTTCGCGTGGAGCGCATTACGTATAAATATAAGAAACTCGACGAATCTTTGGCAATGTCCGTTTGACCCCTTGGGATCAAACCTCATAACTACACACGAGGCCTCAGCCAGTATGAATTTGATTCACCTGTTGATTCAATGTGTCTCCAGGTGAACGGGTATTTATTTGCAAAGACTGTGACTATCAAACTGCGCGCGCCTGCAACCTCCGCACTCACATCAGAAGGCACACAGGTGAGCCCTCCCGTTGCCCTCCATCTCTAACTGATAGATAATTTTTCATTTTCATCATTGTGGTTAACTAGAACTCTAAACAATAACAAACAATTTATTTTTCTGGTTTTAAAAAGTGAATAAACGTCCTCAGAGATGTGTGCTGTGATATGGAACCGTTTTTGTTTCGAGAAGTAACTACAATAATTGTTCTTCATTTCAAACGTGGCCGTGCATCTACTTACCGCTGCTTAGTAGTGTTATATTTAGACACTTACTTATAATATATATTTTGTTGTTATTTATATTTAGTTATATAAGTTACTATAGCACTGTCTTATACTTTTATTTTGGGGTAATAAAATAGTTGTATGGTTTGCTAAATACTAGTTAACACTAAATTTCTTGCTAAATATACTACCAACAAATTTTCATTTATTTTACGTTTATACGTGGAACTCTTAGTTTAATTTACTTACCACTGTCATTTCTGCGTACTTGTTGAGAGTCTCAAACCTTACACGGCCTTAGAAGTTCGTTGTCTCGCGTGTATTCTTGGTTATCGACTTTAATAATCTTCCAAAGTCCCAGTTGGGTTCCACCCCAAATTATAATTGTGCACCTCAAAACTGATTCAAACGGCTGTGATAAATATTTACTAGCAAATTTCCCGTTGAGAACTGAGTTCATAAGCGCATTTGAGAAGAGGGTCTGAGTGAAGGTACAACAACTCCCATGTTTGCATTACTGGGAAGTTGCTTGTAAATGATGAGATTCTCCCAGTGACATTCATTTCATTGAGTTCGTCGTGAAGTGATTCACATTCTCCACAGACGAAGTCTTTTGAATTAATATGAGAATCTTCCCGTGTGTTTTCAGTATTGATTAGAACAAGGATATCGCACCATAGGTTTCGTGTATATAAATATCTGGTGCGTTGCAACACACAACTTTCCTTAGCTCTACGTCAATTCACTTTGTACATGGCTAATTCTATTTAATCAATTCATTTATCACTCAGTTCCTTTGAACTTAGTCAAACAACACGTCACAGCAGCAGGAAGCAGTAGCGCCTAGTTCTGGAATTTATTGTGCTGCTCATACGCATTTCAGGACCATTATTGAGCAATAGGTACACAGATAATTAATGAGGCTGTAAACACGACTTTTTTAAAAAAGGGTAGTAATCACTTTGGCAGAGTTATTGGGTAATAACTGCTAGAACTGGTAGTAAGCGAAACGGCGGTAGTTGACATTCAGGATTTTCTGAAGTGAGCCCCATGTACCTCATGAGCGTTTTTAAACACTCACACTTTAGGTATTGGATCAGACTACAATACCAATTTTCTTTAACTTTCTACTAACATTCCAGCGGAGTTTATAAGGAAAAAACTGCGCTAAAAACGCTTTTCGTCGAAAATTTTGATTATTTATTGTGCTGCTCTCGTCATTTTCCCACGAATGGGAATTTTATGGTGTGATTGCCATATTGGGAGCTATCAATATAAAAAATTTAATAAAAATCGTTAGGGCCGTTTTTGAGAAAAATAGTTTGTGTTTTTATCACTAAGATGACTATAGTTAACGTTTGGTGGATTTTGCTCATACCCTTATTTAGTCGTCCCATGGTAACCTGCGGGCTAGATATCAAGTTTGAGGGGATTTGGTATCGTCGTTTTCTCTAAAAACCACTCTAAAATCGATTACGTCGAAAGTTTTGGCAATTTATTGTGCTGCTCTCGTCATTTTCCCATTAATGGGAATTTTATAGTATGATTGCCATATTGGGAGCTATCAATATAAAAAATTTAATCATAATCGTTAGAGCCGTTTTTGAGAAAAAAAATATTTGGCGTTTTGATCACTATGATAACTATGGTTAGCTTTCGGTGGATTTTGCTCATACCCTTATTTTGGCGTCCCATGATGACCTGCCGGCGAGATATGAAGTTTGAGCTGATTTGGTTCGGTGGTTTTCTCTAAAAATCGTTCACAGACACACACACACAGACCATTTTCCCATAGTGTTTTTCGGACTCAGGAGGGTCTGAAACGTAAAGATCTGAAGAAAACTCAAAATTTTTTTTTCAGCCGATTACATAACTGTCCTTTCTACTTCGTAGAGCCAAGGAAAGTAAAAAGTGCCACTGAACCTATTAAAGTACCTTGGTCAATGTGCGTTGGTTTTTCTTGTGTCTCCAGTAAGCACTTCTTGTTTCCCTATGCTGATGTAGGAAGTAAAACGCTCGATCGGCAATCCACAATTTTCACGAAGTTTAGCCCTTTCAGAATCCCTCTTATTTGTTAATTCCTTATACATCGCCTGGGTAATTTCATACAATACATCTTGGGTACTGATTTGCTTAGGAAAGACGAATTGGTGTGCAATATATTATTATTTAAGTAATTGGGTTAGTTCTGCGAGTAGGTAAATCGCTGAAATTAACGTACCTGTTTGGTGAGTCAGTCTTCTCTGGCTGGTGAGATACTGTGGGCGAGCGCTTTATGTAAAGACATTATCGTCATATTTAAACCACTCAAAACACTACGCAAACGAAAACAACCGACTGACGGATTTACAGACAACCCCCATCCAAAAAAGACTATTTAAGACACGCATACTACCCTTGTATTGTATATACTCACCAAACGGATTTCCCCAGAGGTACATGACCTCCTTCCTTCTCCCCTCCCCCTTCCTCATCACTGCACCATCCCATTAACCTTTCTCTTTCTATATAACTAATGGTCAGATGATGATCCGCCCACCCACAGTATCTCACCAGCCAGAGAAGGCAGACTCACCAAACTGGCACGTTAACTTCAATATGTTATTCTTCTCGAGAAACATAACTGAATAATATCTTTCAATTGCAAGAGGATGTGTTAATACGTTTGTGTCAACAGGAGAGAAACCGTTCGCTTGTGTGGAGTGCGACTATCGATCTGGCGACAGGAGCTCCCTTCTCAGGCACATGAAAATTCACACAGGTAAATTGAGAATGCGCATTAGTTAACTTAATACCTAGTTGGTTGCTTTTATTAATGGTGGTGTATGTTACAGGGCACCGACCTCATGCTTGCCCGAAGTGCAATTATCGAACTGCATACCCAGCCAGCCTTCGCTCTCACATGAGAGTCCACTGTAAGTTTTATCGGGGGGGTTGCGTTCTGTTCGAATATTTGGAGTATTTGAATATCCCAGAATTTAGCGAGCAATGTAAACTTGTACGTTTGACTGTATGTAGAAGAGAGTCCTGTGTTAACTATCAAGTAAATTGTCACTTGGCGGGTGTTGTGTGCACGAGGGGGAAAGATCTGAAATTCAGTATGAGCGAAGAATAAATTGACAAATGAGAGAGAGCACAGTATTGTTACACTTGTTAATTGAATGTTCACATGAGATACGCTAGAATTGTGAGTAAAGTTGCTGACCCCGGGGGAGACAGGGTTTACGCAACATGTATGGGTGTTAATCTCTAGTTCTAGAATAAACTGACCTGAGGGGGAGACCAGTAAGAAGAAGCGAGATGAGAGAAGGAGTGAGTTAAGCTCCAACTTGGAAAACTCTAAGGAGAAAGTACCCAGTTCTGATAATTGGAAGAGAATGAATGAAGTATTGGCGGCTGTAGGTCAAGGCTGGAAAATGCCCTGGCCCTGGATATCTGTTAGAGCCAAGTGTTGGGGAATGGGATGACCACAGTCCCCTCTTGAAAATCGAGTCGAATCGACTACGTAGCGTAATGCTAGATGTGATTGGTGTTGTGGACGTAAACAAAAAACGCATAGGGCTGGCACGAAATATTACAATAAATTGTTTTAATCGGAAAATATTAAGAATGGCTTGAGCGACAACAATAAAGTAGGTGGAGGACCTTTCGAAATCAATATCGTGAAAATAAAATAAAATAGTGACCAGTTATCGTGGTTATATAGATCGAGTGGCGGTGAGGCGAGAAAATGTACGCAGAATCGAAGACAGACAACCAGCGTTGGGCTCAGAAGCAGATTGAAAAGGCCACGTCGGATCATAGTCATGCGGCAAAAGGTCGGAAGTCAGAGAGTTGGAGGCGACCAGATTGATGCTCCGTGGCGCCAACACTAGTGAGTTGGAGTTGTTGGATAACTAGTTAATACGGTTGGTACTATGCTATGTGGCCACATTGATGATGGCATGTGCTATTCTAGGTGTGTATTGGAGCACGTAAAGGAACTAGAGTACTGTGAGCTGAGGGCAGAATCTGAAAACACGGAGGAATCTTGAGCTGGATGTGCGAGGGAGGATCGTTTGACACAATTTTTCATCGGCTCAAGTGTCTCTGACTATTTAAGATTAATATTTAAGCCATCAACATGGGTTTTGTCGCCTAACAAGAAGTGTTTCTTAATATGAATATTCCTGGGTGAGCAAAGGTCGTTTTTGTTTAATCCTCGAGGAGGTTGGTGATAGAAAACACGGAGCATTACATATCTACAGGTCGGCAGTCACTGACGTGTCAAGAGAAGGTGGCTGCCTACATGAGCGCCCCAAGAAAATGTATAGTTTATTAAACATCCTCCCATGAAGGAGAGCAATCGCATCACGCAACATTCCAATGATTTTATTTATTATTTCAGACGAGAAACCCTTCAGTTGTGACAAGTGCTCTTATCGAACGTCAGTCCAAAGCTCCCTCCTCTGCCACATGCGGATACACGCTTCTCTCAAACGACCAGCTCCCGTTGAATCGTGAAACTTCGTACCTTGCAGTAAACCGCCTACTGCCTTGGATTCCTTTCGGTACCTCAGATCTCTTTGAATATGAAACAAAAGACGTTCGTGTGAGCCAGGCGTATTAGTTTTTTTTTTTATTTAAAATTGAGACGTGTCGTTAAAAGACAAATATCTGATGTGTTTTGCCGCATCCGTGAAGTGACTATTACGTCGTGTGAGTACGTTGCATGGGTTCAGGCGCTTGGCAGTAAAATACAAATCACACCAACACCATGCCTTCTGTCACCTACTTAGCGAAGTTTTCCATTTATTGTTAGGTAATAATTTACAATAAATAATTTATAATGAGAGTGTTATGTTCACACTGTCGCCCTTTTCCCAGCCTGGGTTCACTTTCCTGATAGCTTTTAGGTCTTATAGTAGGGATTTGGCCATCAGCACAGGATTTAGAGCTGTTATACGCAATGAGGGTCTCTCAATTATTTCGTGTGCTCACGTAAGTACTGGTAGGCAGAGGTATAAATTAGTTAAGAATTGCCATTGGCAAAAAAAAGTGGAGTTATCATGTTATATGTACGTTGTCGAGGCCTACAGGATCGGACCACCTGACTCCCAATGTAGGGACCCCAGTGACTGTAGTCTAGTGGTCAAAGACCCCACTTCGTTTTCTGAGGAAATTTGGGCATTGGATCGAAGCTCGGGATCGCTGTAATTTTTGCCTGAGCAGCTCTCCAACAACTCCCCTCGTAACAAATGGTGTCACAAGTTCATTTCAAGTAAAGAAGAGGGCTGGAGAGAAAATCATTTAGGCACGAGGTTTGTTGTCGCTCTTTATTTTTTGAAGGCACGAAAATAAACGAATTTAAACCCACACACTTTCTACTTCTCAATGTTCTGGGGAACTCCTAATGGGGGTTGAACAGAAATATTAGGAAAAATCAATCACATATCGAGCTTCTCAGAACATTAAAGGTATAACTGGGACTCCCTGGGCACCCTCCCGTCACTAGTTGCTCTTAACAGCGTAACTGTGTAGTGGTCTCGTGAGAGTGTCGAGGGGAATGAATGGGGAGATCTGCGCTACCAATTGGTCCCAAGTCGAGAGCCCACCCACTAGCTTCCTGAAATAGCAGGTTTGGGATGTGGACAGACCACCTTCTGTCTAGCCCAAATAAAAGTGCTAAGGGCAAGCAGGATCTAGGATTATGAGTGCACTTCCGATGACAGAGCACAAGATGTCACAATCCTTATCGAATAGCATGCTAAACTATGTGGCTATCAACTTTTTACTTTCCTTGGCTCTACAAAGTAGAAAGGAAAGTTATGTAATCGGCTGAAAAAAAATTTTAAGTTCTCTTCAGATCTTTACATTTCAGAACCCCCTCAGTCCGAAAAACACTATTTGGGAAAATGGTCTGTGTGTGTCTGCGAACGATTTTTAGAGAGAACCACCGTACAAAATCCACTCAAACTTGATATATAGCCCGCAGGTTACCATGGGACGCCAAAATAAGGGTATGAGTAAAATCCACCGAAAGTTAACAATAGTTATCAAAACACCAATTTTTTTTCTCAAAAACGGCTCCAACTATTTTGACTAATATGACAGTTATACCATAAAATTCCCATTCGTGGGAAAATGACGAGAGCAGCACAATAAATTATCAAAATTTTCAATGAAAAGCGTTTTAGTGCGGTTTTGGTTTATTATTCATTCTGAATAATAACCCTATGTTTTCGGTCACGAAAAATTTTTTACAACCCCCCCTCAAAATTTGATACTTTACGTTTCAAGCCTTGGAGATTCCAAATTTGCAAGGTCCGTCCGCCGTCTTGTGCCTTTAACCCATTCAATGCGGATGAGGTAATATTACCTCATGACACTTCAGTCCTCTTACGTTTGAGGTAATATTACTCCAAGGTCCTCTCGCATCGCTCTGTACGTTTTCATATTCGAAGGAGGGGATCTTCTACTTTAGGGGCTGCAGTGGGATGGGATAGCCTTCATTATGATTTTCTCAGTGCACCTGTACGCGCCGTTTTTCCTTACCTCTTATACCTGAGCCGCAATACACCAGAGAAGTACACACTCGAAAATCCTGTTTTTTTGTTCAGTAGGGGAGTATAGAGCGCTAGGAAGGTCCCGCAATGAATGGGTTAACGTGGTCTAAAAAATTCATTCTTTCGCCCAAAAAGCCGATTTGGTATCTAGTTGTGCCTGCCATCTCGGCAATCCGATCGGACGAAGCCCGTGGTTGTAATGGGCAAAAAACGGTTAAAAAAATTAACGAAACGCAGTAGAACGCGGGAGCTACAGCGTTTCGTCGTTTGAACCCCCTCCCTCCCCGCCCATCTCATTAAAAAAGCAACTGCACTCGAGGCGAGCGAGCGGGCCTCCCGCTCGCTTGCCTCCCAACTCCCCTTTGGCCTCGGAACGTTCCATTGTAGCCAGGACATGTTTCGTATGGTTTACTAGTATTCGATGCTGAATCGAATGGGATGGGGGAGCACTAATACTAGGTCAAGCTGTTCATGAGAATAATAAACCATTGTGTAATAATTTGCAGGGTTTTTTCCTTACAAACTCCACCGGAATGTTAATAGAATGTTTAAAAAAATTGGTATTGTAGTCTGATCCAATACCTATAGGGCGAGTGTTTAAAAACACTCATGAGATACATGGGGCTCACTCCAAAAATTCCTGAATTTCAACTACTGCCGTTTCGCTTACTGCCAGTTCTTAACGTTTTTAGCAAATAACTCTAACTGCAAAAGTAATTACTACCCTTCTTCAAAAAAGTTGTGTTTACAGCCTCATTAATTATCTGTGTACTAATTGCTCAATATGGTCCTAGAATGAGTACGAGCAGCACAATAAATTCTGGAACTGTAAGCGCTACCGCTTCCTGCTGCTGTGAAGTGTTGTTTGACCAAGTTCAAATGAACTGAGTGGTAAATGAATTGATCAAGTAGACAAACCCACATAGAAAGTGAATTGACGTAGTTTAATCGAAAATTCGTATTCACTCTTCTACAGTCGTTGGGGCAACACTGAGTAAAATCATTCTGAGTCAGCAGTAGTCTGCATTCCAGAATTTTATCGTAAATTTGTAGAGAACACCGAAGTTGTGCCAAAAAATCTAATTGTGTCGAATCTTCTCACCATTTATTGCAATGGTCTCATCATTTTTCATATTTTATTTTACTGTTTTGTTATTTTGAACAGTATACTAAAAAATGTTAGAGCTGATTTCGAGAAAGAAATTATTTCAAGGGTAACTGCGCAGTATGTGAGGTAGGAGTGGCGAGGGGTGCATTTAAAGCCCCCCCTCCCTCCCAGGGTGCTGGCTCGTAGGTCAAGCAAAGAATGCACATTGACACTCTCCTGGAGCCCGTTCGCCAAAGTTGGACTTGGTGCCACATCCACATTGTTGTAAAGTATTTGTTCCTCATGGTAGTTGAAGTCAGGGGAGTGAGGCGAAGATTACCTGTGAGGACTGAAGAACCTCTTCAGATTCTCACTTCTTGGGATACTCTGTGAGAGTTTCAAGGTGCATGTGCTTATGACCTGCTCAATTTCTCCGCTCATGTCACATTACGTCTAGGGGTTTCCAAGAAGTGAGATCACTTACTATAACGAAGACACGATCTATGAGACTAGTTAAGTTCATTTGTTCCACAAGTACTAACAGATTGTGTCGTTTTCGGTGCCTAATCCCTAAATGCCCAAAATTAAAGCTCTAATGTCAAATACTCTTGTTAGACACTAACTGTAACCAACTGTACCTGAGTGTAGTTAGTATGAAATGGTTTCTGCAACTCAAAACTCTCTGAAAGGGGCTGTCACTGACAGAGTCGACTAGGCTCAGATCTTTAAGTGTGCCACAGTTAACTTAGTCTGGCATTCAAAATAAATATAAATAAATGGTACAATGGCACATGCAATGGAAGGAAAAGGTCGCATGGCACATCATCGAATTGGTAGGGAGGGGGGGGGGGGAAGAAAAGTTCTGTGGCACAACAGGTTTTTATTCTATGTACATAGGAAGTTTACTTTTAAGGTGCTTTGGCTGTCACTTGCCATGGCGCGAGCTGTACAGTTTTTTCCCTTTGACATTTGAAGTTCGAGCATATTTAGTTAACAGTAAGTTGACAGACTGTTTGTCTGACGCGATGTTCAGAATGTAAGGAGCAATCTCGTCGTAACTCCACTGGCGTCGCTCCTGAAACAAACGAACGAACCTCTCGCCGACGTCTTCAGGAAGCTCTGATTCGGGAAAATACCAAATCACCTGGAAAAAGTGCGATGAGGTTACGTTGCGGTCAACGTGTCGACAACAGTTAGAAATAACGTAAATGAGCACTGACTGGAGGCTGAGCAGTGGCATCGTGGAGGGCGATGCCTCCCAATTGGTTCAAGTCTGTGGTTAAACCAGGTGGAACACTGCTCTCCCAGGCTCTGAGGAAGTCGTTCAAATTGAATTTGTCAACGGGACGTAACA
This sequence comes from Pachypeltis micranthus, assembly GCA_020466155.1. Lineage (NCBI taxonomy): Eukaryota > Metazoa > Arthropoda > Insecta > Hemiptera > Miridae > Pachypeltis > Pachypeltis micranthus. The sequence goes on from CM035772.1 coordinate 39,433,890, forward strand.
AAGTCTCACCTAGAAATCTGCAACAGAGATTTTACATAGCTCCAAATGCAGCGCTTGTCATGACAGCAGAAGTTTCCCTAGCACCTCAGTAAGAAAGTGTAGACAGACCCCTCGAAACCAGTGTACTGTTACTAGGGCCCATGCATAGAAAAAGGCAATTTTTAACCTTGCAGTATTAGAAAACCTTACCGACAAATTTTGTACTCATTAAGGGCGTATAGGCAATCCCCATCGTCAGTGTAATCGCCGCTTTCCTTCAAGTACACGCGGCAGATGTGGTGGAGGATAGGCTCAGGTAGCACACCTTTAAAAGACAAATGTTTACTTAGCACGGGGCATCAGAGGTGTCAACCTGACACACATTATTTGTAAACAAATACCTTTGAGCATTGAGCAGGTTTCACCCAGAGGGACTTCGTTGTGAGCCCAACTCTGCTCTTCAATCAAGTTCAACAAGTAGCTCAAAGCCCGAAACAGGTACTCGTGGTCCAACAGCCGCCATTTTCCTGAAACCCAATGACGAACGGTTAAGAAAACAACCTTCGTGTTGGCAAATACGTTTGTTAACAGTTGACTGGGTGAATTTGTACATTCTACAGGCCTACTATGTCAATATCAGTCCTCTGATGGAATACTGCAGAGTAAACAAGCCCGCCATGCTGGAAATTGCTCAAAACAGGTTCGTTTCTTTCTTCTCACATCTGACTCAACCTCAACGCCCTAACAGGAACTGTTATTTGTGATCAACTGCTAAAAGGCACTAGTTCTAAGAGATTGTTACAACCTGTGTTGGTATCTTACTTGATGAAAAGGGGATTTCAAATACACTACACCAAATAATGTTTGTTTAGGCTCCTACCAGGGTAAAAAGACTAATAAGCTGCAGAGGGCAGACGTCAAGTTTTGGTCAACTCAATGAAGGCTCCACGTCTAAAGCTGCTGGTTAGGTCTGATCTCCCAAAGTGGTACAGATCGTCTTTGAGTTAGCTTCTATACTTGTATAGATACAAATTACCATTACCTTCTATTTCAAGGGCTTCAATTTCCAGGAGGTGGCTTTCAATTTCCTGCTGGCTGCCTTGAACCTTTTCAAGGAAATCCTGCAGCGAGTAGACAGTTTTCTCAGGAGCCTTGTTTTCATTTTCTGGACCTCCGTAAGGTTTTTCTAATAACATGGACCGCAGCCTGGAGGCAAATGATGACGTTCATCAGCGTTACATGCTACACTTTTGTACAACACATTACAAGCTTCTGCCATACTGAATGGAGCAGCGAGCTGTCTACTCCTGTGGATCACTAAGGCGTATAACAGTGATCAGAGTCCATTGCAGCGATCACCTGTCACTTCCCAAGTGCAAGTTGATGAGTGTCTGTACTCAGAGTTGACGTCTCTTGTACTGATCCAAGCTGCCTATAAAGTAAACCGAGAGGAACACATTCAGTTCTTTATTAATTAGTAAATTATTTGGTAAACCTCACCTCCCAAATTGAGGGCGGGTCTTCTTCAATTCAAAATACTCCCCGTGAATAGCGACAATTCTTTTCTCTTCTATGACGCCCTCTTCATTGTCATCTACACTGTTTTGAGGACGATCTGGAATTTCTTCCGCCATTTTGAGGCCAGGTATCAACAACAGGGAATTGGACGTTTCTGCCGTCTGAAATTGAAGGTGAGAAATGTCACGATGGCGCCAGAAATTATCATCACGTCGGTAAAGAGAGCACATCAAGATCTTCGAGGAATGACTTGTTTGACATAAGAAGCTTGAGCAACAGCCTTCCAAATAGGAACTGGGGGGCAATAGAAATGCCTACAAAGATTCGTCAAAAAGCCGAGAGGGGAAAATGGCCGAGTATTGTCTACAAGTTCATATATTTTGTGATGAGGATCTTTAACAAGAAATATCGATTTCTTCAAACAGTAGCCCTGCACTATCAACCAGTGGTCTGGGGGAGCAAGGAAGGGAGTCGCAAAACAACCAGTAATGTAACACTGATGCCAGGTCAGGCAGTTAATGATGGGCAAAATGTAATTACAATGACCAACTACAAGTGCAGTTAGAAGCAGGTTCTTTTCATAAGTAATAGAAGTTGCGATAATTTTTCACCAAATAAAATTCCATATGAAAGCAGTTGACTACATCTTAGTCTATAGTTATGATTATGTAACTACTAACTTCGTCTTCTTCTTTCCCCGCCACTTTTCTTGCGAAAGATTACACGTAAGAAATGATTATGTACGACTAATGCGAATGAATACATTATTTACATAAAAACATGATTGAATAGAAATTTCCGATAGGGGAAAACACGTCCACCTAACCTATTAATTTCTCAATGAATTTCCCTTTGTAACCACGCGTTTCTAATAATGATTTGGCAATACGTTCTGTGAGTTGATAAGGCCGTTTTTGAGAAACAAGTTTAGCGCTTGTTCCCTTTGATAACTATAGTTAGTTTTTATTTTACGCTCATACCTTATTTTGGCGTCCCATGTTGACCACCGAGCTGGATATCAAGTTTCTCTCAATCGTGTTCAGAAATACACGCACACACAGACCGCAACGAGTTTTTTTGGACTCAGAAGCCCTTGAAACGTTAAAATCTGAAGGGAACTCAACTTTTTCTTTCTCAGCCGATTACACACACACAACTGCCCTTTCTAGTGCGTAGAGCCGAGGAAAGAAAAAACCCGCGGCGTTGGAATCACTGGAAGTTCATCAGAATCGGTTATACTGAAAGTGGCTCTGGTATATGAGGATGTCAGGTATCGGTTGACTATATTCGCATCAATCAGAAGATTCGTTATTCTGATCTGTGCCATCGAAGAAACCAGAGCTACTCTGAGATTATTGATAGGCATAAGTCGATCTTGAGTAGTCTCAAATGAATTCATTCTTTCCTACAAAATGATAAGAATTATTACTGTTATTATTAAGTGTTCCGGTTTATTATTCATTCTGAATAAGAAGTTCACGTTTTCAGTCAGCAAATTGTTTTTACAACGCCCCCCCCCCCTCAGAATGTGACACATTACGTTTCAAGGCATAGCAATTAACATGGTCTAGAAATTCCGTTCATTGACAATTTAGAGGCATGTTTGGTATCGAATAGGACAGGTCTCAGGGATGGAGGACTGCGTCTAGATGGACAATGGTACGCTCATCCCCCCCCACCCCCCAATCCATCCACTGCAGTTCGACTGAGCCTAGCAAACCTCATTCTGTTGTAACCAGGCCATGTTTTGTTCTGTCGCGTTAATTAGCATTTTTCGATGCTGAATCGAATGGAATGGGTTAAAGAAGTGCTTTACGAACATAGTTGTTTCCATATGAGTTGTTGTTTCATGGATAGTTTATATAGGACATAGGTATATTCTTAATATTGATTGAATAGGGTAAGTTCTAATCGTACTATGCAATACAATAACAAACCGTTGTGTAATAATTTGGAGCATTTATTGCAATTACGTCTTGTTTGGTATCGCTCCCTTCACATTTTCTGACGCTGCGTTGAATGGGACGGATATCAGAGGTTTAGATCACAGTAAATATAATGAGGGGGGGTTCTACTAGTTGAAGTAACTGGCTGGACGTGGATCATCCCTCCCAAGTGTGCGCTAATTTCCTGCGCTGCCTACAACTAGTAGAATCGGACCAATTGCCAAGCATCGCCTAGAATATGTCAATTTTCGTCGTTGTGTTTTATTCAGGTCATGTTTCATATCGTTTACTAGTATTTTTCGAAACTGATTCAAATGAGGTGGGTCCCACATCTGTGAGACGGCGTCAAGTTGTGCAAGGGAATGATAAACTATTGTGTAATAATTTGCAGCGATTTTTAAGTGCTGTTTTTTGTTTCTTATTCGAAATGATATCTTATTGTTTTCCTTGCTTCTGATATTTGTAATTGCTTAACTCCATGAAAATCTGTAGTAGTTAATTTTTCTGCAGTTAAGCAGTATTCACAAAAAGAGTGATTAACTAATTAGTTAACTCAGTTACTGAGTAGCAACTCGCGGTGCAATTACTTAACTAGTAGTTACCACAGAAAGTAGATAACTACTGCCCATTACTGGTCACAATGCTAGATAGCCAGTGACTGATAGAAACAATCGGCAATGGCAAACAATAACAGGCCACAACTACAATAACTGGAGAGCTTGTGAACCACCACAAAACTTTCCCTCTTAAAAATGCAATGGTACGGAAACTAACAAGAACCGAAGATCAGAAGAAGCTGAAAACGAAGAAAAACGCTGCAAATCCTCTTGAACCGTTCAATGGAGTCTGACAGTTCCGAGACCCATCCCATTCGATTCAGTATCGAAAAATACCAGTAAACCATGCGAAACATGACCTGACTACAACGGAACGACGAAAACTAAATATTCCAGGCGTCTGTAGGCAATTGGCACGATGCGAGTCGAGCTGGCGGGTAGTTTTAATGAGACGGGAGGGAGGGAGTACTGACGAAGAAACGATTGCTTTCGCTGTAGTTCGCGAGTTCTTTCAATTAGTAGATTTTGGCTCACTATAATTACTGTGATTTCACTAAACGCAGTTGAACACGGCTGATATTTATTCCATTCGACCCAGGATCTAAAAATACCATGAAAACGATACCAAACGGCATATTTACGATAAAACTGCCAAAATTGCGTTTTTTATTAATTTTTAAAATGCTTTTTGTCCTTAACAACCATGGGCTCTGTCCGATCAGATTGCTGAGCAGGCGGGCACAACTACCCAATGGGATTTTTGTACGAAAAAACGGAGTTTCTAGACAACGCTGCAGGCACAAAATGGCCCGACAGCGGACAGACAGTACAGATTCAGAACCCAATGTCTTGAAACGTAAATTTGTGGGAGGGAGGGGAGGAGGGGGGGTTAAAATGATGTCTGAAAACAGGGTTATTATTCAGAATTAATAATAAACCGAAAGAAACTAACTTTAAGATCAAAAGTTTGAGTCGACGTGCAAATGACAGCTTTGTCGTCAGGCTGTCCTCTTATGACCAATTTTCCTCCGGACGTCAAATAATCCATCATTTGTTTGTCGCATTCCAGCAGTTTACAATCCGAAAAAACCGTGGAAAAATACAAGACTTGACTCGTTGGCTTCACATCACCTGAAGAAGAAGCAGAATAATTTGGAAATGAGATATTACAACAAACTACGAGTACAATTACTTTGCAACAAGTTACAATTAGTTCCACTTCGGCAAAGGATGTGGTACTCTAGTTAATAGGCAACTTGATTTCATTCAATAGGTGATCGGTATTGACTCGAGCTGTCAAATCAAATGGCTCAATTTCTCCTTGCGAGCGACTTAGGGCTGAATTGATTTGTCTTGAGCTTCTGGCCCAACCTTTTGCCAACCTCACAGCATCCACACTTTTCATGCCCCAAGGATCAGACAAATATACATACAGGCGTTATCTTTGATTCCAGCTTGCAGCTAGCGATGGACATCAATGTAGCGATCACTTTGTATTAATTTGCGCTCTTTACTCGAGTAAGACTAACCAAAACTTTAAACAACAGCACAACAGGATAATAAACTATATCTATAAAACCCTGAAAATTATTACACAATGGTTTATTATTCTCATGAACAGCTTGACCTAGTATTACTGCTCCGAGACCCATTCCATTCGATTCAGCATCGAAAAATACTAGTAAACCATACGAAACATGACTTGACTACAATGGGACTACGAAAACTAAATATTCCCCTGGCGCCAGGCGCCCATAAACGTCTGTAGGCATTTATGATCCGGTGTAGGGGGTCTCCTCCGCCCCGTCGGGAAAAAAGTGTCGTAGAAATTGGGACGGGGACACGACGTTGCGAGTTGGGTGGGCGGCGTTGCGAGGCGAGCGGGCGGGTGGTTTTAATGAGACGGGCGGGAGGGAGGGAGTACTAATGACGAAACGTTGACTTCCGCTGTAGTTCCCGCAAGTTCTTTCAATTAGTAGACTCTAACAATTACTGTAATTTCCCTATACGCAGTTCTACACGTCTGATACTCATTCCATTCCACCCAGGATGTAAAAATACCTTGAAAATTATACGAAACACGGCTTATTTGCGATTATACTGCGTTTCGTTAATTTTTTTGACCATTTTTTGTCCATAACAACCATGTGCTTCGTCCGATCGGACTACCGAGATGGCGAGCACAACTAGATACCAAATGGGATTGTTGGGCGAAAGAACGAATTTTTTAGACCACGTTAAAGGAACAAAACGGGCTGGACGGTGGACAGGGGACGGACATGTCTTGAAACGTCAAGTATCAAATTTTGAGGGGGGGTTGTAAAAAATTTTTCATGACCGAAAACATAGGGTTATTATTCAGAATGAATAATAAACCAAAAAACTTGGATGTAAAACTATAAAATTAAATGTAATTAATATTGAAAATAAGAGAAATATAAACATCTTAACGAAAAATACGAAGCCCGACTTGTTTAATGGCTTTGTGAAACCAGAATATTACAAATGACAGTTGTTGGGTGTTTAGGTATAAGTGCAGGGACAATTTAATATCCTTTAGTACTCGATAGTTGAGCCATCATCGCTTGCTTAAATGTCTTCTAACAACTTAAAACTGTATTCATTTGTCGTGACCTCTTTGATGCCCATCCTTTCATTCCCTGCTGGTCAGTCCTCGAACCTTCACTGGCTTCATCGTTGATTCTCATTCACAGTTAGTGATGGGCACCCAAGTAGCTAAGATACGATTGGTCTTAGTTTGTACCCTTCACTCAAGTCAGCTCTCAAAATTCTAACGAAAATAGGTTCCTCACGACGAAGAACGGTGATCTTATCTACCTCTATAGACGTTAATCAATGTGCAGAGTTATAAATAGTGAAGGCTGGATCCTTCGGCTGGATCGATATGTCAATCAGCTTTGACGGATGTCGATATATTTCATGGTATGACAGGAGGCCTACGAGTAACAAAGCAATGGTTGGGCGCTCAAAGAACCAGACACAAAACAAAATATCTGGTGCATTGCAACACACAGCTTCCCTTAGCTCCACGTCAATTCACTTAGTACATGGCCAATTCTACTTACTCAATTCATTTGTCACTCAGTTCGTTTGAACTTGGTCAAACAACACGTCACAGCAGCAGGAAGCGGTAGCGCCTATAGTTCTGGAATTTATTGTGCTGCGCGTACTCATTAAAGGACCATTATTGAGCAATTGGTACACAGAAAATTAATGAGGCTGTAAACACGAATTTTTTGAAGAAGGGTAGTAATCACTTTTGCAGAGTTATTGGGTAATAACTGTTAGAACTGGTAATATGCGTAATGGCGGGAGTTGAAATTCAGGAATTTCTGGGGTGATCCCCATGTACCTCATGAGCGTTTTTAAACACTCACCCTATAGGTATTGGATTGGACTACAATACCAGTTTTCTCTAACTTTCTACTAACATTCCAGCGGAGTTTATAAGGAAAAAACCGCGCTAGCAACGCTTTTCGTTGAAAATTTTGATTATTTATTGTGCTGCTCTCGTCATTTTCCCACGAATGGGAATTTTATGATATAATAACCATATTGAGAGCTATCAACACAAAAAATTTAATCAAAATCGTTTGAGCCATTTTTGAGAAAAAAATATTTGGTGTTTTGATCACTATGATAACTATGGTTAGCTTTCGGTGGATTTTGCTCATACCCTTATTTTGGCGTCCCATGGTAACCTGCGGGCGAGATATCAAGTTTGAGCTGATTTGGTACGGTCGTTTTCTCTAAAAATCGTTCACTCACAGACACACACACAGACCATTTTCCCAAATAGTGTTTTTTGGACTAGGAAGGGTCTGAAACGTGAAGATCTGAAGAAAACTCAAAATTCTTTTTTCAGCCGATTACATAACTTTCCTTTCTACTTTGTAAAGCCAAGGAAAATAAAAAGAAGACTACAAGAGAGGCATAGGGGGGCTACTATTTATGAACAGATCCTTTCAGAACATTTTTACAAGAAATTCTTAGAAAATAGAAGCTATTCTAATTGTATCAAAATGAGTAAATTTTCGGAAAAATAGACACCATTTCAAGGCATGCTTTGCTAGATCCTAGATTTTGACGTTTTTGACTCTATTTGAATCTATACAAATATTATTATACTATAAATCGTGAAAACCCTAATCACGAAATTGACAGGGTAATGAGTTATTACTCAAAAGTTTCCTTTAACAACAAAAATATACATTTCTATTTCTGACCTGCACTGATTTGGTTGAGTTATTCTTGAGAGTTAGCTATTATTGAATAAAACTCCTTTTGGGTCAACCCTTTTCTTAGTTGAATTTAACAATTACTATTTATTGGTCCAGAATTGTTTCAAAGCCCCTAGCTGAAGAATGCTGATGTGAATAGTATCTAAATCACTCCACTTTCACTTCTGAGGCAATGAAAAGAAGGGAATGACATTAACATCGGCCATTTTATTAGAAATTTAACGCTGGGTTCCCCATCTGATTGGACTTCATCAGTACAAGAGAGAGTGTATTCAGCAAGCACATCTCACCAAATCCCTCAAAATGGCGTGTTGTAGAGTTATCATGATTGGCTCACTTCTAGTTAGTTTGGCGTGCTGTATGACTGCATTCACATCCTCCAACGTCCTCACATAACAATTTTGTTGGACTTCCATTAAACCTCCAAGTGTTGAGTAACCTGCGAGGAATTGAGCAGCAAATGAGAAAATAAACTGATAATAATATTAACAAAAAATGAACAAGGGAGAATATAGGCAATGAAGAGGTACCATCTAGTTCCTCATATTCTCTTACGACACTCCACTATCCACATTGGATTTAGAAGACAAGGACCCCCCCCCCCCCACCAAATCCCCTTTTTAAGCTGTAATGGCGGGGTTAGACCGCTAGCGTCACTTGTCATTGGACTTAGTATTGTTGCCAGTTCGTGTGAGTGGCCAAGACAGGAGATAGCGACATGAGACTGAAGATAGATAGATGGTCTCTGCCCCAGACCAGTGGTGTCTCCAGTCGCATTGGAAAAACCTGAGTTTATTAGAAAAATCGCTGCATTTGGTGACGAAGATTGTGAAAATCTTAAAAAACTCAAAGGCAGTCTTCGCTAATTTACGACTGACGACTTGATTGGTACAGAAACGCACAGTTAAATGGCGAAAATGATCCTTCTTGTCCTTTAGTCAAATATAATTCACTAAGGCAATCTCCTGTTTGTCTTCTGTCTAAGTCGCAACAATAACCGCCACCTTTTGACTGGTACCTTCCAGTAATGGGGAATAGTATCTTAGTCAGGGGTTAGAAGTAGAAAAATACTGGCATAATGTGCTCAGCCATTCTTATGGGGTGGGAGGTCGCTGCTCTCTTCTCGTATTGACCATCCCTGAACCTTTAGAACAGAAATCTTGCACAACTCTTATGAAAGTCGACAATAACAATGATAAGGTATCCTGTAACAGTCTTTCCATTTTGTAGGGTGTGCAAGGTCTGACTGGGAACTATAAACATCATTTATATGTTATTACCAAACAAGATCAACAGAGACTCATGGAAGGAGCACTGTGCGAAAGATGAGCCTGCATCAACGTGTTAACGTTTTTGTTCTTCGCCAAGTTCAATTGGTCTTCACTGACACATCTGAGAACAAACTATCATCAGCATCTTTAACGCTGATCAACTGGAATTCCTTTAAGTCTGGCAGTAAAGGACGGTATGCCTCGTGCAAAGCTGAACACACTCTGGTGGACCGATTGAAAGTTTGTGGCGGCAGCACTTCTACGTATCCCAACAATCCCAATATCTAGAGCCATGGTTCAGCTACTTATTTGGCACTACGATGTCTTTATTGTGAGGAAGGCGTCAACAGATTCAACCAGCAACGATACCTTCGGTTCAATTCTGAACACAGAAGTTTATTAGGGGACACGGTTTTGACTGCCTGCGTGATTAACAGTGCTGAAATTCCAAGCCCCGGGCTTCCCTAACTACAAACCTAGTTGAGCCCACCAGGAGCTTGGGAGCTACAAACTTAACATTTCTTACTTTATCGAATATCACCACTCAGCCAACAGTTGACAATGACAGTTCATCCAAACGCTGACATCAGACAATCAAAACTTCAACAACTCATAAATAAGTAATCACAAACAACGCTGGCCATAACACAAATATCGGCACATTCTAGCAATTGCAAGTAAGTTTCAACAGTTAACTACTGATAACCATGACATGACCAGGATGAAAAACGCGGTAGGCATTGAGAAGTAATCTAAAAACTTCTTCAGGAATGACAGTATATAACGCTCACAAATTCGAGGGAAAGTCGAAATATACGAATATTAACTATAAGCAATAAATTGAGTATTTTTTGTCGTATTGAATCATTTTCGACATTTTGAGCGATATCAGTGGGGCGTCAATTTTTTTGGACGAGGAACGTGGAGCTTAATCTTGTGGAACGTTCCGGAGCAGCTTGGAGAACCGAAACGAGAAGTGACGGCTCATGGGCGTAAATCAAGAATTGTTCGGCGGGCGATTTGTGAAGAGCGAAACAAAGTTTAACGTGTATGATTCGAAAGGAAATTCACATACGTTTAGGAAAGTCAATCGTGAAACTGGAATTACTACACCTTATTGTTACGTAGAGAACAAATTATGACGTTTTCGAGAAATATTGAGCAAATTGAGCCGGTTGAGCTCATTTATTTTGTACAAGATGCCGAGATCTTAAATGTTGCGGAACTTCGCTGTTCTGGTAAACAGTTTGGCTAGTTGAATCATGTTGTGCAGTGTGCCAGCCAATTCGCGAGGACTCAGTCCATTGCCATGATGCGGACGGCAGCAGGTTGCAAGTGCGTTGTCATCCGAAGACAGGGAAGTGGCGAGAGAGCGCTATTCAGTTGTATCAGAGAGAGGACTGAGGCCTGACATTGTCATGTTGGGTGGCAACCAACCAGTCTACAGTGTAGTTAGGTAGTCTCTTGAAGCAGAGATTTAGAGCTTACTAGGCACGCCAAGAAGCGCCAATGTGACAGGGCGGATCTTAGTATGATAATGTCATTAGGATTGCCCCATTCACTACATTTTGGTGAAACGAAGGGTGCACAAAAAAGTGCTGATGAGATGCACCTGGAGAGTGTCAGGAGGCGCTGTCCGTTGTGCTCTCACCCGAGTGTTGCTTGGTTCGTATAACTCGATACGACTTAATCAATTAGCCAATGCACCGAAATGTGCCTAAATATAAATATTTATTTTTCCAACAATCAGTTGAATGAAGATGTCCGCCAAAATGTACCAAAAATGTGTATTAAATCTTTCATAGTGAATCCAAACTGACGGAGTACTGACCGTCAAACTAGTCGAACTGCCTGTTGAACAAATATATATCAATCAAAGCGCATTAGGCAGCGCAATCTTTAAATATTTCTATTTATAATTCCTTAAAAAATGGCTCTAACGATTTAAAACTAACCAGTTGTTGAATTTCCTTCTCGATAAATATTTCGCCAAACCATACATTTTGCGTAGTTGGGAGGAAAGTCGTTTGATGCGGCGCTCCAAATATTTCCTTCGGAGACGCGAAAAGAAGCGGAGTTTACGGGATTTGTCGAAATTCCGCGAGTGGGCGTGTCGTGGGAGCAGGGAACGACTGGTGTTATCGTGGTGTGGTATGGGCAATAGTAGGACGGAGGGGGGGGGGGTGATGGAAACCAAAAGGTCCGGAACCCGAGGTCAAGTTGGGGCTTGAAACTTGGAGCGAGAACGGTATTTGGTCGATTTGAAAGGACCTACAATTTTGAATTCGCTCAGCTTCACGTCAGTCGAGATGGAAAGTAATGCTGATTTGGGGCAGAGCCTCTGGGATCGCTCCACACTTTGCTTACTTATAACTGACGAGTACGACGGGCATCGATTGGTCCCGTGGCCAGTGAAATGAAGATTGGCGTGCGATGGGTGGGGGAGGGGGGTGATTATAATTATGATAGGACGGATCTAGTTACAGCTTTCGAAAGTTGGAATCCTATATCTTTTCGCCAGGAGCTACCTGTGAAAATCTTCTCTACACAGCACTTTTGGAGACTCCTCATCTTTGGAGTACGCCCTTCACGTTTCAAAGGTACCCCCCCCCCCTTACACCAACCACCCATTACATCATCTCAGAAATCTAGATGGTTTACCTTCACCCTGAAGTCTTTATGCCTCAGAATAACCTGAGATAAGCTCGATGCCGCTCTGCAATGTGTGCGTCGGGCATTGAGAGGCTATTCATTCCTCTGTGGGTCGTGTGAAGAATTGCTTTCCACACGATCGTCGTCTCTGGGCTTGTTGGGGACCACAGCAGCCTGAGAGTCCTTTACTACAGAGTCATCAGCCTTGCTCCTTGGCCCTTCTGCCTTTCTTTGACGACTCTAGTCATTAGAAGCCCAAGTTTCAGCGTGCGTATTCCACTTCACCGGACGCCACACACTTCTTAATAGCGAGGTCAGCTCACTCAACCTGCTTCTGGCATCTATAACCATGCGTAGGCCGGGTGTGTCAGCCCCCAGTCGTTCTCATTCGTGTGCTGACCCTCATCTCAACTGGTGGTCGTTTTATCGAAGAACTTTCTCTCTCCCTCCTTTCCTTCCTGGCCTAAACCCCTCACTCATACTGTTATGAGCGAATAACTGTGATTGCGACCATTTTGTTTAAACGGCAATTCTGATTATTGGCCTAGAGTTCATTACCATGGCGAGACAGAGAACAGCGACGTCACAAGAGGAATAGTTACGCCAGGTTTGTGTGTTGGGATGGAGGCCTTTTTCGTTGACCGTCGCACGTTTTGTCTCCAGCGTTCATTATCTCATTTGTGATTCACGTCTTTGTAAATTTATAAGAAAAATTCGACGCCGATTCGTCACGAGAAAAACAACTTCCTTCGGATTGTCGTTCGCTTCGGTTGGTCGTTTCGAGCTGAATTCAAGCGAATGACGTTTCGACGGAAAAATGTGGCGTTTCTCAGGGGCCTCGCCTTCGAATTAAAAAACTCTCGGAGAGCTAATTCTTCGTCTCCTCCTCAAGTCGGCGGCCCCGCGGTTCTTCAAAATTGTCGAGGAGCTGTCGTCAGCTAGTGATTTGGATTTGTGATGTCACCGGGCGACTATTCCAATTTTACAATTCTTTCGATTTAATTGGAGGCCGCCTCGTTCCTACCCCCACCCCCACCCCTCACCATCCGTAGCCCTCTCCATGTCTTCTCCCATTCGCGTCTTCTCGTCGCCTCATCTACGAAAACACGAAGTGATTCTAGTCGCTTAAGGTCACATTTTATAACGTCGGGTTTCTGAAAACGACGACGGTCAGTCCCCCCCCCCCTCCACTGCTCATCACCACCGAAACGGTCGAATTTGGTCTAAAAAATGTGGGACATCGTCGACGCCCGGATGAGTCAGATAGTCGATGGCGTCACCGTCCGACGAGCCTGTTGTGACGTCACTAGCGGAGTGATGTCACGCAGTTCGTTCCCGTGAATCGCCCTTGTTATCTTTTTTACTTTCCGCTACCCAAAGGATAAAATAAATATTGTAATAAAAAACCCTGGGTTTTCTTCAGATCTTTTCGTTTTGAGCCCTAATGAATCCATAAAATGGTAATGGGCCAGGGGGCTACAGACCTATTTCAGTGTCGTCTGTGGTCTTTCGGCACTTCCAAAAAGTGCTGGCATCTCGTCTCGAGATGGCTAGTGTCACTGGCGACGTCGAGAGGGCATTCCAGCCAATGGATGGCACTGCCGACAATCTAACGATTCTGTAGACAGTGCCGTGGGCTGGAAGAAAAAGAAGCAATTACATGTGGTGGTCCTGGACGTTGGGAAGACTTTTGACACAGTAAGCCACCAGGCCTTGGTCGATCGCCTCTGTGGTGTGGGGGCTCCTGATCGACTCATCGATTACGAGACAACCCAGCGAGTACCAAGCATGGCTTGCAGAGCGCCCTTGCCAAGTTTGTAAGGCAGCCAGGCATGTGTGAATTGAGGGTGAATCCGGAGAAATGCAGCTCGGTTTTCCTGGTGCGGTCCTATCGAGGTTACAGTGTGATGGTCGTGGATGCTGGGTGCATCATCAGCGAGACCCAGGTCCTGGCTAGAGGCGTCCTCGAGATGTGGCAGTTGCTTGGGTTTGCGACTTCCTCAGCCGGAAGCTGCGTGGACCTTGGTGGTTATCTTCGGAAACCACAGAAGAAGCGCCTCCTTCAGACAAACTTGCTCCTAAAACTGACCTATGGTCTAGTTTTTGGGAGGTTGAGGGTCTGAAGGCTAACAAGCTTTGATAGAACGATGTACTCTGTTGTGGGTGGTTGCCTAGGCCTCCCATGTGCGTACATTCACGTTCTAGTTTGATCTGGCGGACTTGGTGTTCCATCTCTGGCTATCACTGTTCCATTCTAGGCTATGCAGGCATCTGACCGGGACGCCTTGGATTAGTTCAGGATCAGCTGAGGTGGTGCAACATGTCGGCGCTTGCGGCTGCTCTGCATGGTTTGTTTGGTGGATGGGAACTCAAGCAGTGTCCTGACTCCCCCTGGTGTTCTGCATGGGTGGAGCATTCATAGAAGGAATCAAGTGCGCTTTCACGCTGTTCATGTGGTGCCACTGCCTACAGCGATGAGGTATAGCCCCCCCCCATACGTCGCGTGTTGTCAAACGTACAGGGGTTGCTAGCGGTTGTGCGTTGTCTCGCACTTTACGGGTCAGTCCTACGTAGTGGAAAGGTAAGTTAAGAAAGTAAGTAATCTGTACATTTAGAGGCCTAATGTATCTGAAATATCTAATATCGGCGCGTACACGTGTGCGTCTGTGGTCAGCTTTGCAGGAGAATGGCTGGAGGGATGGAGCTCGTACTGTTTTGAACTTGTTCATTATTTTTAATTTGACTAAAGTTAACCTACCTGTTAGGTAAGTCTGTCTCCTCTGGCTGGTGAGTTACTGTGGGCAAGCGCTTTTGATGTAAAGACATCATCGTCTCGCCGTTAAGTAAGTACTGGAGTCAGTCAGTTGGTCGTGGTCTTTATATACGAAGAGAAAGGTAAACGGCATGGTGGAGCGTCGTGGAGGGGTGGTGGAGGAAGGTGGTCATGTGTCTCTGGGGAAACCCACTAGAGGTGAAGAGAAAGGAACATCTTGAATAGTCTGTCAGTGGTCGATTCTAAGTCTTTTTTGTATAAGAGGGGCTGTAAATCCGTCAGTTGGTTGTTTTCGTTTGTTTATTGTTTTGAGTGGTGTGAATATGGTGTTGCATTTTGTCTTGATTTGTTCGTTTATGATCTGTCTATTGAAGTTTTTTGTTTATAAATTTCCATGTTTTCTAATATGTTCAGTTTTCGTCCTTTGTATTGTTTGTGTAGTAAGATGGTGCAGTCCTGTATTTTGGTAGGTTCGTGTCCAGTTGTCTTGAGGTGGTTGGCAAAGTTTGAGTCGTCTTTGTTCCTACTAAGAGATTTAATGTGTTCTGAATATCTGGTCCGTATTTTTCGTCCTGTCTGCCCTATGTATGAGTTTTTGCAAGTACAGGTTATTTTATATACCCCACTTTGGTCAGGGGGTCAGTCTCTGCAGTTAGTGTGATTCCAAGTGTGTTGTCCGTACGTAATGCAATTTGTATACCTTCCTTTCGGAGGATGTTAGTTATTCCGTATATTTTCGGTCCTGTGTACGTAAATGTGCAGCGTCTTGTCAAAGTCTGTGTATTTTGAGTCGCCAATTTTGGAGTCACATTGTCTCAATAATTCGTTATTGTTTTTTTTTTGGAGTAACCGTTATTTTCTGCGTATCAAGTTCTTTTCTGTAATTTTGTTCGGATAGTGGGATAGTTTTTAGTCTTCGTATCATGTGTCTGTGTGTGGGTGTCGCTAGCAGTAGGTTTTCTAAAAATGTCGTAGTGTAGTTCGTTGTCCAACCGTGTGATTCTCAGGTCCAAGTAATTAAGAGTTTTATTTTGTTATTATGTTATGGTGGATGTCGTTCAAGTCCTTTAATATTATCACAGCCCAATATGCAGATGAAATCATCTACATATCTGGCGTAATGTTTGATATCGTGTTTTGTCATTAAGGTCTGGATGTGAGTTTCTTCGTAATGCTGTATAAATATGGGCGAGGTTTGGGTTTTCCATACCTAATCCATCTTTTGGTTTGTATATGCTATTGTTAAATTGAAAGTAGTTTTGTCCGAGTGTCGGTTTGGTGAGGTTGGTAACGTTTCTAGTAGTTGTCGTGTCTATTTGTCTTAGTTTGGTTTGTAGTATGTCAAGGGTTTCATTTAAGTATTTTATATCAAATGATACCAGTCCAGTGTTTGGAGTTACAGTCACGTCTTTTAGTCTAGTGGCGAGTTCTTCTGTGTTACGTATCGTATATCTGTTTGGTAATGCAATGGTACTTTTTAGCATTGTGGTCAAATATTTTGAGAGTTCGTAAGCTGGAGCAGATGTGAAGTTTATGACTGGTCTGATGGGTGTGTCGTTTTTATGCATTTTTGGCTGTCCGTTGAGTAGTGATGGTTTTGGGTTGTTGTTTATGTATTTATAATGTTGTTCTTTTGGTGTTCGGTATGAGTTCGTAGGGTCTTTTTTCAGTTTCGTGCATTGAGTTTGGTTGATGGTCAGTCGTCTTATTTATGTACGTGTTTTTTTGTTTATTTCGAGTTATATTGTTTTTGCTCGTAGTTTTGTTTATCCAGTATAACAGTGACGTTTCCTTCATCTGCTTTTGTCAAACTTAAATTATTTTTGTTGAGTTTGGTCCTAATTTGTTTAGCTGTTTGTACGTCTTTGTGGTCCGTCCTATTCTTTTTGTATTCTTTGATGGTTCGTTCGATTTTGTCTACTATTTGGTGGCGTATACGTTCTTGGTTTTCAGCCGGTAGGTATTGTACGACTGTCTCAGCGTCGAAGCTGTTCGTTTCAATCTCTTTTTGTAAGTCAGTTGAAGGTAAGTTATGTTGAGTCCTCTCTAATAATTGTGATTCTTTGTCAGTGAATTTTACGTCCGTGAAGTTAATTGTTCTACTATGAAATGCTGTCGCGGGTTTCGAGATAGGGTTTAGTTTTTTCTTAAGTTCGTCGAGTTTTCTTTCCATATTTTTGTATTTGTTAGTCGTGATTGTATTCGTTTTTGTACGAGGTAGTCACGGAAATCTATAAATATGTCGTCTAAATTGCGTTTTGTCATTATGTTGGCTAATTCTAAGTGTATTTTGTATATTTTCCTATTAAGTTTGTCTTTTTAGAGAAAACCACCGAATCAAATCAGCTCAAACTTCATATCTCACCCGCAGGTTACCATGGGGTGCCAAAATAAGGGTATGAACAAAATCCACCGAAATTTAACCATAGTTATCATAGTGATCGAAACACCAAAATGTTTTTTTCTCAAAAATGGCTGTAACGATTTTGATTAAATTTTTTATATTGATAGCTCTCAATAAGGCAATTATATCATAAAATTTCCATTCGTGAGAAAATTACGAGAGCAGCACAATAAATTACCAAAACTATCGACGAAACCGATTTTAGCGCGGTTTTTCCTTATAAACTCCGCTGGAATGTTAGAAAGTGAATTGACGTAGTTTAATGTACAACAAACGTATTTCTGTCCTGATCCAAAGTTTTTGAGCTAAATGTTTTGTTTTTTCTGCAGAGTATGTCTGTCTGTTGATCCGTATGAGTGCGTATTTTGGTGTTATGTTGTGAGTGAGGCATTGTTTGTTGTAGCGTATGTTAGCAATTATCTTGTGTTGTTGTAGCGTTTTGTCAGTCAGTCTTGTTAGTAGTATCTTAGCCGGACTGGCTGGTACTAAAGCAATTGGATTTGGTCCGCCAATAGGCAAATTTCTAAAGTAAACGTACCTGTTAGGTGAGTCCATCATCGTCTGGCCGTTAAGTCAGTCAGTTGGTCGTGGTTTTTATATACGAAGAGAAAGGTAAACGGGATGGTGGAGCGTCGTGGAAGGAGGGGGGGGAGGTTGTCATGCATCTCTGGAGAAACCCACTAGAGGTGAAGAGAAAGGAACGTCTTGAATGGTCTGTCAGTTGTCGATTCTAAGTCTTACAGTGCCGGGCGGAAACTTTGACGCCTCGCAACAGCGTTTTGGAGACTGAGCTTGAAGTGAAGAGCATTCAGTTCCAGAAAAGAGACAATTTTCGTGAACCTGTACAACACTGTCAGGTATGTAGAAAAAGACAGAAGACATCAAATACTTTGCCAGCTCGTGATTTTCTTAAAAAAACGACAATGATGACGGCGCTTACCACTGCTTTCGGCTCACCAATTTACCCAGCACGCATGTTTTTCTATCCAACACTTGGAGCTTCTATCCCAACATGGCCTGCGTCTCTCTCTCTCTCGCTCTCTCTCTCTCTCTCTCTAATCAAATCATTTTGGTATATTATTCATTGTGAATATTACGCCTACGTTTTCGGCCAGGGAAATGCCCCCCCCCTCCTCCATCCATAACCAATCAAATTTTGCCACTTTATGTTTCAAGGCAAGAGGATTCCAAATCTGCATTTTCCGTCCGCGTTTATTAACGTCGTCTAAACAATCCGTTCAAAAATTTTATTCGGGGTCTAGTTGTGCCCGCCTATCGGCTATTCAATATGACGAAACCCACGGAATGTTTGTTATGGGCCAAAAAATGGCTCAAATATTAGTCTAAAATGAAATTTTGGCAGTTTTATTGCAATTACGTCGTTTGTGGCATCGTTTCCCAGGTATTTTTCGATGCTAAGACGAAATGGATGGGTCTTATAGGTGTAGGAAAGTAAATATAGAGAGGTAAATTCGTCTAATTGTAGGAAAGTTATTGTTTCTCCCCAGTCTGCGCTCATTTTCCGAATTGCCTTCCCGTCTTACTGGAACCACCCGTCAGTTCAACTCGTCGTGTCGTGCCAACTGCCTAGGGTCGTAAAATTTCGTTGTTACTTTGCAAAACTCGTCGTTTGCGTGTGAGTTGGTATAGCCACCGTCATACTCTTCATATTTGTCGATCTTAGATTGAATAGGATATGTTCCCATCACGCTGTGTATGAGAATAATGTGCCGTTGCGTGATAACTTGCAGCGATTTTGTCAACACGTTGGCTGCGCAGCGCAGCCCCTCGTAGGGCTAGGTAAGTTGTGCGCTCCTCTCGCTCTTCTTCCGCGGAGGAGAATCCCTCCCACCCACCCACTCAGTCAACATAGATTCGTCCGCTCGACTTCCGCAGGGCTAGGTAAGTTGTGGGCTTCTCTCGCTCTTATTCCGCAGAGGGAAATTCCCCCCGCCACCCCAGGCGGATCATCGCGTTTCCCCCGATTCGTCCGCTCAACTTCCGCCGGGCGGCGCCGCCGTCTTCCCAGCGGACAAAACCGAAGACGATTCCGCGGAGCATCAGTCGACCGGCTCCTTTCAAAACCGCCGCGCTCCCGTCAAATTTCCTTCGAATCGATCGCTTTTTCGATTAAAAATTCGTTTTTCAACTCAAAATGTGAAATTTGTATCTTTGAAAACAAATTTAATACAGCGAACCAAAGACGAGTTGGAAATTTATTAAGAAGAAAAAGGGACAGAATTGCCATCAACGCGTTTCAAGTGAGTTCCACCTTAATTCACTCGTCAAATGTAACAAAAATATTTTTTTTAACTGCGAAAATATAAACATTTAACGACAGACTATAAAGCCTCTGATGCACCGCATCACGTAATTCCTCCCCGCAAATTCGATGGTAAGCTATGCGCACTCGCACTGTGTCTTGTTTCCTTGCATTTCAACAAAAACATTTGGATGGAGAATCTACTTGCTTGTTGACACGAAATGTGAAAATCGAACACTTAACGCCTAGAGAGCTCATTTTCCGATACGTTCTCCGCTCATTCCAAAATAGTTCCGGGAGAGCAAAATGTAGTTGAAGATTGCTCGAAAGATCAGGTTGATCAAATTCGGTTTGTCATTTACTGCGGAAAATGCCAACCTTTTCGGCACATTTTGGGTTTTATCTCCCGTCACTGGATTGGCAGAGAAACACTTTGGGGAAACGTTACACTAGTATTGACAAGTTAAAGGCACCCAGCGAGTTTAGTCGAAATCGGAAAAAATTGAAAAGCTTTGCTTTCTAGTCCTACGTCTACGATCATCGTATTTTCCGTGAGATCTTCAAGGAAAGAAAAAATTAGGCACTGATTAGTACGAAATATGGAGTAAATTCGGAAAAGTGCGAAAACACACTTTTTCTACCCCCCCCCCCCCCTCACGAATCACAGGTTTTCCACTTCATTGATGGAAACTGCTTCTAACATTATTTCGCGTGAGGAAAAAGTAAAGAACAATAGAAAATCAAGAATGAGCTCAGTTGGTTCAGCCGTTCTCTAGCAAAAATGACTACAGACACTGACATATTACGGGTACTAACTATTTTAAAACATTCTGAGAGTTGGGTGAAAGTCGTTGAAGCGGCCTATATCTATCTCCGTTCACCGTATTTTCATGAAGATTTTTTTGGAAAAGAAAAGTTTCGTACTAACTAGTTGAAGATAATTCGAAAGTTTAATCAAAATCGTAAGAGTCGTTTTCGAGAAAAATGCGAAAAACCCAAGTTTTTTGGAACTCCCCCCCTCCCCCTTTCCCATCGATCAAAATCACTCTAACCTTATTTTGGCGCCTACAAAAAATTAGGAACAAAACAAAAGAAGAAACAGCTCAATCGGATTAGGTTTTTCGGATTCAGTTGGCCTCAAAACGTAAATACCAGATGAAACCCCAATATCTGGACACGATTACAATACTTTCCTTACCCTTTGGGCAGCAGATAGTAAAAATGAGAAAGTTGTAGAAAAGTTGTGTGGAAATTCAGAATAAATCATTGGGAAATGTTTCCACTCATATTTCAATTTCGCACGTTGAGCTCAATTATTTCATGCTTCCGTAGGCTCACGTGGTAGTTGATCTAAAATATTACATAGTAAAATACACGCATGCGTACTACCACAAATAGAATTTAAATTTAAATTCAAATATCGTACCAAAACAGGCGTGTGTCTGCGCAGCACCTCCGATGAACGAATTGTCGGAGGATCATCCCCAAACTCTGTCCAACCAGAGAAAATTTCGCTTAGATCTGGCAGGTACCTGAACACAGGCATGTTGAATGCCGCTAACCTGATCCACGGTTTCCCTTTACTTTCGTGAACAGCTTTCCATACAGCCTGTGGTGAACCTTTGTTGCATTAGCTTCATTCAATTATACCTGGGAAAAAGTTCCGATATACATGATAATAACATTTTAAAAATTGACTTTTACAAATGTCTTCAGAACGATAAGTGTGAGCTACCGATGCGCGTTGCTCTTATTCGATTGGGAATAAGGAAAGTACACCGAAATGAGCACTTAACTAAAACATGATCGGCTTAGTTTTGTAGAATTTATTTTTCAGAACCGAATTCGGGCAACTTTTCGTAATGCAGGGTTGACGATTCCGCCGTAATTGTAGTAAATGTACCGGCCACATTTCCGGGAAATGTTAACTCTGCCCGGTGCGTTACCACCTTACTTGAGTCAGCAAGTGACAATAGTCTGTCTCCTGTGTGACACGTTGTTGGCGGAAACTAGTGAGCGCGTATTTTATCGTTATTTATGTTTTCGATGTTACAGGTTCCATTTGACAATCGAGATGAGCCTCAGTGGTATCTGTTGGGCAGCTCTTTGCGTCACGGTGAGTCAAACGCTACTGTAACATACTTGTGATTCGCTGTGCTACTCTGCTGAAGAAAGCTTTGTCTCATTCATTACTTACCTTGAACCCTACGATAGCAGGACTTTCGTAAACGGTAGATATTCTCAAGTTTCTTAGGTCTTGATGTTTGAATGGTCTGTGACGATGGTTGAGAGGTAATAGTGGTGAGAGGGGGGACTATAATTTCATTACTTTCGTTTGTACTCCTGCCTCAATAAAACAAATTTTCCTTTGAAAGTAAGAGACCGGCTACACTGTGAGCCGGTTTAAATAATTAACTACGACTCTTGGGACACTTGTAAATGAACTATTATTGTTAAATTATAAGAGCAGACACAGAGAACCAGGAAAAAACGAGTTGAGAAGGGTAATACGAAAGAGATAATCTATTAGTCAGCTGACGACCAGGCGTTTTCAGCCATGGCGTTAAAAGTACTGTAGTAGTCACATTGTAATCATCCATTTACTATTAAGAAATTTTAATTTAAAACCAGAACTTCTCGCTTAAAACAAAGAAATTAATTTTTCACAGTATAGTTAACTGTTGAAATTAACTCTGGTGTGAATTCTTGAAAGTCAGTCTCAATAAAACAAACAGCTTCTTTTGGCAGACGTCGGTTTTTCAAACTCCATCTCATATTCCTCAAATTCTGCATACTTAGCTAACTGATGTTATAATGTTAAGCAATCAACAGCGGTTTCTGTTCGACAAAAATGGAATTCAATTGGTCAGTAGAAGTTCCTCGTAGCTTAATTTATGTTGAACAACTTACTGTGGTACGTTAAAGCAGAGTTGGTTTTACGGAGAACAAATTCATAGAGGTTCGAAGCGAAAGGATAAAATGAAATTACACATGTGTAAGACAACACTTTGCCTTAACTACCTGCCTACTGTAACATTTGTAAATATTGTTGTTGGTACGACGAATTGAGAAAAGCAACCACTATCCCACCCAATTTTTAGAGCATTCGAGGCGACGTGTGCACCTTCGATGAGATGATAGCTGCCTTTCACATTCCGAGCTTGGTTTCGGTATCGGCAGTCAGCAGCTTCGTGTCCTTTTCTTTTGCGGATGTCGCAGTTGAATTTGAAATGATTTCCTGATTTGTCTTGCTGCCGCGGCTCTGCTGCCTGGTGTCATGATTTGCCGATTGGAGTAGCGCTTCAATGAGATCATACCTTCAGAATATTAGTTTTTATTTTTAGAAATTCTGGAATGGGTAATTTGTCTCGTGTTTCAATGGCGCATTACAATTTTTGTAGTTCTCCGGTAAGCTGTACGTTTTGACCAACAAATCTTCATTAACTTTGACTTCCATCGTCTTAACTTGACAACGATTTCAAAACATTTAGCTAGGTGTCCTCTGTCATATCTAATTTGTTGAGCATTACTTGTTTCAAAAGTGTGGCCTTACGAGTTGATCCTTTAGATTCGTCTACGTTTTGTAGATTTTCCCAAAGGTTGTTCAAATGTTTTCATGTCTTTTATTTGTCGAATTTCAGATGTGAAATGGCAAGAATAACGTCAGCTCTTGCTTTTTCATCATAACTCTCCCATTCTTCGATAGATACTCTCTGTTTTCTTCGGGTTTCCTTATCATCCCTGTCACATATCGATCAAGTCGTGTTTGATGAGCAGGGCCATTTGAATCTTCGAGGAATTTTCACGCTCGTGGTTGACAGCCAATTCAGCAGTCAAGCGGCGTTAGTGACGGACAACGCTACTTTATGTGAACGTTTTAGTTAGTTATACACTTACGAGGGAGTTGCACATAACCTAAAGCAAAGTTAGTTTTAAGAAAAAATTCATAGAGATTGGAGCCAAAAATATGAAATGTAATGACACATGAGTAAGACAATACTTTGTCTTAACAACAACAATATTTATAAATGCTACTATAGGCAGGCTGTAGTCTTTAACATATATTAAGCCCTCAAATAAATTGAGCGAAACGACGGTCTAGACATTTTATTGTGACCGATTCAAGAATCCACACCTTAATTGGAAATTGAGACATTTCTATTTCAAAAGAACACTAGGAAATAATTATTTGCACCAAAATGTTCCCATTTTAAATTAAGCTATCCTCATTTCGGTTATGACTGTCTCATCAAAACTAGAAACTTCACGTTCATTTTCATCTCAAACTGAAAATTTTCTATCTTGAACTAAACCTGTTGTTTGCGATGAATAATTTTGATTTTCAATAAGAAATTCTCATTCACTGTTCATGTCATAAACTCTTCCCATTTAACTTTTATTTAATAATTTACCTTTTCAAACCGGGCATTTTCGGTCGTTTCGTTTCTAATCAAAATGTTTTTATTTTAATTAAAATTTCCAGTTCGAGAGATAAATTGGTGGATTGCGGTTTTTGCGTTAAATTGCATGAATTTTCTTCTTCAAATTAAGCGATTCCTGTTCTGAAAAGAATTTTAATTTACTTTAATGAAGTTTTGAACGATTGGGACTAACTTCATAACGAATTAGAACGTTATCTTATACAATTGAAAACGTCAGATACCACATTACAGATTGTTCACGTAAAATCTTATACGAACTACTCGCCAAATCGTACTTGAACGATTCGAACTTGGGAATTTTTCGTCGCAAATAAGAAAATTCCTTTTAAATGAGGAATTTCTTTTTCCGTACGACCATCTTAATTTAATGTCAGAACTTTCCTTTCAAATGATACGTTTTGTTCACTACTCTTCAAGTTTGGAACTCGAACAGAAATTTTGCGCTATAAATTGTCGTCGTACGACGAGAAATTTACTAACTCAAATTCGAAGTTTTAATTTCTCTTAAGGACGTTAACATTTCTAATTTCCTAATGTAAATGAAGTTTTTTATTTTCTTTCGACGTGTTTCCGTTTCAAATGACAAAAATCTCTTTTCGAATAAGAACTTTCGTTTTCAGCTGAATCTTGCTATTCTCCACTCCAAACTAAGAATTTTCCATTTCGGTTGGTCACTAAACATCTTCCCTTTTCAAATACGGAATTTCTACCTGTCTTCTGTTTCCAAATAGAAAATTTTCCATTTCAAGCAAAGAGCAATTTTTTATAAATGAAAAAATCCACAAAATAAGAAGTGTTTATTTTAGCTTGGTAGTCCTCCACCTCACGTTAGGTAATTGAAGTTTGGACAGGAAAAGTCACATCGTATTTGGATTGGAGAATTTAAGGTTTCGTTGGGAGTTGATTATGGAAACTCCTCGGGAATTCTGCATGTGCCTTTCTCTTCCATCGGACGAGTAGCTAAGGTAAGTGGCAATAAGGCAGCATCAAATTAATTAAAATGATCGTCAACGCGGGTTTCTAGCCAGTACTACATCCTCAATATTGTTGACAAACAGTTCACGTTGTCACCACTTGGTTGCCTTTTAACGGCAGAGGTTACTACTGTGGACGGTGATAGGAAAAAATCGATTCAGGGTTGAGTTGATCAATTAATTTAATTACGTCCAAACCTGATACGTAAACATTTGTGCTTCAAATCTGAGCACAATTAGGTGACTCCTTTTCAAGCTGCTCGTTCATTGAGCGCCCCTG
This sequence comes from Pachypeltis micranthus, assembly GCA_020466155.1. Classification (NCBI taxonomy): domain Eukaryota; kingdom Metazoa; phylum Arthropoda; class Insecta; order Hemiptera; family Miridae; genus Pachypeltis; species Pachypeltis micranthus. The sequence continues at coordinate 39,459,211 of CM035772.1, forward strand.
CGATTGGCGACGTGGTAGATGATGGGCGAGCAGTTTCCTCGTGTACGATATCTTCACATTCCTCGCGTTTGATACATCAAAAAGTCAACTTGGCCGAGCAAAGGTGCGAGAGAAACAAGCGATAAGAGATAAAAGATAAGCTCTTTTTTTAGTGTGTGTGCGTATAGCAACCGTTGCGTCGACGGAGCTCTCTTCCTCTTCTCAGATAAGGAAAAAACTTTATGAAAGGACAAAACTCTCACCTGGTGCCATTAATGAAAACGGGAGCTGGAATTCGGGTTCCTATCTTATCACCTTATCTTTTAGGTTTAGCATTTAAATTGACTCATCGGCGCTTTGGACCGATAGCTCTGAATTCTACCCAAACTAGCGCCAAATTAGTAGTAGCTGTACCACCGAGGAGTGAATTAAGGGGCTATGAAGGGCTGCGCCTCAAGGGAACTAATACGCGTCGTTACTAGAGATGAAAAACGAGGCGTGTGGATGGATGAGAGCACGATTTGGGATGACAAGAGATAGGCATGATTCTGGAGACCTTACGAAGATCATGAAGATTGGGAGCAATGACTAAAATGGACAGAACTTGTGAAGCATGGCCGATAGTTTTATCCAATAATGCGTGGACAGAATTTATGAAGGGTATGACTGAAGCATTTGATGAGATCGCACCTAGAGGAGCCTATGAAAGACATGAGAGACGGGTTATCATCGTCAGAGGCTGTTAAGACTCGAGACAGGATGCACCACGACATGAAAGTCCCCCGACATGATTCCCCCTTGAGGGCAGTGCTAGAGGAGAGCGATAATAAACTCTGCACAGCCTTATGAGAATACTAACAAGATGAAACTTATGACTGGATATGACTTACAGTGAGAGGAAAGGAGGAAATAGATGGATGGATTATAATATAATAAATCATGAAGGAAAAAGTAAAATGAGATGTGAAATTCGAACGACACTGATTTACTCGACAAAAACGATTTCCAAACTTCGTGTCAGTTCTCAACCACGTCTACCCCCAATAGGGCCGCCTCCAGATAATATAGCCTTTGATGGCGACGTCCAACTAGGAACGTCCTAGATATGGCAATGTAACGACTGCCCTGGAACTTGCACACTCCTACAATTCGGCCACCTTGAGGGAATATTCCGCCCGAATGGTCCTTTCACGTTTTCAAATATTCAGCGTAGATTGTTGTAAGTGTTAATCCTCTGGGTCTACCCCACTGAGCACTGACAACGAGCGATAACATCTTGATCGAAGCTAGGAACCAAGCTGAATCCTTCTGATGGCAACAAGATTTCTCATTTTGTAGTTTGCTGCCACTTGCCATTTCCGGACGTACGCTCGTCGGTTCTCGCCTTGAACTCTCTGAAGTGGTGCTTTGTCCTCCTGCTCCATACTCCTGAGTACTGCCAAAACTTCATGCCCGTCAACATTTTTGAGGGGAGAGGGTATTTCTTTAATGGCGTTAATCTCACCATCATTTTTTCTTCTGTGGAACTGCATTTTCTCTCACGGGTACTCTAATTGCTCTAATGTTTCATTAGTTTTCCTAATAAGAGTGCAACTACATTGACTTCATTAAGAGAAAAAAGTTCTTGGTGGATGCCCAATTGGCTCTTCATTTTTTAATGCAGTGGCGATGTGTGTGTTCTTCTTTGCAACGGGTGCTCAACTTCATTGTTTCAGGTAATCGAATTTGATTGGAGGGTTAATCGAGTTTGGATACACCCAAATCTAATTTTGATAATCTTCGGTTGTACAATGATCAAAAACACGTGTGACTTAATGTTATGTGGCGTAATCGTAACCTCAGAATTATCTATAGGAAATTGACGATACGATGAAATGTGGCATTTGCGCTAGGAATAGTTTGGCGTACGAAATTTACTCTACTGAATTGGTGCATTCGGTAGAATGATATTAAAATTTGAATTAAAATGACGACATTTAATTGGGCTTTGTTCAATTCGTTCGGGAAATACTGAACTCGATTTGAAAAACGAAGCGTTTCAAAGTTTGGTTTGAAAAATTTCGAATTTAATTTGAATAATCGGAAGTTAAGTTCCAGAAAATTTGAACCCGCGTTTGTGGTGAAAAATGTACAATTTGGCATGTTCAACTCGGTCAAATAGTAAAAAGGTTCGGGAAAGCTAAATCCCTTTTTTCGTAAGTCTTGAAAGGTCTTTAAATACTTCTATAAACAGCGTAATCCCGAGACATTTCTCTGAGTCCACAACATTCATTCTGTGTCCGTACTAATATTATTTGTGACGCTATATTCGTCGATAACAATCATAAAAAGTTGTAGCACGAACAAATTTGTCCTTCAAACCAACCGGCTGTTTAAATAGTCGGTCGTTTTACGACTGCTGAGAGGTTTTTATTGCCGATTTACGTCCGCTCGAAAGAAGCCGAAGCAGTGGACGACTTAGCGACATGCTCCGCCGATGAGGTGAATAAGAATGGCCTAGTGGGTTTGTCTAAATTTAACTTTATGGAAAATAAACTGAAGTAAAAAAAAATCAGTTTTACAGGCGCGGCGAGCCGAAGAAAAATCATGATAAAAGGAAACAAAGTAAAAGTAGTGGGATTGTACATATATGTACTTATGTATATACGTAGCGCGTACATATTTTGAAAATTAAGTTTAAAAAAATGGCGAATGGGAGTAAAAATCGAGGTAAAATCGTTGGGAGTTGTTTTGAAATAGTGAAAACTCGTTGGGGCAGCAAGTTACCGACGGTAAACTATTTGGACACTATGAAAATCTAGTTAAAATAGTTTAATACTGATTTAAAAGGAATTTAAAAGAAAACGGGTTGGAACTTGAAAAAAATGTTTAAACGCGGAAACGGAATGAGAATCGTTTAATGAAATACGATCCGCGAGCGAATAACAAAATATCCAGAGCGTATCTTGGTAAACATTTATGGACAATAATATGTTCGCATTAGCTAGTTGAGAGTACCCCGTAAATTTGATCGAAATCGCCTTTTTTGAGAAAATTGAAAAAACGTTAAAATTCGACAAATCTCGTTTGTCAAGATGTCATGGACTACATTTCCGTTCAAAGTGTAGATACAGAAATAGTTACGTAGAACAAAATGTGGGTGTAGGTTGCTCGAAGACACTGTAAGATCATGTCCAGTGAAGCAGTTACTCAGGTAATTACGTTAATTTTCAAAACAATATTATTTTCTACACGTTTGGATTTTTATCTCTGTTCAATGGACTGTCAGATGAACATTTATGGAAAACAATGTATAGGTATTAACTATTCGAAAATATTCTGCGAGTTTGATGAAAACCATGAATGCCGTTTTTGAGAAAATTAGAAAAACGATAAATTAATATTCGAAATTTCTCGTTTTCCGAGCTATTGTGGCTTGTACTCCCGTTCAACAGATAGGTACATCAAATTGTTGTGGAGAACAAAATGTGAGTATAGATTGCATAAAGTGACTCCGTAAGATTAATCAAATCCAATGAGGCAGTTACTCTGGAAGTTACGAAAACGTTCAAAAAACATTATTTAACATTAGTAGAAGATAATTTGACAGTTTAATCAAAATCATTACAGCCGTTTTCGAAAAAAACACGCGAACTCCCCACTTGACCATCGATGGCCCCAAAACGTAAAGGTCTGAACAAACCCCAACTTTTTTTGACACGATCGCAATACTTTCATTACCGTTTGGGTAGCGGAAAGTAAAAATGGGAAACTGTGCGATAATTGTTGGGAAATTTAATACAAATTGGTGATGTGATACATTTTAGCAACCTAGTTAAAGCATTTAGAAAAAGGAGCAAAAACCCCTGGCGTAATAAGCGATGTCAAATCGAATGAAAAGTAGAAAAGAGAGGAAAAAATCAACACCATTTGAAAGTAGCGTGAATGGGGTGGGTGTTTGGGAAACGCTTCAAAAATCGTGAATTGCGTAAAAATTGTGGGGGAATGTAGCGCGATTCGTTGCAACCCGAGAAACTGTTGACAAAGCTGCGAATAGACATGGTTGTTGGAACTTGACTCAAAACATTAGGGGAATCTAGACAAAATAGTTTGGAAATGAAAACCAAATCGGCTGAAAAAATATCTGGTGCGAAGAAACACCCAACTTTCCGCCACCCCCGTAAGTTCGAACATATACAGGTGCTATATCTTCCTTCAACGCATGTCTACATAAACATTTGTATGGAACAAAATGTAGGGACTAGTTAGCTGATAGTACTCCGTAAGTTTGATCGATATCGTTAGACCCATTTTTCAGAAAATTGGAATACCGATAAATTATTATAAGACAAATCTTCTTTTCCGAGTTAACTTGGCTTATATCTCCGTTCAACATATATATATATACAGAAATAATTATGGAGAACGAAGTGTAGGTATGGGTGACTAAAAGACACTCTGAACGATTGATCGAATTTGGTGAAGCAGTTACTCCAGAATTCACGGAAATGTCCGAAAAAACGTTATATTCGACACATTTTCATTTCTATCTCTGTTCAATTGACTGCCAGAGGACCATTTATTGAAAACAATGTGTTGATATTAAAGAAATTGGGTTGTGTCCGCCAGTAGGCAAATACTAAAGTTAACGTACCTGTTAGGTGAGTCCGTCTCCTCTGGCTTGTGAGTTACTGTGGGCAAGCGCTTTCGATGTAAAGACATCATCGTCTGGCCGTTTAGTCAGCCCCTCTTATACAAAAAAGACTTAGAATCGACCACTGACAGACTATTCAAGACGTTCCTTTCTCTTCACCTCTAGTGGGTTTCCCCAGAGACACATGACCACCTTCCTCCACCACCCCTCCACGACGCTCCACCATGCCGTTTACCTTTCTCTTCGTATATAAAGACCACGACCAACTGACTGACTCCAGTACTGACTAAACGGCCAGACGATGATGTCTTTACATCGAAAGCGCTTGCCCACAGTAACTCACAAGCCAGAGGAGACGGACTCACCTAACAGGTACGTTAACTTTACAATGTGTTGATATTAACTATTCGAAAACATCCTGATGGTTTGGTGAAAATCGTTGAAGCCGTTTTGCCATAACGCGTAAAAAACCTATTTTTGCTTCATAGGCCTGTATCTCCGTTCACTGTATTTTCATGGAGATATGTATGGAGAAGAAAAGTTAGGTATTGATTAGTTGAAGACAATTTGAAAGTTTAATCAAAATCGTTACAGTCGTTTTTGAAAAAAAAGAAAACCCCTAGTTTTTGGTACATTTTCACCCTTCCCACCGACCGAAATCGCAGATAACCCTTTTATGGTGTATACAAAAAATAACGAACAAAACAAAACCCAGCTCAATTAGATCAGCCGTTCCTTTCCCTTTGGGGTAGCGGAAAGTAAAATGGACGATGGCGGGAATATTTTATAAAAGTCGTTGGAAATGTAGCAAAACGGTATTGTCGTCGATTCGACGTTGTGGGAAGCTGAAACAATTGTTTGCCAAATAGAAAAACGTTACAGACACGCAGTTCTCCTGATTAGCGCATTTTCATGAACCATCAAGAAATAAGCCCCAGAAGTAACAAAAGACGAAGATAACTCTCCTCAGGGCGTTTAAATATTTCAAAATATAAAACTGAAATTACAAAATTACGAGGAATACGCAAAAACGCTCAAGTTGTACCTTCAGAACGTCTCAAACTAACCATCTCATTCGAATTGTTATTAAAATGACCCCCACGTTGTTTGCCACGCCCAAGATTTTAGAAACCTATGTCCGAACACGTCAACACTCTTGAAATCATTTTGGCGCATACATGTTTCGAAAATTTGAAAAACTTCATTGGCACAACAGCAACTTCATTGGCTTCATATGCAGCAACTAATGTAAATTGTTGGATGTTGGGTAAAAATCGTTAAGATATAAAAATATGGTTGAGAAATCAACTAGCGTCGTTGGAAAGTGTGCACACTGTTTGGTGAAATTGAGTAAAAATGGAATAAAAATCTCGTTCGCGTTGATGCTTTGATCGCTATTATTTCAGCTGTTATCAATAATGTCTAGACTTATCTGACTCTCTACAGCATAAATTAATTGATAAACTGTAGACTGTGAACTCCCTGAAATTGACGAACTGACGGTGAATCAGCCCAGAGTGGCGAATCAAAGCCAGGCTCATCGCATTATAGTTTCTTGTTGCTCTCTCGCTTTTACTCGTACTTTGATGAGAACAGGACTGAGCCCCCTGAGAATTTCCGAGTAGGGGAGAATTGGGGTTTGAAAGCCCAAAATGATAGTTTTGACCTAATTGGAGTGGGGGAAGAAAACCACGCCCCCTGACCAATCACGTTGTAGTACGACCTTTCTTATCCCCTCCACCACAATTATTAACCAATCGTACTGTAGTACGACCTTTTTTACCCCCACCCCTCTGCAACAATTTCCGGAAGTTGTCCACTTCTCCTTCTATCCTTCCCACCCACTAACCAATTACGTTGTAGTAATTCAAGATAAATTACTACCATTCAGTAATAGAGGATGACCGGCGGAAATTGGGAAATCGGTGTGGTGGGATTTACCACATACAACTCCATAACAAATGTCGAGGATGGTGGGAATAATTTACTACGCTTTGGCAATCAAACCATAGCATTTCCCACTGGCTCTTACAAAATTGAAGATTTAAACGCACACGTTCAAAGTGTAATGAAGAAACCAAACACCCTAACTATTGAAGCAAACAACAACACGCTAAAGGCGTTCCGTAACAATTTACGGAACCTAAAAGATATACTTGGATGAAACATCGCCCCACTAATATCGCCCCACTTTTCTCCGAGAACGTTGGAAGCAAATATAAAGCACGTATCGACCCAACCAATGGAGATTATCAAAGTGAACATCATACGGATTGAATGTAACATTGTTGGCGGATCATGCCAAAACGGACAGGAGAGCCACATTATTGACGAATTTGATCCAGCAGTACCGCCCGGCTTTAAAATATTGTAAACACCATTACCCTTCGTGATCAAGACAACAGAGCGATCAATTTGAGAGGAGAGACAGTCAACCAACGTCTTTATTTAAGAGATGGGTATCGTGTTTAACGAGGATCAAATAGGCTCAAATGAAATCCACCAGACAGTTGTCGTCGTTGAATCCACTATCACCAAAAAAGTGTACACTCCTGAAATCTCTCGGACACTTGTTTAAGATGTTGGCTGTAAACACAAAGGCACAGTACGATAATACTATAACGCACTACGAACATAAAAGTCACACTCGATTTACATCGACAACGTTCAACCCAAGGATGAAGTGAGAATCGCCATACAATGCGTTGTACAAAGAGGGCGCTGGCGCCAATTTCACGGATTACAGTCTAACAACAGCGTGTACTGGCGAGTGTCACGTAAAGGTATCAGAAGCAGTGTGGTATCCTACTTTATACTAAGAGTGTACTACTGTCAGCAGAGTCCACTAGCGTCGCAGCGTATATAAACCCGACAGATGACTAAAACTTCATTAAGTGTCAAGCAACCGAGATGGAAGAACGCCTACCAAACAACCAGCTGGCAGAAGGAGGAGTGGAGGAGGTTAATATTCAATTGGTACAACCTGATGTGCCTATCGTCTATCTTTGGTGCGCAAGCAGCCGTTGGAAGATTTATCCGCCTTTCAACAAGTTATCTACAATTTGAATCCAATAAACACCAAATTTACGACTATTGGTCTCTTCAAACAACTGGACTTTAACGTTGGAGTATTAATCTTCAAGCAAGGAATGAAAAAGTTTGTCTTGCTCAATTTCGAAGAGTTGGTCAGGGGGCATGGCTGAAAACCTCGTACTATAGTACGAGTAGTCAGGGGGCGGGGTTTTCTTCCCCCGCTCCAGTTGGACCAAAACTGTCATTTCAGGCTTTCAAAACCCATTTCTCCTCTACTTTCCTGAGTTCTTGTTACCTAGTTGTGATTGAGGGCACGTCACGCCGTTCCAACTCCTTTTATTATTTTTTAAATCGAACGTCGTTCGTTGACACAGCCCAATACAACACACAATAGACTCTAGTCCTGGAAGTCTTCGTTTCCCAAAACAGTGTGTGATCCCCTCTCCTTTCCACCACAATAAACGACTTGCTGGTGTTGATACTGTCTGAGTGATCATTTAAAAGCATCAAAGCCTGAGAGAGTTTGGCAAACGCTCCCTGCTGAAAGACTGCCAAATGACATGTTTCTGGAACATTTCTGTAGCTGAAATGTAGGTAGAGGCTGCGTGCACTGTTTGAATTATCTCGTGGGTCAGCAATTCTTCTCGATGAATGAAGAAGATTGAGGTGTCATCAAACCTCAGTTGAAAACCAGACAGCTGGAGAGAACAACTTTCAGAAGGCATTAGCCTCAACTTCACAGCATTCAAGGGATAATGAAGAAGATGTGCCAAGAGACGTAGTGCTTCCCTCTCGGAAGGTACCCAACACATCTTGCAGGTTCTTTCAGACTGATTATATGGCAGCTCCTACAATGACGAATGATAGTCGTTCAAGCGCCCAAACGCTCGTGTCTGTCTCCACGAGGCCACATACAGTAAGAGTCAGTCGCCATCTGGCAGCACATGCAAACTTATGTTGTGTTGTAGCGTTAAGAAAACTGGCCTAGTGAAGACAAACCTGGCATACCTGTAGGTTGGAGTGCTGCTGAGCGAGTTCCTCGGACCCGCAATTGTAACCCTCACAACAACGACTGACATAAGCTCTTTTCCTGTTTGGGCGTTAGAGTAGTGAGATGGAACAGACCTGTTTTGATCTGACGTATCGCTCGTCTGTACTCAACTTCACCGAACTCTGTTGCCATCAGTGATGCCTGAGGCCTGTCGAAATTCGATGCCTGACACCAATTCATAACACAATAGCTGGGTATTTGGACTAATAATTCGTTAACTTATTTTCCTCGTAAATACACGCGTGACTTCAGACCTCTGAATGAAACCAGGTTGACAACAAGGTTGGAAACAGTTGTCCAACAATTTCCGCATGTCGGTTCCGAATGAAAGGCGTTTCATTGTCTGCGAAGGTGTCACGTTTCCCGCGTGGGGGCCTTCCGTCCCACACAACAGCCCCGAGCTGGGGGACAGCTGGGGCCACCGGAGCTACGGCCCTTGGAAGCAGCTGCTTGCAATCCACGACGAGCGCGTCTCAATTGTGGTCCACGATTGTGTGGAAAGGTGACTGATAATTATTAAAAGCAAATGACTTGGAACAGAGACTTATAGAAGAATGGTAGGAGGAAGAGGAGGTGGCAGGACTCCCGGGCATAGGCAGACCACAACTACGTGCGTGTCGCTCTCAAATAAAAATAACCCAGTACGCGGTTTCAGTCACACATCTTTCAATACGTCTGCTTTCAGGCAATCCACATTTCCTTCCAAATTCATGCTCAAACTGAAGAACGCCACATTTCTTGGAAGCAAATAAGTACAAGCGAGGACAGTTGATGGAAAAGGCGACTTCTCTTTCAGTACTGAATTTCCAGGTTGAGAGTAAAATACAGTGAATAAATCCAAAGCCTGCTTCCAAATGTACATTGCACTCGGGACTCCAACTGCACCCCTTTCAAAGAATGATGTACAGTAGGTTGCTAAATGCAAAGGCGACAGTCCGTCGATGATTCCAATAACTGCTTCCCCAATGCTATGTGCTATATTGACTGCTCTTCCAATATGGTGAATCCAAGGACGTCCCATAATCCTGTGCATTCAACCAATGAATCCAACGATTGATTTTCCACTGAAGCGAATGCGGACGCTTAGCCCAATGGCCGCTACCCTTCCTGCATTAATTTCAATCGCTGTGGCGATGCTGTGAGGTAGCCAGCGTTTCTTACGGCAGCCTTCCATCCATAGTTAATATGTTCATTCAGTCGGTGAGTCTAATTTTGGCTTTTCTCACGCAATAATTGCGGCCAATCATGTCAATGGTCGTTTCCCAAAGGAGGAATCAGTGGATTGCTTTGTGCATCGTCGGTGCTAGTCGGCAAATCCACTGAACGCTCTTTCTAGACTGTGCATTCAGCCCTTCAAATGATGTACTGTTAGCCCCATTCAAATCAATCGTTGCTTGCCTATCGAGCTGCAAATAGCAGCGGTAGTTTACAGGGCAGTTATCAAAATCCTTCCCACCCGGCATTGACTGACCTCCCAATGGTCTGCACCGGCCAGGCGAAGCCAACGGCCGCACTTCGAATGCTATGAGTATTGTTGATCCACTGACGCATTCTTCTAGCCGACCCGTTGAGTGTTTTCCCAACTTCTTTCTGCCGCTTACACCAGCAGCTGTTTTCTTGATCTGTGAGCCAGAACGACTGTCTTCTGTAAACTGTGCGTAATTCAGCACGTAACTCCACTGATCGCTGTTCTTGTGGTGCGAATTCAGCTCAATTCAATGGGTGGTGAATAGATGAGTAAAATGTTTCTTTCAATGGTCTGCTTTCAGCTTGTGTACGAGTCTACGATGGCTGCTCTGCCAATGAGTTGAACGAAGGTTCAATCCATGCTATCCGTTCAGTCTGTCAATACAATTATAGCTCTCCAAATGGGTTCAGCAGATGAAGGACCGCACAACTTTCTTTTGACTACCAGGCACTCAATTCCACGCAGCTCAGTGCCACGAAGATTTTCGATAACTGTGCCAATGGTAACGTCAATTAAATTGTACTGCTACGCCAACTGAAAACGAATCTCAGCCAGCGCATTTGCAAACCTTCTTCACATCATTTGACCTAATGGAATGTAAATCGCCGTAAGTGCCACCCACGACATGCCCTCCTGGTCTGATCTCCATAAAATGGCGATAACCTGCGAAGCGGCCTTAAAACAACGTTGAGACTCAAGTTCCTCTCGTTGAGAATTCGAAGCCCGTCGAAAAAAACAAACCTTCAAACGCTCGACATATTTGACGTCGTTAGAGTCAATTGACATTCACTCCGTCCTCTCGGTGCGAAACCTTTTTGCTGGGGCTTGCGCAACATTGCTCCCTCGGAATCCGTCTCATTTCAAACTTTGATTTCCGTTGGTATTTCAACGGAAAGGAATTTCGCGCTGTAGCGAGAAAAATTGGCGTCTTCGGCCAAAATTGACGGCTTCAGGTTATTTTTAGGTTGTGTCGAATGTGCTGTCAACGAGGTGACGCCTGTCGTTTGTTCATCGCAGATTTGGAAAGACGAAGGTGTTTGGTATTTTTCAGCTGGAGGTGCCTCAAGGTGTTGGAGAGACATCGTACTATGCCAAACCAGCTGTTCTGGTTGGTGGCTCTCTATCTACCTAGTCTCGAGAGGAAAAAATCAACTGAAAGACAATCCTACCTTGCCAAAGACCAGGTTTGGAAAAATGAATGGACCAGGACGAAGGAACCCTGGCAAATACGCTGCAACAACGAAGAGTGTTTAGTGGAGTGCCGCATTCTTGCTGTTACCCAAACGCACCAACGGCGAAAGAACGGTAAACGCATTCTTCAGCCTCCCCGGCTGTATTGGAGAGAGGTATACCGTAGCAAAAGCTAGATATGCTAGCATGACACAATTGCGCTGGCCACGCTCCTTTGTTTCTTATTTTTTAAGTAAATGTGCGTCTTCCTGGGCGAAAGTGGTTTAGAGCCAAAGTGATTATGGTCCAACTGTGCCCTTGAAACTTAATCTCTAAAACGTAGTTTTTTTAACACGCGTAAATGGGACGAGCGTATGAGGATTACGGAGCGCGGGAGCACTAATGTCTGAAGGCAACCTCGTTGTGTGTTCACCTGGTTTTGGCACCTTTCAGGGCGCATCGCTGCACCACGACCTCATCCTCCGCGAATAAACCCTCCTCGCACAAAACGGCTGCCAAAAACGATAGATTTACGGGCAACCAGAGCTCGATTCTGCGGCAACACTCAAGTGCTTGGAGATTGATGGATTCTTTGGGTGGAGGAGGAACAGAGATACTCGAGATAGTTGAGATTAGCCAGCGGCTATTTGGAGTTGGGAGTCGGACAGCCGGCCTGAGGCCGACTAACCCACTCGCCAGTGTATTACAATTCTGGCGCGAAGCAGCGCACTACTTGCCTAACCATAATTCACACGGAAATTACTAACCACCAGTGTTCCCATTTTTCACTTTTCTTAGTGGTTTACTTCCCTAGTCACTTTTTACTTTACTTTCTTTCCGACAAAGTAGAAAGAAAAGTTACGTTATCTGCTTACAACAAATAATATAAATTTAGTTTTTTTCAGATGTTTACTTTCGAAAGTCTTCCAAGCGCAAAAAACGTCATTTTAAGAAATGGTTTGTGAGTGTTTGTAAGTAGCGTCAATGCGACAGGGTGGGCCATAGTACAGTAATGTCAGAAGAAGAAAGACAACACGAGGATTGCAGCATTGACTGTGTCCGGGTGAGAGAGTGTCTGCTGAATTTGTTAGCAGGTGTTTTCCGGGGTGTGTGACGTAATCTTAACTGATAGGCGTTCTATCGTACAACTTCCTCTTTTTCCTTTCCTTCCTCAATCCTCCATTCCCTACGGCAGTCTATGCCCCCATACATACCTGATAATATCCCGCATCAGCTCGAATTGGCTATTGCTGCATGGTCAACGTGGGACGCCAAAAGAACGTTACGAGAAAAATCGATGAAAACTAACGGCAATCGTAGTGATAAAAAATCAAATAATTATAACTTTTATACGAGTTCAAAACTGTTTCACTCGACTTAAGAACGGTTTTTACTTCTCAATTTCCCAACCGCTTTCACGCCATTCCCCAAAACGTTTGTCTTGGTTTTTCGATGGTTGCACAGAATTGTCTTGGGTTCTCAACAATGTTTGTTCAACGTTCGCCAACAGTAAGAATGTTCGCTACGATTTTTATTGAATTCTCGGACGGTCTCTATTGGATTCCAATTTTTAACATCTTAAACTGATTTTAAAACTTACCTATTTTATATTCTGTCATGTCTGTCATTTCCTAATCACTACTTGGTTTTCCAACGCTCTTCCCACACATCCTCAAATTTTACTCTCAACAATTTTCCCATCAAGTTTTATCGAACTTGTCAAAATGTTGTTTTAGAATTTATGGAGAAATTCCCGACGATATTTACACGATTTCTCAACAATATTGGAAATTACCCCAAAAGTTTTCACTTCGTTCCCCCAACAACTTCTTCGTTTCCGTTGAATTTAATATAATTCCTAACAATTAATACCCCGCTTTTCCGTTAACTGAATTTGCCAAGTATTTCCAACTATGGCAGAACTGGAATTATACACGCATTTTCAAGGCATATTCCCAGACTTACAAAATATTTCCCTCCTCTCCTTACCACCCTATCCGGACGCCTTCAAAACGCTCTGCACAACTCAGTGTCAGAGGGGTATGTAAAACAGTGCGATGCTCGCACGAAGAAGATGAAAAGCGACGGATTAACTTTTGACCACGACGAAGCAGTTTAGAGATGGAAAGCGATAGCTGAGTGAAGTGGGTGCAAAGGTAGTCGGTTTCGACGAGTCGGCAAATAATAAACGGAGATAAAATAAAAAGGAGAAGGCAAAGGCTCTTGTAAAGGAAAAAGAACGCTTGGGGTGGATGGACGAAGAAGCAGGGAAGAGGGATCCAGCAAAAATTGCTGACCGACTTGAAACATTCGACCTGAATACTCCGGTTGGCGATGAAAGATGACTGAATGAGCGGCGTTTAAGCTTCACTTGTCGTTTCAAAGTCGTCTCTTCTTTGGCTGAGAAACGTTAGGAAGATTCCAAGCGGTGCAAGACATTATTTCTGAAGACACGTATTTATAATGTAAACTACAGGCAGCACAGCGGTCTTTGAATTCCTATTTTATTCGAATTATGCTGACAACCCTCAATATAATAAAAAATAAACATTCATCAGTAGCCTCTGCCCCCCTCCGCCGCAAAATCCTCTGGATCCGCCAGTGTGTGCCAGGACGTTCAATTTATGTCTCCCCGTTTTTTTGCTAAATAATATCATAACGCGTCCGTCCTCTTTCTCTCTATCACCCTCAACACATTTATATATACAAGGATAGAGAGAACAATTTGAAAAAGGCTTACGTGAACGTTTCGGCGTCAGATGCGTTCTCAACTCTGTACTTTTTTTTTCATTGGTGACTGTTGGAAGTACCCTGATTGGTTTTTGAATAATCGCCACGCTAGTCTTGATCGTTTAGTGAATCAAAAAATAAATAATAATAGCAATGGTAATCTACAAGCAAGCCGTCGTGGTGGTCTTTAAGAGCTGTGTGAGTACAAAACAAGACGTTGTGCGCAATAATAAAATACTGATACTACCTGAGAATCTTTCACATAAAATAAGAAAAATACCTGTGCAAATAAACTGACTGACGCTGGCATACTTCTTTCGCCAATGTTCACTGCCACTTTTTCCTTTTCTTGGTCAGCCCTACACCACTAGTGGGGAGGTTGGCATAGTATTTTTCTCGTTGAATGCCGTCCCAACCTGGCAAATAAGTCTTTTAAAAAAAGGTTAAAAATCAGCAACTGTCAATAAGGCCTGACGTAACAATGGTCAACATAAGGCGAGAAGAAAAAATAGTAGATGCCATAGTGATGGACTTTGAACTGCATACGCCAGTGCAACGCTTATTCACAGAGGTGGACCAATGATGGTTTGTCGCCTGCCTCGAGCATCTACTAAAGTTTCCGCTCTTCCAGCTTCTAGTGCTTAATGTTGACAACGGTGTATGTTATGCATGTATGTCCACCAAGTTTGTGTCTCAAGACCACTTCAAACGCTTACTTTCAGCTACCAAAAAGGCTACCCCTGAGTACAATAAGCCCATTTTGATGTCTTGACGTGTTCAGGTATTAAGGAATTGTTCAAACACAAAAAACCATGAGTCAATGCCAGTATTGTGACTAAATCCGCCAGAATAGAGATGTCGAGAGCAAAAGGTGGAAGGGCGACGCTCCGTCTTTTGTTCGCTAGTAGCCGTAATTTGTCACTTTTAATTGGACTGTAAGAGCCGGGGGGGGGGGGGTGCGTGTGTAAAACATCGCGACAATTCGCGAGGAGGCTCTGAGGAAGGTCGAGATCCGAAAATAAACTTATTCGTCACCTAGCGAAGAGGGGAATTGATGGGTGAGGAGAACCTTATGGACGGAAGGGGGGGGGGGCAAATCGGAGCGTATTTGTTGCCCTCTTCATTTAAATTGGTAGGAGAGTTGTGTCATCGCTCATTGCCAATTGGGATTTCGAGATGACGCGAGGAAGGCGCCTGTTTTACGGCCACTTGGCGTTCCAATGGGTGCTGAGGGACGGGAACTCGAATTGGACCCCTCCCTTCCACTACATCGAACACCACACTCCTACAATGTAGAGTGTGGCGCCTGACACCGAGAATGATGACGTAGACGAAACCGTGCGCAGCGAATTAAAAAACAGTAAGCGAAGCAAAAACAGTTCGTTTTGAAAGCACTCGTCTTCTCCTCGGCCCAGGCGCAATATGCTTCGTACGCTCCGATGTCCTACCCCTCAAAATTCGTTTATAAGCGAATACTACTAAGAGCGAATTGATACCTGTGTGTGGCCAACTCAGAGAATCCAGAAATCAACCTTTCTCCGTCAGCTTGTATATAATCCTGTGCGATTAGCAAAGCTACTTAAGATGTGTGCTATTGAGAAGGCCGTTTACTTATCGTTGATAGGCTACTACACCATAAACCAAAATAAATTGCTAGTCCGGTCCAAGTGAGCTGCGCTTCTGTCAATCACCAAGACCGTTCCACAGCGTTTCAACAGACTTTCCGCCGAAGGAAAACTCGCAGTACTGGAAGCTAGGTACGTGGTAAGACCAATGGGAATTCTCAACGATGATTAATGATGAATTAAGAAAGGCTCCAGCCACATTATAGGTCGTGCTACTTTTGAGAATCGACTTGACTTGTTTTCTCTGGAAGATTCCCAGACTCCTACAAAACGTAATCGCTGTTAAACGCGGGACGCCAGAGATTAAGCGTAGAATAGATGGTACGGGATTCCACAGGTTGTCACACTGTTGCAGTACGCGCTATGTACAACACCTAGTACCAGTTCTCCCACATATAACACAATTGTATGTAAATTGTAAGCAATACTTGGCGCGATATATGCTTTACGACAAAAATCCTGAACTCAGCAGATTTTACACTAATTTTCCACCATTCACAAGTGCTATAGGGTCATTCGCATACGGGTTAGCACCGTGTCTGTAATTAACACTAACCAACCAGAGTAATGGCTGAGGAATAGAAAAGCAGAAGTTGATGGAAGTGAACGGCAAATTTAATCACAACTAATCGGCGTTCACTGGATAAAATGGATATAAATACGAACAGTTATTCAACATCACCATTTACTTGATTCTGCCAGGAAGGGTAGGTTGGTTGAGTAGTGTGAGTTCTGAGAGCAATTCCCAATCGAATGTTCAAGGCAGGAAATTTGAAGTTTTTTCACCAATCCCAATCATCACTCGCTTTAAGACGCCTACATTCTTCACATTAACCATCAAAGACATAAGAACTGAATGCATCCCCAGCAGGGTTGGCAACTCTGCCTTAAATATTGATAATTGATCAATACTAAAATCATTAGGGGTTGTTAGAATATAAATACAACAGTGACTCTGGTCAGTATAGAGATTGACATAAACATTTACTTACCGAACACGAATCTTGACCCCGCTCAGATGATCATCGTATTTCAACCAGGAGATATTCCTATCATCAAAACGAAATAACCCGCTGTTAGGTTAGCTCATTTTTCACTTGAGTCATGAAGTAGTTATTTGCTCCTTGATCAGAGAAATAAGATCAGAACAAAGTGAAGGGGTTACTCTGACATAAAGCACTATTATTCTATAATAAGAAAATTATTAAGTCACCTAACAACTTTTAAAATACCAGATCCACTCTTGACTTGAGTTGCTTTCAATTTCAAACATTACAGCCCATAGCATTATATCGATTGTAATGAATCGATACAAATGCGATCGAAGTTCGAACCCCCAAAGACTCAGCTAATAATCTTGCCAATTCCTACACGGGTTTGAAATTGCTCAATCCACTTCATTGTTAAGATTTTAAAAAGCATGAGGTGCGAAGCATCACATAGCTTTTCAAACCCCTACGTAATCGTTGGAGTTTCCTCGGTCCATGGATTTATCTGATCACTAGGTATCTTGGGCTAATCAGACACTGAATATTATTTTTTACTCAGCTAAGATGTACTTAGCACATAATTTTCTGAGTTTTCATCCGCCGTTATGGATTTATGGTTGATAAAACTCTGATTGGTGCATGGCAATATATGCGATACTTCGTGCTAACTTAGTAGAAAATTGGGTACAGTGATCACCACGATAACAACAGTTTCATTGAGTCAAACCAGTGAACAGTCATTAAGTTGCACTGCCAGCAAACCCCCCCCCAATACGAATTTCGCGTTCTTACGAGTCTCCCTTCAAAATTTCATGTCATAAAATCCGAAATAGTTGAACGCAGTGCTGCAGGTATATATATATGACAAATACACAATGCATATTGCATCGTACTTTTGTGGAGTCTATCGAAATAACTTTGCTGTTTCTATTTGGCAGATTTGGCAAATGGTTGGAGCTGACTACGAGGACCTTCGGAGTCGATCTTACTGCGCTAGTCGTCCAGACCCTCAGGTAGTAAACACCAAATTCCTTGTTAATTGCCAGTTTATACAAATACTGGTGCAACTGAAAGCTGACTTGTTGTGCTTAGGGTGGGATTTGAGAGACAGAAGATGTGTGTACAGAAATTTGTGTAAACTTTCAATCAACGCGGTAATAAGAAGAAGAGGGTCCTGGGTTTATATTGGCAAGCAGATGAGAGATTGGGATTTGGTTCACGAAGGGGCGCATTGGGAGATAAATAAATTTATCTGGGTGTTGTCAGCCTCTAACAAAAGGCATCCATGAGAAAGAAACTGTGCGAGACTTCAACTGAAGAGAAGGCTCTCACAATAGTGGACGACATCAAGTTAAGGTGTTGTAGGTTACACCAACTGCCATGGCACCATCCAAGGTGTTATCTCGCAGGTATGAAAATGAAGACATGGAAGAAAGACTGAAGCTGAATTTCCCAAAACTGCTGGGCTGCAAGGGAAATGTGGCAAGCTGCTAGAGTCTTGTGAGGGTGAAGAGGACAAGAGAGAAGAGCTTCCATCACAGAAAGGCAGGAGGACCAATCTGATGCAAAGTGCTTAACAGTAGACAACCCGCATGAGTAAATTCATGGGTCACTAGGAGCATAGCCTCTCTCCTACGCCCCATAAAAAAACGTTGAAAGAGAGTACATTGCACACAAAAGAGTTTTTGAAACAAGACTTTGATCATGCAATTAAGTGATTACGGACTTGAGGTCCAGCAAGAAAGTGATCTAAGTGTTTATTGTTTTTGGCCTACGGTGTTTGTTGGGGGGAGGGATATTTCCAGCAAGAAGAGCAATGAAGGGGCTTTTATATTTGTGAAGGGCTAGGAAGATTTGGTTCAAGTTGGGAGGGCCATATTTTTTGTTTTCTTCATTTAAATTGATGGGAGGCGAGTTGAGTAATTGTTGCCAATTAGGATTTCGAGATGTCACAAGGGAGGCGCCTGATTTACGACCACTTGACCTTCCGACGGCTGATGAGGAAAAAAAGCGTTAGAATTGGACTCCCCTATCTCACACTCCACCCCCAAAATGGAGCGACCCACTTTGATGTTGTAGAAAGAAATCTGCACAAAGCCATGCATGAACCCGCACGCTTCTCACAGTGGATATCTTTGAAAATATCGTATTTGTTTACGAATTAGTTCATTTGATAGGACGGAGTTTCTTGTGTGATTGTTTCTAGGACCACCAATGCCTGGGAAGCAATAGATTATCATGTGTTTCGTTAGCTCACGAAATCGAGATTCCCCCAGCGTGGCAGTTACAACTGCTAGTAATCGTATTGCTTGACGTCTTCTGAGAAGACCTATGAAATTGAGAGTGAACTGAGTAAATAGGCCAGAATGGAGCTCAGGTTGCGCTTTAATACTCTTATTGAATTCAGGTTTCCTCAACAGCTCTGACGATTTTCGAAATCCCAAAACCGTATCTTAAAGTCCACTCCCGAATAGCCATTACGTACATCATTCCCACTATTTGATCAAATCGAAACGAACTATAGTGCGCAGAAAGGATGACCATGGCGCTTAAGCCTACAGCCAATAAATGTCCAAAAATAACATAATTGTAGAGTGAAATAAATAAACCTAGAATATGTACTTTACTTTATTTCTAAACTGCTCCTCGAAGTAGCTTTTTATTATGATTTCAGTGTTGCACCTCTAGAGACGATGACTGCTCTGTTCCACTCGAAGATACTAAGTGCTACTGCGACGAGTTTTGCGACCGGGTGAGTCTTGTTTATGTTGGTCCCTTCACATCCCATTCGTACATCTTGCTGTAAAAAGGAACTGAGAAAAAATAACCCTTTGGTCATCTAAGGAGCTGTGAATCTGGCAATAAAGACCATACATGGGCAGGGGCTGTGAGGATGGCAGCCGCTGCATTAACAGTTTTTGCTGGGCCGAAAGGGAATAAAAATTGGAAAAGGAAAGAGGAAGAGATGGAGGTGAAGGTATAAAACTCACATGCACAGGAAGTCTGGAATCATTCGTGACACGTTTCTCAATCTGTATCCCCTGCTTACTCTCAAATATGTTATGTGTGCAGAGGAATACTCTTCAGGACAGTGAACTTAACTCATACTTCACAGACTGCAAAATCATGAATTGAATAAATTAAATGAGGTTTAATTTTACTGTAATTTGAAGTAGAGTACGTTTTAAACGGGGAGGAATCAACATTGTTCCTTGTTTGTTTCAGGGTGATCGTGGAGACTGTTGTTTTGATTACAACTCTCATTGTAGACATATCTCACCACCTGTCATCAACAGAAGTGAGTCAGTATCTTTTCTTCCTTTTGAATATGGCAAACAATGGAAAGATTAAACCAATAAATAATGTCAACCCGCAGCCTTCACTTCTTCTACAACACTGAATAGATCTCCCTTCATACTCATTACTAAAGATGAGTCTGATTAAACGCACAACTTCATTTCCAAATCGTGAAAAGGCCATGGCCCGCTTGATTGTGGGGAAAGAGTGAGGAGGTGGTAGGGGAGATGTGTCTACTTGCCAGGGGCTGCAGACATCAGAGATGGAACTGTGTTTTGTCACAAGCTCTATAGACCACAGGAGGGAGAAGGCGAACAACAGAAGGAGGGAAGGAGAGTGAAGTTGACTAGTAGTCTGTTTGTCCAGAGGGGTATTATTCCATAGAAAACGTTTTGTTCATTTCACGTTCATAAGAAATGAAGAGCAGATACGATCAATAGTTCCACTGCATCAATAACTAAGCTCCTCCACCTAAGCCAATTCAGTGATACAATGGAGATCAGCCCTAAGGTATCAACACACACTGGGTACTGGTTTCAACACAGTCACATTATGATTCTGAAACCAGAACCATCATTACTGCAGGACATTACTTTTTAGGCACGTGAATACGTATTCCAAGGGCCTGGCAGTACGTTAGAAGGCACCAAGCAAGATGCAAATCAAGATGGACAGACCAGACAAAGGCAACTTTCAGAGAGACAGAAAGTATCTCAGATAACTTAAAGCAAAGATACGAAGGCGGCGATTCGTTCTAAGCCCAACAAACAGAACATGTGGGGTGAAAAGTAGAAGTCATTACTAATATTGAAAGCAGGGCTTAGATCTAGTCAGGACTGAAAATCTACTACCCCTCCCCCACACCGTGATACTATGCCTCTAGTTGTAGCATGACTGCTATTGCAATGAAATAATAAAATGAAACAGTAATTGTTAATTTGTTGCAGCCTGCTACTACGAGGGCCAGTACAGGCAGGAGGGTGAAAAGTGGGCAGACAATTGCAACACGTGGTAAGTCACTCAACGTTGTAGATCGTAGATCTTGTAGCGACCAGTAAATTTTGGGACATCTACCAATATATGAAATGAGGCGTGAGTTGGGAGTAAACTGTGAAGTGCGAACAAAGGTTTGAAGTATGGAGGGAGCTGTTAAGAGTGTACTTAATTATGAAGCACAACTTACAAGTGAGCGCCACAACCTGTGACGCCTAGAGAAAGTTTTGAATACTTGAATATAAACAGCAGTCTGTCAGAAAAAGGCGAATAACGAGTAAAAAGCAAACGTTGCTGCACACACACAAATTAAGAAAGTTTGGGTAAAATGTTTAGGGCAACGCTTCCAGGCATGAGTCATGAAGAGCTGAATTATATGAGACTGAGGAAAACGAACGAGGATGTACAATGAAGACTGTGAGCTAGTGAACACGGGGCAGAGAGTAGATCTCCTGAAGAGTGGCGCCATTGGACTATTGCGAACGGACTGAACATTCCTGGGACTCTTGGTTGTGCACTTGAATCTCTTCTGGAGTAGGGTCAAGTAGAATTCAGTATTACACAATAATGTTGAGTAATTTGTTTCAAATCCTGATCATGTTCACAGCACATGCTCCTTTATGGTGGATCACATGGACGTAGAGTGCACTATGCACGAATGCATAATCAGCGACCGGTTGATTGCAGAAATAAATAGGCGAGTAACCAACCACATGTACTGTTTTATTGGTAGATCTTAGGAGCACCTTCCGTGTTTCAATTTTGTATGCCACAGTTACTTGTACAGTTGGTGACATAATCCTAGTTGTGGGACTGTTTTATCAGAATTTAAGTAACTAACAACCCCCCTCCCAACACTTATCGAAACGTTTTGGTCAGTATTGGTACAGTGTTCATACCTTGTAACTTAGCCTACACCAATCAGTTCTTCCCATTACTCGTGACTTGGTTAACATTGCGTGTAGTGGCCGTCAATGTGTTTAAGATAGCAATAACTTTGCCAAGCACTATAGAGTGTAGTGATTTGCTTGTTGTGGAATAGCCTTCTTCCAAGAGGCTAGTGTTTCTACATAATGGGATTATTGCTCTTGAACTTACTCTCTGAACGCCTTGTTTCTCAAACCAGGAATGAAAGGAGTCGAGGTTGGAGAGCGGGTCGCGTTGAACCATTCTGGAGCCACCGCCTCAGTGAAGGTTTTGAAAAGAAGCTGGGAACACTTTACGCCCGTCGACCAGTCAGTTACATTCGAGCCACCAGATAATGAAATATTCAAACTTCTAATTGCTCTATATACTCAAATTGTGTGACACAGGTGCTGAACATGCTGCCCAAACTCATACCCGTGCAACGAAGGAACCTGCCACCATCCTTTGATGCCAGAGAACAATGGCCTTCATATGTCACCCTTCCCCAAGATCAAGGTTGGTGTGCCAACTCCTGGGTTTGGTCCACCATAGGTGTCGTCTCTGACCGGTGAGTAGCATCACGTTAGAACCTAAGTCTCCTCTGAACACTGCACATTCTGACTATACAAAGTTAATTGTGCGTTTTAATTTGTGTATGATCAATAGATGGGGAATCGTATCAAAGGGCGCCTTATCAGGCTTATTGAGCGGACAACATCTGTTTTCTTGCAATTGGAAAAATCAACGAGGCTGCAACGGTGGATTTGTGACTCGCGCATGGAATTTCATTCATAAATTTGGGTAAGCCCTCCCTACACCTACTCATTGGTTTGATCATTGCATCACTGTAGCAGAACATTGCAACCTAGACCGAGTTGCACACAAGGACAATACTTTCAAAGGCCACTACCAGAGTGAGATAAATCAAGTCTGTGGAAGTAATCTGACTACCAATGACATGATCATTTACAATTCATGATCCTTCCTTACCAGTTCCCCATATCCAGACCCTTCATGCACCCTACAATAATGTGAGCATTGTATGCTATTACATCTCTTGTGTTCTATGCATAATTCTTAATTAATTCAACAAAACTCATATTCATCTACCTTTACAACATATTCACATCCTTTTCCACCCAAGACTGGGTAACCTACAACAACATAACATAAACAGATCAAGCAGGTTGAGGTTCTCATAGAAAAGTTCATGTGCCAGCACAATAATAGGACATGCAATAATTGACCTGCTGAGGGCTAGAGAATTGAGCACAGCCCAGGTAACACCAGGTCTGTTTCCTTATTAAATGACTGTTCCTAAACCCTCAACGAGAACTATATCAGTCGTACCCTGGCAACACCAATACTTGGTTTCCATTCATTTTCACTGCTAGCTGCCATCTTGTAATCCATGAGCCAAGCCACTCATTAGGTTAGAATGATAATTGCATTCATATGTGACTAGTTTTGGGTTTTCTAGCCCTTCAACTCTTCTTCTTGGCTAGGTACTCCCATGGAGCAAGGAAGTGCCAGGAAACTCCCTCCTTCAACCTCAACCTATCATTTCCAGTTCTCAAAAACAGCACTCTTGGTCACTATCCATGTTCCTAGTGAATCTGGCAGATAAAGGCAGTCCGTCTATTAGCAACACTTGCCATTGTTCTCATTACGTCATGTATTACTTCTCTATTTACAGGATTGTTACTGAGGACTGTCTCCCTTGGAATGGCGATATGCCAGGAAGATGCAGCATCACAAAGAACACTACTATCAAATTCGTCAAGTAAGTATCCAAATAACTGTCTGCTTCAATGGCTCGCACAAAAGTTCTCTATGTCACAACTGCTTTGTGTCCAGGTGCCCAAATAATGGGAATTTGGAGGTTTTACGAAGGATCGGCCCCCTGTACAGGATATCAGGCGAAGAGCAAATCATGAAGGACATCATGACGAATGGCCCTGTGCAAGGTGAGTTGGTCTCTGAAACATTTAAGTTGTGCGAGTTCCACTGCTTTTGTATGATCTAGTAATAACTCGCTTCGTTTTCCACAGCCACGATGATCGTTCACAAAGACCTTTTCGTCTACAAAGGAGGAGTCTACAAGTGAGTTGATTACTCCTTTTCTCTTTGATCATCAGTAGTCAAACTGGAAATCCATGAATCAAAGAACGTGATCTGGCCTAGTCAAGTTCACCGCATTAACCTGATACATAAAAAGTATGGATCATGGTCTAGCCAGCCAAATTGTTCTCACAAATAAGGGATATTAATAAATTGACCTAATCAAAATCCCTCATGTTAATTTGACACACAAAAGTGAAGGCTTGAATGGTCTAGTCTAGACAGACATATTGTTCTGGCAAATAGATGCTATGAATAATGTAACCTAGTAAAGCCAGCTATATTGATTTATTGCAGAGAAAGAAACAATAGGCTGACCTAATCGAAATCTGTCATTGGTTTGACACATAATACGGAAGGATAGGTTGACGTAGTCACGCCAGCCTTCCCGCTTTGACCAGACAAGTCAGTCGCATTGATTTGATGCGTAGAAGGAAGTCGATTGATACAGTCTGCCATACTGAATTGATGTGTTGAAGAAAAGGGTAGTCTGGCCTAGCAAAGTTGGTCGTATTGTTGGTCGAGCTTAAAATAGGTATTGTTGACCCGGTAAAGTGAGTAGTATTATTATGTTCCCTAAACGTCTCAAGTCCCTTCTGCTATTTTTACTAACTTCCCCTTTAAGGAACCAAGCGTGGAGAGCTAACTATTTTCTTGTTTTCAACTGATGAGTACTGCCAAAGGCGTTTTGTTGGCTGGATGATTAAAAACAGGGATGGTATGGATCAGGGACTAGTAAAATCCACCGTATTGACTTACTATCATATGCAAGCCCCCTTTTAAGAAGCGTGTTTGGTACTGTGACTATGCTAGGCCAGAAACTGTTCCCATGAACAGTGATCTTGTTCAAGGGGCCCCAAAGAAATAAAAGATTGTATTGACTTGGCTAAAGGGGTGGCAGCAATTAAAGTTACTGCGCCTATGTATACTGCATGTGTTTGTAGAAGTAGACATTCCAGTTTCACCACATACATCACATAATAGATGCTATAACGCTACCACGTGCTATAACGATCAACACAAAGTACAGTGTGTGATTGATTTGATCTTGAGCCACAACTTTTTCTAGTTCTTAATGTGGTTCAACTTCCGGCTGAAAACTAAATTGATTGCTTTTGCTAAGCGGAATGAGAATCTCAGGTCTGTTTCTAAACCCTCAACGAGGGTTATATCTGTCAAGGATGAGTATCTCACCGCCACAAAGTCACAACCAGTATTACGTATTTGACACTTATAATTGCCCTTTGAGCTTCTATAAATCACATTATTAATTCAGACCTGAACTTGACTGAGGGACCATTTTAATTGGCCTTTTTTTTCTCTCTCAACTTAGCCTTTATGATCAACTCGAATAAAGATTATTTTCCTCTATCCCCGGCCAGTCTTGTGGACATGCTGACTCATTGACGTGTCTCCCTATAACGCGAATTTTACCGTTGACTTTTCACAGATGTCCACAGACACCCCTGTCTTCCTCTTCAGGCTCCATGAAACCTCAACACTCTGTTCGAATAATTGGATGGGGTGAAACTACTGAATTTGGTCGGAGAGAAAAATATTGGGTGAGACTATCACTTTTGTGTTTTTGTAGTCTATTTATAATTTGCTATATTTTTGGAGCACACTCTTGTAAATAATAAATCTCATTCGCAGGTATCCTCATGGAACACTGTAGTTTTTTTGTGTTTTTTTTTCGGTAGCTCTATATTTTTGGAACTTACTATCACTTTAGTTTGGATAGCAGTTTAGAGATAGGAGATTTAAACTGTGGATAAATAGAACAAAATCGATCATGGTAAATGTTGGTGGAGCTGAGAAAAAAATAATTGGAAAATAGGATCAAATTTGTGGAAGAATTGATGGAAAAATAGATGATGATTGTGAAATATAATTATTTATTGATCAATGGAACACAATTGTTACATTCGTGTAAAAATGGAAGGAAATTTGTGAAAAAGTTGTGTAATGAATGAAAAATGGTTTTGAAATCTTATAAAATTTAAACTTGGGTTGGAGTTACAAAAATTTGAAATCGTGTTGGTGTTACCTTTATCGTACGATGCGTAGGAGACGATAAACGATAACTACTGAATGTGATTGGAATACTTTTATCCCAACTAACGTTTAAAGAAACAGATTTACCCATCAGTCAATGATACAACATACTGCTGACACCAACATTTAGAGTAAATCAGGTAGTCTGAGGTGCCTAGTCAGCACAAATGCCCTGGACCCCACTTCACTAAATTGAAGAGTTTGGTTGGTTCCAGTATATCACTCAGGTGGTTCGAAATTGGTAGTTGTATGCAAAGATGTTATGGCTGCCATGTACTAATCTTGTTGACTTCTTTGTATACACTTGGGGGGGGTCTGACTCATTTCATAGAGAGGCGTGTGATAGCTGTACTGACAATATTCACACGCACATGTTGAGAGGCAGCTTTCAAAAGTGTGAGAAGAAGCCGGGTAATTTGTACCCAGATTGTGCATTCTTCGAGTATCTAGGCTGGATTTGAGGAAACGTAAGCACTTTCTTACCCCTTACGATTGAGTACTGCTACAATAAGACCTTTTCAAAACCGCATGATTTCCTCAAACTTGTTTTTTGAGAGGTTCTAGTACAAGTTTTCATGCGGGAAGACACACACATTTTAGAAAAGGAGCTTGATCCCGAAGATTTTGGAGACAAAGTTGCTGGAGTTGAGCTAAGTAGGGTTTGATGGCATACCAAGGAAAGCATTAACCTTTTACATGGCTGTGTGAGTAATGCTGGTACAGAAGAAGCATTTCAACATCTTTCCTGCTTTCCTCGAAGCAACTGTCGTCGATTGAGCACAAAACTGTCTCCAACTGTTACCAACAAATGACCCGTGATAAGTGGTCGACACAAATGCCCTGGATGACCCTTCATTAAATAGATGAAAACGAGTTCTAACTATAACGTTGGACAAGAATAGCAAAAAGTGTTCAGATTGTCAGAGAAATTGAGTTAAATGGACTAAAAATTGTAGGAAAACCAAAGAAAGTAACGTCTTAACTTATTGGACACCCATAGTCCAGTCTACGGTGGCGACTTTAGTAATAATATAACGGTTCCACATTTACATTGCAGATAGCTTCCAATTCGTGGGGACGCGAATGGGGAGAAAACGGCTTCTTCCGAATACTTCGGGGGGAAAATGAATGCGGCATCGAAACTTTCGTTCTGGCGATGACGATCCATTCCACGCCTGCTCTTGACCCCCTTCGATTCAACTACAACACGACCGAGTACTGATCCCACGGGTAACCCCTATTTGACAAGGCCCAAGTTACCCGATGGTGAGAATCTAAGTATGGTCACCTGAAGTGCTATTGATGGAGTGCGACAAGCTAAAGAAGCGACAAAATGTGATAGAACCTCATCCCAACTACCACAGCTTTATGTATTTGGTTACTAATACGATTGTAGTACTTAATATTATGTTGAATGTTATAAATGTACATACCCCCCTTCCTTCTAATTATTGTGATTTATTTAAAGCTCTTTGTGTTAAGATTTTACTTGTGTTCTGCGATCGTTTCTAAGGTTCCAATTGTGTTCAAAGTTCAAGGGCACTCAGGTTATTATTTTGAAGGGCTTGTCGTTTTGTTCGTCCTAAGATTGAAATGACAGCTCATTCAGTAGTTCCTTCAAATATAGTTCCACTCTTTGTTTTCATCGTTGTCATTTAAAGCTACAATTCAAGTTACTTCAGTTAAACTTACGGTGGACGGCCGAAAGCAACGTGGCAAGTTAAAGATGAGCCGTTCCGAGTGATTCACGTATAACGTTCCGTGAGCGTTTGGTGAACGCTATCGCGAACTTTGCCGCCCATTTCTGACGACCAACTTGGCACTCAGAAACTTGACTGGAGCAGCCAAGCGACGTTCTTCGAACGTTACAGTTTCGTCCTGTTATTGATTGTTGGCTCGGAGGAAGGTAAAATCGCACATATAATTATATTTTAAAGTATGCTATATTACTTACGCGAATCTAGCCATTAATGGGGAGAGACCCATGAGAAATTATGAGAGGTTCACGAAACCTAAAATGAAAATAACCATTACCAAAGGGGAAGGATTAGCAATACGACTGAGCCAGCAAAACCACTGACGAGACTTATTTTTGGTTCTTCCTGCTCAATTAAACGAGCCCACTGGTGAAAATACCATTTTCGTTCAATGGTCAAGACAGGTTGTGGTCATAAAGAACTGTAACTTGGTGGTCCACGAATCTGAAAACTTCAAATGAGCAACTTATTCCAGAGTCCAGCACTCACTCAACAAGCAGTCTTTTTCAACTCTGCAATCATAGTCACTAGAGCAAGCAACCCAGTCGTTTTAGTTCCTCACTGTGTAGTCTACCCTAACACTGTCATAAAAGTGAATGGCCCAGTAGTCAGTCACGCACACAATTGTCCACCCCAATTCAAAAAAGCCCCTGGGCAGTCCTCTCTGAGGCAGTAATAAAGTTTTTAAAGTGAGCAGGTCATCCTGCCTGGAGTGAACAGCCTCACGTCTCAACGCATTCGCCCATTGTGCCCACTGAGCTGTGAGACATGGGGTCTCCAGGAGTGATAAGGCTAATCAAGAGCTCTCATCCTAATGTGAAAGCAAAGCTGTGGACAGTAAGAGACAGACTAGTGTGTTTAGGTGAGCAAATTGGGTTGTCAAATTGTGTTGACTAAAGTAATTTGAAGACGATTCTAAGTATATTAGAAAATCCTATGGCATCACGTTATTGTGTTCTTGACAATTTTTGTGTTCAATACCCTTCAATTTTGTTATTATGTGCGTGCTAATGTAATACACTCGAGTCAAGTCCTAACCTAAAATAACCTTTGATAACTTTAATCTTAACGTACATATACTTGTGTTATGTAAGTCAGTATTAAATTTGATTTTACTCTTTTATTAGGACTCCTACATTTTGGAACGTTGTAAATATTTGCTGTGTAGTCCTGAAAAACTTGATCATATAAAGATGAGTATGATTGAAACCGAAACCGGTTGAGTAAAGATTTGATTCACAATGTGAAGTATAATGAAACTAATAGAATTAATTAATTAATGTGTTAATAAATGTATTTGAAAAATGTATTGTTCTTATATATGCTTAGGTTATCTACTGGACCTGGTCAGATAGAAAGGGGCCCTGAGATATATGTGGCACCCAGACTGTTTAAATGCATCGGTTATGGAGCGGATTGAAAGCGATATCGCACTATGCGAGTGAGTACAATACCAACCGAATGCAATTGGAACATGGAGTTTTATTCTCAATTACACTCGGAGAAGTTTTACCACCACAAACAGGGAACTGGGTGGAAGCAAACGCAGGCGCGGTCGAGAGAACCGCTCAGTTACAACTGACAGCAGCAAAGTTTCGAGCAAATCGGGGCTTTGAGGTGTACAGTCAGCACAAATGCCCCAGACGAGCCTCCGCTGATTGAATGGAATGAATCCATTGCTCACAGGAGAAATAGAAATAAGCCATTTTCAAAAGAAATGGAAACTGAGAAATTATCTTTTCCAATTTCGGCGATTAGAAGATGTAAAGGATGCAAGGCTGGTTGGGAAGAATCAGAGCAACCAAAGTTGATTGGGGACCAATCGCATCACTGCAGGTGGCCCTTCGTGAGTGATTTTACTAGTTTATCTTCCAACTAAATGGAAGTGATGTTCCTCGGAGTGGAGCCCGTTTTCCCATTCAATGCTGCAGGTTCTAATCATGCCTGTAACATCACTTCACCTTTTGGAAAGAATAATCAGGGGACTTCAAGCGGGGGGGGTGCATCTTCACGATGAGATTCCTTTAGTCCCTTTGGAGAAGATGGGTGTAGGAACTCAGCTGCATGGTTTAGTGAGAAGATAGCACAGGTGGTTACGTGACATGGAGTGATTTGGTACTGGTAATCACAGAGTTTGGAAACGAGAGGCATTCACTCAGGCAGTAGTAACTTGGAGCCAAAGAACAAAGTAGGCTACTGTAGGGAGGTTGAGTGCAGGTATCAAGCGAGAGAAACAAATAACAGAATAACTTGAGTCCTTACTGTGCAATATATATGTATATTATTCAAGGGAGGGGGCCTTTCCTTACTGTTGACCCGAGAACTGTACCATTACATATATATCTAGATGTAGATCCTGTATTGCAAAAATAGAGAAATCCCCTGATATCTTTCAGTCAGGCCAGTGCCCTACTTCAATCAAATTATTTGTGATAGATGATTGGCCTATCTGTGGCAATCTTCTCTCTCAAAACAATCACCATACTTTTAGTTAAAGTTATTCGATATTTCTACTGATTCCCATTGTAACCTGCTTCAGTTATGAGGAGAGTAGCTCGTGGGAGTAGGAGCACACGCATCACATAAACTTTCCTCAGCCCTACAGCATTCAGCGATTGTTATCACAAGTCAAATTGGCTTTTAATTCAGTTTACATGAACGTTGCTCAATGCTCTACATTTACACTGGCGGCTATTGAAGTTTGAGAATTTACCTAGTCGCTCGACCATTATTGAGTAATCAACGCATATACGATGAAATGTTGAGAGCCACAAGTCCAAAATATGTAGCTATGAACCTCCAGCTGCAGGAGCTTCCAAATGAAACAAGCAATATCACAAAAATACTTCTATTCTTTGATATGTTATACCTCAAAATTTAATTATTTCTCAATATATATATAAATATAGAACTTACGATTTACATATTTTTCAACAATAAAACTAGTTGTCGACGGAGGCACTCACTTTTGACTTAATGCTAGTACTTAGAGTGTAACGGCTAAGATCCCACAGCACTAGTTACACAGCACTCAATATGGTGCTTTCAAATGAGCTCTGAACGCAGAACCTCCACTTAGGAATATTATAAAAAATACAAAGGAGCCACTTAACAAGTTTAAGTTAAGTTGCACATCTGGCCAACAATTGCGTGCGCACTTAAGATACAATTTTACAGTATGTATAGTAATTAAATTATTAGTCTTCGTTAGGGGGAGGAAGCGGCACCACTCTTATCTCGACCTCTGCTTCACATTAAGCACCTATGCGCGGTGCATCAGCTGGTGGCTTCGTGCACCAGTAAACAATGGAGTCAGGAATTCAGTGTGTGACGCAACTGGCAAGCGATTACATCCAAGTAAGTGATGTGACTAAGGAGAGGGTTTAGCTTTATCGTACACTCACTGCACAGTGGCTGCAGCAAGAAGCATTTACAGCCAAGTGTAGGATGCAGCCACGGTCTCAACTTATCCAACCATCCTTCTAGGGTTTACAAATGTACAAAAAACGCCTGTTGCTATTAGTTCACATTAACACTCCTCAGCATGCCAGGAGTGTACGAGAAGTAAGGACCTCTCTACAAGCTATCAATCTGAACTTTGTTGCCCTTTCAAGGGTCATTGGTTAAAATGATAAGTCGCCCTACTGTCTAAAAATAAATACCTCAACTGTGCTGCCCCTGGACCTAAATTTGAGGTTGTTGTTCAGACTGAAGGTGTCGACCACATCGGGCTACTCCTCCTCCCCAGACCACATTCATTTACCCGTTTTTCGTTGTAGGAAAATAGCTGCCAGTGAATTACAGGTCACCACAGTAGGTGGCAGTCTCAGAAAGACGGTAGGAGGAAGGGACAGGTAAATTCCCACTCTGGTCACTGCTCAAGCGGGTCCAGGTTGAGGGCTGCAAAGTTAGTATTGCCTCCACTACTGGTGCCATGTGGCAACACGTAAAAACTTCTGTTATGTTGCAATGGGAAGAAAACCAGCCAAATGGATCATATGATTCCTGTATGAGAGTTGCACGTACAGTTTTCTTCTTCTGGCTCTAAACCCTAGAGTGAGCCTTGGCCTTCCATTAAGGCACAATCATCATGAGATTTAACAGATCTCTTGCCAACGTCACAGTTTTGCATTCAGCAGACATTTGACGTGATCTTCCATTAGAACCTCTCTCTAGTGTTCCTTTATGTTGGCCAGTAACTACTCCACTTATTAACTCCCAAACCAAATATCCTGCCAACATTGAATGCCTCAGACACGTGCGTTACCACTCATAGTGCCAGGTTAATGCTCACTCAATACAGTTCATATTTATTCTAGTTTGTTGGCCGCCTTCAATTCTCCTCAATCCTGACAACCAAACATTCTCCCTCCACCTACCATTCACTGCTGACACAGCAATGAATCCTGAGTGAAAGTAGGGCCATTGAACACCCACTTTAACGTTCTAACAAGGACAATTCCATGCAATTGAACCCTTAAAAAAAGAGCAGTTCCGTGATACCAAATGCAGTACTGTGTGACACTGTTCTAGTACAGTAACATTACGTCCGATATATTATATTTGTAAACTTCATCAGAGAAGCAGAGGTGGGGATGAAGATTGAGTCGCATCCCAAAGCACCGAATCACTATATTCTACCTCTGAACGACTTCTTATCACTCACTTTATCACAATACGCTCAACAAAACCCAACGAATACATTTCAATTTAATACGATATTCAACTTATTTCATAACAGTTAGACCCAATAACAAATACATACAACTCACTTGACTTCTGACTTCCCTCGTGTGTTTGTGTATATATACGTATATATGTATAACCAAATTAGGCAAAATCTTATATCTTCGATAAAGTTCAAGGGCACAGATATGAGTCTTCATGATAGTTTGGAGTAGATGGAGGGTGAGAACCACCGACATAGGATTTTGTAAAGTATCATAGGGAGGCAGCTGAGGAGCGTGATGCTGCCAACCTTCCACACGAATTGTATCGTCAGGAGAAATGCTGGATCTGTGAATGGAAAGTAAGAAGATGAATAATTAAGGCATTTTTTGTTATATCTATCAATAAATTAGGTTTGATACGCCTTGTCTGTACGTTTCGTAGTAATCGTAATAACTTAGCTAGTAAACTTGACATTTATCAGCTTTATTCGACAAAAGACAGTTGCAGAAGTGAAAGTGACAAATTCCACAATGAGTAACTTAGTAACAAGTTAACAAAATCATTTGTTTGGAAATAATACGGGGTTGCCAACTCGATTGATGACTCATCACAGCCAAAGTACTCACAGGACACGGGGAAGTCCTAGTAGTTGTTGTTTAAGTGTTGTAAGTGGGTGAACTGAGATTGATCTTTACTTACACAGTACAGATCTAACAACCAAAGTATCATTAAAAGAAAGGACGAATAAACAAATTAATTTAAAAAACCTGTGCCACATGGATCTGGCAATAGCATCTTCCTGTGCACCATGAGACTGCACGAATGACAAAACATTACAATTTGTGGTGTACTCCTCTCTCACCATTCAGGATCTATCCCTTAATAGGCTTTTTAGGTTTTCCTAATTCTATACTTCAGGGGGCTGAGATTCAGATACCGGGGGAAGGAGTTCGTTGGTATCTGTTTAGTGAACTAACAGAGAAACATTATTAGCGTACAATGCCCCTGTAAATTTCATTAAGACACCCAGTGAAAATCGTTAAAGCAGGTTTAGAAGAAAAATATCTGGTGCGTAGCAACACACTACTTTCCGCCACCCCTTCAAGTTCGAACACCACCTACATATGCGGGCGCTATATCTTCGTTCAACGCATTTCTACCGAAACATTTATGGAGAACAAAATGTAGGGACTAGTTAGCTGAGAGTACTCCGAAAGTTTGATCGAAATCGTTAGAGCCGTTTTTGAGAAAACTGGAATACCGATAAATTAATATTCGACAAATCTCCTTTTCTGAGTTAACGTGGCTTATATCTCCGTTCAACATATATATACAGAAATAATTATAGAGAACGAAATGTTGGTATGGGTGACTAAAAGACACTTCATTAGAATTTATCACATCTGGTGAAAAAATTGCCCTGGAATTTACGGAAATGTTCAAAAAAACGTTATTTTTGACACATTTTGATTTTTATCTCTGTTCAATGGACCGTCACAGGAACATTTATTGAAAGGAATATGTAGGTATTAACTATTTGAAAACATCCTGTGAGTTAGGGGAAAATCGCTGAAGCCGTTTTGCCAAAAAGCGTAAAAAACCTATTTTTGCTTCATGGGCCCATATCTCCGTTCACCGTATTTTCATGGAGATATGTATAGAGAAGAAAAGTTAGGTATTGATTAGGAGAAGATAATTTGAAAGTTTGATCCAAATCGGTAGAGCCGTTTCGGGGGAAAACGCGAAAAACCCTGTTTTTGGTACATTTTCGTCCCCCACCCTCATCCCATCGGCCGAAATCGTCCATAACCTTATTTTGGTGTCTACAAAAAATAACGAACAAAACAAAAAAAGAACCAGCTCAATCGGATCAGCCGTTCTCCCGCAAATCGAACTACAGACACACACATACACACGGACCACGCGCCGAAATTAGGTTTTTTAGACTCAGTAGGGTCTGAAACGTAAAGATCTGAAGAAAACCCAAATTTTTTTTTTGGGCCGATTACTATACTTTCCTTCCCTTCGGGTAGCGGAAAGTAAAAAGTTAACCCCTTTACCTCTAAGAATGGTAAAAAGAAACCCCCGCGTGAATGAGCCTTTAAAGAATTTAATTCCACCTAAAATGAAAAGTTGAGACTCACCGAACCAGTCACGAAAACCGAACAAGCAGGCAAAGTACAATATGAGGCTGAAAACTTCTGCGACAACGATGAGCCGGTGCCAAATGGTGACAGTTAGAGCGACCATAACGAGCTCAGTGAGAATCAGAGCGGTGTAGGCTATCGCAACTATGTGAATGAACTCGTCTTCAAAGAGGAGAAGAGAGCCGTACATTATCACTGCGGCTGGAAATTCCGAGAGATGAGTGAAATATACAAGAATTATGTAACACGATTCACAAGCAAATACAAGATACAGTTAATAAGTTGAATGAACGTTCAAAAATACAGGATCATTTACATCTCAACATTTAATTGACGATGGAAATAAACATTTATAAGCCATCGTCACAGTTCCTATTTCCCTTAGTGTTCAGATCACGACTAGGGTTGAAAGCGTGATGTGTACCTGATTTGTTCTCTCTCTTTAGGTTGTTTTCTTTTATACGAGTAACATCGTGTTTACAATTACTCGAAACGACTCACATGCTTCGAATTAATCCACGCCCTTTATGGATGATTATAGGAATTGGGCTTTAGGGTTTTGCTGTGTAAACGCTTCAATTTCAGTCATAAATAGTACTCGTTTATGATAAACTTAGGTGTACCTCTACCATTTTCACAGGCATTAAATGAAACAAATTTACGCCCGAATTTAGTGGCTGCTTAAAATGACTTATTCGAACCATTACGGTTATGTCGAACTATGAGGGTGAGGGGCAAAATTTGAGTAATGATTCATACGGCGCTGTCAGGCTATACACTAAATATGTTTTGTATTGGAGGGTTTTGTTTTTCCTTCAACTCGTTCAACGCGACTCAATTTTTCGAGTTCACTCCCTCATCTACAACGAAAAAAAAAAGTTTGTCGCGTATTTAAGTAAGAATGGGTATTGTTTTCTCCACATGATAATATCTCAATGGCTGTAGCTTGTAATGGTTGGGTGAACGGGGGTGAGGGGTTTCTTCGACAAAGAGACACTATTAACAGACCGTAAAGAAGGTTGAAGGGTTTACTGTATGGAAAGCAAAACATGGTAGAAAAAAACACGGGAAATTAGGGAATTTCGTATTTTGTGGATAAGATTCGAGGGTTTGTTGTTAACTGCTTGTTTCTGTCTATATGAATCTTCTCTTTCAACTGTAATTTAAAGTTAAATCATTCATAGGACTAGCGTCGTCACATTGCAATATGTGCACATTCAAAAACGTTAAAATCTAGTATTCCTTAGAGCAGGGGTCTCCAAACTACGGCCCGAGGGCCACATCCGGCCCCCGGAAAGCTAGCATACTTGAAAATTCCTTTTAGAGAACATATTTTTGATAGCAAATTAAATTTAGTTTATTGAAGTATTCTAATTTTATGTTGAATAATTATTTATATGACATCTACATTGATATGGTCATGGGCAAACTACTCATAACATTGTTGTAGGCTTATTGTTATTGTTTTCGTGATAAGTTGGATAAAGAACCACAGAATGGTAATGAGTAAAGACATGTATAATATGCAGAAAATTTAAATTCAGTATAAAATAACTAACAAATTATTGAAATGAATCCAACTAACATTTTATACATTTTAAATAAAAACATAACTTACAACAAGCATAATGACTTATGAAATACCAATGAGATTTATGTAATTGAGATTTTACAATGACAATAGTTTGTAGTTGTGGACTAATTTTACTTGTACCGATTATTAAAAGAGATTTAAGATGCTCATCTGTTAATTTAGATCTGTAAACATTTTTTGTGTACTTCATTTTGGAGAAGGTCTTCTCACACGAATAAGTAGTACCCAAAACAGCCCACGAGAAAATTGGTGGTCAGTGGAAGACTCATATAAAATTCCAACAAAGATGAGTTTTGATATTCGTTCTCAATTATACCACTGCACTTTAGATTAATCATTTCCATTTGAAGTTCCGGGACTAGGAATTCAATGTCAGTATCAAAAGGTTTCTGAAAAATCTTAATTTGATTCGAAATGGCATCAAAGTCTGAGAAACGAGTATCAACATTTATTTTCAAAGCACTCAAAGTTTCGATTGCAAAGTCGATAGGAAACTCAGTCTCAGTGGTGTGGCTGAACATTTCACATGTTCTAAAATGTGAAAAACATTTACTTCGTAGTTGTGATTGAAACAGAATCAATTTCTTCCGGAATGATTTGATATTAGTGTATAAATCAGGAAGATGCTGGTTTTCTCCTAGCAATTTCAAATTCAGTTCCCTTTTTTAAACGTTGCGTACTTTTTCGGACTTTTTTTCATCAGTGGACTACTTCACTTTTTACCACAGGCAATAATGATAATATGGTTTTGGCCGTCGGAACTTACTGGAGTGATCAGTATGGCCCTAAGGCTGGAAAGTTTGGAGACCCCTGCCTTAG
Organism: Pachypeltis micranthus; assembly: GCA_020466155.1. Lineage (NCBI taxonomy): Eukaryota > Metazoa > Arthropoda > Insecta > Hemiptera > Miridae > Pachypeltis > Pachypeltis micranthus. The sequence continues at coordinate 39,496,249 of CM035772.1, forward strand.
AGGATACCAGTTTACGGGCAAAACATGGTAATAAAGTAGTACTTCTAAGTTATTTGACACCATTTCAACAGCTTCGTTTTTTATGAATATTCGCTGAATACATGCGCCGCAATCGGAAACAAGGAACGAGATATGTCTTCATGTGCTCCATCATAAAGTTGGTTTGTTTCAAGAATCATTTCAACACAGACTTTTGCTCTAAGCTAAATTTGGTGGGCTCGAAATGGGTTGTACCGGACGTACCTTGTATGACAGAAACGAGGACCCACAAGAAGAAGGTTTTGAAGGACAAGTAGCGCCCTTTGGAGAGGTCGACGTAGAGGGGCGGGAAGAGTAGCGCATGTTCGTCTGTGATGATGTCTCTGTCGAGAACGAGAGAAAACACCGGTAACATCGTGAAGAGCGTAGCGTACCTGGAAAGTTTCACAATTGATTGAAGGGAATACTTCGCGTGGCATCACCAGTTATTATTAAAAAAAGAAGAAATGAGTTTATTCTCAAGCGCCAATTGCAGCAGAAAAAAGACACGTGTTTAGTTTTACTTACAACCCTCTCTTTCACTGTACCCGCAGGACAGCTGAGTTCAAAGAGACATCTTATCAATCACAGAGTAAGATCGCTGTACATTGATTTTGTCACCTTTGAAGAGTGAAGTATAATGCGTATACATCTTCAACCTTTCAGAGGCCCTCAGATGTCAAATGACAACTTCAACTGCATCAGGAGGGAAACAAAACATTTCTAATCTCTGCTGCAACACTTTTCTCAAGAGAAAGTTCCTTGCCCTTTGATCAAGTCAATTTCCACCCCACATTCGTATCTCATTAAATACTACCAAACCACAATCATATCTAGCAGAATTGTCTGAACAAAATAGGTTTCACGGGACGGATAAAAAAATGTACGCAAATCAACTCACCCGACCATGAAGAAGCCTGGAAACAAGCTGACTGACGAAAAATAAAAGACGGCTGAGAAAATGGCCTGCATCACGGAAATGATAAGACCTCGATGGATGATGAAAAGCGACAAGGTAGCTGACCTTGTGTATGAAAACCGGCCATGGATAAGGAAGAGCCTCTGGAGAGAGCAGAATTCTGTCAGTGAAAAGTCGGCAGCAAGGGACGCTTGTTTACCTGCACATGATAAATCCCAACAATCCATAAAAGTTCCTGCGCAGCTTTGACTTGAGGGGTGTATGTAATTGCAGTAGACTTACCTTCTTTGCCGGCAATACCTATACCAACGTCTGCAGCTTGTATCATATTGACGTCGTTGCCACCATCTCCAATCGCTGCTGTCCTCTTCTTCGTATACTTTTTGATCAATCCAACCACCTAAAGACAATACTAATTCAAGTGTAGCAACTACACAAAGTGCTAGTTCAAGAAAAATCGATAACCTGATGCATCGAACCTGTGATTTTTGAGTAGGGGAGCAACGACAGACGACAACGCTGGGTGCATTGCACAACAGGTCCATGAACTCATCCTTGTAGTAGGTCAGACAGTGCTCTAACGTGGTCCCAGCGATAACGAAAGTGGTGTTTGACTTTCTGCTCGCACTTCTGATCAAACTGTGCACTTCAGTTCGAATTTCACTTTCTGCAGAATTTAAGTCAGTGTGTTAAGTTACCCCACACGACAGTAATGGAAATGTTTGAACTATTCTAGCAGATCATACTTCCTTTTTTAGGAATATTGGATTCAAAATGGAAGACTAATGAGCAATGGAAGGAGCAAAAGAGGACCACCTACGAACCTTGGGCATTGATTTCATCAAAAATGAAAATTTCGTCCTTCCCACGGGAGACAAGGTTGCTGGACTTGGCAATGCAAACTGCTGTTTCCAGTTTGTCCCCCGTCAACATCCAAATCTGAAAATGTCAAAATGGTCACTCACAATGTGAGCAAAACTAGACAATTATTGCGGTATTAGTTCTAATCACTTACTTTAATGCCAGCTGATCGAAGAATTTCCAACGTCTCCTTGACCTGTGTCTGGAGCTCATCTTCAACTCCCGTTACACATATAAGGTCCATGTTTTCTTCCAACTGAGCGACGACTGCAGCTGTGGCTTGACTCCGGTTCGACATTACTACTTTGGCTGCGTTGTATTTGGCCTGAAACCGGAAGTTGGTCACAATAAACTCGGGCAAAGTGAGAAATGACAATTGAAAGAACTCGACATACCTCAAAACTTGTGTATTCTTCCTCCGTCAAGACTTTCTTGGCCATGACAAGAGTGCGAAGGCCTTCCCTCGCCATGTTGGTCACCTCCTCGTCCAACCTGTTGGGAAGGCGGAGGTATTTCATTAAAGTAGTGGCTTAATAGACGCTCAGTAACTAACAACAACAGTCGTCAATCTGAAGCAGAACTGTGCTCCAAGGGACCTGAGGCTTTACCTCGACAAGACCTCCTTATCACCACTTCTGTATTGTTCTACCAGAAGTCGATGAGAATCGGGGTTCTGAGGTGACAAGTTGCTCAAACCAGTGCTCGTTTGGCTTTGCCTTGATGACATTAGGCACTTCCTGAATGAAATGTTTGTCTTACGATATGGTTGCATGACTCACAGAGGGTAAGGTAAATGCCTAAGCTTATGAGCCCACATATCATTAGTGAAACGTAGGGAACTGTCTTAGGTACAAATGAAACGTGCGGAGACTCACCATTCCTGGTGGTACACAATTTTCTTCATCACGACGTCAGCTCCTTTAACGTAAAACGTTATCTCTTTAGTACTCTCTTCCTGAACTATGATTCCCATCCTCTTAGACTCACTAGTGAATGGAAACAGCTGAAGTATGGAGAAGTCGAGCATGCTATTCTGAGGCGTTCGCAACTGAAAAAAGAATTACTGGTGAGTTGACACTCACTCAAACAGTATCAACTTGTGAATCCTTCAACTCACCTGCATAGAGTGTAAATCCCGTTTGGTCAAAGCCAAACCGACGTTATCAGCCCAAGTGACGAGAGCGATTTCATCGGGGCTGCTTGCTTGATAGGAAGTTCCACTGCTCTGCGCAGCCCAGTAATCGTCGTCTACAGAACTTTGACTTTGAAGAGGGCTTTTGACAGAGCAATCGATGTCCTTCTCAACCACTGGCGTCACATTATGACACAGCGCCATTGCTAAAACAGCGTCCTGTTGGGAAGAATACAAATAATAAAAGGGCGTCAGAACAAACTCAGTACACAAATAAATATAGTTAGGCAGATGAGCCACATCATGAGATTTAAAAATTGTGAAGAATGTACAAGAAACGTGAAAAATCACGATATCTCGAGAACAGTTTAAGATGTCGATGTTAAGATGGTATCATTCGATTGGTTACTTAAGACTGCGCCCCAATAGATTAAATGACGGAGAAAGAACAATGGTTATGCTAACGCTTTATTCTCCAAGATATTTGAAAGATACTTGCTCCACGGGCATCTTGACCCTCTTCTCTCAAACACTCAGTTTGGCTTTCCCAGATCCCACTTTTGTGCTTCCCACCAGCAGATGAGTGACAGATGAAATTTTCACGCATCTGAAGAAAACACAACTGTTTGCCTTCGACTAAGTGCTGCAAGAGGGCCTAATGCCTTAACTCAAGGATCACGTACCAGACAAGTACTAGAAAGGTAACTAAATCTTATCTGGGTAATCGAAACTTTTCAGTGAAGCAGGTAATTGTATTGCCTTAAGTTCATCCATCCTGTTAACTGCTCCATCATTGGAACTATGGATTGTTGAGCCATAATTATATTCAATCTTCCATTCAGATTTCCCATGGTATATCTATATATCAAATCCGATGGCGGATCCAGGGAATTTATCTGGGGGGGTGCAGCCAGTCAGTGGTGGGCTCTGGGGTACTAGGGAGCTGGGGTCCTCTGGCATGGAGGGGCAAGTCCAAACCCCTCTGAGGCTGAGGTCCCAGAAGCCATAAGTCTGGCGGGCTAGTGACCATTCTAACCTCAAGGGATATTTTTCCCAAAATGGTACTGCGGTACCAGCGCAAGCTGGTGCAGCATGGGAAGGTGAATGCCTCTGCAGGAAGCTAGGGTAAAGGCGGAGTATCCGCCAATCCCTAGTACCCATTAATGGGATCCTGCAGATATCGCAGTGGTCGAGGGGTCGATGGAGGTAGTCCCTGTCCCTTTCCCCTCTTTTTGCCCGATGGGGCGGAGGTAGGTTGGGACTGCGAAGCTGGTACTACCTCCGCACACCCCATATTTCGGAACGTACATGTTATATTTATATGTACAACCAGAAAAAGGGGAGGAGTGAAAATGGAAAAGAGGGTTAATAATCTTGTTGGGGAATGGGAATTCCACGCTCCCCTCTCGCTTCAGATAGAGTTGGTAAAATCAGAGTGGACTGTAATAAACGAAAACTGAAATTAAAATGTTCTAATATCGCAAAAGAAAACTAATAAACACGTAGGGATCAATAATCGGAATCGAACACGGAGCGTATGATATAACGGCGAAAAGCGCTGGAGCAGACTGGAAGTTGTAGGCGGTGCAGCGATGAGCCGGGGAGAACCTCGGAGAAACTCGGACGTGTAGCCGCGCGTCGTCAATTGCCGATAGGCCGGAGTGTGAGCGTTGGATCTCCATCTGCCGCTGCAGTCGTTCGCGCGATTGGCGCCAACAAATCTTGATTTTCATACAGTAGAAAGCTAAATAAACTAGCTTAAAAAATCGTCATCCCAAGTCAATTATTCGGATGAGTAATTTCGGACCTAAAACTGACATGGGCTCCTTACGTCACCTCATTTCTAGTAAGGATTTGCCACTGGCAGGCAACTCAAATTTTTGCTAACATCAAGTTTTCCACTCTTGCTAAAATGAGTGATAATCGTACATTGCTGCAAAAAAATTACTACAGCAATATCAAAACAATCCCACTTTTTAACCCGTTCATTCACTAATAATTGAACCCTGATATTTTCAGTGTCTCAAAACATACCCCCATGTTGTCTTAGTCGTTTTCTAGAATGTAAATCAGGCAAGGGTGTGCGTAGCAAGTGTACTGATCTACAATATACCCGCGTCACAAACACCTGTTTTATTGCAAGCCACTGAATGCCTTTAGGTCTCCAACCACGGACTGATTGCCTGTGCTGCTGATGACATCTATGCCTACTTCCCTTGCAAGAAAATACAATAGGTCTAATGCAACAAAATCTAAACACCTTTCACCAAGATGCCTGCACTGTGTAGTTAGACTATGTGGAGTAGTGATAGACTTCACTTTGATACTTACTGTGAGAGAATGCTCTCTTGCAAAAAGAACGTTGACGCCAAAGACTGGATTGCCCTTCGTCGCGAAATGATCTTTCACTACTTCCCTGATCTGAAATCGTGAAGTCGAATTAACAGTGAGCAGCAAATTTCAGTTGAACAGACTTAACATTAAAACAAGCGAATTGACAATCAAACTTTGGATATGAAGATCCATCCATCATCATCATCAGACATATGATAGTGACAGCAATGCAAACGCTGCTTGTGTTTGACTGACAAGCTGCAAAAATACGTGGCATATGGCAGCTATAGATGTTTTTTTGGATTCAACTCTCCTTCATGTGTTAATCAGGAGAGCTAAGAACGTCAGACTTGACTCTTCAGGCTACAAAGCGATGTACCTTTCACTCAATAGCATTTATGGGACTCTTTGCTAAACGTAATGCACATCAACTTCAAGATATCATCTAGATATTTGTACACGAATGAATAAAATAGAAACAGGGGACGGAAACCTGCTCCTAAACATGAAGCTGGGACCATGGTATCCACTGGCACAATGAATGATTGGCCCAGAAGGCAACGCCTCACAAATGAGGAGCATAACAATCCAACTACTTCCACCCCACCCATGAAAGGGGAAGCTGCCACTGTATCCCTTAATACTGGTTTTTCCATCAGGATCACACATGGCAACTGATGGCATGCTGAACATCATCCACTTAAGCCTACCCCTTATTGGTGGCACCTCAAGGAACATGAAAATGGGGTTGGTGTTGATATATTCAAGGCCAGCACTCCACGGAGCTTTTAGGTTGAAAAGTAAAGGATTGCCAGTAAAACCTTACAAAGCCCAGGCATATGGGTATGCACACTCCTCCAGTGAGTCAGGTGGCAATCAATGCCCTACCAGCTCACGCGATCATTTGCAGGCTTGTGCAAGACCATCAATAAATTCTTCAAATAACTGAAAAGGCACGGTTTATTTGACAATGATGACCGGCCATTGAACCAGACATACATAATGTTCTCAAGATACAGACAGAATAATCTGGCCCGAGAATCAAAATGGCATGAAACCACCAATGACGAAGATGACACAGTTGCTACCAAACAGGTAACAATTTAACCAAGCAACAGTTGGTTGGTTTTAAGACCCATCATGGCTCAGTAAAGGGGACATACAGCCTTCATAAAAAATGCCATATAAACAAGCTATTAAGAGCTCTGGTTCTACTTAAGCAAGGAAACTATTTCACCTTCAGTTCAGTGAGCGTAAGGTACTGGAAAGCAGAATGAGATTCCTGAAAAGCTTCGTGAAAGGGCAGTTGTATCTTCTGCCGTGCAAATCAATTCAAGGGCAACGTAATTGGACATACCGTTTCTCATTCCGTGTTCTAAAGATGAGGTAAGCAACAACGATAACCATTCCCTTCTATCTGCGCACGACCGTATTTTAAAAAACTACTAAGACAGACTTACCATAGAATTGTCGTTCACAGTGAACCGCCGACGCGAGCCCATGTGCAGTTTTTTGAATTTCATTGAGTTTTTAGTTAAAGTCCCAGTCTTATCAGAGAGGAGATAGGAGATCCGTCCAAGATCTTCAGGAATTGTTGTACACCTACGAATGAAATATTGATGAAAAACAAGACAAGAACACAAACTGCTCAATGTGCCTGCAGACCAATATTAGACGCGTAATAACGGCAGAAGGTATGAGACAATCTGCCAGGTTTCCACTCCTGTTTCCAAATTAGAATGTACGCAGTACCTTTGAGGATACCACAGTAGGAGGATGACCTACCTCACACATTGCCAAACTCCTCGATGTATCAGACCTTACCCACGCCAACTTAAATCATTATTGGGTTCCTACGCACACAACATCATCATTGTGTTACTTGTACGACCCATATGGCAATGAGCTTCAAGGATCAACGAATCTGCCAGCGCTAGCCACATTAACAGAATCCAAGCGAAACAGAATAGAACGATATACGAGGAACTCAATAACTGGTGACATGTGAAAATTGTGTAATGCGTTAAGAGTTCCTAAAAGTGTTGTAACGTAATTATGCAATAAAGTCGTCTAGCAATTAAAAAATTACAAAGGTTGTTGTATTGTAAGATATCCTCCTGTACAGTGTCATCCCTGGCGTATTTGGTGTACTGTTAGTGTCAATGTGAGCAAAATTTAATCTGTTCTAAGAGCACCCACTTACCTTTCCCAAGTACAAGGCCATCCAGCCGAGGATGTATGTTTCTTATAGTGCTTGACCGATACGACTCTCTCCAAGGGTTGAGGAACAGTTATATTGATAAGGAAACAGACCTGTTGTGTCTGCAATTTACTATATTTAAACAAAGCTATTATAAAACCAAAACGAACCTGACGACACATCCAGGCATCGCCTCATCACTGCTTATTTGGTACGAATAAAATATCTTGGCGAAATCCAAATTGAGCCTCAATGAGAGAGGAATGATGTACGAAAACAGCAACATGAATCTGTAACATCGAAGTTATTTCAATACACTCAAAAATTACATGCTCGTGAATAAAAGGAATTAGAAGGTCAGGCCATACCTGATCGTGTACACTAAAGCCCAGATGGGGTCACTGTATCCTTTGAGAATGACCATCAGAAGAGCCAGGCCCAGAACGGCGAAAAATAGAACCTGTTAATTAATCAAACTCAAGTTTCATTATGTTTGAAGCAATGAATGAAGATTCATAACGTAATGAGGAGAAATATAACTGAATGGGGATGTTGGGGAGGTGTAGCGTTATTTCTCTTTTATAGAACCTAATAGATCTGTAAGTAGCTCTCCAACAATTCGCAAGATCGCTGCATTGAGGCAAACTCCTATTCGCAAAGTTATGATCCTAAATAAACTCGAGATATGGTAGAACTAAAAAGGACCACCAGTGGTGACTTCAGAACATGTAGAAGACTTGATCCAATGGGAAAGTGATGGACTGTCAAGAAATCAGAGTGTGGAATTTGCGACATTATTTCATGAACTAAACCAGATAAGGACAGTTCAATTGAGGAAGTTGTCTTAGGAAATTCAGAAAAACAAGAGTGGGGTTTATTTATATCATCAATGCGTTGTGTTTTATGCAAAATAGGAAGAGGTGAACTTGAGGGAACGCAAGAGTAAGTGGGGAAACTTTAGAAGACTGTAATGTTTGGAGTTACACGGATTGATAGATGAACACGTAAAAATCACTTGAAATCACGGTGAAGAAAGTTCACAATGAAGTCACTGGGGAACAGAGACGCGACACGTTTCACGGTGCTGATACACGAGGGTAAAATTGGAAGAGACTGGAGTTAGTCTAACTGACATAGCGCATGTAGGACGAGAGGGCTCTTCTGACGAGAATGAATAAGGAGCGGTAAAGAGGGCCCATATATACCAGAAGTCCGTGGGAAAACCGTAACAGGAAAGTCCTTTAAACGCGCGCGGTAAACCAGGTTCATTGACCGAGGTTTTCAGGGTTAACCCCGAACACATTATGTTCCGCTTATTGCCTAGTTTACCTACAATTTCAATCCCCCTGTAATGTAAGAGTGTCAATGAGTTAAAAACTCCAACATTTAGTCAACAAGACGCATCAGTACAATTCATTGATAGAATGGTGAGAGTGGACCCAGAAGAGTGAGCATTAAAGTACCATTAGAAGGACTAGCTATAGTCTTTCAGATAGACTAACACAGCATAGAATACAGAAACATAAGTATTCTGTAGAATAGCAGTCAGGCTGCACTCAATGAGCTGGCCTCAAATGGTATTTTGTCGTAGTCTGACTTTGTGTTGAGTGCCAAGTCATCGTCGGCTAGAATGGAATGAGGGGGTACATCAATTGGTAAAAATGGAGTGTAGATCTGCGGGACTTGAGCCCCTTCGTGGGGAAACAGAAGAATAAGGCTTGAACCAAAAGCCACATTCGTAGTCTGCAGCTTGAACACGAGAGAAAGGTGCTGAGACAATAACTCCACTTTGCCTTTCGCGCCTGATGAAGTGACTCTGTGCAGATGGAATAAAGCCCGTTAAACAGCTGGTTCTAAACCTCTTACACAGGATACCTTCTCACGAACTGTCTTTGTCCCAAAAAAAAAATGTGGGATTGAGTGGGAGGACTACACACCCATTCCTGTGCTGTCTGAAGTTTTCCAGTGCTCCTAACCGTATGAGCACAACATCATTGGGTACATCTGGAGAAGAATACATTGGTCAATGGAAGACTGATAATCTCATTATTCCACGGACAGTGCTATCCCTCGACGAGAAAGTCTAGAAACGTGTATAAATAAGGTTACCTGAGTCAACCTGTTAACTTCTAAATCCAGCAGACCCCTTTTAGAGCGTGGTTGCGAATTATTCATCCAAGAACGAGTCTCTTTCCCGGTGTAGACGACGAGGCCCAGCGCAGTACCTGAGTATGAAAGCAGCTTGATGAAACACACGCAACTACGATCTCGTTAAGAGATGCTCCAGAAATGTTAGAGATATACTTGAAGGTAAGAGGAGTCGTATTACCTGCCGCAAGTAGAGTGTTCGCCCAAAGAGTATGTTCGATATTCAATCCATTTTCTTTCCCGTTTTCTGAGACTGTACCGATAAAGACGTGTATGTCCCGCACAGGTTTTTCAGCAAACACAGTGTAGACCTGCAAAACGAAGATATGCGTAATACTAATAGGAAATGTGACTGTATGTTCCAAGGAGTTTCTTTACGTAACATTATGGTGCCAGAGGGAGTGGGGACCTGCCACTTCTCATTACAGGGTAACAAAAGAGCTTTAGCGGTGGAATCCTAGCCATGAAAGGCCATGATGAAAGGCGGCAAATCGGCCAATCGCAAGGAAAGCACCATAAACTACAGAGAGAGGTTTTACTAGCAACTCTATAGGGGCTATGAATACTTGCTACAACACACAAAACAACCTGGGTTTAAATAGCTCACCCTTTTGAACTGGCATTCCAAAGACCACAAACCTGGGTGCTACGAGTATTTTTCGTCTCGCCTTCTAAGTTGACTTACTGGAAGACAATATTTGCTATGGTGCTCTCTGCAATCGCTTTCACGTTATGTACTCCTTGAAATACTCTTTGGCCGTGTGGATGCCACACACCCCCCCCCCCTCTTATCATCTCACTTGCGCCACGCTATGAGTTCAGATGACAAAGATTCTAACCCTCTGCTCTACCAACCTCTCACACTCTACAAACCTGCTCTTCTCTGCCTTTGCCCAAAGTCTGAAACCTCAAGAACCTTCCCTGTTTTTTCCTCATGTTTGCTGCCGCGTTATTTTCCTTTTTGTCTTTCATTCTTGTTCTTTCTTCGTTAACTGAGCTCCAGTCAAATTCAAAGAATCAAATTTTTAACACAATATGACTTCCACACAAGTCCAGAGTGTGTAGACTAACAGTAACGGCAGCTCTACAATAATCGCAGTAACATTTATCCGCAACTTGCTAATACGTTCGTGTCAATAGAAACGTCCATATCAACATTAATCCAATAGCTGCAATGCAACGTGTACCATGTAGTTACCTCGTTTTCCATAAGTTTTGCGTCAGTTTCCAATTTTTGAGTTTCTGGTATCGCCACTCTCAATTTCCAATCAGTTTCGCCATCTAATTGGTCTGTTCGAATGAAACATGTCCCAGATTTTTCAGTCGTGCGAAGAAGAAGAAGGTCAGCCGGCACTCGCTGGTCCTTTACAATGTAAATCTGCAAACAGCCACAAATAGACAACGCAAAATGAAAAGTTGTGATTAGATTAGGGTTAAAATTCCATTCCCAACAACAGTTGGGCATGTAATCAACTATTGCACGTGTTCTTGTATATATAACAGCACACAATACTGTGTTAGTAAGCCAGCACTCAACACTGTGCGTTACTTACCAAGTCACCAACAGCGATGTCAGATGATGGAATGAATTCGGTGGTGACAACGCCATTAGGTCGACGCACCAGACGAGAATATTTTTGTGAATTGACCTCCTTGTCTCGTCTCCACCTTCGCAAATCATCCACTGCCTCTCGAATTATCGTTGCTGTTATCACGAACCCCTGTGACGTCAAATGGATTCATTAAAATTAGCTATAGCTACTCCCTACAACATTTGCATTTGGCTATCCTAAAGGTTTGAGAAGTTCCAGGTGTCCCACCCTTCTCATGAACTTTCCAGCAATCATCTTAAGCTAAGTTTCAAAATTTACAAACTACATATACAATCCTCATCAGAGCATTTAAAAACTATTGCAAAAACAACTGTCGTGTCACATACGGCAATTAGTTTGACACAATGTCTGTTGAAACCAGAAAGGCTGTAGATCAGTTACAATAAGAACTCCTGTCTTTAGTACTTTCCACATCACGCTATTCAGCCGCAGTTTAATACTGGAATTGTGATTGAGGTTTTATCTTTGCCCCACATACAGGTGTTTTTATTTTCTTTTTATTCACACTTTTCCTTTTAAAATTATACTCTTTGGCTCCATGATCGTTATCATCACGGGAATTGAATGGTGTTTGGTTTGTTGTGGTACCACTACTTTGCGCCCATAGTATGGAAGGAAAGAAGCAATGTGTTACAGAACTTAACAAACAACTCACTACAAAGTTCTTACATACTAACCACGAGGAATTAGTTATACTCACGAGGGGGCCCCAGTAGGTGTAGAGGTATCCGACTTTGAGGCAAGGAATCAATTGCAACAAGGCTAATAGCAAGAAGTAGAAGTTCAGAAAGAATTTGAACTGTTCATAAAGAACCTGAAAACGATGTTTATACAAGTTAAGATAATTAAACACAAAACATTCTTTAACGAAATGCGCGTTGTAAATATGTAGCAAACTGACTTTCAATTTTTCAAATCACTTCATACCAAAGGTGTTTTTGACTTTCCTTTCTTATAACTGGTAGAGTGTGGGAGTCACTGCCATTTAGACTACACTGCTTTGACTCTGCAGTTGGTAGACAAGGGGTAAAAATCAACGTCCCTTCAAGATGGTCAAGAAATGTCGTTTCAAGGTGACAAGAACATTAAAGAAACCATCGAGGCAAATATTATTTTTCATTTATTCCGAAGGCCCAATGCTGATCTCAGGCTCCTATAAACGACCTGAATGCAGCTCATGGATGAAATTTATTCTTTAACTTAACTTTAACTTTAATTTTTTCATAATACGTTGGTTCACAAGATGTTTTTGAGAGGAGACGTCGAAGTTGCCATACAGGAACATGTCCAGTTTGGAATGATTATCGTTTCAGTCCATCGGTACAGCTGTTTTCAGTCATGAGAGTTTGAACTGCTATAAGTCAATCACTCTCTGCAAGGGTCCTGAAAGTTGAGCCTCCACCGACTGCATAGAGAACATAATGGCCTCTAAAAAATAGAGGAGGCATTCATTTTGTATTATCAGCAATACAATACATTAGGCGCAAAACAGTCATCGCCTTTATTTTCTTCGATATCACATTACAGCTTGTGAATTTATCTTGTTTAAATTCATTGTCTCATGCGCTTTGTTGCTTTCATTTTCGTTGCATATCCCCAATTTCAAGGTTTCTTGTGGTTTACTCTACCACTCTGCTACTCTCTGCCTCAACTATTACTGCAGTTGATTCCCAAAACAGAGACCGTTAGTAAATAAGGCTACACTTCGGTTCAGGATTCAGAATTGTTACTAGCGTCACTGTTACTGATGCTAGTTACAACTTTCACCCTTACTCTTGCCTTACTTTACTTCTACTCTAGAATCACTCGACTAACAGTTGAACTACAGAATCAATCTGTAAATACAACTCTTCATCAATTTTCCGATGTACCCCAAATATCATCCTTCAGTTAACCAGCAGCTGCTCAACTGATTGTATCCAAATCAAACTTATTTCGTGCCCGTCTGCCTGATTTCACACCCGTGCACCTTCTATGACTCTAGTGCTTTCCCCCCTGCCATTCACGCATTTACATAAAAGAATATTTTTTGACCAGCCATGGATAGGCCAGCTAATACAGCTTTAATTCATAAATAAAGAGGAAAAGGCTGGTGGAGTATTGTGGATTGGTGTATGAGTGTCAGTTTCAGCTCAGACAAGTATGGATGTTCCGAATGTCTAACCCCCCCCCCTCCCGCCACCAATCACACCCCTTCAAGAAACCATTTCGGACATGTGACTAGAGAGGTGAGTGATATCTGTTTTAATGTTTGTGGTCGGCATTGTCTGTTGCATTAGGTGCGCACCGTTCGTTCACATTCCTCGTTCATTACGCCTCAATTTCACGCTCATTGTCATCGTTCACATTCTTCTTCGGTACTTTCGTGCGCGTTGTTTACATTCACTTTCACGACACAACTTTGCTCATGTGTTACCGCTACTGTTATACTCACCAGTAACAGTGACGCTAGTAACAGTTCTGAATCTCGAACCGAAGTTTCAGCCTTATCTACTCATGGCCCTTGATCTGTGAATCACCCGGTACTACGAGCGTTAACATGTTATCGAAAAACACTGAATCTTATCAGAGCTTTAGATTCACAGCCATGTCCGCCTGCTTTTACCGAAGTAACGAATTATTAGCAAATTCATGTTGTTCAACAGCTAATGCTTCAAACGCCTATAGTATCAAATCGACAGCAACACCAGCACATAGCTACAGAGCACAGACAGAAACACTTCCACCTGCTGAGGGCACAAACTCCAAGATTAAATTCAACCTTATCAGTGTCGTCAAGTGGCTCGAATATTGAATCAGCCTGCGGTTATACCAAACTGGACTAATAAATAGAGAAATTGTTGAGATCTTACCATAGGCAAAAACGTGAACAAATTGTACTTTTGATTCCTGATGACATTTGGAGGGAATGTTTGTGGGGGTTTCAACCCAATTTTGATGAGCCGCTGCAACGGCTCTTTCTTCGGGCAGCACTTCCGCCAAAGCGAGCAACACCTGTAAATTCAAATACTCAAGTGATTCGAATATACTTGACTACGTAATTTGCCCCCCCTCGTCCCTGTACTACGGACATTTGGCGGCAACTTACCCGCAGCAGAACAAATACTTGAATGAGTCAACGACTCCCATCGCTGTTTGAATGTCCCTCTTTTGAAATTCTACACCGTCGACGCCGCTCAACAGATAATCCCGTTCGTCGAAATCTTCGTCACCGGACATCACATCCCTCGACTCCTAGTCGACACACAAAAACCATAACTTGAAAATCTCATTATTTACCGAATGCACACGGTTCGATGTGAGTGACGTAAACCCGGAAATCAAAACCAAAATGTCGACAACAAAAGAAACGTTCAAAAGGAAATATAGCACAGTCGACGACCCGTTTGAAACACCCCCATCACCACATACATACGAACTCTCGCACTCTACGATGTTGTAACAATTCCAAATACATAAAAGAATAGTCAATAACTGAAAAATCACTTGATAAAATCCGCGTTGACTAAACAAACAATTAAATAATCTCTTTTATCAATACCTTTGTCAGAGAGCAAGCAAACATGAAAATCGCCTTATCGGAGTGTTGTTTTGGGTAGTGAACGGACAAATGTCTTCTTTGTGTTCCGAAGTTCCCTATAGAAGAGCTCATCTTAACCATTTGAACGTGTGGGCCTGCGCAAGCACACGTTCCATCCCACAAACGATGTTGTGATTTTTGATAATTTATAATATACACATTCCTTTAAAAATGAAAAAAGTGAAGTGTTTGTCAGTAATAAAACGAAGTTATTGGAACATAATCTATTTCCGCCACGTAGTAACTTATTAATGATGGTGATTAAGCTGTCGTAAAAAGATCCAACATTAAAACCCAACGTAGTAAAACTAAACTGTTTTCAAATAACTTGTTTTGATGGTTGAATGATACAAGTTTTGACAATTTCTTCATGAGGGATCACTTTTGTGTTAAATATTTTACAATAATCAGGAATAACCCACTATGTAATGAAATCTGAATTACTGTCTCGACTTCGGCTACGTTTTGACTCCTCTTAAACTCCTGTACAGTAAACTCATACCATTCCAAAACGTCGCGTAAGCATCTCATAACTTACCTATTCACTGTTCACTAAAGATTGGAACATAAGTTGCACCAGCACAGTAAAATCCAGAACGCTAAGCACTACCAATTTCTCATCACTGAAAGTTTTGCTAGGTTTATGTAAACTCAGTTGAACGGGAAACGACAGCGTCAATGATTGAACTATTGCAACAGTTGTATATAGCCATTAAAGCGTCTGTTATATTTGTTGCTAATATTTAGATATCCATTGATTGCGAGCGAAAAATAAGGTCTTGTCTACGGAAGTATAACAGTTAGTACTGTTTCGCTAATCACTTCTTGGAAAGAACTTTACGTTGATGTAGTTGACGATTACATCGTGAAATTTGTCAAGAAATTAACGATAATGACTGTAGCAATACAACTTGTGACATAGGCGTAAGCTTTTTGTAAGCTTTCATGAGTGTCGTTGTGATGAATTATGGTGTTGTGGGCGAAACTGAATAAAAATTCAGTATCCGAGATGTGAACAGGGATCGAGAGTGAACGGAAGCTTGATGCTATAGAGCGGGTTCTTGTCACGGGAACGGAACGTCTTCGACCCTCAACGTTGTACTTCTTCCTCTATTAATGAACAAAACAATCGGGTGTTAATTGAATCTTCATGTTTAATTTGACTCATGGGTACTGACAAACTACAGAAACTGATACAAATAATTATTGACGAAGGCAAAGTATACAACTATTCGTGTCGTTTTACATTCTGGTTTAATTTGCAACGAAATCTTTCCGCTCTCCTCCCAGACAATTCCTTTGTGAACCCTCTTAACGTTCTGTGCCGAACTAATAGGAAGCAAAAAGGAAAAAAGCTGAGTACACATCTGTTGCTAGCGCGAGCTCTCCAGCTCCACAATGTGCAATTGCTATGAAAAAAAATTGATTATTCGTTTTGTCGGCGATTTATTTTAAAGCGAACGTATACGCGATAACGTGTCAGTTTTTCGAGCGATTTATCCCGGCTCAGTTCTAGTCGACTCTTCGGTGTTTCAGAAGCTCATCTCGCCACTTGGAAAGTGTTCAATACGTTTTAATTGAGTTTTGCAATTGTTCAAGTTTGAGTTATCTTGGGCTGAAGGCAAATTCAAAATGTATTGCTACGTAGTGCAACCGAACGGAACGATCGTTGAAGTGCAAATAGAAAATAAGAGCAAAGGACAAGAAGTTTTGGAGAAAGTGAGTACACGAACAGGAATCAAAATCTTTTGTTTAATTGTTACTTGTTTGTCTAAATGAACCGTCTACCTTTTTATTGGAATTCGATCGGTCTGCTTGGATAAGTCGAAGTAACCTGAAATCTTGAATTATCAATTTATTCAAATTTCATTATCAATCCTTGGGAGGATTTTGGGAATTTGTAGTAATAGTGTGCGTTTTGAACAAAAACGTGAAGGTGGACACGTACGCAACGCGCGAGACCCCATTTCGCGGCCACGACCTTCGCTTCGAGTGGCTCTCAACACGGTTTACCTTATTAGCTCCCAATACCATTGGAAGTCCTTATTCCATCGAGTTCATCATAATGAATTGCTAAATACCCGAGCTTTTGGAACAATCAAAGGTTCTAAAGTTTCCCCGAATTTGGTACAAATTGACGCCGTGATTTCTATGCAAGAAGTTTTTGGGAATGGCTCGGATGATACGAAGAAATATGAACGTAATGCCGGACAGGTTTTCACTCCCCTAAGGGCGTGTGCTGCAGTGTGGGATAGAGCCAGTTTGTGTTCCTGTCTAGGTCAGAATATGGCTGATTCTTGAGGCTCCCAAAGGTATTTGTTAGCTGCCAGTACCTTTCGGAGTCGTTTAGCTATTGTGCTCTTCACAATGAGTCGATGGAGTTCAGCTTTTTGCCAAAAATGATTTTTTTTCGGTCGGGTCAGTAATTTTGTTCCCGATATTTGGAAAATTTACGGTGATACCCTGTTTTTCTTTTTTGTTTACGAACACTGTGGATTCCCAACTGCTGCCCTAGCTGGGAGGCATATAAGAAATTGCTGCGTTAGTTCCCAACAGGGAACAGCCTACTCTCAACTCTTTCCAAGGAAAGAGCACAACGGGTTTGTTTTCTTTATTTGCGACCATTCCTGAACCCTCAAACAAGAGGAGCGCACGCATATCGTGATTTCTTTGATATTCTCTTCACGCTATTCTGTTAGTTGCTATATTTTCTCAAAAGAAGAAGTTTTATGGTTGACTGGGCATAATAATAGAGAACTGTGACAAGATCAAATGTTAATTCCCACTCTAAGAGGCCGAGTGGCTGGCAAGGGGATTTGGTAAAAGCAAAGAATATGGACCGCTCCCTCTGATAAGGCGGATATATCACGACCGACCGAGGTCAGGTTATCAATATGCCCGACATCGTAGGCTTGACTCGCCATGTTTGAAATTAGAAATAACGACAGCTGTAAGATTATGCCAATTAATTAATGTTCACTATGTAATACCTCGTTATATAATTATTTTAAATGTACAAAGACTATGAAAAGGAGTTCATTCAATGAAATTAAGAATGGGTATATGAAATAAATATGAGATAACTAACGGATTGATATTGATACATGCAGTCGTAGCGTTATCAAGCGACCTGTCGATACATGCAGTCGTAGCGTTATCAAGCCATATTCTTTGTTTCACCCAGGGATTTAACTCCTGAGACTGATAGTCATTTATATTAAGTCAGTTCCTATATAAACTGTAACAATTTTGTAACAACAAAATCGATTAAACATTCTAACGTGAAAACGTATTTTTATTTTTCAGGTGTGCGATGTGCTGGGGATTCGAACAGAAATGGATTATTTCGGCCTAAAATTTCAAAACGGCAAATCTGTCAGCTCGGAGCTCTGGCTAAATTTGAGGAACTCGGTCGAGCGGCAGGTTCAACATGTACAGCCGACAAGATTTCGCCTACGAGTCAAATTTTGGGTTCCTCCTCATTTGGTTCTTCAGGAGTCCACGAGGTAATTGATTTTTCCAAACATTTTTACTTGCTACCATCTAAATGGTGTGGTAAGTCATATAATTGGGGGAAAGCTTGAATTTTCATCAAATCTTCACATTTTGAGACTTCTAGAGTCAGTTTTTAGTCAACTTTGGGATAGAGTGGCTGAGCTGTTTTTGAAGCGCGAAAATAATGTTCTGAACAGTTTCCGTGCATGGAAAGAATTTGTGGGGGACTTTTGTGCACTAGAAGGAAGGATTTTTCTCAAAATAGCTATTTCGATTTACTTTACAACGCTAGACTACTGCTTTTTTCAGCTGCTGAAAGGTGTAATCGTGAAAGAAAAATTAATTTTCTGTAAATCTCACCACTTCAATGCATGGCTTCACTTCTTTCTCTCTAAGATTATCCACCATGTACATCTTGCGCCTTCAGCGCGAAGGAAACAAGAAACCACATGGTGCTCTACTGTAAATTCTAAAACAACTTAGCAGCATTGACTGCTAAAAAGCAAGTCTATAACTGCTTTGCCGAGTTTGTGAAGAAGTTGATGGCAAAGGAACTTGGTTATATAGGTATTGAAGCAATAGTGTTATGTCCGCCAGTAGGCAAATTACTAAAGTTAACGTACCTGTTAGGTGAGTCTTTCTCCTCTGGCTGGTGAGCCCACAGTAACTCACCAGCCAGAGGAGATGGACTCTCCTAACAGGTACGTTAACTTTAGAAACTTGGTTATAGATGAAACTAGCCTCTCAGGTGGTCAGACCACTGTGGGGTATCGCATGGGCTCTCTACCGGGAGACTGACAAACGACCAAATATTTGCCGTACCTCCGCAGGTCTGAGTTCGGTGGATGCTGCAGGGGATGGCCTCTTGCATGATGGAAAAACCACAACTTCCATGACCGATTTAACCCTCATCAAAGGTTTAGGAACAGTCAGTACATTCAGTAAGGGAACAGACCTGCCCCAGTATCTCTTCTTGCATTACAGCACAATCAAAATGGAATGTCACTTCTCCATGGGAACTCACCCCTCTGCTTACAGTAGCCCTGGCTTGGAAGGGTGCTGTATACTCCTCCTTCAGATTAGTTTGCCTTCAAATGTATTTTGTGAAAAGATTTTCTAATTTTAGTTCAGTCGTTCAGTCAGGAATTGGCGGTTTTGACACTGACCTAAATGATAATCCATTCAGTGCCCAGAATCCGGATAATGTCTCCGACAATTAGACCGATTGTGTAAGAGCATCTCGTAATATTGGAAGCAGTTGAATATCCGATTAAAAGTTCGAATTGAAAGGAAGAGCCTGCGGAGGGCTGGTAGATAAAAGTTGCACTGATGAACTCAAGAGGTTATCTTTAACGTGAGTCAACTCCTTTCGAAAATCTGGCTGACAGAAGAAAGGGGCAATGGCCGTTGGCAATCTTTCGATAAGACCTAAGAGTAGATAACGAGTCTGAGGTCAGAAACTCGATAGGAAGCTTTCGTTTGAAGGCCGAGGTAATAATTAAGGCTTTTTTAGAGTCCCGACCAGATTTTGAAATCAATGGGCGTCCTGGTGGTCACGAGGCTTCAGTAGCATTGCATTGGATTAATTTGAGTGGGTGTTACGCTGAGTCTGAAGGTTGTGTCATTCTTCAGTGCATCTGCCCTCTGTTTGGAGTTGAATCTGGAAGTTCAGGATGATTAGATTAGACCGTTTACCATTTCCTTACTCCTCCATCCAACATATTTCGGGCAATCTTTAGGCTAATTAGTAAAATGTATAATAGTAATCCACTTCTGTGGGACTGTTAATTGTCCATAGTCTATCATTCGATAAAGTGTGACATGAGGGTCTGTTGAACCAAAATTAAAGACCACTTCCCTGACACTCTGTGAAGGATCCTATAGTCATACATACGAGTGGATTGCAGAATTCGCTCAGTTAAATGGTGGCTGGACCACTTCGCTGACAATATACTTTATTCTCCCTGGCGCCATGTAAGGGAGCATTCTGAGACCATATTTATACAGGTCTGTTTCCTTATGAAAATGACTGTTCCTTAAAACTCATTAGAAAGTTATATCAGTCGAAAGTCATGAGACTCGGGCAGAAAAATAAACCATTTCGCCAACTAACATTTCTTTATTTCTTTGTTTATTAACGTTTTCCTAACGCTAGTGAACGTTTTCTGAATGCTAAATTAATGTTGTCTGGACGTTAAACAGACACCAATCCACTACAGGACCGTTTGAGAGTCAGGAGACCATAAAAGATTAGCAATCAGACAATCAAGAGCGTGAAGCATGTTCCATGTTTTCGAGTTTTAGCCACAGGCTCTAAGGCCTGTGTGTCCAGAGGGCATAGTCTCTAGTAAGGTCAAGGGCAAAGCCCCTTGTGAGTCCTAAAGTGCAGAGTTTAGGTTTATGTTTGTCATGACCTTCTTCACAAATGGGGCGAAACGCTTATAAGCGTGCTTAGTAGCTGCCAAAGCCAGAAGGTTTGGCTGCTCTTCCAACATTGTTGTAGGAACTACAGTAGAGCAGCACGTGGTTTCTTGTTTTCTCCGCACTAGAGGTACAGAGGATGAGTGGGATGGAGAGTTTGAGAGAAAAGAAGTGTTCAAGATCTGAGTCAACGGGTAACAGGCCAGTGATCACTTGGAGTACTTCAGTGGATGATGTCTTGTGCTCATCCACAGGAGTGCAACAGCTCTCTGGGCTTGGGCCAGTACTCTCCTTTGATTGACTGTGAGCTTGATACTCCAGACAGATGGACAATAGCCGATCACCTGTTGGGGTTTTGCATCATTTTGGTGGATCGTCTTTGGATGGATCAGCACAGTCAAGTAGTCCAAAGAGGTATATGACTCACAGTCAGTTGCTATCAGACTCCTGAGAAGATCTTTGATGAGCTCGTTTCAAAGAAGTGGTCCAAGGACCGAAACCTGTGGGCCATCTTTATCGTTCTCGTGACTGAATTATTCAGGCGTATCTATACCTTATTAGCTCCACAGATTTTCCTTCCTCTCTTCTCATAGGCACAGTTACCAGAGGACGCAGCTGTTCTGTGCCAGGTTGTTGCTGTTACACTGCTGGGAAACGCTAAGCGCGCCAGCATCTGATTGGAAATAAGTGGAAAATAAAGAGTCAAGCTAAACCCACATAAACTACGTTTAATCATGACATAGCTCACAATACCATGACTTAATGGTGATGCTGTTCTATGAGCCAATTCAGTTCCTATATGCGAAATTCACTGGGCCTCTCACATTACAGGTGTAATAAAAAAAGTCATCACATTCGCTCAAGTTCGTTTTTTCACCTAATCCTCTTAGACTAAAAAGATTGCTGTACCTTGCACTACTGCGCTCCATTCATATAGTTGCGGGAGACGACTCGGCTGCTTACTCAAATTGATTGTTACGTAAAATACGTCAATGAAAAAAATTCTGAAAAGTGGTTCCCTACAATCATTATTTGAGGACCGTGGGTTAAATAATTGCAATAAACTCAGTTTTTGTATTTATTTCTTACAATTCGCCTCTCAATTCGCAGGCATCAAATGTGTAATCAATTGAAGGAGGAGTTAAGCGAGGGGCGTCTGCATCCTCCAGACAGGGAGTCCAAAGTTCGATTGGCTGCTCTATTGTGTCAGGTAAATACATCATATTGGTGCTGTGTTCATTACCTGTGTCACTTCAGAGATTGATAATACGATTGTTATGCTCCAGGTTGAGTTCAACGAGCCAACATGGACTCCAGCTCGGTACACTAAGTGGTCCAAACTCTTTTTGGGTGACGACGACGAGGGTCTGAGCGAAGTAACAGCGATGCACAAAGAATTCGAGGTACTTTGAATACTTCAACCAGTTTCGTTGCAGCACTTGAGGGATGAATATAGAGGGTCATTCATGCATTCCCTAGCGTCAAGCTTTCATAACTACCGTGTTGTATCGCTCCCCAATAATTCAGTTGGTTGTTCTTCACTCCATGCAGCAAACACTTTCAGTAAATATGAGTAAGAGCGAAACAGTGCAAGTTGTTTTCTGATTTTGCGCACATTAAATGCGGGTTACTCTACTTGTACGTCGGAAGTCATATCGCCCTTAGATTAACACTTTCGCTGCTAACGACCGAACCCCTGTGTAAGACCACGGCTAAACAAAACATGGCGGCGCGCGGTAAACCCGCGCTTTCAGGCGTAGTCACTCGCATGGAACAAAACGTTATTTCTCTTTCCTACTACTACCGCGCCTGCATTAGCTGGATATTAGGTATCGAAAACGGCCTAGACATAATATGTGATAACATTATTATTCTGGATATATGAACCAAAAAGGAAAAGATATTTTAATTGTCTTCAATTTGTTTCAAACGTGCCGCAAAAACTACATTATTTTATGATTATACCTACGGATAAATAGATTGGGAGGTCAGCAGGTACCTACTAGAAATACATATTACAGACAAATACATCCATATCACATCATGCTTTCATATAACACTTATTCAAAAGTTATAATATAATATATTAGTAAACTTTTGGGAGGGAGTAGTCGAGGAACTTGTGGAGGGTTGAGGCTCATCCTGATTACGGGGTCTTTTGAGACCCCCTCGAGTTTTAACCATGTTTATTCTGGAAAATGTCGTAGATAAATAGCATGATGGGCGAAGAATTGAAACATACGTACGTATATAACATCTAAGGGGAAAGCACAAAAAGTAGGCCACTAGACAAGTGAGATGGGTTTAGACATCCACATACTTGTTTTCGATCCTCCTCTCAATAAATTCCATAAATATATGCTCATTAGTAACAGTAAAAAAGAATGGTAAAGTAAAATATATAACTTACCACAAAAAAAATTGGTTCGGTTGAGGCTTTCGTCAGACTGAAAATAGAAAACCCTCGCTACCTGAACTCCTCGGTGGGTACTCCCCGCTCATTTACAAGGGTCATTCCCACTACTAACTGTATTGAAAAGGGCTTATGGAACTACTACCGTCTCAATACGGGCTTGGATTGTACAGGGTTTTCGCAAGGTTCGAGAGCAGTTTACCCGCTCTAGTCATGGGGAAGAACACGAAAGCGCAGTAATACCGCGCGTAGCAGGGAAGGTGTTAATCAACCAGATTGTGGACTCAAGAAGGTATTCATGATTAATCCTTTCCTTACAGAGAGTAATCAGAAGGAACTGGAAAGGAAAGTATGTTGAGTATGTACCGTTACTTAATGAGTCAGTAGGGTTGTAGTTGGAAGAAGAATGGCATTGGAGACGCACAGCAGGTGATGGGGAGTTAGTAGGGCAAGGCTGGAGGAATAGAAATTGATTGTTTTTTTTTTTGGCAGTGTAGAGGGGTTAGCTAAAAAATAATTCTGCTTGCAACTGTGGGCAGATGACGTGCTCATTGAGACTTCGTCAAAGCTAACTGACTGTGCCACTGTAGGTTGCGATGCTCCTAGTGAGTACAGAAGGTGCGTTGCGACTGAAGGGAAAAAGAGTAGGAATGGTGGTTTGCAAAGCCCAAAATGGAATACAAATTATAATTTAGAGTAAAAAATGGCAAAATAAAGGACATTTATGCCACAAATAAAACGTAAGCTGGATGGCTCACCGAAGTCGAAACAAGGCAGATGGAGAGTTGGGGCATTGCGTTGTTGGCATGGAAAGGTGGTTGGCACAGAAGAAGGTTGGGGAAGGGCTGGGCGAGCAATAAGCCTCGCAATTCAGCGTTTGAGTCTCGTCACAAGGCCCTCTTTTCTTCTCATGGAATGAACGAGCGCGTTTGAGTTCGGAACTATCTGGCACCATTTTGTTATGAAAGAATTCCTGTGTTGGAGAGCAGCTGATATACAGCGGTACCGAGCTCTGAACCTGTACCTGAGGCTTCTTGGGATATGAATATTGTCGTTTACCACTAGATTACAATTACTGAGGGCGCATCCAATAGGATTCGTGCAGTACCAAAACATTACGCTACTAAATACTACAAGCTTAAACATCATAAACTGTTCCTATGGACTGGATTGTGATTTGTCATGTTCTGTAACACTTATCACAAAATGTTGGTAGCTACATAGCTATTATTGATGTATTTCTTGTTACTTCCAGAACATGAAGAGATCAGCAGCGGAATATTGGGTTCTTAATGAAGTGGCAACTTTAGACCAATTTGGGGAAGAAATTTATGAAACCAAAACCATCAAACTCGGAATTGGGCCCAACGGGGTCAACGTCTACCAGCCCAACTGCGACAACAAAATGTATGCATTAGTTATTAGTGTTTACATTTTAACGTGCTATTATACTTGATCCATATTAATTATTGATGGTGTACTTTCAGGATTTCTTATGCATCAATTTTAAGTACATCGACGTTGAGGAACAAGTTTCAAATTTGGTATTTGGGAGAAAACCATTTGGAGGAGTCTTTGGAAGTGAAGTGCGACTCAAACGCGACAGCTTCTTGTTTGTACAGGTACAGTTTCATATGCTATTTTCTAAAACATCTACATGAACACCTGCATTAACGTTTTCTTTATCTCTAAGTGGAAGCTGGCATTTACGGGCCTTCACGTGGTGGTTAGACTAAGGTTCCTGTAGAAGCAGTAGAGGTGTGTGTGTACGACAGTCAACCATATGTGTTAATTAGTAGACAGTCGTCAAGGGCTTTTTGTTGATGGTGTGTTATAGCCACAGTTAGGATTCAAAAGGAATGGTGGATGTCCAGCAGGAGTAGGGATTTGGCACAACTAACAGAAGGATGAATTGTGGGCTAACAAATGTCAGTGTGGAAGTGTGTGTTGCGTGTGCACTGTCCCGCTGCACACTTAAATGCTGTGATTGTAGAGTCTTAGCCACAAGGCCAAATATGTTCCTGTTGTCAGAGTTTATTCCAAAAGCCAGTGTAGCATTACTGTACAAGCCTGAATGGTGGACCCAGTGATGTGTAGGCATGGGGAGATCCTCTGTAAGTGTGAACTTCGATTTGACTACCCCACTTCTCGTCCAAGCTTCGACATCACTGAATTCCTCTAGCAATGCAGACTCAATGCTGATCGGCTTCTTCAACCTTCCCCTTCACGTTAGCTCCTTCAATGCTCTACTTAGTGATGCACTACTTTTCCCAAGTTTAAGACATTGTTGAAAAGAACTCCCAGATTCATTCTGCTTCGTTTAGAGCTCAATAATTTTTTTGTCTGTCCCACAGGGCGTTGACAGAAAGGCACGACTTTTACAGCTGTGACACAGTGCGAGGGGCTGTGACCTCCCAGTATATCCGTGATCTCAAAGTAAGCCCCATAATAACATTTCTTCATAAATGGTCGTTGATATAGTTTTAAAAGTATTATTTACCACCCCATAAAATTGTGAAATGGTGAACTTTCTCAAGTTTAAACGTCAACCATATCAACACAGCAACCAAGATAATCATAGTTATTATTATATAGGTGTAGAAATAGTCATCACGTGTTTAGTAAATGCGTATTTGGTTTTAGGGAACTATAGCGTCAATATTCAACGAGTCTACGCCCCTTGGGAAAAAGTACGTTTTTGATATTCGGCGAACTTGTCGAGAAGTACACGATGATGCTCGGCGAGCGTTGTACTGTGCAGAGGGAGAGAGCAGCCAGACTGCATTGCAGGCTGCTCAAGTGGCGTCTTCAGGAGCTGAAAAGTTGCTTTCTTCAGTACGCGAGCTGTTCACTTGTCGGTGAGTATCTGAAATGTTCTTTCTCATTGAGCGAGATTTATTTCTAAGCGTCTCTATTGCAATTATAATGCTCCCAGATCATAAAATGGTCTACCAAGTAGGGTTAGGGTACCATTTGAGAAAATCAACTCGTCAATATGCGGGTTGTGTGAGGAGTGTTGTGTAGGGCATGTCTGTGCGAGCAGGGGATGGTCAGTATTAAGGGTTTTCCTTCGCGTTTTGTAGAAATGGTGGAAATGATAGTGTTACTTATCTAATATTGTGAAATCTGGCAGGCAGCTATGGACGCGTGGAGGGACATCTATGTTTTGTGCAGGATTTTCAAGGACATGCCTGATGGTCGTTTTCCTCTAGTCTGAAGAAGTAATGATCCCAGAGGTACGCAGGTAGATCCTCCACTTGGTTGGGAGGTCTGAAGGGTGCTGTTTATCACTACCCTAAAGTGGGACACAGTCAGTCCTCGCTTGCTTACTAGAAAACCGCATTCTTCACTTCTCTGCTTGGTTGAAGGCTGTTTTCAGAGACAGCCTCCACTCCCCACCTCCCTTCACATATCAATCATACCTACTCTGGATAAACCCTGTCTCTTCCTAACATTAGCTCATTGCAGGCTCCAGTACAGACTTACTGCCTGAAGATGATGTGTTTAGATCATAAGTGCCCACCCACAGCACTCTACCTGCCAGGAAAGATGAACTCTTTCTACAAATGTTGATGTTTGCCTGTTCCAGAGTCTGCATGGACAAAGAGATCGACACCGTTTTCTTCCCCTGTGCTCACGTCCTTTGCTGCGCCTCCTGCAGTACGAAACTCGCCACTTGCCCTCTCTGCCGCACGTCTATTGGCTCCTCTCACAAACTCTACCTCCCTCAAATTTCCCTCCACAGTTGATCCGCCGACTCGCTCCCTCACTCCTACGAAAGTATTCCTCCTGGTCAAAATTGTTAATTTTTGTAAGCTATCGATTTAAGTAGGTGGAGATCCGTCCTGGAAGTGTTGACGTTTTTTAGTAAAGTTGCCAAAACATTAATTATTCTCTGCGTTGAGGGGGAGTCCAAACACGTATTAGTGAGGGTTGTGGAACACATTCAACCAAAATTAGGAGTTTTTGTTGGTTGCTTTTTGATTTTGATGACGATGTTAACTGTTGATATTTTAAGTGGAATCTAAATTTGACAAACAAATTAGTACATAGGACGCTGAATGTTCACGTTCTTCAATCACGTATTACAGATCTGATTTGGGAACATCGGGGTTACAGTAATGTTAAGGGTGGGCCACCCACCCAGCTCCCAAAGCAGTGGGCCCTGGTCATGTATCACTAACACCAAAGTGCTGAAACAGCAGTATCATAGTTGTATGGCGATCGTGATGTAGTTAGAAATGATTCTGATGACAACTGTCGTACGAGTGTAGCGGCTCTGCCTCCTTTGTCTGCATCCTCTCCAATCATCCCACCAGCTTCAGTTCAGAGTGTCTTTGCATAGAAACTTAAGGAGAAGAACTCAATAAGAGATTTCTTCGCCACATTTATTACGATCTAAAATTCAAATTAAAACATTTAAACGTTAAAAAAGGAAGGGAATCAACAGTTGGCGAATGATGAGAAGTACGTGACCCACCTGTTACAGCAACTAGGCTCTTATAGGATCGGATGGTTGGAAAGATAGGTAGTTATTTATTTTGAAAATTAACTCAATCTAATGAAGATGAAAAATAAGAGAGAGAATGAAAATTAATTGATATTGAAACGGTAATCTAAAAATAGTCGAAAGAATAAAATTAAAGTCTCTTAGTGGAGAGTCAACTTGTGGCCTGCAGAGACACTAATGTGAAGATGAAGTTGAGAGCTTGTGTTGGTGGAGATCACAAAAGTCGTAGATGGAAGTCCATGGACATAGCAGGCTTGAGTTACAAGCTCTGAGGGGACTTGGGGAAATGCACACGAACGAAAATGTTGGGCTTCAACCTTCTGAAAAGCTGCTGGAAAATAAAATGAAAAGGTTTTAAGTTAGCCGAGCAGCGCGAGAATCGAAGCTGTAAGTGCAATAGAGCGAGAAAAAGGCAGTAGCAGTTGTTGCGCAGGTGTCGGATCGTCAAGATCAAACGATCCTCGATGATTGCTCAGCATTGTCAACAACTTACCCGGAGGAAGTTGGCGTGGTTTTGCTGAAACAGCAGGGCCTTTGTTTTCCATAACATGGCCATAATCACAGCAAGTGGGGCGTTCGTGTAAGTGATTAGGAAATTTCTGGAGCAGCTTCCCCTTTCAAAGCTTGGCCCAAGGGCTACAAGAACTAAGCCACCACTTCTCGTTGAATCGTTTAAACAACATTCCACAGTCGTACACCAGGATTTGGGGTGGAATTCTGGGAATTTGATGTATGTTTATCTCGCGGGTTTAAAGTATGCTTTAGGAGACTTTCCAGTCTCTGGTTTTGCTCCATCATTTGTAAATTTTGTGTTTCCAACAATGAAATAATAAAGTCGTGACTATCACCTTTTACCACTTAGCGAAGTTCCAGGCTGAGACAACACAACTTCCTCTGGAGTAATGTCTTGATTATTTTATGAAGGGCCGGCGTAATTCTCTTTATCCTCCTTTATTATAATCTTTATCCTTGTCTGAATCACTTAAACGGCCCATGATTCCCGCTTTTGATGTGAAGAATGGCAGAGAAAACACTAAACTCACAATGAAAACTTGTATTGGCAATAGAACTCCCTCCGTGTTATATCAGAGTCACTTTTTAATAATAATCAAATAATGGCGTCCAAGTACCACCCGAGTCAAAAATTACTACTGCGATCAAAAGCGAAAGTACCAGTACACTTTCAAAATAGGGTGAACCGCAAAATGAGGGTTGTAGGAAGTTGTGAGTTGCTACACTCCAGATACTTGAACTCCAGGAAGCTGCATAAATGAATAAAATAAACTCGAGATATTCACATTTTTAAGAAAGAAGTTAAATTGGCAGCTATCTCGTATTCACAGCCCCAGAGATGACCTTTGTCAATTTCCTACACTAATGGAGGAAACCTTGAGGCTCACAAAGTGCCAAGTGATTCATGTGAGGTGCGGAGAACCCTACCTACCACTCCAGCTTCAATAAGCTGGCGAGCCAGAAATTTACTTGTACCTTACACTCAATAGATTTGAGTCCTCAGGTTGACAGAATTCAGATCTTCCACCATTTTTGTCCCTTGGCAGCAATCACTGTGACGCAGCGTGCCACCAACCTTCACGCATAAAGCTAGAAGCACACTCAAAGGTAGGTTTCTTCAGAACCTCTTTTGGGGAAGGTTAAGACTGTTTAGAAGAACTGTAAGGTGGTTGGACCAATTTCTTGATAGTGCCAACAAATACACGAATGGTAGACTCCACTGGCAGAACAATATTTAATCATACTTCTTTATGGGCGGGTCGACAAAGGGACCATTTAGGGATCGCAGAATGGCAACGTTCTTAGTATACACAGGCTCTCCCCCTCAACGCAGCTCTAGTAAACTCTCAATAACAACCTAATCCCACGGAAATCTAGTTTTAATGTTGTATTTTCATGTTCCTCTACGTTATTGTTCTCGTTATTAAACTAAAAAAATAATCGTTTTACGTTGATCCTATTTTTGTGCTAATTTTATATAATGTTTTGTTTGTTTTGTGGTGGTGCAAATGGTGATGCTTTTTCCCCTCTCGAACGTTAAATGTTTATTGGTGTACCAACATTGTGCTGTTGGACCGTACATTACTATTGTCGTTTGATGGATTGAAAAAAATTAAAATTATTTCTTAAAAAGAGATCCATATTGTTGTTTGTACTAATTTAGGGCTTCCCGATTTTAATGGCGAAGACGGTTGGTATGGTACAGTAACATTACTCAACGCAATTCGTCCACTCCTCAAATGAGGTAAACACATGCTCAACCACTTGAGGAAATTGGTGGCTAGAAGATGATTTTTGGTCCCACAGCGTATTAAAAAGTCCTTGCTACACAGACCTGGTGTGTGGATTTCCCTAGATTGTCACAGAATAAGCCTTAGAGCATGCACAATACGCAAATTGTCCTAGGCAGTGACAGATAACCCTCAATGAGGCATTTAACAGAATATATAACAATAAAGACTCGATATTTCATGCTTCAAGCTAACATACTGGTCTAATTCTATTTCTTCGACTGATTAAAATATCTGACGAGACGCATTCGGTTCAGCCTTTCCAGCTCAATCTGTTTTTCACTCAGTTTACTTGAACTCGGTAGACTTGAAGTACTACGTAGAAACTGGTAGTGCTTAACGGTCCAAAATTTATTGGGTTGCATCTGCTCATGCCACTTTTATTGATTTATCAACAAGC
The DNA here is from genome assembly GCA_020466155.1 of Pachypeltis micranthus. Classification (NCBI taxonomy): domain Eukaryota; kingdom Metazoa; phylum Arthropoda; class Insecta; order Hemiptera; family Miridae; genus Pachypeltis; species Pachypeltis micranthus. The sequence continues at coordinate 39,526,596 of CM035772.1, forward strand.
AATTCATGGGACAGTTAACGCTGTTTTTTTGTGTTTTTTTTGCAAGCTTCGTGATTATTGTAGCTTAAACAAACTCATTTTGAGAGACAATAGTTTGAATTAAGGAATTTCGTGGGCTGCAACAATTATTTCACAAACGTTATTAAATTTCTGTCGTGTGCCTTAGCTTATTGTACTATCCACACGAGTTTCTTGAGAACGCTAGTGTCACATGTGATCGATTTATAAGGAAAAATCGTACTAAAATTGATTTTTTTTAAAAATGTTCGATGCTTTATTGTGTAAGCTCCTGCTGAGCTAATGGCTTGGAGAGGGATTTGGCGCTAAAAGTTAGTTGTCTCTCTTTGAGGGCAACAGCTCAGTATATGGGTGGCAGTGAACGTTATAAATAATAACAGTATATAATAATTAGAACCACTTTATTACAATAATTTTCTCGTCTCATCTTTAAATTGTGTCAAGTGGGCAAATCAGCCAACATCAGGGCAGTGGGGGAAGAATACATTGAAATTTGATTACAACTTGAACATAACATCTTTTAACATCAACTGATTACAAGAACGTTGCATTAGTCAATGCTCTGCAATGGGTCAAAGAATCTGTCTGATCAGTCCTCTGACAGCACCACATCTGACCTTAATGTGTCCCTCATACCAGTCTGAACCTATCATGTGTGTTATCATCACAGGCTGCAACTAGCAACGGAATGTCTCCCTGCCATTGTTCTTGCTGTTGCCACATAAGGTGCCCAGGCTGAAAACAGCAACCAAAGGTCCAATAATGAAACCCCTTTTCTTGCTATAGAAGACCCGACTAACGTGGCAATATTGGCTGAAAACATCTACACGAGGTCTGGCGATTGAGGACTCCTTTCGGAGCAGCAAGGTCTGGCGATGGATGACTGTCATACTGCCAAAGGAAAATACCTACGTACAGGGCCAACTGTGGAAGAAGCCCTTCTCCCACTGCAAAAGACCCGACTGATGAAACCTGTAGGGCGGCTGAAAGCAGCAATGGAAGGTTGTAATGGTCTTTCTTCAGTCTCTAGCTGACCAACAGACAGATTTTGCAGGGTTTGTGGGTTGCTGCAGAGCCATGTAGCTGCACAACAACAGTTTTAGTTAATTCCCACATCAAGTCAGGTTCACTTCTTAGGATTCTGAGTTGTTAAAAATATTTTCTGTTATTGACCCAGCCTAAAACTGAGCTTATCACGGCAAATACCAGATGAGGAAATGCACTTTAGGAGCAGTTGGACAAGCATGGTGAGCCATTGATGCACCTCACAATCAGCAGTGATTGAGCATTCTATCAGAATCCCTCGTGTCTGTAGGTGAACGATTAGGTTAGAGCACGCTCTATTCCTAGACATGTTCTCAACCCCTGGTCTAGACTATTCGACTCCTCCCCAGCCCTCATCCAACCCCAGAAACCCCCAGCCACTTTCATCAACATAAAAATAAATCCCATTTTGACCACAAGACAAAAATATTTACAACAAAACCCTAAACATGCTGCACACGAATTACTACACACTAGAACATACTACTCTTCTACCGCTTTTAAATATCACCTCTTCTTGGAAGACCACAACTTAATTAACTCCTTAATTAGCGTTTACATATAATTAATACTGTAATTACAATAAGGAAGACTTTGCAGACGAAACAGTTTTTTTCTTCTTCAATAAAATGTGGATCCTAAAAATACGATGCAAATATTGCGTTATTCTAAAAAGCCTAAACAGACAAGTCAGGACTAGCGTTGACTCGACACTATTTGGAAGACATTGTTTTCATATGTTACATTTTTTGGAAGACTTAGTTCGTATATTTATTTGGAAGACTTAGTTCACGAACAACAACAACATTTTGCAAGAATAAACAAAGAGGAACAGAGAGGATTAGGAATGGCGTTTTGGGCCTTTTACATTAACACAGGAAAGTTTCAATGGCCTTATGAACTCAGAGGTGCTTCACTACGGATAATCTGTGGTATCTGGTTCTGCTAGTGAAACCACTGAGCACTGAGGGTTGTTGAGCAAACCACAGTGTCGTTACATGCCCAAGACCGACCTCAGACTATTGGAGGACTGAAATATAATGAGTAAACCAGGTTGATGCTGAATTATAACAGATTTCTCTTGAAATCCAACTCCAGATCGAGACTCTAGAGACTAAATGAGACTGCAGCGCTTTGAGAAATGCCATTCCAACCATGGAACATAACAGACTTCTCTTCTTGAAGTCAATTCTCATATTGAACCTGTACTAGCCAGCAAGCTTGGAGAAAGTCCACTAAATTTAATTTATCAAAAGAGATGTAAACTGAGATGAATTATCGTCCACTTATCAAAGATAATTCATCTTGGTTTTAACATAATTTGATAACCTAAACCTTTGATCTTTTGAGAGATCTCAATCGTACAGCTCCACAGGGCCTCCAATCTCAAATCAAGGCCTTAGGAGGCGAAATGCAACAAAGCAATGCCCACATACAAGACTGATTACTGCTCTTGAAGTACAAGTTAAATAAAGTCTCTATGCACAAATTATGGCGTTGCAATGTGGGCAATTATAAAGCCACTTACCAATCAACCCATTTTTCTATTAGTTGTAAGACAGTGATGTATCACATTCCTAACGAACCTGAGAAACCAAGAGCGTTGATATGCTGTTCCCAGTCAATAATAACACAGAGCTCGCCCGAGTACTTAGGAAGGTGGGTTTCAGAGGTAGCAAAAATGTGATGTCACAAACCTTTTCAGGTTGCAATTTATCTCAGTATGTCGCAGAGTATGAACGCCAATTATATAAGGCAGTGCAATAATACAGTATTTTTACCTTATATAATAACGCATTCTTGTCAGCTGCATCTCAACTCCTCAGCAACCATATTGGACTTCGTTGCCTCCACCATATAATTACCATTAATGCACCTCTTATTAATTACTTTCACAAAACCACATATGGGTTCTTGCTCAAAGCACTGCATCTCTACCGAGGGAAAACACCACTCCTGTGGGGTGGTGGAGAGGGGGGGGGGAGTCAGTGAATGGTGGGAAATGATCATGCGATACGACGGAGAGACAAAATGTAGACCTGGGGATGGTGGGACATCGAGAGCAGTTCAAATCTGCTTCCTCAGAGCTATTACAGAATTAGGGAACAAGATAATTCTTAAGACGTCGCCACTCCTAATGGGGTAACATTTGCCTCACAAAACTTTCAAAACGTAAATAAATAAAGTAAGTTTTTAGAACAAAAATAGTACAACGTTCCACTTGGGTACAGCTTTCTTAATTATTAAGTACAAGCTTGTCGGCAGTTAGCATTAATTTTTGTACAATTTTCTCTCTTTTCGAGTAAACTCTGAGTAGAAACAACGAGAAAATAACTAGGAATATAATATTTATAAATAAATTCATCACATAGAAATCACATAAGTAAAATGATGTCGCACAAAGATGTACCAACTGAGCCAGTAAGTTGTAAGATGCTGACCAGACTTGGTTGGATTGGGGGAAGAATGATTATCCTCACTAGACAATACCGCTGCCAATAATAGTGGTCAGTTGTTGAATGTTGAGAATACAATACGAGTACAATGCATTTGATAGTGAATTACAAACCACAGACCAATCATAACCAAAGCACAAGTCGTTCATTGCTGTCCAACATTCCTGCCTGCACTCCCAGACACTTTGTGAAGTTCAGGGATTATTGGGGCCATTTCATGGGCCATATGCACTCTTCACGCGGGTGATATTGATTTGATACGATACCCTAATCTGTCATAAACAAAACATTGAAATGACATTTGTGAGCCTGCTGACATTCATACCTTGAGTCCTTTGGCAGACAGTTACGCTTCAAATTCTACTTTCAGTGCAAGTTTTTCAGAAAATTGACTGTTCTCATTTCTCAAGACCACTGTATGTATGTCTTTTTAGGTGAACACTGGTCAGCTACTAATTTGTGCTCTTAAAAAATGTCGTTTTTACTTATTTTGATGGCAGCTTCCCAAAGTGTTAAATGGAAGGCAGTTTGTCTGGGACTCAGTTTTCTCTGAACAAATTGGTCTCCTCAGCCTTCCACCAGCCATAAGGGGCTGTTTGAAGAACTATATCAAGTGAGTTTCACGTCACAAGTATTCATTTTGAGATAAAATTGTTTGTGTTTTGCCGTTGGGGTTCAGTTTCGTACAACCGTATGACCGAATTTGTTTTTGCAAGACGTTTTTAATTTGAATTTTGGTAGATAAAACATCTTTTCGTCAGAGTAGAAATGCTTCAAAGTGTCCCTTTTCCAAGTTTTCTTTAAAAACCTACCCCATTTCCGCTGGAGCCTGTGTGATCATGGCGTGGCATTCTGTAAAATTGGTATATGCTGATCTATTTTCCTTCCTCAAAACGATCGATAAATCGTGACCATTATCGAAAGAGATAAAAACTGAGACAAATGATCTTTTCTAAACAGAATTTGTAAAGTAGACCAGATGCAGAGATTAAGCCATCATCGGTATATCTCTTGACGAATTTGATGGCTATTATTTATAAAAACACCTCCTCTAATGGCAAATAAGGCACATTTAGGAGGAGAGACAATTGGCTCTTGCACAAACTGGTACAGTTGGTAACTTTTGGACATAGCAAACGTAAACATCAAAAACTGCCTTAATTCGTACAAATAAAATAGTCGCGACAGGATCAGAAATTAAAAAGGGAGGCCGATTTTGAAGGCGTTGATGAGTGCTGAACCTGAGTCATAGATCCCAATGACGCCGAATAAAAACCCCAAAAATATTATAAAAGCGTCGTATGCCAAAGCCCTCCACGGCATCTGATCGCCTTTCAACTTGATGTGAAAGTAGCACGGCCATATGAAGCTCAACATGGTGCCAGTGAATGAGCCGATGAAGCCCATCAAGATGGCGAAATGTGGTATCGTGACTGCCATTAGAACAGTCGAAAGGACGATGAGGACCCGCAAGGCGAGAGCCCACACTTTCAATTCTCCATCGAGATGCCAAAGCGTAGGAAAGGGATCGCCTTGGAAGTAACTTTTTTCGATCAAATCGCAGGCAGCGTAGTAGGGAAGGGGGTAAGAAAGTATCGCCTTGATGACGAGAAATAAATTGACAATCGCTTTCAAACTCGGTGAATCCAAATTATTAGTTATAACTTGTTGAGTGTCGTTTTGAAAAGTCAAAAAACAAACGTAGCCGAACAGACTTTTGAAAGCTGCAGCAGCAATGTGACTCCAATCCAACATCCAGTCGAATTTAGAGCGATCGATTAAATTACCTTCGAGGGTCGGAAGGAAAATTTGACTCGTGTATGAAAACACGATGACTCCTAGGCTGATGGGAAAATTTTCCAAGTCCAGGGTCCATTTGACTTTGCTCCAACCCCAGTCGCCAATTTCTGTGAGACAATAGGCGAAGATGACGAAGTTGATGATAAGATGAGACATGGTGCACCAGAAACTGAGAGTTGAGACAGCGTGGAGGGATTTGAGGAAACCAAGCGGCACTAAAAACACACCTGAAACGATAACACCGCTGGATGAGGAAGCGAAAAAATAGTTTCACGTAGAAATGGTGTTGAATTCACATTTAAAACGTTCGTGTTTCAGTGAAAGGTGAACAAATAATAAATAATTAGAAATCACAAAACGCAGAACACTTAACAAGAGTTGATAGAACAACTCACCAACTGAAATCTTATGACAGATAACTTCATGTATGACCAATGCCCCTAATTAAGCAGATCACATTATCCCCCTTGTGGCAGGAGGATTCAATGTAGGGAGAATATAAAACCCTTTTCAATTGTTCGTTACATAATAATGGTGTCATAATCAGGATAAAAAGCCAGTTCCCCTATTCTGCCCTTATAACGAGAGAATTTTCACAGATCATCACAGAATCAGCCTCCCAACTCAGTTGTTTTTGATATGGCCCGTTTGAATGATGGCACAAAACCCCAGCCTAGCAATTTCTCCTATCGCCTTTTCTGTAGCTTTTAGGGCACTGAATGAACGTGCAGCTGTCTGAATTGGGGGGAGTAGTTGTGGGGCATTTCCGAACTTCCAAAACATTCATGTCGAAAGTTATGTTGGGAAATGTAAACAGGTTTCAAATTACTAACAAGAGCACGTATAAAAAAGTACAAACATGTAAAAGCAGAACACACTACAAAACGTGTGCCTCTTAACGTGACTCACTTGCCTTTGGTCCCATGATGTGAATCAGGGAGTTAGTGGAGAAAGATTAGGTTGGATAGGGAAGGAAGGCGTTGGAGAAGAAATAGCTTAGGGATATTGTGAAAGAGCAAACAAATAACATACTTTCTCCCAATACATACACATTTCTTCTCTCTGAGCGCTTTAAGAGCAAATATGTTAGAAGAGGCTCAAACTTCCTTCTAAATACACCCACAATTCATCCCCAAACACGGTCTTTAGGAAATTTCTCAAATTAATTACTTACCGACAATCAGCATCCAAGACCTCGTGTCAACAGGGCCTTCTGGAAAAGTGCCGGCTAATAGGTCTCCACACACCACAACATACAAAATGCACGTCATCAATAACTCAATGAGTTGTGCGCTGTTGACAGCTTTGTAGGCGATCTGTGGTCCAAACGCCTGAAATAATTTACAAGGTGGTAGAGCGGAAAATAATTTCCGAGTGATTCCAAACCGAGGATAAACATACACTTACCTCACAAGCGATGGCGACGTAGCTGTCCCTAACTCGGACCCTCCTCCCCTGTTCATCAATCTCGTAGAGGCACTCTACCAAAATTTTGCCTGCAAAACATTCGTTCGTCTTTTGAGTTGGTTGTTGAATTACTTAAACCTATTTTTCAGAAGAATATTTTGAATGTGAACCTGTGTAGCAGCAGATGTGGGCAATACCGACCATAGCAAGTATTGCCCAGTAGCCGCCTCGCAGAACAGCAAAAGGGAGAGAGACGATGAACATCCCCTAGGTAAGCGTGCGACCACAAAAATAGTTACATTTCGATATTCCTAGTAGGACGATGGCATGCGATGGGGAGAGGAGTGATTTGAATAAATGAAAACAATACTTCAAATGAGGAAACTAGTATTGAGTGTTAGTTTTGTCGTAACTAGTATACGCCGTGAATCAATATAATCACGTACCTGAATAGCATTTGTGACGTTCCAAGCAGCTTGCCACTCATTGATTTTGCCCGTTCTCCTCCCCTCGGCATCAAACTCTCCTACGCTTCCTTGGCCTTGCCCACCAAATTCATCAGGCGAGTCGCCTTCTCCATTGCCTTTAGTTGCCCCATAGTCTTGCAGCTCTGTTGAGCTTCTTCTCACTTTTTCCCCTTCTGGTGGATTCGAAGCTCCAGTGAATTTCCTGGAGAAGAGAAATACCTGGTGGTATTTAAATTTTCTAGAGGCCTTGGTGAATTTAAGATGCGCGTTTTGCAACTGAAGGCCGGCTGTTCGGCGAATGAGGCAGCTGCTAGGAAGTGTACTCAGCGGTCTAGTATTTTTTAACTTTCTAAAGAAGTGTTGGACAACTTAAAAGACGCCTCGGGCAAACTGTGTGTCCACAGCAAGACTGCTACGTACCTTCTCCATTTTGGCTTTCTAGAGGATCCATCATGTCAATGTGGCAGTCGTGACCATGATCTCGACCTGTCCATGTCACAATCCCACCCATGAAAAACTACGATGGAAGAGGATGCTCCGACATTTGAACTGCTCGTCTTGCAGTTCTACAAGCTATTTCCAACCTTCATGAATGGAGTAGAATTTTCTTAATTTCGGTAATTGTTTTTGTGCATTAATTAATTTCTAGTTATATTTTGTAAATGTATTAATTTTTTTGTGACACGTGTAGTCAGGGTCGGGAGCATGCAGAAACACAATATTAATATCACGCACAAATAAAATACTGAACAAAAAGCCCTAGTATTTTCTTCAGTGAGCTTTTCTTGAAAACTGCAGATATATTGGTATATATATGAAGGCGAAAAAGTAGGGTGCTCCAGAATTTCTCCTTCTACGGGACCCAAGGTGAAGGAATCTTGAAAGTATGGAACTCTTCAACGAAAACTGTGGCTGTATTTGTATGACAGAATTGATCAAGTCTGCTCGTCATACCCAAATTACTCCCTCCTTGACAAAACGTTTGATATCGTCAGTAAAAACTGCTCAACATCTCCATCTCGAGTCCTCCTCCGGGCAGAGTTTTAATGCACCAACAAACACATGTATGCTATGGGTATAGCCGAGTCCCCTCTATGCAGGTGGTGTGGCACGGATGAAGAAACTCCCTACCCTGTTCTGGCCCAGTGCCGGAGACTTGAGAGGGAGCGATTTTTGGTCTTTGGCACCACTTCTCCCAGGATGGATACCAACGAGGACTCCTTCAGGAACTACCTGGCTTTCCATAGGAAGCTAGGCATAGACCTGTAAGACACTAGGACTGGCACAATAGGTCATATGGCCGCGGTGCACACCCCATGGGGAGTACAGTCAGAAGATTATATATAGATATATATTTAATGCACCCCTCCCCGCCAAGGGCCTCGACGAAGGGGTCGGGGGCTTTAATCCCCACCTTTTTTAATACACAATAGTTCTATCAGGCAGGTAGGTATTCTCAAGTGTTTTCTAGCGTCCATAGAACACACCTAATGTCTTCAGAGCTAAGCTTAATCCAATCTTACATCATTAATTAGGTTCTCAATAATATTGGTATCATATTAAATGAAATAATAGGAATGAGTATTGTAGGAATTCTCCTCTGACATAAGTATACGGTTGATTGACATTGTATGGTTGATACTATTTATAATCTTTCTTGTACAGGTTTTTGTTTTCTATTGGGATCTGATCATATCAACGATTACCCTTGAAACCTGTAAGTAGCTTACCTGAACAAGTCTATGCAGGGCTCAGGAATGGACGACCTCAACGTTTCTCTGGCAACATTGACGCCAGCTGCCAAATGAGGGATACGCATACCACAGAGCTCGCTCACCTGCAATAGCATTTATATAAGTGGTCAGTGCCAGTTGTATTATTAAATAATTATCGCAGTTTTAATTTTTGTTCGACTTTGAAATTCCAAAACCCATGTTATAAAATAAAAATGTGTGGCATGGAATTCAAAACCTTCTTTACTCTACCAAGTGTTACAACGTTATACTACAGTGTAGCTCTACAGGTTGCATGTCGTTACCCCCACAAAACAGTTGGATGGTGAGTGACCCCTCGAGTTATCCATACAAATTCCCACTTAGAACATTTTACTTCCAAATAGGCATGGAGTAAAGAACATACTGTAATCGGGCTAAAAAATTATAAAATTGAGTTTTCTTCATATCTTCACGTTTTGTGACTAAATTTTTGGCGCGTGTTCGGTGTGCGTGCGCGTGCACTTATATTGGATTGTAGAATGCCTGAACCGATTGACCTCATTCTTGTTTAATTTTGTTTTTTATTTTTTGAGAGCACAAAAATGAGGTAGGGGGCAATTTCATTGTTTACAAATGCACCATATGCGAGGGGTGTTCACATTTTTATCATAAATAGCTATAACGATTTTGACTAAACATCAATACTACTAATCGATACCCACATATTGTACTTCATCAACGCTCCTTTGAAAGATGACCAGAGTGAGCCAAGTTTATTTTTTTTTACATTTTAGAATTATCTGCATTTGTATTTAATCAAACTGATGGTCGCGTATAATTGATTTAAATTAATGTAATTTAATTAAACATCAACATTGAACGGAGATACGTAAATAATAAGTTAAAGTACACCAGAAAATGAGATTTGAAGAATACTAAATTCTCGTTCGCTCCATTCTCTCAAAAACGGCTTCAAGGATTTCGATAAAACGTATGGGGTTCTTTCAGATAACTAGTACCTACATTTTGTACTCTACAAACTTTCCAACAGGAATGCACTGATCGAAGGTACAGTGCTCATAAAACAGCCCCATGATTTCGTAAAAAAATTTGGCCAATTGTTCGAGAAAGTCCCTTTATCTATTTCCATTCACTGTGGACGTGTTAGGAATAGATATTGCGCAGAAACACGTCCACTATGACGGGCGAATATCAACAGATGCAAATTAATGTTGTTTAACCCACTTCGTCAAAAAAAAAAAATCAATCTTTTTGACTCGATGGATTGTCGCCGGGCATTGATACCGTATCTTTCTCTGATACGTCCAACAAAGGTTTTATCCGTACCTCTAAAATTAAGTTTCTAAATCTCTAGGTAACCGAAACTACAGTATACATTTGACTTCAGTTTTCAAAAAAAAAAATTTTTTTTCAGGAACGAGGCAACAGGAGAAAAAGGGGGGCGGATGCTGTACTACATCTTTATCTACCTAGTAAAAAGTGATAAGCCGACTCACCATTTTACTTTCGTCCGAATCCCCTACTTTCGAATTGACTTCCAAATACGTTTAAATTGACTAAATTTAAATAATATACCCAGCAAACTATTGATTTGGAGTTAAAACACTACCATCTTTAAGCTGCAAAAAATTGCCTACGGCGAAGCGATGTCAAAATCTGAGTATTTCGTGTTCTACAACTGAATTTTGACGTTAATTATACAACAGAAATATCCTTAAAAGCTGGGAAAATAAAGGGGGGAGAAAATAGTAACTCGGGAGTAGACGAAAAAACTTGAAACTGAAAAGAGGAATTTGGTTCGATGGAGGCTGGGCGAAAAGAGGAAACCGACGAACAGGCGATCTGCTAATAATCGATTGTATTGTGTTTTTAATTATTTATCATCAAATTTATATTGACGTTGATTTTTCGTCAAAAGATGTTGATAAAACTTTTTCTCTTAATTTTTTAATAATATTGATTACAAATTGGAATGGAAAATCGTTTAACACAATAAATAAATTCCAAAATAGTGTAAATCGATCCGTTTAAATCGATGTAACATTCGAAGTTGTGGTGACGGACACAGTATTGATCTCAGCACACCCGTGGACTTAAGATTGGGGTTGGGCGCTGTGATGAAAATGCGTTACTTTTCTCAACTTTCATTATGAAATAACGTTTAACTGCAGATTGAAATTCTTATGGTAAACGTCACGCGTTAGCAACAGTTGATTGCAAATTTTATCTACGATTTAAAAGAGTTTGTTAGAAATCAAATGTATATATGTGTACTTCCTGATGTCACCACCAAAAGTACAATATAACTTATTAAATTAATTCAAGAAATGCTGGTTGCACTATTTGAACTAGGACCAGACATATTCTTTATTTTCATTGACCTTCCTAGAAGGAACTTTTAATTTTTGTGAAAACTATGTTTCCCAGTCAACCAACATGACGATTCATTTTACTTTACCCAAATAAAACATTACTAAGCATTGTCCTCAAATGAAGAGAATGAACACTGTATGAAGTAAATGTAGGTTGTGTCTTGAGCTAACAAAAAGTTAATAAAAAGAAATTGAGAAAAACAAAAAACGTTTACTTTTCATGAGCAGCAAACATTTTTTTCCGGACACTTTGAGCTTTCATGGCTTCTAGTGTTCAACGATTTCTATTTAGTTCCCAAACAATGCTTACACGATTTACCATATTTAGTTTCATTCCATTTCCTCCACTCCTTTTGCTGAATTTCTCCAACATGTTAACACCATATTCATTCATGCGTCTAAAAAAAATGACGTATAATATAATTCAAGTATGGCACATAATGTGCCTCTATATATTAAAAATAATCTAATGTTAAAACATGGGAGAAATCAACAATGTTGGCCAACGACATACGGCCAAGTAGTGTTGCCAATCAAATTTATAAAAATTTCTTGGAATTGTCGTTTGTAATTGTTTTGTTCTTGTAATCGTAGGCAATTTACATTCCTTTCGAATGGGTCACTGCCTTTTGAATCACGCCCCGTTCTGCTTGCAACTTCGGCGATTTAATTACCTTCGATTTTTGTATTATTAGACAACTTTTCACTCATTAATTTCTGATTAAATGCGTGTTCTGCGTTAAAGTTAATTTGTGTTTGTTTATTTTCAGTTGATATATAAGGTAACAGTGATACTTAAAACTGAAGTTATTTTAATCATAGACCGTTGCTAATGCTGTGAGGGAGGACGTGTGCCCGAATCAGCGGCTCCCTACGTGATACAGGTAAATGTTTTTCTATCTCCCATGTTCTTAGTTGATTGTTTATTTTCTTGCTTTCGTGTTACGCGATTCCTCCTCCTCACGTTGGTGGAGTCTACTTTTCCAGCAGCTGCTCACAACGCTGTCTGGTAATGCATCATGTACTCTGCTCATTGTGGTAATTATTTTGTGTTTAGACAAAGAGACAGTTAAGTAACAGTAATGTCAGACACGGAAGGAGTCAGGGAAGAAGTGGGTGCGGTGGAAAAAAACAAGATTGAAGAAATCAAAAATAAAGTTACCGCCGAAGAGCCTGCCGTCAAGGCGTTGGACGCTGACGTTAACTGCGTAAGTCAATGTTACGTACATTGGGATTTACCGCATTGTAAAGAATGCGGTAAATTGACAGACTTTATTTTAAAAATAACGTTGACAATAATGACGTGTTGAACGTCTGATTAGTATCCAAGGGATAGAGCATAAGTACCAGACTGTATGGTAACAGAAGGAGCTGGGAGCTGTGACATCAGAAGCACTAATAATACATGATCGTTTCACTTGATCATCAACTTACATTGTAATTTAGTGGTGTCTAACAATAGTTGATGTCTTGTTAGACCCCCCTCATCAGTACCAAAGGTTCAGCAACAATCTTTAGACCTTAGATTCAGGGTCAGTGCAGAAACATTGGCACCTGCATACTTAACAAAACGTGATGTCACAGCTCTTCGACTTTAGTCTATCTGACCATAGATACCCAAGACTGTCGCGAATACAAACTAGATCTCGTAAAATAATTGTTTGGTTCACCATGTATGGCCTTTCAGTCTGTGTTGCAACGAGTTCTCCCAATCTGTGAGGTAGCTCGCAAAATTCCCAAAAATAATACTCATTGATAATCCCTTGGAAATTATCATTGAGAAAAATTATTCAAAATGCCCAATTGAACTAAACTCTTGCTCTAAGTGGCAGGATACCAGCGAGACAGGTTGCTTCGAGTCCATATGTACAGTATCAGTATTGATGGTATGAGTGGAAATATGCATGAAAATTAGCTTGTGCATTTAAAATACCTTTCAATCGCTACGTAATGTCCTAAGCGTGACAATCAAGTTATTGAAAGTATCCACCCCGTAATAACTCACCTTTTTAATTATTTAGGTATAACGAATAATGTAAATGTATTTAGACCTAAATATTGGTTTCCCTTGGGTATCTTTTAAAGCCAGAGCTGCAATATTGGCAATTATACGTTTTGTGCTACAAGAATCATTTCACTTTGTTGTGCAGACGTCAAAGGTATCAACAGTCGACACAGAACCTGAGAAGGAAATAGTTCAGCCCTCTGCCAATTCTGTTCGATTTGACGACACTCCTCAAATTTTTGAGGATGACTTGGGTACCGACGATAAAGACCTAGAAAATGGAAGCAATGAAGCAGAAGTACGTATTCGTTAGCATACTTCCGGCTAATTTTACGTCCAACTATAATACGGGTTTTAGAGTTATTGTTTTCACTTCGTAGAGTTGAGTTGTGGTTTCGTCAGTGTGCGGCCCACCATCACCAGCCTCCTCGTCTTCGAGTAATGTCCTCACTGCATTTTCAGAGGGTTCTGGTCGACTCAATCTCTACAAATTTCTCCAAGGCGTTTGGTAGGGTCCCCCCACCACCACCTGATACCATGATTGGAATTGCTGGGCATTCACGGGTCAATTCTCTTTCAGGATTGCAAACTTGCACAGCGCGAGAAGTTGGCTAGATTGAAAAGTGTTGTGTCGTATCCATTCTCAGGTTTACATATTAGACCTTTGCTCTTCATTGCTTTCTATAGCTCCATCAGGAAAATCTTTCCTGGCGTCTCTTGATGTTTGAGGGCAATCTCAAAACATTCCAGGCTGTTTCGTTGTTCGCTGGGTGTGACGTCCTACAGCAGCATCTTTATGATTTCGTTTGTTGTTGCGATGACTACTGTCTCCTGCTAAACCCTTCTAAGTGCTCTGTAACGTCATTCTGTTATCACTGGTGTCATAACCCACAGCCATTCTGGAGCACCTTCAGCTGTAAATAGGTGGTGTGAGACCTGGGCATTTTGCTGGACCCTCAGCTTAGCGTCAGCGAATATATAGGTGTGATTACAAGTCACGATAATCGAGAGCTGAGTTTCTTAAAGTGTAGCACCTTTGACTCAACTAACCAAACAGTGATTACGACACTATTGTTTGCTTGTCCGCCCAATCTTCGCCTCCATCCCAACCTTATTGTTTGTAGAATGTTTGACGCTACCCGTTTTGTAGGCCAAGTTTTTCCATCCCAAAACTATTTTATGTGTGAAGAAATGCTTAAGCACTGAAGTACTACCGTATTATTGTACAGTTTTCATCAGAGATTACCTGAACTCCTCTAACATTACAAAGTAAGGGATTTTGGAACATTACATTGTTCACATGAGCTGCATGAAAAATTGGTTTGATTAGTTGGCAAACTGATGAAAGTCACATAATGTATGTAGAGCTGAGGATAGTTAGGAGAGGTGTGCGAGAAGGCTGCCTAGACCTGTACGTTGTACAAACTTTCGAACAACTATTACTAGCCCAAATGTTGGACACACAATTTCTGGCACTCAGTAGAATGTCAAAGGAGTTATATGTAGATTTTGTGGCAGGGAGATCAACTTTTTAACGAAAACTAGAACAGATGGGAGTGAAAGTCATAACATTATCATTATTCATAACTAGACATATGTTGAGTGGTGAAGAAGATGTCTAAAATGTAGAGTTGAGCGTAATATTATTATCAGGGCTGAGTTAATGCGATTGAATGCCTTGCTTGTTGCAATGTAGTGGTGCCTTTGGTGTTACTCCTTAGTGCACATTGCAATATTCCATAGAAACATCTGCATTGTCAAAGGTGATCAAAAAGATGCTCAGCTCCCCATGGTAGGGGTTACAGTGTAAGCGTACCATGTTTGAAGTGTACCATACTGAATTTCAAGAGCTTAGTTTAACAAATACACATGTTTTATAGTATAACATGAATTTTGATTGCCAGTATGACAGGAACAATGTTGTCAACGATGATGAAGACGATGAATGTCGTGTGGAAGATGAAGAGCTTGAAGAAGAGTTTGACGAGGAAGAAGAAGGAGGTCGATCGCATGGCAGCTCAAGTGCCGAGAGCCTTGTGCCTGACACAGAAAGAGAGCTGGGTGATGGGCAAGAGGTAGCTTTGATATTTTGAGTAATTATCTTATCCAACTGTCAAATAGCCCAAAAGTTTCCCCTCAATAATTATTGGCAATTAATTGACATACTGAAATATTGCTCTTTGTATTAATTTGGTAGTCTGAGAAGAAGGACAAAAAATCAGATCAAGGGGAAGACAGAAGAGACCCCCAGTACATCCCTAAGCGAGGAGTTTTTTATGAACATGATGACCGCACTTTGGAGTAAGTTGTTCATAGTTGGATTTGCCTTTTATGTTGTTGATTCTTTTTTTCAAATTAGAGGTCGTAAGGAGTCAACAATGTATACCTTCTTCTCCACTCTCAAGCAGGGTAGTTTTATTGGTCGAAGGACTACTCAAATCAAAAGTTGTTGACCCCCTGGAACACTGAAGAAGAAGGGTTGTCCAAATTATAGTTTGCCTAGGTGAACTTGTATTTCTGGAGATCTTCTGTGCTTAGTTATCGCGAGATCTTTCCCAACTGTTTTGATTTGCCTACGTGAATGTAGCTTTATCCTTAACATTTGGCACATTGGCACCAGTTGTGGGGCTATGTACTTATAAGAAGCACAACCGGTTGTATCTACATCTTCTATCAGTCGTCTACCCAACAGTTGGAATGAAGGAGAACCTGCCAAATTCTTTTGTCATTTCAATTTTGAGGTGGCACACTCTATTCTCACTCATTTTATATGCTTCATTCGCTTTTCGTCGTAATTTTCAAATCCCTTCCCCCAGAACCCTGCTTAAGCATGACTGAAAAGAGAATCTGTGTGTGCGTGTACAAAACATGACTGATATAATCCTCGTTGAGGGTTCAGGAACAGTCATCTAATAAGGAAACATACCTGTGTGCAAAACTGGGAGCATCAGGCAGATTACCTGCAATTCACTGTGGTCATGGGGTTAGACACCAGTCCATCTGAATTTGAACGAGAAAGAGGACTTTCGTGGTTTTCGATCTGACCAGGTGCTCTCCTTATCCAGTAGTGTGCTAGAGCTTAATAACTTACTTTAGGCAGTGCCTACAGTTCTCATGGGCACACCAAGCTCGTGATACATAACTTCACACCGTCATTGAGCTGTTTGTGTAGAACATGAGAACCAAGCTTTGAATGAGGATCATTCCCCCACTCCTGATCATCGGCATGGTGTATGAGACGATAACTGCCGATCTGTTCTTGATAATGCCTCTTCGTACCTGCTAGAATGTGCTGTGTATCTAAACATATCGCTGACTTGGGCTGGGAATATTCTGTAATGCCACAGTTGACAGTTCTGTGTAGTGGTTCTCTCTTATCGCAGGGCTAATGAACTATTATTTAGTCTTCAGCAACAATGTATGCATATATAATACTACTATCAATTGGATGATCACTCTGCTTTGAGTGGGATGCTTCACTCAGTTGAAGCTGTCTATACCATTTCATACACTGGCTTGTGCTGTTGGAGGCCCCGACATCCTCCTTACAACCAGTCGCCATTGTCATTTAGATCATATTCCCATCTTCCTTGTATACTTGGTCCCATTTCCTCTGGTACTGACTAACCCTGCTCAGATCTGCATTAGAAATAATAAAAGTAAATACCTTACTCGTTACAGAGAAGACTCTGAAGCGACGAAAGAGCCAGTTCGAGAACCGAAGAAAAACAAGGCTTTTGAAGCTGTTGAAAAGTGAGTATTCGTCGTCAAATTAATTCTAATACTCTGCAGCTAATTAGATAAAATATAAACAAAGTTAACTGGCACTATTTGCAGATGGGGGCACGACTTGTATGACGAAAGCGACCAAAGTCCCAAAAGTACTGAAGAGCTCATCGATATTTACGGTTATGACATCAGAAACGAAGAAGCTCCTCCAAAAGCTCGAAGAAGACGCCGATACGGGTGAGCCACGAAACACGATTGAGTTTTCACGTTGTGGCAAATTATTTTTAAATGGAATCGTTCTGTGGAACTGAACATCTAGCTATAGAATAATTCTGGAACCAGAACTGTGTAGTGAAAGGGTACCTCCTGCATCCCACTTCCCTTAGCCCTCCTTAGCATTGTACAAAGTAATCCAATATGTTTTTTATTTAAGTTATGAACCTTGCAGAACACAACCCTTCCAGTGAGTCTCTAATATATTTATCTACCCTCGCTGGCCTCTCTATCTTTAGGAATGGAAAACTAGCTCGTTATATAATGAAGGAAGAGGAAAAGAGCATGACGACGAATTTTCAGTTTATGAGGGCACTGCACAGCAATATTTATTGAAAAGCCATCAGGAAAATATTCACAGATTAAAACAACCAACCATCAGCACTTGTTAGGATAACAATAATAAGATAGTTAATGAACAATATTAAACTTTGAACTTAGTAGCATTATAAAACCCATTGGTTTCATAGGAAAACTTGTGAGAAGTTTTTGTGCCAAATGTTAGACATTACGAGGCTTATGGAAATGTGTGACAGTGATTATTCGTTTTCAGCAAAGGGCCGAACAAATATCAGAGGAGTTGGGAAGACGAACAAGCGTACAACAAAACTCCAACGAGGTGAGCCATTTAAGGAAATAGCTTTTAATTGACTTTATCCAACGTACGTCTATTGCATCCTTCCATCTTACTGAGCATATTGACAAACGCACCTCGACTTCATTTCTGAAGTAAAATTAACGGGGACATTAGTACAAATGTCTGTAATCACACGAGAAAGAGAGCTTGTGCAGGTAGCGCTTCTGAATTAAGCGGTGAGTCAGATGAGGGCAATCGTGTTACTGTGCTCGTAGAACAGAGCGTAAATATTGATTTGTGACTGGATATTTGAGGTCTGATAGGGTTGTTCAAGTGAGGATTCAGCTCGGGGAATTTTTTGCTGACTCAAATGAGCAGTCACTCCAGATTAAGGTTTTGGCCTTAGATCAATTGCTTTGTTACGGAGCAGCAAACTGGTCGTGAAACACAGGAGTTCAGAACGTGAGCCACAATGTGAGACAAGTGAACGAATAAATATGTATACACAAATACTTTTCTTATTCTCGCAATCCCGCGCTTTTTCTAATAATTTGTTGTGATTATGACAACACCAATTGCATTTCGTTGAATTCTTCCAGGGGAGGTTACAGAGGTCGGAGAGTGCCTCGAAATTTTGTCCAACAAGATGAAGATTTCCCCCAGCTTCCTTCTAAACCGCAGCAACCTCAAATGCCTGAAAACGAAGTGATTACGGGCAGCAACGTTACTAATAGCCTCAACAACGACAGCAATGAGGGTGGAATCAACCGAGAGGCCCTCAAGTTGGGAATTAAATTTCCACAAGTGGACAATTTGACCTCCAAAGAAGACGTCAAGTTCGTATCTTTTGTCAATTCCTGGTGTAGGTAGTAACGAGCATGTTTTTTACTTGACACATTGGAATTAGATTTAATGAGGTATGATTAGTTTTTTGAGGTAGCTGCACAATATAGTGTAGTTAATGACTGATTGAAACGCTTTTTACTAAAACTGTATTCTAAAAAACTGGACGTTCCTCGGTGCCTCCAGTTGATAGAATCTTCATGGTTTTTGACTCAATTTATCACTGTTGCATGAACTATTCACTTAGTTATGAGCTTGTTCCGCAACGAGGTGAGCTTATGTTGACAAAACAACCTTCCCTTAAGAAAGCGGTAGCTTTAGCAATATCTAGAGCAACCATATGCAATCGCCTCTTCATTTTCTTCTTAGCAGTGAATAGTCAGTATGATTCCCAGATGCTAGAGAGCCACACATTTTTTTGAGTTGTCGCGAGGTTCGCTCATTAGTGGCTCCCAGCATGCTACAAACTCTGAAGTCCATCCTGTTATTTGCTGCAACATTCGTCAAATTATAGCAAACAACGCTTTCAAGTCGATGAACGGGGATTTTTGTCCGATTGTCTTCAGCCTAGATGTGTGGTCATATTGCTGATAATTTCATTGTCTGGACTTCCCATTGCCATGCTCCCCTGATCGTAATAAACCCACCCCCTACTTGGGAAGATCCAGCACAAATAGTTATTGATCTCATCAATGGTGTTATATTTTTTATTTAGAGTAAACTATAAAACTAACAAGATCATATAGTTAGGCGAGCATATACAAAAGGAAAATAAATACACATGAAACGTTGGAAGGGTTTATCACTACGTGAGAGATGTGTAGCCATTGCTCAATATTCACAATGTGATGCTGTTGAGTCGTCTGTTGTGTTGTGGTACGAGGTATTACGTTAACCATCTCCTCTACTCCCATTCTCACTCTAGCCACTGAGGGACTGGTGGTGGTAGGTCTGGTACTCATCTCACTGTACTACTGTTCTCTGAGGAGGGTTTGAATCACTGTGAATCTAAAACACAGTTCTTCTGGACATTAGTTGAGAATATGTTTGAGAAACTCCCGCAGGTGGGGAAGTTATTGTGCGGAAAGTTGTGTATTGCTTCACACCCGAATTTTTAAAATTATGTACGACGTTCCTATCGCTCAATAATAGTTTTAGTGTTGTAATTATTGTTTAACGGGTGCACGTAGTTTGCTTACTTGCTTATTATCTGACTAATCGCATGTTGTGCAGTTTTGCTTGCACGCTTTATTACTCCTTATTACAGAGAATTTTTCGGTCGGCTCTACCTTGATTGTAGTGGAGACACAGAAGCTACTGTTCATGTCCAATCCTCTCTGGAATTCTACAATTCGAATCTCTCCCGGTTATTATTTCAGTTTATTTTTCTTAATATTTTTATTTATTGTTTTTGTCATAAGCTGATTTCTTTTGATGAGAAACTGAGTTCCGAACTTGGCTTTTCCAGCAGTTTGAAATAATGCTTTGTTAGTGGTACTGCTGTATAACTATGTCCATCCTCGTGGTTTTGTAAGTTCAGTGATGGGGGGTGAGATATGTGTTGAGGATATTGCTGCATGCATCATCGCAGTTGAGCAAGGGCAAAGAACATAGTATACGCTGTGAAGGATGCCAAACCGTATGTACCTAGGATTAAGAGTCACTTTTTTGCTGCATATTTGCCTTGCAAGCTCCCCCTCCCTCCATTTTCTTTACATCTTTTTTCCCTTTTCTCAAAAGGTAAAACAAGATAATTATTATTGAACTCTGACTGTCCTTAATTTGGATGAGTGCTGCAGAATAAAGTCCTATTGTGCCAGGCCTAATGTCTCACAGGTTCATGCCTAGCTTTCTAAGGAACGCCAGGTATTTCTTGCAAGAGTCTTCTTCGATGTTTACCCTTGAAGAAGTTGTGCCAAAGACCTACAATCGCTCCCTTTTCAAGTCTGGCACTGGACCTGTACATGGTAGTGAGTCTCCTCATCTGTACCTCACCATCTGCACTAAGCGGTGTTGCTTATACCAATAATGTACATGTGCTTGTTCATTTCGCAGTGTCCCATGATGATTTTCACTACCTTTCTCAAGTTCTTCCTCTCTATCATCTGATGGCTAGGCTTTATTTTGTGTGTTGTCCCACAAGTGTTTCACAGTGTTTCAGACAGTCTGACCCATTCGCTATGCATTCTTGACTGGTGGCTTGTGCTCTGCAATGAGTAAGTGTCCCTATACTCGTAGGTCTGGGTGTAGGTGTATGAACTGAATCCAACCAGATGGTCTACCCTCTGCCTCGTGAACTCTTTACACCCATCCAGGAATCCAGTCGTTTCTGTTAGTTTGCCAAAGAATTGAGCCGGATCCTGCAATCCCACCAGTTTTATCGTTGTTCAGTAGTTTTTCAGTGCCTTGCAAGACGCTTGTGTATCAGTCTTATGTTGGTAGTTTTATTCTTCGTCCAGCGATGATTGCATAAATCTCTGCTTGAAAACCCGTTGGAGTGGGACCTATGTACTTCCCACTCCTCCCAGAGCCATTTATCCATTCTCCCGAGCCTGGTACCCCCCCCCCCTCAGGATTTTACATGCAACTTTGTAGATGTAAAAACCATTTAGAGGCTGAAATTCACAACTTGTGCTGGTCCATGAGCTTCCCTCTGGTGCACCTTTTGTATATCCTGTCTAACTCGTACCTGGGGGCTAAAATATCAGTGATCATGTCGAGTTCTGTTAAGGTTTCCAAATTCCTGAATATATTCAGGTCCCAATTACTTGCCTGTGCTACCTTAGCTATGCCAAGCCTTGGCAGTTGTTAAGCCACTTTATAGCCTTTGCCTATCATTGTTCAGCACATGCTGATTGGCTGATTCCTTAACCTGGTGCGTCCGCTCAACCCAACAATTTCGGCCCTTTTTTCAGATGTGATGCCAGGGGGAAGTCCAAGAGTCCGGTCCTGTTCAGTCGTTGGCTTCTCCTCCGACAAAGGGATTAAGTTTGGGTTAACTTCCAACGACGACGGATTTCCCCTGTTGTACTTTCCCTCAATATACCTCCTTTTTCAAGACACACTGCTCTTCCCAGAGACACTCGTCTCCCAGTGTTCATACCGACGTCCCAGTAACAGCTCGTACTTTCCTTCTAATGCAGTTTCCCCCGCCAGTTCATGGGTATTCCGAGTAGTCCTTTAGTATCGCTCTTTTGTACATGAACTCAGTCCATTGCACATTTAATACAGTCGTCGTCTTAATGCTCGCCCAGTTTCTTTTCATTTCGTTCTGCAACTCCCCCTCTCGTGCGCCCAACATTCATCAAGAGGAAGAAAGTCAAACATGTCTCCTCAGTACCATTTCTAAAATTTGCCTCATTAGTTCTCTACTATCAACTATCCAAAGTTCTTGAATCCGTACAATGTCAATATCTTGACTTACCATATACTGCTGCAGCGTCCACAAAGGTTCAGATTGACTTGAAGCAACTTAATCACGCTTCAGGTCTTCCTCCTTGATGGAGTCCCTCGGAAATCCTACTTCTGTCGGAGAGTGTAGGGGACTAACCTGACACTGTAGGCACACCAGCAGCCACGGCCCGTCCTTTGGGGCTTCCATACTAGCTGTAGCACATCTCGAGGGCGAGACCCCTGACCCACCTGGGACTGGGCCATCCCCCGCCACCTCACCTATACTTGTTTGGACCTTCGTAGCGTTCGCTTATAATTTTTTTTATAACCTTGATCACTGCCTTTGGGTCGTGCTGAGTATCACTTGATATGAGTAAATTCCCATTTACAGTCTCCATTATAACTGTTGTAGGCAAGCTTGGTACACTGAAATTAACCGTAGGGCGTTTGGGTGTGGACTTAGTTGATTGTTTGGTTAGCGTCAAAAGTATTATTTTCACTGTTGTGGTTTTTCATACAATAGGTTGGTGTTTAAGGGGACTAAGTGGTATTCAGGCTGAAGGGCTTCTGCAATGAGCAGAAGATGTAATTGTCAATCGGGATAATAATAATCGTAAGATTTCTATCAGGTGTTTTGAGTTACTGTTCTGTAGAAGAAGCAGGCCTCTGTGTTATTATCAGTCTTCGAACCATTCGAAGGTGCAGAGGAGTTGGGCACCCCTATGAACTTCATTTTTTAGGATAATTACATATTTTTTGCCAGTAGAATTGAGTGCACCCTTAATAAATGTTGAGTAAATACCTTGTTTACTATTTAATGTTGATTTATTTAAAAGTAGGGATTTGCTGATCTGTGGCTTTCCTTGAATAGAAGATAACATAATGACAAATTAAATGTTTTTGATTAATTTATTACTTTTCTATTTCTAAAGAGACATTCAAATATTTACATTTACGTTTTTCAAGACGTAAAATGTCCTCAATGTTTCAATTGTCACTGTTTGACTTTGTTTCTCGTGTGTAAACAGGGGTAGGCGACCTAGCCCTGGGGATAAGTCAGCAATGACGCACGATAGGCCTGAAAGAAGTAGATCAGGGTCTGGAAAACGTGGCTACGGTGGACGCGGCGGATCACACTCTACTGCTCAGGGACCTCCTTTCAGAGGTGGAGCCAGAAGCGGCAGGCCGCATGGCAATCATCATTTTTCTGATGCGGATAAACGCGGAGGAAAAGGTTTGTCACGAAAACATTTTCATTTTCAATTAATGAAAGGCAAGTGATGTTCAATACCATTTGTATTATTCTGGGGCCTAAGTAACTCAATTGAGATGACGTTTCCATACATTAGTGAGTTATAAAGTAAGATCGTATTGACATGTGAGCTCAAATCACTCGCTGAGGTGAGGCAGGTCAGTCGCTGTAGGGAGGCAACTGCTGCCACTGTAGGAGCACAGCTCGGAATTAGCGAATTTTCGTTAAAAAAATAAGGTATTACGAAGCTGTGCGAATTGTCAAGAAATCGCTTAATTAAACAAACAAAAGTAAAAATCAGTCGCCAGAAACAAATCTAAATTCGGAAAGGCACCGAGACTAGAGTTCGGAACGGTAAACCAGAAGAGTAGCCTGAAATATTACTCCTAATCCTTACCGTACTTTATTTCTTTTTTTTCTTTCCGTCCCGCTGTTGTTTATGTATATAAATGAATGTGTACTATAACAATGAATACACTTATTGAATAATACATATGCAAATAAATACACACTTAAATAGATATGTATACATAAATATTTGCTGATGGCATCAAGCCTATAAAGCAACAAATATTTTGTTCGTCCATTGAGCATTTTACTTCTTTCAGTATTTTTCCTCGTTTTAAATTTAGGATTCTCTGTATAAATATATTTGTATATAGAAACACGGGAAAATGAAACACGACAGAAAAGATAATGAAAAGCCAAACGAATGATGATATCGGTGTCAAGCCAAAATGCACCCAAAGAAAGTTCTTACAAATATTAAAATGTTTTCCCACTTACGACAGTTAACAGTAAAGTGACTTTGACCAAACTCAGTCTGTGTGCTTAGATGCATTAGATTTTCGACGACTTATCTGTTAGTGCTCGTTGATCGGTGCTAAATGACAAAACCAATCAGAAATGAGGCTTTCCAAACATCGAAAAATTGTTTTTCATCTTTTCTCATAAATGAGATTCTCCGTGGCTCCAACGATTTTGGGTAAAATTTCAGAGTACTTTTAACTAACTAGAATATTTTTTTATTTGTAATTATATCTAGAAATGAATTGTGTGAAGACACAGTCCCTGTTTGTATATTTTTGCAGGAAAAGCAGTGTAATGTCTCATACTTGATGCGTCGATGTCGCTCACAATTATTGAGGGTCATGATTAGGGTTACATGTGCATTTTCCTGCATACAATTTGATGGAATTCCTACGGAGATTGTACAACTCTCAAAACAGACATTGGTCATTTTTCAAGTTAGCAGGATGCACCAACACTGGATATGTGTTGCTGAACTTGATGGAAAGTGTTAGGTCGGGGTTTTGTGTGCAATCAATCACTCCTGTGGCATCTAATGTATTTCGTCCAGGGTTCTATGCGAGTGGGACGTAATGAAATATTTTTTGGACTGAACAAATCCCAGACAGTGGTAAATACAATTGAAGTGAGGCTGGTTCTGCAGGGTTGATCTAAACTCACTTCTCTGAGACAAGCACATTTTTCTATCTTCTTGATCCTCGAAAAAAATTACAAATATTGTAAGTTGCAAATTGTACGACAATTTGTAATAAATGATGTTACGTTGGCAATTATATTTCAGGAGGGAGCACAGCTGATGAGGACATTGCGACACTTGCTCAACACTTCTCAAATGCTGTTATTAACATCGACAAGAATATTGCTCCCATCAGTGAGTTTTCTTGAATATTGTAACTCCTTAGTTAGTAAAGTGCTAAAGTGTGTTCTAATATCAATCGTCTACGTGATTAGGAAGCCAGTCAGAAGCACCAACAGATGATCGACCGAATCTCAAGGAGGACGCCCCTCGGCAGCCAGCGTCAACTGGGGCACCACACTCACCAGTGCCCCACCACACAGCCAACGCTCCGAGCAAACACCATCAGTCCTCCGAGGCTCCGTCCACCAGATCTAAAAGGTTTGCCATTATTTGCGTAATGGGATACTCTTACATAATTCAAACTCTTCATTCGCTCGATTTGTTGTTCAGGTATTCCACTCAAAGGCACAGGCCTCAACAACCGATGCCTAGCGGAGGACAGGCTGTGCCAGGGATTCCCCCTCCAGCTCAAGCAGTTCCCCAACTGCAGGCAACGCAGGCACCTCAACCCGCGATGCCAGGAGCCCCAGCTCCCAACTATTTACCCCCTCAACCAGGTTACTACCCTCCTCAGCATGGTGAGCCTACAGTTTTTGTTAACCCTCGACTAATCTCTTCATGAGTTTTTGGAACTTGGATAATGCTGATTGAGTTTGTTGAATGATATTTTGAGTAACTGTTTTAAACTTGTTTGAAAGCACTGTCAATACTGAAATTTCCAGCAGTTTTGACCAAAAGATTACAAATAGTTGCCTCGTAATTTGCATTTGAGATTCATGGTTCAGCATGAGGCGCTATGTACTATTATCTGAAAATATTTGGCTCAATTAGACTAACAATGCAGTATGTTAAGAACGCTCTGGTGTATGGGTACTTGCATGTAAGCCCTTACTTCAGAAGCTCCAGTAGCTACCAGTGAACGTGGTTTATTATGTATGCCATTGCTTCCTTGTCATTGCTTGAGGAAAGAAGTTCCATGGCTATTAAGATATGTTGATTCAGACGTTTGAAGATAATGATGAAGCAACTCGTCCCCACTGGTGATGGGCTGGGCTTAACTAAAGTGTCGCTCCCTCGCCAGTGTCTTGCCAGTTATTATTTCAAAGTCTAAGGTGATTAAAAATAACCATGCCTTACCAAACAATGTCT